>CM034153.1:15551273-16151273 GCA_019776745.2 Taxus chinensis
TCAAGAAGCCTTTTTAACTCTGACTTGCACACCTATACTTGAGCACTTTCTCCTGCCGTGCGCGCCTATGCACCCTTAAGATTTGGAAACTAAAATAGGGGCCCAACACCTCTAATGCCTCATACTTAGGTAATGGCTAATACAAGGCAAGAAACCCTTTTGTATGCCCAAAACCTTGTTAATAAGTGAGTTTTATGAGGGTTACTTAGATGATATTGTTAAGAAAGGCAATGGGTGAAGAGGTGATAAAGGATTTCCAAGATTGAATGGCCTAATTCATCCCCATTTCCATTGAGGGAAACTAAGAGGTAGATTGGGGACATATCATAAGTGAAAAATTCACCACCAGTTTCTCCAGCTACATGCTACAATAAAGTTCATGATGACCTCATATTTGGTGTATGCTATTGAAATCACAAGACAATTCAAAGGCCTAACTGTCACTCTTAAAGTTTCTTAGAAAGAACCGTCCTTCGAAAGGTATCCTTAGATCACTCTCAAGGAAAGTAATCACCAATTTTCTAGGGTGAATGATTCATTCACTATGTTCATGATTTTACTTCTGGAAGGCAACCTAGAGCTAAGGTTATCCTCTCAAGATGCAACACTGATCGAGAGTTATGGATGTTTCTTTACTCAGTTTACAAATTTCTCCTACATAAGAGTTTTGAGCTTTGATCTCACTCCTCGCAAACTCCCTGGGTATCTCAGTGATAAGATAATAATGTTTGAATTATGTAGGCAGCTTGCTCAAGTCCATAATAGGTACAAGAACCACAAGAAAAGAGGTGTGTCATTACCCATTTCTCTTGGAATGTTTTTGTACAAAAATGTTGTAGATGCCTCAAATCTCGAAGATTCATTTTCCTCCCTTAGCCTTTACTTATATACCTTTAAGTCTAATTTTGATATCCGAAACAATCCTGAAACATTCAATCTCCCTGAATTACACCATAGTCCTCAGATTAAAGATTATTGGGTCAATTTCCTAGATGATTTTGAGGTAAGGAAAAGAGATCATATGAGAATGAATGTTGGTCAAATGAGAAGCTTCAATTTTGATTGGTTCATTGAAGGTGTGGAAGATGACTGGTATGATTTTTTTGACTCAGAATATCAAGCGGTAAAGTCTTCACCTCTCTTGCTTATCTCATGGAGCATTCGAGAGTCGGGCGATATCAGTGAGAGAATTGAAGTAGTGGTTCAAAGGTATAAGGGATAGTTTATAAGAAAGAGGATTGTTTTCATTGAATTAGGAGGTCTTCTAACCCTCCCAAGAAAAACATATAATTTCTCATTTTAAGGCATCTGAGAGAACCATGAGCTCCTCTCACTCTAGGAAGCTCGTGAAGAGGAAAACAATGGAAATAAAAGGATCTCACTATATGAGACTTAAAAAGAAGAATAAATTCACCAAGGATATCATCGAGTATCTTGAGAAAGGGGAAATTAACCTTTTGCACCCCCTAGTTCTGCATGAGTCTCCAAATGTCTCTTCTTTTGCAGCCGAGTTAACTCATCAAGTGCAAGATGTGGTCTCTCATCGTGAACCTGAGAGTGCGATCATGCCTAGTGTTGAACCAATAATAATGGAGATCTTACCATGTATCTAAGAATTGATTGGAAGTAAGCTAGGAATAGTACAACTAGAAGCGATTCCAAACTTTGAAGCCATCTCAAAGATCATGAAGGCCAAATGTGGTAAGAAAGCCCAAGTAACTTCTCACTTTTTCAGTGGTGTTTCTGGTAATCAATATGTATAAGTTTCCCAACCAAAATTGATAAATCCCATTGTGGAGATGACTTAGGCAGACTATAAAATGATGAAAATTCATTTGGGGCAAGTAACACATGAATGGGACATACATTTTTTCAAAGATCCTGCTTCTCATTTTCTTTCAAAGAGTGAAGAGTACAATTTTTTTTACCAGTTATAAGAAGACCTGCAAATCCTCCCTTATTATGTTCAGTCATTCATGGATCCAAGTACATTTCCATCCCTTTACATTGAAGATGTTACTCCTATCATTAGCTTTGACCTTGCATCAATAAAAAAGGCTTAAGGTCATTCAATGCAAGGAAAAGCTAATGATCGATGGGTTAACAAGATCCTTCAAAAGGAAAGAACGCTATTTCATAAAATACTTTCACTGTTTTAGTTTGTTCTTGCCACTATCGTGAAGGTAATGATGACTAGAGATGAAATTGAAAAGGAAAATTCTCATTGGGACCAAGTTATTCCATTTGTGATAGAAATGGGTAATCTTGACTCTTTCGTGTTAGTGGGAAAAATGTTCTCAATTATGTAATTGATAATATGCCCCCAATTTGGTCTTGAAAATTAGTTTCCCGATATGAAATGTTGAATAATTCTATAGAGGAATTTGATACTTGTGATGAGATCACTTCAAAAATTTAGGAAAACATAATAAATGGAGTGTAGAAACTTAGAGAACCTCCAATAAGTGAGAATTCATAAATGTAATACCTTCTAAATCCATTTAAGGAATTGGCCAGGAAAAAAGTAAGAGATCCCTTCTCGTTCAATGAGGACACTTTGGAATGTCTTGCAGAGATCAAGTGTGGAATTTAAAATAATTTTAAGGACCATAAAACTTGGTTCAAATAGTGTAAAAATATCAACACCACTTCTGAAACTTGGATCAAGGCCTTGAGCTTCGTGCATATCCCTCAAATAGAGAAAGTGGCACCTACATCAGCACGCTTCAACAAGGAGTTCAAAGATGATAAAAATTCCCAATTACATTCCCACAAAGTTCATCGGTAGGAAGATCTTAAATGGAAATCACTTCTTCTCCATCAACATGATATTCTCCCATTCTTCTTCTCTCCTCCTTCCTTTCTCTCTCATGTTCTAGGAAGGTAAATTTCACTTTTTTTTCCTTTTCACTTAAATGTGACCTATAGTCTAACATTGTAATGATTTCTCTTTAATTAATGAAAATGGACTCACTTTTATTTTCTAATAATATGAAATGTCAAAAGTGGTTAGGGTAAGTGAAGAGTCATATGAGGGGTAGATGAAAGGTATCTTTGTAAAGATATACATTTGCAAGACCTCCTCATTTTAAAAGGTGGTCAATTGTGAGTCTTTAAGTAGATAGCTATTGCACTACTAAGATACAATAAAAAGCTTGCATTATTCTATTTCCTCTCTCTATGTTTCCTCTATTTCTTTGCATGATCAACTCTCTAAACTAGATAATATTGTAAAACTAAGGAAGGTGTTAGTTCCTTTGATCAATGAATCAATAGAAATATTTGTCTATGATTTTTTTGTCTTATCTCATTCTTGAAGTTGAGTTCTTCTATTTGAGTGAAGAAATATACTGATTAATGTTGTGAAAATTTGTAAGTGCCTATCCATGAGTTTAACCCTCCTTCCCCACATTCTTACTCCCCTTTACCCTCTCCCTCTCTGAGAAAATTCCTTCCGTGTACTAAGTGCAAGTAAATTTCCACAAGTCTAGTGGAGTATTCCGCTTGATCCTTGTCTTTACAACCACATGATATTTTACTTTCTACATTCAATAAATGGGAGCCTTTCCATTACCAAGATGAAGGACTTAATCCCATAACCTTGATGAAAATACAATAATTTTTCCTTGTGCAAATTTATTTTTCCAATATGTTTATTTTGTAGGAGAAGGTGCAAAGATATAATTTCGAATGAAGTTGGAGTGATAAAAGTTTAAATTAGAGAATAGAGAATCATATTGCACATGAATCAAATCCAAAATCCAAATAGTCTAAAAGGACAAAAGTGTATAGAGAGGGTCATAATGAGGGTATGCTTTGTTTTGTACTATACACATTGGTCCAGGTAACTTTATAGGGTACATTTTTAATAACAAAGATTTGCTAGATCATTTCCATACTTCTCCAATCATCAGGTCAACCCATATTAGCAAATAAGCCAGAATATCGATTAAGTCATCTTCTCCTTGTCATTGCTATTACTTTATCGCATTGTCTAATTTTTTTTAAAAAATGATTAGTCCTAATATTGTTGCAATTATCTTTGGAAACTAATTGATTAGGATAATCAATCATCAATTACTTCCTTTAGTTTAACAATTTAGGTTAAATCATTTGGTGAACCTAACATTGGCTAAACCTTACTTTCCTTTGGATCTCTAAGTGTTTATAATACATCTCTATTTTTCTTCTTGGCTTGCGAGTTTCCACTTCTATAGATTACAATAAGATCTTGTGCAAGCGTAGTACTCACTTATCTCCCATAGCTCCTTTTGTAGCTGATAATTATGGGTCATATAATCCTTTCATGCATCATGATCCTGTTAATTATAGTTATAATGTATATCTTGAAGATAATGATCCCAAAGTGTATGAGTGTTTTTGTAAGCAACCTTTTAGACACCTACCATACCTCATTATATGATCTTTCCTCTAGTAATGCATGTACTTCTAACACTCATACTCATTATGTTCATTTTCCCGGTGATCTTACTATTATTATTCATCTAGATGTATTTGATTATTCTACAAATGTGATAGAGGACTTACCACCTATTTCCTCTAATTTATCTATTTCTAATGAAAGTGACACTAAATCACTTTTTGGTAGTGCTACTAGTCATGATGCATATATACAAGATTATTTGCATTTTTTTGATGATGAATATTTTGTTGATAATGTTATCCATACTACTTGTGTTTCTTCTTTAGATAATTATACACAAAATATTGGTACAAATGATGCTTGTGACCCTTCTTTCTCCCAAAAGAATATTTTAAATACTCGCAAGAAAAATTTGGATGAAAATGATACATGTGTTTCTTTTGTTCCTCCTTCAAATGATATTATATCTACTCATGCTTAAAATATTATTACAAATGATGCTATTGTAGACACCCTAAAAATACATTAATATTTCTAGCTCACTTCTATCCAAGTAGAATTAATTAAATTAATTATATTGTACTATAATACACCCTTTTAGAATTAATTAAATTAATTCTACCATTTAAATCATATTCCTACCCTTTAGAATTGATGAATTTAATTCTATCATGCTCTTGGAATTAATTAAATTAATTTCTACACCTCTTAGCTAATACAATTAGACATTTATTTATTTGAATGATTGATTATTTCCTCATAATTAATAACTAATTAAATTAGTTATTCAATTCCACCTATCCTAGTTAACTACACTTGAATTCCACTTCCCTAATCCACCTGGACTCCACTTCTAGATTCCTAGAAAGGTGGGGGAAATTGAGTTGTACGTACAACCACCTTCCTAGGCGTAACTTCTTACATCCAAATGTCTATTACCTCTTCAAATATTCAATTTCATTGACCAAGTCTACTTTCTATTCTAGGTAATTACAATTATTAACTTGATGTGTTAGTTAGTTTTTGGTAAATGCTATTAAGTGCAGAAAGTACCTACAACTTGAAAATATAAGGGTTTAACGATACTTGCATTGACAGTCGTAATGTCGATATGATGAGATGTGAACAAAGAAAAATAACTCCTTTCACCGAGTGAAAATAACTACAAATACAAACATCTAGAAAAGATATATTAGACAAATAGGGTGACGAGATGCTTAGAGAAGGATGATTCCATGAATCAAAAGGGACTTCCTTGAAGGATGTCATATTTTTTTGATACAATTAAGTGATTTTGGCAAAGAAAATATGATAGATAATGATAAGATAAGGAAGCTGGAATTTAAGATGAAGGGAAGATCATGTTCTTCTTTGTAGGTGGCCAAAACTTGGGTGGCGGCATCCAAATATCTTTGAAGTAATCATACAAAAAATTTGTAGTTACTTGTCAGATCTCATCAAGGATCTCACATTATTCTTTGATGTCTTTGAGGATTGGTGTGAATTTTATGGTGCACAAAGTGAGCTTGTAAAGGATGTTGAAATTTTCCCACACAAATGGTTGTTGAATGATCAGGAGATCGTAGATGCTTATAATCAAATGGGATTTACCTAGAACAATCATCTACAACAAAAACATACCTATAAGAAGATAGATTAAGTCCATATATATAGATAATGATTGATAAAATGCAATGATTTGATAAAATTGACTAAATTGACAAAAATCACAGGTAATTAGGAATAATTGTTGATGATTGGGTGAATCGTCGGTGATTCTAGTAGAAAAGGATGATTGATTGTTAAAATGAGAATTGATTAAAAATAGAGACCTAAATGATTATTTCATTACTATTTTTGATATATGACCTAGAATGGAAATAATAATAAACAAGTGTTGGATTACCTTTGAAGTAAAATAGACTGCAAAGTGCTCACATAGACTAAATATGCCTGCAATGTTGATCTACTAATCGTATGACAATGTGAAGAGGATCTTGAGGACTTGTGGATGTAAAAATTGATGTGTGATGGATTCTTGGAGTGGTAGGGTCTCGTTGTAGGGCTTGAAGAAGTTCGAGATTGAAGATCCTTAAAACAAGAGTTTGAGATCCTATTTATAATCGTGGACAATTTGTTAGAATCATCAATGATCCAGGAAATTCAGAGAAACCCATTTGAAAGTGGTTTCAACCACTTCCAAAATGGGGATTTTAGGTATGAGGATGAGGGTAAATGGTTGGGGGAGAGGTTAGGCGTGGTTGGGAGCTTAGGGTAAAAAGGGTTAGGATAGGTTAAAGATGGTTATGCAATTTTAGGGAGGTTAGTGTAATTTTTGATAGGTAAATACGGTTTACATGGGGGTGAAAAATGATTTTACGAGGTATGTGAGGTAACTTGGATAATGATTAAAGTGACAGGTTTAATATACTAATATGTGTATGCAGGGTGTAGGAGGGTGACGAAAACCTGGTGTCTACACTTACATTCCTCTTTATTACTATGTATTCCATAAAAAATATTATAATATTAAAAAGGGTGTAAAATTTTTTGTGAACCTAAATTCTAAATCAAATATTTTTCATTTACAATCCTATCTTCCCTAGGGTTTATTAGGTTCTACGAGTATATGAATATTTTCCTTATAGGGCTTATTCTCTTGATTGTTTTTACCTTCATGGCTTCTCTTAGTAATTATACCATCTCCTTCCTTGAGTATATGAGACTTCATCCTGAATATAAGGATATAACCTATGATGCCTTTCAACATGCTCATATCCTTCCTAACACCTCGACTATTTATCTATGGGAACACATACAAACAACCCTATCTTTCAAAGATTCTATCTCATCTTCTTCTCTTGGTTTACCCTCTCAAGATATCATTTATAATTTCCTTTATTTATATATTCAAGCCACGATGAACAATACCTTAGTTAAGTGTGTCCTAATTGATCATGGATCGATCATTAGTCTATGCAACATATATTTATTTTCTATCTAGGTATCTCTATTAAGTATGTATCCCTTGCCACTATGACTATATGAGATTGTATCAATGCCACTCATCAATTCCTCAACCAAATTACACTACACATTGCTATTAGTCGTAATACTCTTAACACACATGCTATGTTTTCTTAGATAAGAAACATTATAAAATAATACTTGGAAAACCATGGGTCCATGCTATGGGTATCACAATTGTGTTTATGGGTTTGTGGTTCACTCATCACTGTTCTACTTTTATTTATCCACTAGACCCAATCCTAACCAATTTTATGCACGAAGGTGTTAGAGATCAAAAGCAATGAGAGGGGGGGGGGGAAATTAGTGTAGATTAAAACTTTTCACTCAGTGCCAATTTTAAACCCTTTAATGATATGCAACTTTAAATTATGAGAAGTCAATCAAACATATGTTAAACACAATAACATTGAACACAAAGATTACCATGGGAAACCATTTTGGGAGAAAAACCCACTAAAAACCATTGCTTTTATTACTTAAAGAAAGGACTTGCAAGAATATTACGCATCCTACAATATTTGTTTAGTGAGGAACCAACCCCATAAGGAGCACTAACCCCTTACACCTTTGCTGATATTACACACAAAAAAGAACTCAAGTGAATATTACGCATCACAAGAGATTTCTTTAGCGAGACACCAAACCTACAAGGAGCACCAACCCCTAAATATGATAAGATACAACTTAGACTTATATTACATATGCATTTTGATCATCTAGTTACAACAGTTGCTTTTGCAATAGATTATGATCACCTTTCTGTATCTGTTTGTGTTCTTCTTTTAACTCTCATCTACTCAATCAATCTGCCACCCTGGCGCTCTTTTTATCTGATGAATCTTTGATTCATCAATCTTCTCTCCTCTTTCCTCTCTCGTTTCTTTTGTCTCTCTCTTTTAGCTTGATTGCATCATATTATCTCTTCCACAACTCTTCCTTAGCTCGAATAATTCTTTTCTTACTTGAGTAACACCAACCAAAATGGCTCCCAGTTCAAACTATATTCTCAATCGACCCATTCCTTTCCTTCGATTTGTGTGTCATATATCTTCTTGATTTGTTGCCTGAGAATTCAGACTATTAAATGTGTACAACTAACTCTAGATTTTGTTTCTTCTATATTTGGCTTGATTACACTGTTTTCCATGCATGTGCAAGAGTAATTTATTAGTTGTGCCTAAAAATAGATTTTCCCATCTTTTTAGAATTCGTAATGTGACCAGGATAAGCAAGACATTTTATTCTCCAATATTTAATTTCACCTTGAAACTTAGGATCACTTAGAGATTGCAACTGCATTTCCACAAAGTCAATAAGCACTAAATGTTGACAGCTGGAAGAATAACTTTCTTTGTCCTTCAAGGAGATCAAGTCGTATACTTAGCCGCAATCTCCTGAAAATTGAATCACCATCGATTTTGGAGAACCAAATCTCACTTGTTCATGTTTGAATCAAATTGATTACCTTCGATGCTTGTCCAATCCTTATTCTATCATTTTTTGAGTCTCCTTAGATCCTCTAACTTTCTTCTTTGTATTATGACACTTGCCTTTATTCAGTGACATTTTTTCTTCGTCGGCGGATTTTTAGCTATCCACAGATCTTCTATGATTCTCACGGATTCTATAATGTCACACAATGTTCCTCCTTATCTGCTTCCTTCCCATGGATTTGTTCTTTTTACATGACTCTATTCCTTTTACTTGTGGCTTTTGTAGTCTACCGCGGTTATCTTCCATTCTTAGCAGCTTATCTAGTTCTTTTCAGATTTTCTCTTTATCTGCGGGTTACTTATAACTTCCTTACTTTCGTGGATTTTCCTTCACCTCCGTGGCTCCTCCTTCACATCTGAAACTTCACCTATCTCGCTCACGACTTGTCCTTTGGCTCCATTTTGCTTCGTGGATTCATATTTTTACTTGCGGAATTCACTTACCTTCCGCGGATTCTTCTAGAGATCTACGTCTAGTTCAAGTCTTTGATAGATAGATCAATAATTCAACGGACATCTCCTCCTATCCACATCTTTCACAAGACTAACTAAGTCCCTTTAGAACTTATCCTTAATCAACTTGAAGCCTCTGTGAGCTAACACTACCAATCAACCTTCATGTTTTCAGCTTGCTCACTTTACCAATTAAATCCTTTTGCCATAAATGTAACTTGACATCAAATTAATCCATCTTGGCATTAATGACAACATATATGACATTAAAAAAGGTCCAACAATCTCCCCCTTTTTCATTGATGACAATATTTCAACCTTCAAAAACCTTTTGATGGAAAAATACTTGCATACTTGATTTCTGTTTCAACTGTACTCATCTATGTATATGACTTGGCTGGTTCCATCATCTCTATCCTTATATATCACAAAATTTCCCCCCCTTTAAATGTATCCACCTTTTTCTCCTTTAGCTATATTAGTGTAACACTTTAATTTCTCTTATCCTTTTGACTTTATTCAATTGGTTTCTTACTTTCATCAGCTTCTCTCCCCCTTTGAAAACAATGACAAAGGGACAAATGGGCTGCATATAGATAAATACAACATGTTATTACCACAAGAAGCCCCCCTAGGATTATGCTTATGATCCATCTATCCTGGTGTGTCCTCGACAATTATCCCCTTGAGCTGATGCAAAATTTGATGGATTTGAGTTAGTAGACTAACTCCCCCTTACTTTGGCACTTATTAGGAGCTGATAATTCTTGAGAATGCTCCCTTTCCTTTATTACACATCTTCTAGTTGTTGTCGAGATCAAGAATGACTCCTAATTCATTCCTTAAGTGCTCAAATGTTGCTTTTGGTAGCGGATTGGTCATTATATATGTAATTTCTTCTTTCGTGCTCATATATTCCAGACTAATCTTCTTTTCATTCACTTGTTCCCTCAAGAAATGATATCTTATAGGTATATGCTTATTTTTTGAGTGGAACATTGGGTTCTTAGATACACTTATTGCATTTTTACTGTCACACAACAAAGGAATTGGATTATCAGATTTTACCTTGTAGTCTTCCAATGTTTGCTTCATCCATAGAATTTAAGTACAACACATCGCGACAACTATATACTCTGCTTCACATGTTGAGAGAGCCACTGATGATTGTTTCTTGCTTAGCTAATATACTAAGAAATTTCCAACACAGAATACTCTACTACTTGTACTCTTCCTGTCATCAACACTGCCTTCCTAATCAACATTTGTATATGCTTTGATGTTGAAATAATTTTTCTTGGAGTACCATAATCCATATTTAATTGTTCCCAGGAGATATCTCAGAATTATCTTGACCACCTTGAGGTGTGTTTCCCTTGGATCTTCTTGAAATCTTCCAACAAGGCCTAGACCACTTGCATAATATCAGGTCTTGATGCTGTGGAGTAAAGTAGACTTCCTATCATGGATTTATATAGTGTTTTTTTACCTTAGGTGAGTCATCATCTCTACTCAGCTTGTATTAAAATTCCAATGGTGTACCAATTGGTTTGCATTCTTCCATTCTGAATCTTTTCAGCATCTCCTTGATATACTCAGTATGGGATATGAATATAATTTGATCTATTTGACTGATCTGTATAACCAGAAAGAATGAAAGATCTCCAAGCATTGACATCTTAAATTATTCTTTCATCATATCATTAAACTCATATGTCATCTTATCACGGTGTCTGCCAAATATGATCCATCAAATTAGTGAAAATCCATACAAAGCTTTCTTCAACATGCACACATAATCCTTATCTTCAGTTAGTGAAAATCCATCAGGTTGTTCAATATATACTTCTTCATTCAGGAAACCATTTAGGAAGTCTGATTTCACATCCATTTGGGATATTTTGATCTTCTTGTATGCCACGTAAGCCAGAAATAGCCTTATGGACTCCATTCTTGCAATTGGTGAAAATGTTTCATCAAATTCAATTCCTTCCATTTGCGCACATCCTTTGCACACTAGCCTTGCCTTGTTTCTTGTCACTTCTCCTTTCTCATTAAGTTTGTTTCTGAATACCTGTTATCTCTACTTTTCTCCCAAAAAAATTGATCAAACACGGCCCCATGCAAGAAAGAAATTTAAGAAAACGTTTCCGTCGAATGAATCCACGCTTCAAATCCATGAGCAGGTAGTAGGCAGGTTCTAAAAGGGAGGAGCACGGCCGGGGAAGGAAAAAATTAGAGGCTCGAGGGAGAAGAAATGGAAAAAACTTGTAGTCTTCGAGCTTTGCAAATGACTCAGAACGAGTCCCAAAAATTGGCTAAGTATAGAGAGTCAGAGAGGCTGCCAAGTGTCCAAACGACGCACCCCCAAAGATTGAATCCAAAAGGGCAGAATCAAATAAGCGCCAGGCCTCCATGTTTCCCAAGCCCAAAGAGGGGTAGAGTCAATAGCTAAAAGTCAAAAAAGGCCAAAAGGGTGGGCCTAAAAAGGCTTAGTATAAGGGTGCTAGCGGAAGCTCCCACGCGTCAGCTCGGTGCATCTCCAAAGGTAAATCTAAAAGGTGATCCCCAAATGAGTGCCAGCTCACCATATGTTCAGGGCTTGAAAAAGTAAGAGTGGCCATTGAACAGTCCAAGAGCCTTCGGAGGATTCCACATGTCAACCCGATGCTCCTTCAAAGGTAGAATCCTGAGTGGGTTTCCAAATGAGCACAAACTTTCCACGTGTCACAGGTCCGAAAGAAGGGATAGGGTCGGGGTTGAATAGTCAAAGTAAAGACATGCCAGCGGAGCGAGCCAAGTGTAAGTGCGGTGATATTTCAAGAGTAAAATTTGGGGATGGTTTCCAAATAAGTGCTAAATCTCCACGTGTCCTTGGTCAGATATATGATCCTCCCGAGCAAAAGGTATTAGACAAAATAGGAGGAAACTGAGCAAGCCGTGGACGATGCCACGTATCGGCCCAGCACAACTTCAAAAGAAAAATCCAAAAGTGGTCCCGAAACATGCGCCAGGCCTCCACGTGTCTAGTTTCAAAAAAGGGAACCCATTTTGGTTGCTGGTTCCCGCCATTTTGTATGAGTCTGATTCAAATTTTCAAATGGGTATATCTTTTGACTCAGTGCTCGAAATCTGACAAATTTGGCACTGTTGGAAAGAGCTCGACCTCGTATATGCCATGTAGACCTTAAACTATAATTTTGAAGAATTTAGGTGTGGAAGAAATGAAAAGATGTCTTTGTGCCATTAATATAAGATCTATTTTCCCCAACAACCAGATCAGATTTGATCTGATCCACCATTCTTCCTCCTTCAAGGTGCCGAACAAGTAATCAATGTAGACATGAAAAATTTGGGGTAGATTTTTAGGAGACATTGATGGCCAGTGGTCGAGCTTCGTTTTCACCTGATTCTAGAGTGTTTCTTCGAATGTTGACGAAACACATAAGGGTAAAGGGGCTAGAAGGAATACCTGTTAAGATGCTGGTTGTAGGTTGTTGCACGCGTATGACTTCTGAATCCACAGCTAATCCTGAGAGCTTCCTTTTTTCTTGGAGGAACTACCTAAAATGGAAAACAAGACCACCAAATAACAGTTAAATAGTATATGCAGTGGACTACCTAGCGTGTGCTAGATCTGGGAAGTGTGATACTTCCTAGATGGCTATCAACCCACTATTAAAAACAACTTAATGCTAACAATAAAGGGAATCCTATTGTAGTTAAAATGATTTAGGTATATCATTCGTTTACAATAAGCAAATTCATTCACAACAAGATAAGCTATGACTGAATCTCAAGGTCAAGGTCTTGGTCAGGGTACTGGTACAGGTCAAGGTGAGATTCTGGGTGGTTTTGGGTATTTGGTGGAGGTTTAGAAGCTCTGTTATTATTTTTTGGTAAAGACACAGAGACTGACGTTAGTCTAGTATGACTGATGTTGGTTTAGGTTAACCGGAAACGGTTTTGGGTAACCAACGTCAGTATGGTCGTGGTACAAGAAACTTAGTAAAATAGGGCGAGGTGACAGATCTAAGGCTAGATGGGAATGGAAGGGCAATGACAGGGTTCGTGTGGGTCTCAGGTATGCACATGAATGATTAAAATCTGGATATGGGTAGTTCAGGGGTATAGGAAAAGGATGGTCAAGTTTTCATGGAGGTAAAATGGTGGTAGAATGAAATGAGGGCAGAAACTAGTAACAACAACAAAAGAATCTATCCAATGATAAATGAACAAATGCCGGTTAACAAAGCACTTGATGCTTGCACGAGCTTGACGTCTGGTTGGTAATGGTGGGTGATCAAATGGAATAGACTTGATGTAGTGTTGGGGCTTCCCTGGATGCTCTCGTGAAGACAAAATGTTCTACGGTTGCTTCAGGTATTGACTATGGATGCTTTGATGCACGTGCTAATGCTGATTCTGTTTGCATGCAACTATGGTTTCGTCACTTGTTCTCTAAAGATGTGTTCACCTCTAAACAATGTGCCAACCTCAAAATAAGGTTGTTTTGGGGGTTAAATAGTAACCGACGGCGGTTTAGGGTGACCAATGTCAGTTAGGGTGGGATTTCCTAGGTTTTTAAAAATGGGCAGATCCTTTTTGATTTTCTTGGATCTCGTCCATTTTTTTCTCTACAGAATAGAATGGAAGCTTCCTTTTAATAGACAAGAATGTGGTTAGAGGGAATATAGGCTTTGATTTTTAGGGTTTGTGTAGGTCTTAGTTAGTTATGGCAAATTACTAAGAATAGGTCTTAGGGTGAGGTGGCTAGATGAGGTGTCTAGGTGAGGTGGATATGTGGGCACTATCTCAATTAGGATATAAAATAATAAATATTGTGAGGATAATGAATTAATTTAATTTAATTAATTAAATTAATATTAGATTGGGGTGAAGGGGGCCATGGTTAGGTAAATGTGTTCAAGGTGTTTATTTGACGAGGGACCAAGGGGAGTGTGACCCAATTTTGGTGTTTACATTTTGGCCCTTTTTGTCATGTAGCTTGTATTGGTAAGCGACGCTGACAAAAATAAGATGTGGTTTCCCCATGTGTGGGTGAAGGTGATCACCCTCAAACCAGAAACTCATGAGGCAGAAGGTAGAATTATTGAGTGGTTTGATAAAAGGTGAATATGATGAAGAAGAAGGTGGGAAACGAGGGTAAAAAAAGGAAAAAGGTCCACTCGGGAAATCTACATAATAGGTCAGGGTTAAAGGTAGTAACAGTCAAACACACACACATGTATAAATTGCAACATGGTACCAGGTTGAAGAGTAGGCAAACTCTACATTGTCTAAGGTCGATAGGTTTATCCAAACAAGGTTGAGGTAATTCTGGTATCCAAGGTATAGGATTTGGTCAGGAAACATGACACAAGTTAGGTGCAGGAAAGTTTAGGTGTGTTCCAGTACACCAAAGGTTGGGTCAGGATAAATGGTCACTACAAGAGGAAAAGTAAGGTCAGGATGATAATCAACATAGGTAACAGTGCCACAAGGTATAGTGAACACATTGGGTCAAAGGTCACTAGTGATGGTCCAGGTCTAAGTAAACAGGTCACGGCACAGGTAGGGCCGAGTTATGGGTAAAATAATGAGGCCAAGTGAGATGAGTGTAGGATTAAAAAAGGATTCAGGTAAAAAATTGGGGGTAGGGGGTAGTAAAAAGGCTAAGCAGGGAAACTGATGATGGTTAAAACGAACTGATGTTGGTCAAGGTGGACTAACCATGGTAAGCAAGGGTATAGGATCGATGTCAGTTATGGTAAAACCAACACCGGTTAGGTCGGGGTTGCTATAAAAAGAGAAAAATCCACGTTTTTTCAATTCATTTGTCTTTTGCAAGAGAGGAGAAAATGACAGAAGTGATAGGAAAAGGTGAAAAGGGATAAGGTGAGACGGAAGGCTGAGTTGGTGAGTGTCATGGCAGAGGATAGTTGGGTGATAGGTGGATCCACGAGCTGAGTTGGATCGATTAGAGTGGATTGATTGGTTGGAGAGGGAGAGGTCATTTGGTGATGGAAGAGGCAGGATAGGGATCGAGGGGACAACTAGTGCAACAATCGGAGGTGCCACCATGGAGACGACATTGAGATGAGGTAAGGTTCAAATCCCTTTCATTTTTATTTTAAAGAAATTGATAGAAAGTTGGGTTGGGGGGAAATATGGGTTTGGGGGGAAATTAAATTTGAATGTGAGGAGGGAAAATTGGGTAAAAGAGGGAAAAGGGAGGGCGGGAATAGGTAGTATGCTAGATGGGAAGGATTGTAGGTTAGAATGGGGGGTGGGGAGATGAGGAACGAGAAAGAAATGGGAAAGCTAGGCCACACTGCTGCGGGATGTCACCGCGACAATGACCAACGTCGGTTGAAAGTTGACTGGTGTCAGTGGTGTATAACTGGGATCAGTCATAGATGAGGTGACCAATGCCGGTTATGGGTAAACCGTGGTTAGTCTGGGAGGACCGACACTGGTTTGGGGGATAAAACACTCGCCTAAAAAATGTGGAATAAGCAAGGGCTGGGCGGTTGGAACCAAGTGTCGAGACTTGTGGACAAGTAGGTAAGGTCATAGAGTGGGTCAAAATGGAAGTAGGTGAGGGGTGTGTGTAAATAGGTAAAGTGATGCTGGGTTGGGTAGGGTTAGGGTAGGTTAGGGGTGGATTGGGTAAGTAGGAAGGTGATATGGGGTTGGGTAGGGCTAGGTTGAGTAGGTGTGGGTTGGGTTGGGTAAGGTTAGGGTGAGTTAGGGGTGGATTTGGTAAGGTTAGGGTAAGTAGGTGTGGTTTGGGTTAGGGTGAGTAGGTGTGGGTTGGGTTGGGTAGGTAGTTAGGCCATGGAATAAATAGGTAAGTAGCGAAGTAAAATAGGTAGGGTAATGGGTGGGTATGATTGTGGGTATGGTTTGAGCTTGAATAATGGGATTGTTTTGTTGGATGTAGGTGAGAGATCAGCTAAAGATGTGAGACAGGGTGCCACCCTTGCTCGTGACAGTGTGGGGCACAGTGAGAGCTGAGGAGTTGTGGCATGTTGAGGAGGTGGGCTTGAGTGGGGTTCGATGCTACTGGCATGCAGTCTGACAATTGAGTCTGGTGGCCGCCCTCATCGATAGATGGGATTTTACGACCAACACATTCCACCTATCGATGGGTGAGATGACAGTCACCCTGGAGGACATGTTCAGGATCCTACGGTTACCTATATTGGGTACGCATGTATATTCAATCTCCTCAGAGGCATCAGAGGAGTTGATGCTGACTATATTTGGTGAGGGGATGGCGGAGCTGACATTTCACAGCGTGAGCCTGAGCTATGGAGAGATGTACCTAGCCCGTCCATAGGAGATGAAGCTAGTAGTGCTACTGATGGAGGCTGTCTGCTGCTTTGCACTACTGGATGTAGAGGGTAGGAGATTCTCGCGATCTCTGATGGGAGTATTACATGACATGATGATGGAGAGGACCTGATTTTCCTGGATGCCAACATTCCTAGTGTAGTTATATAGAGAGTTATGGGCTTATATGTGACTGCGGTGATTTAGCCTTTTCTGTACATTCATTCTTCACTGCTATGCCTATGAGCACATTATCTGTGTGTGTCCAGTGGGTATGCCCCGAGTAGATGCCTTTCAGCTAGGTTTTGTACGAGTGGGGTACATGCAATGGGTGGATGTTATTGGAGAACGGTGATCAGATAGGGCTACACATGATGTAGCATACTACTGGTGGCTATTGGAGGGATTATCTAGAGTAGATATTATATGGAGACCATATGTGGGTTATCCTTCATACAAACAAATGGCTGAGGAGTTATCTTGTCTTCAACTACTCAGATGGATAGAGGGGCGCCATGTAGGAGAGCACAAGATGATCACTGTAGACATGGTCCGATGGTAGTTTGGCCTATTACAGGATATACCACCACCCTTCCCATAGTACTGGAGGGATGATGTGGAGAGACCACTACCACTTCCATAGCTGATAGTACCTATTGGGGAGGAGGAGTAGGTTATAGACTGGTAGATTGATGTTATCGGAGTGATGGATAGGTATAGACAGTGGTGGGTAGCCTAGCTACGGGCAGTACCTCCCAGGCCTGGGTAGCCAGATTTAGCCACCATTCCTATACAGAGAGATGCACTATAGGGGTAGGTGGTGACCTTGATTACCCAATTAGGGATGGTATAGGGGTAGTTAGTAGCATCAAAGGTAGAGGTGGCCACATTGCATGCAAAGGTGGCCAGTTGTACAAGTCAAAATGGCCCAGGGTGGAGACAGGGATGGTGATGATGGTTTGGTGGCCGCCTTACAGGTGCAAGTTACAAGGTTACAGGGGTAGCTAGCCACTGCACAGGCACATGTCACAGGGTTATAGGGCTAGCTAGCCACTACAAAGGTGCTTATCCAGACCTTACAGGCCCAGATACAAGAACAGGGGTAGAGGCCGATAGCACCTCTATAGGTACCGGGACATGGTCCCAGTTTACAGGCAGGAGTGGGACAGGGTCCCACAGGATAGGTACAGGGGTTGAGGCTGATGGGGCCACCATATATAGTACCCCTATCTAGGTTATGAGATGCCTTATGTGAGGCTAGATACTATCAGGATCAGTTGATAGCAGCTAGGATAGATTTTCTATCCTATGGAGAGTACAAGGCACAACAGGCCTCTAGTGAGAGGACAAGATCCCATACTCATAGCGTGGAGAGAATAGGGGGCCATTGAGCCCCTAGACATGATCGGGGAAAGGCCACCATCTCACGGAGGTCAGCTCTAGGTGATGTACCAACAGGGGGCCGACCACGACCTATGGTGGGTGACGAGATGATATCAGGATGTTAGACAGGAGCTGAGGAGGAGACCATAGAGACTGACATGGAGGATGTCTGATAGGATGAGGCCTGATGCCCATCCCTATATTTTGATGTATTTTAGTCATTTTTTGATATATACCAGCCTGTGTGCCGAATATGGTGAGGATGTACAAGAGTTTTGTATATTTTTGAGCATATACTAGCCCGCGTGCCGAAGATGGTGAGGCTGTATATGAGATTTTTGAGAGAGTTGCTTATCTGTACCAGCCTGGGTGCTAAAGTGCCAAAGATATTTATGTATATGGATACACATGATTAGATATTTTTATTTATAGAGATGATGATGATTATGGGCATTATGTGTTTGTGTTGATAACATTTTATTATTATGCATAGATAGATTTAGGATAGGTGTGTTAGGCATGGATGGAGTCAGGTTATAGGCATGGATTGAGTTAGGTTGTGTTTTAGGCATGGATGAAGCTAGGTTTTAGGTATGGATTGAGTTAGGTTGTAGGCATGGTTGAGTCAGGTTGTGGTCTAGGCATGTAACATTCCCATTTTAAGACTTTAGAAACAAGGAATTTTTAATTTTTTTTTTTTTTATGATTAATGTTCTCTGTTCTAAATACATAATTTAGAACACTCATTTCATAACAACCATTCATATAACAGATAACCATATGCAGCTACAATGACTCGGTGAGCAACCGATCTATTCATTCCATGACTCGGTAAGCTACCGATCTATTCATGTGTAACATTGAGTTTTGAGTATTCTTTTGAATACTTTGTGTACTTGGATCTCTTACCCTATTCTAGGTTTTGAGTGATTTGTCTAAGGAACCTAACTAAATATTTTTACCAAAATTCATCAACATCACAATCCTTAGACTAGGTGCCATAGGATAATGCAATCAGCAGCTTGTGATACTTTGGCCATAGATTTCTAACATACTGTTCGTATTACTTATTCCTTGATGACATACTTGTCAATCCATGGAATACTTCCTTCACCCCACTCCATTGTTATCTAGAATGTCTTAAATTGACTTCTGTCAAACCCCTTGCCCAAGGTTTAACTCTATTATCAGGTTAACAACTTAGGTCATGATATGAAGAGGCTCATAAAGATTTAGGGTAAATTGGCATATTGGGTCAACCTAGGTTAACCCCGTGTGTCAAGGTACCCTGATTCCTAAAGGGATAGTTCATATCCTGACTATGATACTAACCAGTCCTGGAGGGAAATCTTGATCAAGTTCAGAGGTGGGTATATATTGACGATCAATGCAGAAGGGTGTTGCCGCATGTTAACTGCACTATTGTATCCTCGAGAAGATCCTAATTTTCTCGAAGGTACAACCTTGTATTTGACATGTGTCAGCATCCTACGGAAAAACCTCATGAAGATGTACATACCTCAAAGAGTTTACTTACGTTAAGTTAAATTTGGGTTAAAAGATGACATATTTCGGCAGCCCATCAATCCTTGAGTCTAACACTCTTTAAGTTATTTTTTTTTAAAAGTTGGATACGATTAATCCTAAGAGCTTAGTTAACTTAGGATTGCTTCCAGATTTGTTAGTTTTGTCCTAACAACCTGTTATCCAAAAACAGGACAGCAACAACTTAAGTTCCTTATTTTAAATAACTTAACTAATTAAGGAAGTGTAACAGCCCACTAGGCTGAAACATATCAGACTTATTATAATTAAATCTTAATCATTAACAATCATATCTTCCTCTTTTATTTAGTTCATTACTAGAGAGGAAGGATCTTCATCTTCATAGTTACATTCTCGAGCTTAACACTCCCTATAATGTCCTTTATAATTACAATAATTTTTATCATAGTTTTATTTCACATCACTTGATATAATGAAATACTTAAATAAGAATATTGTATTTCTTCCACTTATTTAATCTACAAGTTACTTAGGAAATTTATCTAAATTTCTTTTTATAATACTCATCAAGAATACACATCCAATCATATAGACAATAAGAATATTATCCTCAAACAAGATAATTTACACAATCTATGCAAGTAAATTCTCATCTTTCAATTCATTTTTCCCAAAACTTATACATTTACAACTTATACATTTTAGGCATACTGTAAGACAAGTAGTCTTTATTCAAAAAGAGATAGAATTTTATTTTTACAATACTACTTGAGAACAAATTATAATTTCTTCACAAGAATCAGCTTAGATCATTCAATGCATCATATAAGTTTTGCCTTCTTTTATCACTTACAAATTCCATCTGCAAAAATTACTAGCAAGGGTCAGTTCAATGAACTGAGCATGATAAGAACTAAGCCTTAAAACAAAGTGTAATCCACTAAATGTCCCAATAAGAACAACCCTGCTTTAATGAACCACTAATAGTTCATGCCCCTAAGCATATGTAATATTAATAAAAGAAGAGTAATACTAAGGTAGAGTTAACAAATGGAAGAACAGAATATACTCTATAAATTTTGTCCTTCAACTTAAAGTATAATTGATCTCGTCAATTATCTTTATAAAACAACAATCATAACATATCATTATTTATAATATTGCCAAATATATAACAACACTTAACCTTACTAAAAGATACAGGAAATGTTTTCAGCATAATCACATTAAGATGTTTCATCCAATTGTCAAGTAAAGCAAGAGATAAAACATCTCTGTTATGCCCAAACACTTAACATCCGAGAAGGTAGAAACAGATGCATATCATGATTTAATTGTTCCTATTAAAGGTTTACTACTTTAAAATTCAACATTTTAAAGTATTCATAAAACAAATTCATATAAAGGTAACCCTAGAAAATATGATAGATTATCGGTCAACTATAAGTTTACAACTTCTCTTAGCCAACCAATCAACCAACTTTTCCTACATAATTTCAGTCAATTTAAAAAGTGCAGAAAGACTAAATTAAGTATTGAATCTCTTTTCCAATCAGAATCAGAACAAAATCAAGAAGTTCCATCCATTGAACTTACCCACTCTACATTATAAAAGGATACCTATCATAATATGATCCCAGTCTATAATCAAATCTTACAACTTAATTAAATAGTTTTTACTTCCTTTGAAACATACGGTTCATGTTTAAGTAGGAGTTCCAAGAAAAGAGAACATGAACAACATCATGAAAAGAGATAACCAACTGATACATCCTTCTAAAATTTCCCAATATAATGTATGATTTCTACTTTCCATTGAAAGATTATATAAATGAAACTCATACACAGCTCACCGACAATCAAAATTTACAGTGTACCTTTCAAGATCTATCATTATTTCTTAGTACCAGAACAAACTTCAGTCGATAATAAAACATGCAAAATTTTTCTTTCTTAGAACTCATTTACTACCAACTTTAAAGTTCCATCTATCCTACCATTCCTTTCCCTTTTCCAATTAAAGTCTAATAAAAGAGTAAATTTCAAACACAGTCCGCATTCTTCTTTATAATCACAATTTACTTTCCAAGACCTAACATTCATTTATTGAACCCAACAAGAGATAAGAAATCTAAGTGGATATTTACCCTCAAGACTTCCCGATAGTCCAGGCAAGACAGATCTATCTCAACCCTATATCAATACATTAATTCAAGAACTATAAATTGGGTTTCCCAAAAAACGACATGATCAACAATAATATTTATATAATTTCATTATGTGCAAGACTCAGATTCCAATCCCGAGCACAATGAAATAAAAATAACTTCCTCAAAAGATCGAATCAATTGAAGTTTAAAACCAAGTTAGGGTAACACAAATCCCCTTAAAAAAAGATAATCAATAGTTGATAATATCTAAACCAACACAATGTTCTAGTTACCACTACAATTGATCACCAAGTAACAATTTTTTTTGCACAGTGTTGCGTTTCAAATTCAAATCACGAATTCAAAAATACTCAAGCAACGTAATGATAATAGATAGAACAGAAGGAATTACTTGTATATGGTTCAAAATAAGAAATGATTTTCTTTTCCAATTTCAGTGAACACCTTCGTTTCATACTTATTATAAGATTCTTAACAGAAACTAAAACCCATCGAAAACAAAGCATGAAGGCCGAGTTCATATCAATCTACAATAACAGTTAAATATTCCAAGAAGACAATAGTTCACGAACATCATGCCTTAAGCGGACTTAAACAACAGTCCAGTTTAACTGACATGTCTAATTCAGGTTCTAGATGCATGTGGGTTCTAAGAAAATAGACACGTTTTCGCATGGAGAATACAAAGGCTAAGCCATATACGAGTTTTATTCACAACCCATTAATCATTAAATAAAACACTGTCACCAAAGTACCGAGAACCTCTACGATGGATTTATCCACTGAAGCAAGTTTCCAACAAAACCTCTATTTACATATAAGGTTTATATGATTGGAGTTCCTTATCAGCGCGTGACCAACATATGCAACAAATTTTCAAACAATAAACTCAACACATAGGCAAAACTCAGAGTTATTTTCCTTAAAACTTAGCTAGTAATTCATGGCCAACTAAGTGGTCAGAACCAAACTACATATTCCATCAACCAAAAAAGTTAACAGAGCTACCAGCTTTGCTCGTGCATACCAAGTTATTTCAAACAAAATACAATACAAAAAATCTTCCAATAGAATCACGTACTTCACAGTTTCGAACCCAGAATGCAAGATTTTACAAAACCCAACAAATTGAATAACCAGATATGCATGAAATGCACAAACACATTAGAGAAAATTTGTTTTAATGAAAACACTTAGAGGATGTAAGAGATTTTAATAGTTAGAGCCTATCATGCCTGATAGTGCCACTGTGAAATTGAAGAAGACCTCTGATCGAGCTCCTTTCTTCTCCTCTTCTCCACGAAAGATCAAAACAACCAATTTTTTTTCCCTAGTGCTTTATATACATTCCACAAAAAGAAAATAGATCCGAAACCTCAAAAATAGCCATGTAATGAAGCTTAAACTGCTGGTTTGAAAAACCAGAGCACATGAAGAGAGAAAAATGAAGAGTATGCAAAATAAAACAACTTATCCAAAATCCGTTGGCATGCCTACCAAGGCGGTTTGGGCTTGAAACCCAAATGCAATTAATTATATTAACTCCAAGTTTCCCACTCAGTCTTCCTTGCCACCGACTACCAAATTTGGTGAGTGCCAAATCAATTTTAACAAACATTTCAAACTTTAGTGAAACTACCACCTAGGCCTCCGCTAACCAACAAACCCCTGCCAAAGCTGGCAGTCCGTATGCCTTCCAACCTTATCAGTTAACATTAATGCCATAGAAACCGTCGCCAACATGTATGTGACCCTCCTTAGGTTCCAATTCATATCCACTAACTTAGGGTAGATTAATGGCTTAAGTTAGATCTTAGGTAATTTAAAGTTTATACCTTAGGATACAACACTAACCACTAACCTTAGCATATGTGCTTTGCAATTAGGGTAGATAAACCTTTAGGTGTATATCAAAAATACATAGTTTAGGAACTAGATTAGATCACCAATTAACTTGTAGTTTTAGGTTCCCATTAATAATACTTAACAACCCCTTTCTAACTCTTTAGTACCAGTTTAGGTTAGAAACAAAATTGTATAAAGTATCATAGCTTAGATAGAAATACTTAAATATATTATAGGATCCCAGTTCTCTTCAGTGCCGTGAATGGCTGAAATCTCAATTACGCTAGTAATGACCTGCTGGGATTGATTTCTAGGGATCCAACAAAACTTTCCACTAAAAGGAACCATTTTCACACAAAAGTGAATCAAAGAACTTACATCTACTAAGTTCAGTCCAAGCTTAATAATTCATGGAATGCCATTTCATCATTTGTTCATTTTGAACAGATTTAAAACATTCATTGGATCACTGTAATTGATCCAAGGATGAGTCATAAAAATAGGTAAGTTTACAATTCTTCTTAAATCAGATTACCCTCATCTACGAGAAATGAAAAAAAATGAATCTAGGAAGCATTCTGATTCAATCAAAGATCTTAAGAGTAGAAAAGACTTAACCATATCAAGCATGCTTTCCCATAATTAAAAGAACATATCCTCATAAGGAAAAATCACATGTCTACACTTGCAATGTAAAAGAGAGAATATCAACTTTAACGGGTGTTACAAGGCATGGATCGAGTCAGGTTTTTAGGCATGGTTGAGTCAGGTTGTGGTCTAGGCATGGATTGAGTCAGGTATTTTTAAGGCATGGATGGAGTCAGGTTTTTGTTTTAGACATGGATGGAGTCAGGTTTTTGTTTTAGACATGGATGGAGTTAGGTTGTAGGCATGGTTGAATCAGGTTGTAATTCATTAATTTGTGCAAGGAATGATGAGATGGACCATGTTTAAGATGTTTTATAATACATGCATGATAATGGTACAAAAAATGGTACACATAATAAATGTATGTTTGATGATGATAAAGGTGGAAAGTAATTTTTTGTGTAGTTGGTTTAATTTCCAATTTTTTTGATATAAAAAGGGAAACTAAGTAGGGTAGAATGTGATTTAAGAAAATGATAAATGAATTGGTTAGGGTAGAGAGTGGCCGAGCTAACCTCCAAGGGCCCCAAGCCCTCATAGTGCTACCTACATAGTCCTGGTGAAAAGGGACCTCAGGCTGATGTAGTTCTCCCATAAGCTAGGGAAGAATGTGAGGAGGTATGAGTATGGGTTGGTAGGTTATAGGCATGATTGAGTCCAGGTATTTTAGGTATGGGTGTTGTGGGAAAATTGGTATAGGTGATTTTGATTGTGGTGGAAGAAGAAGATTACCTAAAGGTAAGCGTCGAGGACCAATTCTTGTATAAGGTAATCAATACGTAATAAGGAAGGTTAAAAGATATGAGGAGGCAAGAAAGCCACCTGATTGGTTAGGATCATAATGAGTAAGTCATACCTGAGATAGGCTGATGAACAGAAGACCCTAAAGACTTTACATGATCAATTATTCTAAGGGTGTAAAGTAGTCACATGACCACCAAATTTCATGGTTCCATGAGGTCCCTTGAGATGGTAGGAAATGAGAGTGCAAATGGTGAGATGGTGAAAAGTGGTATTTTATAAGGTAGTATATATCATGCCTTTTGGCAAGAGATCCAAGGTCACAATGGGCAAGTCCAGACGAAATTTTTTTTAGTTGACTTGTATTTGAGATAAATGGGATGAGGAAAATAACTCCTTGAGGTCTTTGTGAAGCTAATCGATGTGGGAAGCTTCAGATTCTTGTCTCTTTTTTTTAAAGAGCTGTACATAGCTATCCTTTGAGGGAGTAGTCTATTTATAGCAGTGATTGTAGAGAGAAAGATGTCCTTTTGAGGGAGTCATCTTTTTATTTGAATTTTGACTCAAGGAGTTGGATCCCATCTAAGGGATTTTAAGTCATAGACAAGACCAAGGTGAAGAATAATATTCTTGTGCAGAAAGTAGGGTGAAACAACCATGGGATCTCATCTAAAGGTAGATGAAAAGTATCCATGAGAATCATGCTATGTGCAGCGCTGTGGTACACATATTCAAGAGAAGATAAAAAGTGATGGGTACACACATGATTCTTGTGTAATTGTTGGTGAGGTGTAAGAAGTGGATAGCACTCAAGGGACGAGCATGGAAAGAGACAAAAGATGAGGTATGGCTAAAATTCAATAGTAGAATGGTTGAAGATGTAAGGCGTTAAGGGGCTCAGGTTTGGGTTTACCATCGAGTGAAGATAAACGATAAGCATCTGATCCAAAATTATGAGTCATGATGTATGGTCCTAGCCAATTAGAAGAAAATTTGCCCCGTTTACTTTTTTCTGCTTTGGTTACATGTTGATTTTCTTTTAGGACAAGGTCATCGATGTGGAAGGTTCATTCATGGACATGTTTGTCATAGGCACGTTTGATATGTTTTTGGTAAACTTACAGATGGTCAAGAGAATTAAGACGATGTTCATCTAGTAACTCAAGTTGTGCTAAATGGTCTTTATGAAAGTCATCATCAGTGAGCATGTCATGGAGAGAAATGTGGAGTGAGGGAATCTAGTCTTCAAGAGGCAGAACAACCTCTATACCATAGACTAGAGAAAAGGGTGTGGCAGCAGTGGAAGTACAGATACTAGTGCGGTATGCCCATAGGGCGAAAGGAATGTGTGTATGCTAGTCCTTCCCAGTATTGTTAACCATTTCCATGAGAATTTTGTTCAGGGTTTTGTTAGTGGATTCGGCTTGGCTGTTGGTTTGTGGGTAATAAGGTGATGAGAAACTTAGCTAAATGCTGAAGGATTCACAAAGTTTCTACAAGGTTTTATTTTTGAATTGTTTGCTGTTATCAGTGATGAGGGAATGTGGGACACCAAAGTGAAAAATGATGTGATGATTAATGGACTCACATATTTTCTTGGATTTTATGGAAATGAGAGGTATGGCTTCCACCCATTTTTTGTAGTATTCGGTAGTAGTGATGATCCATTGATGTCATTGGGAAGAATGTGGATTGATCTCTCCGAAAAGATCCAAACCCCATTGAGAGAAGGGCCAAAGGTCATGTGTGACCTGTAGGGCATGACTGGGTGTATGATGAAGGTTGGCATGTTGTTGGCATTTTACATAATGCTTGACATAGTCATAATAATCATGGTTGAGGGTCGGCTAGTAATATCCTAGGTGAAGAATACGCTTAGCAATAGTGAGGCCATTGAAGTGACCTCCACATATTCCATCATGAACTTCCTTAATGGTATAAGGAATTTTGGAACTCATAAGGCACCATAAGTGAATGCCATTGAAGCCATGTTTGTAGAGGAGGCCACTCATGATGATGTAACAAGAGACCTTTTTGAGGAAGGCCCGTTGTCCATTACGAGTGAGGTCGGGAGGCAAGATGGAACGAGAAAGGTATTATGTGTATTGCTTATACCAAAGGTCACTCAGGTCAAGGGTAGCAGTTCCAACGAAGTAAACTTTGCGAGGTAAATAAGAGGGTGATTGGAGTCTTTTTATGGTGACAAATATTTTAGAATCGGCAGGTGAAGCGGGGATTTGAGAAGCCAAGCAAGCTATGGTATCTACAAATTTGTTGGTTGAACGTGGGATGGTTTGAAGGGCGTAGCGGTCGAAGGTGGTCAAATGTATGTCTACGTGATGTTTATACTTTTGAAGTGTATCACTATGACATTGGTATATACCATTGACTTGGTTTACTATGAATTGGGAATCACCAAAGATGATGGATTTGACAGCCAAGGCATGAGAAACTTGGAGACCTAATACGAGCACTTCGTATTCGACAATATTGTTTGTATAATCAAAATCTAGTTTGAAAGACAAAGGCATGGGTTCACCATCAAGCGGAATGAGGATAACTCCTACTTCACCCCCACACTGACACTTGGAGCCATCAAAGAAGAGTGTCATTTGGTAAGCAGGATCATCTAGGGAAAGGGTGGCAATTGACTCATCTGGAAAGTCAAAATTTGAGGGTTGATCCCCAGAAATAGGTGCGTTGGCCAATTAGTCGGCAATAACTTAGCCCTTGATGGAATTTTGATGGATGAATTCATGGTCGAGGTTGGCCAGAAGCATAAGCCAACATGTGGCACGTTGATTTTGGTAAGGTTTGGCATACATGAAGTGTAGGGGATCAGTGTTGGTCATAACATAAGTTTTGTGATTAAGTAGGTAATGACGGAGTTTCGTGGCAACAAAAAATAAGGCTAAGTAGAGTTTTTCGGCATGGGTGTATAAGGTTTCGTAGTCTAAAAGAGTATGGCTTATGTAATAAACCACCTGCTCCCTGTGTTGTGCATCGCGATGAGTAAGCATGGCCCCCAAGGAATGATCGGTAGCTGAAATGTATAGGTAGAAGGGTTAATCATATTTAGGTGGAATGGGTACAGGTGGTTGGAGAAGGTATTGTTTTAAGGCCTCAAAAGATTTGTGGTAGTCATTATCCCATTTAAAGGAGACATCCTTCTTGAGAAGATGATGAAATGGTTGACACCGATCAGACAATTGCGAGATGAAACGATGAATAGACTGCAACTTACCTTGCAGGCTGTGGAGTTACCTAATATTAGTGGGTGGAGGCATTTCAAGAATGCCCTTGACTTTAGCAGGGTCAAATTCTATACCATGTAA
Organism: Taxus chinensis; assembly: GCA_019776745.2. Classification (NCBI taxonomy): domain Eukaryota; kingdom Viridiplantae; phylum Streptophyta; class Pinopsida; order Cupressales; family Taxaceae; genus Taxus; species Taxus chinensis. The sequence continues at coordinate 15,579,601 of CM034153.1, forward strand.
GGAAACAATAAATCCCAGAAGCTTTTCTGAGAGAACCACGAAGACACACTTCTTGGGTTGAAGGTGAATGCAAAATTTAATAAGATGGTCAAAGATGGTTTAAAGGATGATGAGGTGCTCAAAGTGGCATTTAGATTTGGTGAGGAGATCATCCATGTAATCTTCCAATATATGATGCATGATGTCATGGAAGATATAAGTCATAACTCACTGATATGTGGCACCAGTATTTTTAAGTCTAAAAGGCATGACTTGATACTAGAAGGTCCCCCAAGGGGTGATAAATGTGGTTTTGTGTTGATCTTCAGGGGCAAGTAAGATTTGGTTATAACCTGAGAAACCATCCATGAGTGATAGCACCTTGTGACCAGTGGTAAGGTTAACTAATTAGTCAGTACCGGGTAGAGGGAATTCATCTTTCGGGCAGGCTAGGTTGAGGTCACAAAAATCTATGCAAATATGAAGTCCCCCTATCACCTTAGTGACAGGGACAATGTTAGAAATCTAATGAGGATAATCAATGGGTAAGATGAAGGAAACAAAAAGAAGGCACTAAAGTTCTTTGATGAGAAGGGCAATGCGAGGGTGCATTTTCCTCAGCTTTAGTTTTACAGGCTTAGCATCGGGAATGGTTAGGATATTGTGGACCACTATGGTGGGGTCAATACCAAGCATATCTACATAAGACCAAATGAAAATGTGGTTATGGTTTATAAGAAGAGAAGTGATGGCTTCCTGTTTAGCAGCATCCAAAAATTGACCGATCTTTATTCGATAGTCAATTCGTTCAACATGGTTTGCATCTCAGATGGTAGTGACTGATGAATATATGAGTCTTCTGCACCAAGGTAGGTGAGTATAGATTCATCATCCTGGCATTGAATGATGCTAATCAAAGGTGTATCATCATCGATCATTTCAGGGTACAGGAAAGGAACAGAAAAGGGAGCCTCGCCTTCGGATTGATAGGTCAGAGACCCCAAGGAAATGGTGTTTATGAAAAAAAAAGATAGGAGGAATGGATTCTGGATCCATTGAATCTATCGGTGAAGGTGGTGATGGTGGTGACCAAAATTCAAAATTGCACCTGTCACAGCCCTTCTGAGGGCTTCCAACCCGTAAAAAAAGGGCAGGTCAAAATTTTCGTGTAAAAAAAAATTCAAAACCTGTAAATTATTTGACAAATTGTAAGTGTAATATTTTATTCAAATTTTCAAAAGAAGGGTTGTGTGGAAAAATGGTCGTTAACCACTATCATTTTAATTTATAAATCCCGATAAAATATTTAGTTGCAAACACAAAATTTGGATGTTGGGCATTGGAAAAATGGGATTAAATATACTACAAACATAAGTATATCATTTTTCCAAATTTGCATCCCATATATCAAATCATGTGACAAGTGATGATGCAGATATTTAAAGCACGAGTAAAGTCCATTAGAGTTTTTCATTGTAAACAACTATTTGCATAGCTTAGGGGCTTCTAGGTTCTAATATTTATAGCTTAGTAGTCACTAGCTAAATTGGTAATACATCAACAGGACCATGATAAATTTTAGAGCTTAGCGGTCACTAGGTAACTTTGGCTAGATCATGGTGAATTTTAAGATACAAGCAAATTCCATTAGATTTTTTCATTGTAAACAACTCTTTGCATAGCTTAGCGGCCGCTACCCTACAACCATAGTGATATTTAGTAATGTTATATATATGTAGGTGAATTTTACAAATTTTAAATTCTCGCTAATGGCAATTTGAATTAAAAATTTTGGTTATTGGCATAAACGTTGGGTGAAATGACCCCTAAAAGTAACTTGAACCTTTAAAATTTAGGCAAATTAGTCATACCCATATACCTAAAATTTTATAAAATTTTAAAAACCAGAATATTCGTGAATTAATGAAGATTTGCCACTAAAATTTTCCCTAAGTGAAACCCAAAACCTATGAGATGGAAATAGTGGACAATATCAATTAACCGTGAAGGCTTGAAGTATAAATTATATAAGCCAAGGATCATATCAATGTCGAGTTAGAGGATCACTACATTGGAACCTATTGGCTTGAGCCTAATATGAATCAAAGGGATGTTCTTCTCATTTAACATGCACATTAAGCAAAGTGAGTTTGAAAAGATAGTGGAAGGTGTGGAATAATGACATTCATAGAGGTGACATATAGAAAATCAAATCTGAGTTTGAGTTAATAGTTATGGAAAATTTGTTTTTGTGTTTGTTGTCTAAATGCTCGAGCGTCTAGAGGTGCATTAACACACCCTAACACATTTAGACCAATATAATTGATCTTACTCATCACTTGCGTGCTTAATGTTATAAGAAACAAACTATTAAGCAACTTTTCAAAGTAAATGAGTTCATTAATAGATGACTTATTTTAGGTTGAGTTTTAAAATAGCGTTATAATAAAATAGACCCTATGTAGGGGGTATATATATCGTTCTTATATGTGATTGATGTAAAATATTATATTCAACACCTAATTAATATTCTTAGTTTTTATAAAACATTCATTTTTAAAAAAATGAATCTCTCGATTAAAAAATGTTCTTAGTTTTAATAAACATTCATTTAAAAAAAAAACTCTCAATTAAAAAATGTTCTTTATTTTTGTGACGTGGTTACTTAATCTACTCTTGTCATAAGAAGTGTGAAATATTTATACTACTTTTCATCATCGAAGGGTTGGTCCAATATTTACCCTTCACATTGAAATTCAGACCAGCCCTTCAAATTTGATCATTGGTGGTGACGAAGGTGGAGAAGGGCTAATGTCTTCGATGAGTTCAGTGCAGGCCTTCTTGGTAGGTGGTTCAACAAATCCAATACCACTATGGTCATTATGCTTGCGAGTAGTACATGGAATAAAAGTATGGTGGCCTTGCTCATAAAAGCCAAAACCAAAACCCTTCCACACACATCGATGTAGGAAAGTGTGGGTGAAATGGTGATTGGTGAGTGACTGGAGGTCAATGGAAAATGGATGGGTTTATGATGGTGGTTCAGGCGTGTAAGTTGTAGTATCAAAGTCCCCCATAGGTGAGATTGGTACGAAGGTGGGGAGGACCATAAAGGAGATGCTCTCCTATATGATGATCATAGTGAGGGTGCTGGTGAAGACTTCCATACTCTTGCGGAGTAAGGAATGTGTTGACACTCTATAGGTGATAATCCCCCAGAGTGAGGCGTTGAAAAATTCCCTCCAAGGGATCAATGGTTGGTATGTGGGTAGCTGGAATAGATGATGCGTCAGAGGTCAGATTGATGGTGGAGCTAACGAATTGGGAGGCTGATAGTTTGGTTGTGAAGGTTGTGGCAGTGGTAGGAATGGAGGATGTAGGAGTGGTTAAGGTAACGGCTGCACTGGTGAGAGGAGGTGTAGGTGACGTGACAGTGGTTATGGAGGTAGATGCTTTGATGGGTATGAGCATGTCATTGGGTTGGTAAAGAATGTTGTAAGTTTTGAAAGGTGATGGGTCAGTAGGAATGGTATAGGTGTGTCCTTCATGCTCGAATTTCACACAACAATGTAAAGTGGAAGGAACATAACCCATGACATGAATCTAGGGTCTACCAAGGAACAAGTTATATTGAATTCTCCCTCCAAGACATAAAATAATTTTGGAACAGTGCGGGGGCCCACACGAACATGGAGGATGATGATGCCAAGTGTAGAGCTGATAGCGTTATTAAATGAATGTAACATGACAAGATGTTTATGAATGCAATTGTTAGGTATGCACATTTGAGCAAATGCATGGGAGGAGATGATATCAATGCTAGCTCCCCCATCAATCATAACACATCATACACATATATCATCGATGTGGATAGAGATGAATAGGGCTAGATCAGGGTCATCAGTTTGGTGCGATGTGATCTCTTCATCTGAGAAGCTAAGGGAGGCTACTTGATGAGTAGTTGGAGGTGTAGCTGACGGGGGTAATATGGTGAGAGAGGCTACATGATGGGGTTTGATAATGGAGGCCACATGTGTAGGATCATTGGGTAAAACTTTAATAGATTAAAGGACCTCCATGAGAGCTTGAAGATGGGATTCTGAGGTTTAGATGAGGCCATATAAGGACAATTTGAGGGGGGATTGGTGTAGTTGTTTGAACATTGTGCGGTGTGTGAACCCATTAGAAATAGGATATGTGGGGCCACAGATAGTGATTTTAGGTGTAGGTGCAGATGGTATATTGGGTATAGGGTTGGTTAGTGGGTCAGTTTCCTTTTCTTTACCTTTGTCTTTCTGAGCACGGGTAGTAATTTCAAACCTTGGGGGTAGCTCTAGGAGTTGTGTGAGTGAAGGTCTTGGTCATTGAGTAGGAAGTAAGGGAAGAACTATGGGAATGGGTGTTGGTGAAATGGGGTCCTCATCAAGAAGGTCATCATTATCAAATTTTTCTTCAGGAGGACACAACTGGATAAGAACAGTTTTAAAAGCCTTATAGTTCTCTACATCGTGCCCTGACACACGATGGTAGGCACAAATTTTGGTGTCGTCAAACCCCTTTGGTTTGGGTTTGAGAGGGTCATAAGGCTTGAGAGGCAGTAATGTGATGAAAAATTTTTCAAGGAGGTTGGTTAAAATTTTGGTGTAGGATCCTACTAGTGGATCACAATGGGAAGTGAAAGTGGGTTTGGGTGTAGGCGCGGCTGATTGTAGAGGAATGGTCCTTGCACGAGGTAAAGTGGATCGAGCCATAGTTTTAGGTGCTAGTGTGATCTTGGGTGTTGGTCATGTTTACTTGGGTAGGGGTATGGTAGATGAATTAGCAAGAGAGTATGTGGTTGGTTTGACCACCTTACCAGAGGGTAGTGGATTTTTATCCTTAGGTTGTATCTTCTTGGGTAAAGGCGGTACAGACACATGATATCTAGAGGGAAAGGTGAATGGTGGAAGAGGGCACATTACCCAAGGGGATAATGGAGGTGCTATGAAGGTAGATGGTGTAGGTAACTCCAGAGGTGTGAGGGAAAGAGACTAAAGTGTCGTGGGTAGTGAAGGAGTGATTGATGGTATTAGAGGTATGTGTGGTAAAGATGTTGCAGATGTGGGCGGAAGTCATGGCGGGTGCTTGTGTATGTTTGAGATTTGTGATGGAGGAATGGGCTACTATGTTTTTAGTTTACCAACGGGTTGAGGTTTCTTAACCGTGCTAGAAGGGAAAAGTCCTAAGACAGATGAAAAGGGTGAAGGTGATAAGGTGTGATTGGTGAGGTTGGAGTATGAGATTTATGGGGTTGGTTCTTCTGTTTGGGTGTCAGAGTAGGTTTGGTATTGGACTTGGAGGATGTAGCTAAATCTAATTTGATGGGTGGATGAGTAAGGATGGTGGTTAGGATGACCCCTAAGGTAGTGCTGGGTTTAGGCAAGAAAGATGATGTAGGTGTGGGCTTGGGTGTAGATGCGTGTTGGGTTATGGGTAGGGATGTGGTTTGAGCCATGAGTGGTATCGTGATGGAATTTATGATAGTTGTAGTTGTATTTGGTTCAATTGGCTGAAATATTTTATGGTAGATAGTGGAAGTGTCAGCAAGTGACATCTGCATTTGTGTTGAGATAGGAAGTAGAATACACCCCCAAAGTAAGGCTCTATCCACATAATCTAGGCGATCGGCTAGGCATGAAAATGACACTGTTGTAGGTGAGGTTTATGAGGATCCAATGGCAATTCCCGTAAAAGGTGTCTTAGAGATGGGGAATTTGCTAGCTTTGGCTTCTGTAGGTAGGAGAGCTGAAAGTAAGTCCACAAGATCTTGGGTAGCTGATGGAGAATGGTCACCTAGAGGCAAAGGTATCTCTACTGGATCCTTAATAGGTGGAGGAGAAAGTGGGTGCCCCTCTGTGGGTGGAGGAGATGATGGGTGTGCCTCTGTGAGTGGAGGAGATGGAAAAGTATTTTGCATGGACTGGAGAAGTACTGTGGGTGATGGCTCTCTAGGTGGAGAAGTCAAAGGTGAAGTAGTTCGATGTTAACATGAGTCTCCTTCATGGGTGAGAGAGGAGATGAAGGGTGTCCCTCTATGGATGGAGGAGTAGGTGAAGTGGGTTCAAGTGTAGGTGGAGGACTTCGGGCTAAAATTTCCTCTATGGAAGGAATATGAGGTAATTGGGTAGCAACAAATGTATTGCTAAAAATAGCATGGGCCTCGCGGGTATGGCTATCATGTGTTTAGGACTCTCTAGTTTGATTGGAAGAAGGGGCATGATTAGGAAAGGATTTCTTGAAGATGTGTAAGTTTTGATTGGCATGTGCGTTAGGATTATCCAAGGCTAACTTGCCTTTCTTGAGCATTTCTTGGACATTGTTTTTGAAAGTGATGCAATTTCCATCATTATGACCCTTCACTCGATTATAGTTGTAGAATTCATGCTCTTTATACCATGCGGGTGTGGGGCAAGCATGGTTAAAATGGGTGTGTGGTTTTATGGGAGGAAGGGTGATGGCCCCAGATTTAATGAGCTTATCTAAGATAGAAGAATAAGGTTCCCCAATTGGGGTATATTTCCATTGTTCCCATTTGAATTGAAAAGTTTGGACAGGAGAAAGATTAGATGAGGGAATAGCCTGATTTGATGGATGAGTTGGGCCGGCCTTGAGTACCACTGCATTAGCATTTCCCTTGGATTTTGAATAATTGTTCTGTGGTTTTGAAGTAGAAGAGGTATCATTTTATTTGAAGGTAAAATTCTTATTGCGTAGTTGGATTTTCTTCTCTTCGATGGCCCGAATCTCTAGCTTTCATGCCATGGTGAATGCCTCATCGAAGGTTTGGAAAGTTTAGACTTGCAACATCGACGAAATATGTATAGCACAAGCCGACATGAAGAGCTCTATGAGTTCAACTTGTGGTAGTTGGAATGTGAGTTGATTGATCAGGCTACGCCAACGAGCAAAAAAATATGTGATAGATTCATCGTCATACTGACGTGTGGAGTAGATGTTAGTCATGGTAACCTTATTAACAATGTTAATGGAGAAGTGATCCAAAAAGGCTTGAGCTACTTGATTAAATGAGAAGATAGAGTGTCTAGGTAACCCACTATACCAATCTAATGTAGGCCCAGTTAGAGACATGGGAAAGGTCCTTAGAAGCAAAGCATCATCATGGGCGATCAAATAACACCCATGTTTGAAAGACTGCAAATGCTGTTGTGGGTCTTCATTGCTATTGAAGCGGCTAAATTTAGGCATTTCCCAATGCATGGGATATGGGCGGATATGAATGTATGGGTGGATAGGCTCATTACAAATGTCATCATAGGTGAGAGTGTTGCGAGAGCTAGAAACCAATGTTTCCAATGTCTTCATCTTGTCCATCATTAACTTGATTAGGTTGTTGGTAGGTTGTGATGGTTGGGTGACTCCTGTAGTGTAAGAGGGTTGGTGTTGGGCATATGATGAGGGTGGCATTCCAGTATATGGTGCTTCCATATGGGTAGATTGAGAAGGAGGGAATGAAATAGGGGGTACATACCTAGAATGAATGATAGATGAAATTGGAGGATGCTAATAGTATGTATATGGAGGTGGAAGGGTCGTGGTGACCCGAGTGGCAATGAGGGCTAAGGATTGTGAAATAGAAAGAACAACATTTTGAAAAGGTGTAGGGGTCACCAATACCGGGGGTGGTTGTGTAGTTACGGGTATATATGAAACAATAGGTACGGATGAGGTGATGTTCTAGGTGTTTGGAAAAGGTATAGTGGATGTGGCGGGTATAACAGATGTGGTAGACATGGCAGTTATAGCAAGTATGGGGCCAAGCTAAGAAATGACTTGGGAAAAGGTAGATGCGGGTAGCATCGAGCCAGAGGGGGTGGCGCAGGAGTAGGAGTGAGTGTCAGGGGGATAGATATGGGCATGCTGTATATCAACTGACTGAGACATATCGAGTGGATGAGTGGAAAAGATAAAACTACAAGGTGGCAGGGTTTTAGTCAAGGAGTCGTGTGAACTCCTCGTCTTCTGTGACAATAGTGATAGGTTGAGTAGGATCCATGGGTGATAAAATAAAAGGTAGTGAAGGACTAGGTGGGAGTGATTGAAGACTGACATGGAATATGAGAGCATTTGCTTGGCTTTGGGTCAACACCATGTGAACAAGCATTGACGAGGCAAGACTGCTTTCTGTAAATGACATAGAAATACAACAGAGACATGATAAATAGGTGGTGGTGGGTGAATTGGGGTTAAAATGGAAGCTAGAAAATTACATAGGCTAACCGGTGCCGGTTAGGGTAAAATGATTTCGTTCACAGTTAACCGTTGTCAGTCACTGTGGAGAATGGACAATTTGTTAAAACAAGGAAAAAGGCCAATACTTTGCCAAGTATGCAATAAGTTGATGAAATTACTAGGTCAGTGAATATGATAAGAGTGACAAAGACTCTGAATAGTCAAAGAAGGTGAATAGGTTTCCTTTTGGGTAGGTTAACCAAAATAACAGTGAACTGATGCTGATTGAGTGAAACCAATGGTGGTCGCTGGACCGACACCGATCATTGTGAAATTGAAATAGAGATGAAGAAAATGTGGTTGTGAGTTAAAATTAAATGTGGAATCAAACCCAGAATTTTGAGAATGATGAGAATAAGGTCCAGAAACACTCAAATGAAGCTGGAATATACCAACTGTGATAAGGAGAGTGCAAGGGGAAATAAGAAAAATGAAGAACGTGACCTCTCCCCTCAAAATGCAAGCCAAGAAGAAACACTTAGAAAAATATGATCCTAAGAGTGATTTTTCTATTATGTTTGTTTAGCTTATGCTATTTAAGGACTGACTCATGAAATTTAGAATATAAATTTTTGTGAGGATGGCTTCCTATGAAGAAGGAGATCTACAAGGAGAGGTTTCAGGTATGTTATGATACAGGCATGCCGTCCTCTGATGGGGTACTAGACAGAGATAACCAGTGGGGTGCCCAATGTGCCGTGATCGTGTGATCACCTACAACTTCTTCTGAGTGAGATGTTGTTTAAGAATGTGTATATATTTTAAATTTGTGATGTTTGGGTAAGACTCAGAGAGAGAAAAAGAAAGGAAGTGCTTTTTTATGATTCATTTGTCAACCATTAGATGGGCATGACTTCCAGCAAATAGCTTGCCCTCAATTATTGTGAGCTAATGTAGAGAAGCAGAATGAAATGAAATGAGTTTTAAACCCAAATTGAAGTGTTGCATTCAATGACAAAAATATGAACATGAGAATGGATGCTCTTTCACTAATGCGATACTAATGAAAGGGAAGACATGTTCTTTTTAAAGCACCAAAATATGATTGCTTTTAGATAAAAAAGAAGAGTAGGTTCTACGGGAGAAAATTTAATGTAAGAACTTTGTAGAAAAGAAACAAACATACAAAATTTTCACCTAGAAAATGAAAGAATGCAAAGAACCTAGAATGGGTCCCACCGGGTGTGCCAAAATGTTTCAACTGATTCTAGAGAGTTTCTTCGAATGTTGACAAAATAGATAAGGGTAAAGGGGCTAGGAGGAATACCTGTTAAGATGCTGGTTGTAGGTTGTTGCGTGCGTATGACTTTTGAATCCACATTTGATCATGAGAGATTCCTTTTTGCTTGGAGGAACTACCTAAAATGGAAAACAAGACCATCAAATAATAGTTAAACAGTATATACAGTGGACTGCCTAGCATGTGCTAGATCTAAGAAGTGTGATACTTTCTAGATGGCTGTCAACCCACTGTTAAAAACAACTTAATGCTAATAATAAAGGGAATCCTACTTTACCTAAATTATTTAGGTATCTCATTCATCTACAATAAGCAAATTCATTCACAACAAGTTAATCTATGAATGAATCTAAAGGTTAAGGTCTTGGTTAGGGTACTGGTACGGGTCAAGGTGAGATTTTGGATGATTTTGGGTATTTGGTGGAGGTTTAGAAGCTCTCTTCTTGGTTTCTGGTAAAGACACGGAGACCTACATCGGTCTAGTATGACTGATGTCAGTTTAGGTTAACCAGCAACAGTTGTGGGTAACCGGTGTTGGTAGGTTGTGGTATAGGAAACTTAGTAAAATAGGGTGGGGTGACAGATCTGAGGATAGATGGGAATGGAAGGGAAATGGTAGGGTTCGTGTGGGTCTCAATTATACATAGGAATGATTAAAACTAGGATATGGGCAGTTTAGGGGTATAGGAAAAGGATGGTCAAGTTTTCATGGAGGTAAAATGGCGGCAGAATGAAATGAGGGTAGAAACTAGTAACAACAACAAAATAATCTATCCAATGATAAATGGATAAATGCCAGTCAACAAAGCACTTACCGCTTGCACAAGCTTGACGTCTAGTTGGTAATGGTGGGTGATAAAATGGAATAGACTTGATGTAGTGTTGGTGCTTCCTCGGATGCTCCCATGAACACAAAATGTTTTGCGGTTGCTTCAGGTATTGGGCTATGGATGCTCTAATGCACGTGCTAATGCTGGTTCTACTTGCATGCAACTCTGGTTTCATCACTTGTTCTCAAAAGATGTGTTCACCTCTAAACAATGTGCCAACCTTGAAATAAGGTTATTTTGGGGGTTAAATGGTAACCGATGGCGGTTCTGGTTTGACCGACGACGGTTTAAGGTGATGAGCGTCGGTTAGGGTGGGATTTCCTAGGTTTTTTTAAAATGGGCAAATCCTTTTTGATTTTCTTAGATCTCACCCATTTTTTGCTGAACGGAATAAAATGGAAGCTTCCTTCTAATGGATGGGAATGTGGTTAGAGGGAATATAGGCTTTGATTTTAGGGTTTGTGTAGGCCTTAGTTAGTTATGACAACTTACTAAGAATAGGTCTTAGGGTGAGGTGGCTAGGTGAGGTGGATATGTGGGCACTATCTCAATTAGGATATAAAAATAATAAATATTGTGAGGATAATTAATTAAATTAATTAAATTAATATTAGAGTGGGGTGAAGGGGGCCATGGTTAGGTAAATGTGTTCAAGGTGTTTATTTTCCAAGGGACCAAGGGGAGTGTGACCCAATTTTGGTGTTTACACTTCGAATTAATTTTCATGCCTCTCTCTCCTTCTTCCCTATGTGTGGAATCTATAAAAGGAAGGTTCGAGGCTCATTATAAAGGGTTGGACATTTCTGTTTTGTGCCCTCCCTTCTTCTTTTTCTCGCAAGAGGATTTGTGGAGATTTCATAACCTCTCATTCAGGTTGTAATGCAAGTTTCACTTCTTGGTCACTGAAATATACTGTATCGGCTCTTGATCAATAATTTATAGGCATGTGGATGATTCTTGATCCTCTCATGTATTTGTTGTCATCTTTCTAATCTCTTATTGTAGTTTGGTCATTTGTGCATGGTGTTTGTATTGCATTTCTGTGGTCTATGTTAAATTTCAAAACGAGTGTCTAACATTCCTATGGTGCATCACCTCGTTAGCTTAGTTTATTTTCCTACATATCCTCAACCTTGTCTCCTTGGTAGAATAGAGTAGATTTAGAATAGACCCTATGCAATTTATTTGTATGCATTTGAACAAAGGAATAGGAATCGACCTTAATCTGGAGAGCTCTCTCAACCTAGGGTTCCATAGTTTGAGAGATGCTCCATGTTGTGCAATCACACTAAGAGTCTCAACCCATCTGGTTGTAGACATTCAGGGGTGCTGTGATTTTAGCTTTTAAGAAGCTTTGAAACGACACATCTGGCGACTCCAAAAGGGACAAAATCCACTGGTTTCAACAGTCAAGCTTGTCAAGTTCACGAGAAGAATACAAACAAGGTCAAGAATCATAGAGGAGGGACTATTTTTCCATCTACACTTGTCCCCAGACATAAGAGGAAGGGGGAGAAGAGTCTAGAGGTATCCATCTCCACCAAATAGAACCTTGCAAACGCCTACTCTAAATTGGCCATTCATTAAATCAACAAGGGTTCTCAGGCCGATCAGAATGGCACAACCACCCAATAATTATTTCAATTTCACTGGCAGTAGCCTACTTGCTCTTAATGCACAAAATCCATTCCTAGTGGTAGCATTAAAGAGCATCTCATATTTCACTGGAGAGAACCAAAATTCTCCTAGTGACCACATTTAAGAAATTACAAATGTCTATGCAATCCATGAGATCATTGAGATGGACATTGCAGTCAATTTTCTAGCCTCTTCACTCAAGGGTAAAGCTTCACAATGGTTCAAGAGTCTAGCAACAAGTTCTATTTAGACTTGGGACCATTTGTGCAGAGCTCTCCATGACCAGTTTGGAGAAAAAGGGGATAACTTGTCCTTGTTAGAGCATTTGAAAACCATCAAGAAGGTCCCTAATGAGAAGCTGATAGATTTCATCTTCAGATTCTAAAGGACATGGGACAAGATTCCATTGGTTGTAAGGCCCATAGATGAAGGTGCTTTCTTATACTTTCTTAGATCTCTAAATTCTGATATTGCTTTAATGATTCAATCAATGGGAGTCACAACCTTACCTATAGCTTATAGCATTTCCATAGGAGCTGAAAATTGTCTAATTCAGGCTGGAAAACTTGCTCCTAGGCTACCTATGCCTCTTTACCCAGAACTAAGAGATCCAAGCACTAGCCAAAAACCCACATTAGCTCCTATACCTACTCTTAGGAATCAAATTTTAGCTGAGGCCTCCACCTCACCCTCTAGCCCCTTAAAAGAGCTTCAAGAAGTTATGAAACAATTGCAGAACCTAGGGAATGAGTTAGTAACTATCAAGAGGAAACAAGCTCAAATTTCTAGGCCATATCATCCTCAGACTCAGTATCAGGCTAGACCCACATATCAGCAAAATAGGCCACCTACTCAGGCTACAAATCAGAATCATAACCAAGGACAACCTCAAGCTACTAGAATTTTTAGGTCATATGATCCAAACAAAACTTCAACATCAAGGGCATTGGTTCCAGAAAAAAACATAGCCCAAGAATATGATTGGTGTTTCCCATGCAATCAGCCCCATAACCAATCAATGTGCTTCAATGATGCACTAAACCAGACCTTGATTGTACAAACCATTGGTGTGTCTCAAGAGTCTAGCTGAGAAGAAAATCAGCAGCAAGGAGCTCATCAAGAGGCACCTCCAAGTGAGACTATGCCTGTCAATTGGAAAGCCGAAGACTTCTGTGGAATGAATCAAGCCTCTTCTCAAGGTGTATATACCAATGCACGGTCCAAGAAAAGAAATATTGGAGAGGGAAAATCACCAAACTCAGGTAATCCTGAACCCTCCATTAGCCCACAATATATTGACACTCAAAATGTAACTCCCAATATGCAGAGTCAGTCCAAGCCACCTTCTAAACCCACTCAAACACCGGTTGTAATGACCCATGTGCAAGAGAAAAATGTGCCAGGGAAGGGGCAACAAAAGGATAGCTCATTTAATATCATTGAACAAATGAAGAAGACAAATGTGAACACTTCAATGTGGGAGTCATTGGCCATTCTAGGATAGAGAGATCTGTTACAAACTGCTATGGCTGACTAGTTAAGCTCAAATATTCCCCCTAGCCAACAAGAGAAAGTACTTACTAATGCGGCTTAGCCTGATTGAAACCATGGAGGAAAACAAGGTAAGAATCTAAAGCCTCCTCCATTATATGTTTCATTGATCATTGGGGACAGATTGGTACATAATTACATGATTGATTTGGGGGCAAGTAGTTATGTAATGCCAAAACAAATAGCTGATCAACTGGGTCTTCAATACGAAGTCATCTCCAGAGGGGTAGTGCAATTGGATGGAACACCAGTGACAACTGTTGGAGTCATCAAATATTTGAGCCTCACACTGCATGCCTGCCCAAATGTGATTGTATTTCAAAACATATCAGTCATAGACTTGCCACCCCATTTTGCATTGTGTTTGTTGAGAGACTTCATTGCTAAGATTGGAGGCTATTTGTCTGCTGATTGGTCGCACATGTTTTTTAGAACAAGGTATGGAGCTAAGGCCACAATCATATCTGAGATAATTATAGATTACCATATTGAGTCTTATGTACCCAACCCAATCAATGACAATTGTTTAGCCTTTGATCAAGAGGACCTCCCAAGCACCTGTGAGGTAGATACCAAGGAGGGGTGTATCCTAGACTTGACCCTTGACAAATGGGAAAACAAGAGACATGCTTTTTACCCCTATAAAGAGATAGAGGAGTCTGAGCTAGGAGTCTACTATTTGTATAAGGAAAATCAACCTCTTCCTGACATCATTAAGCCTGACCACAAAGATGATAATGAGGTATGGCAGTTGTTCTTTGATGGCTTAAGAAACAGGCAAGGAGCTGAAGGAGGAGCTATGCTTGTCTCACCTGGAGGTATGAAATACCATTCAACCTTCCATTTCCAATTTTCTTATTCAAACAACACAATAGAGTATGAGGCTTTGGTTCATGGACTGCATTGGGCAAGGAAACAAGGAATCAAGAAATTGCAAGTGTTTGGTGACAGTGAATTAATTGCTAATCAGGTCCAAGGATAAAATTCTACCAATAATGACCTGTTAAAGAGTTACAAGAACCGGGTATGGGACCTCATTGAGGATTTTGAGGCATTCAACATCAACTCCATCCGAAGGAAGAAGAATGAAGTAGTAGACAAATTGGCAACAATTGGGGTGACATTTGATGTTGTGGAGAGTATCAAGAATGATACACATCAACCCCATATCAAGCTGGTTATAAGGCCAACTGTCCCAGACAACAACACAAGTTGGCAAGTCTTTGAAAATGATCAAAAAATTGTCAAATTTCTTCAAGAGGAAGCTGAGTTCTCCTCCAGGAATCAAGACAAATTGGAGTAGCAGTATGGAGATCAAGTGGTATAGCTGAGGACCAACAAAATACTAAAGGGTCTTGTCACTTTAGAATCAATCTTCAACCCAAATGACCAATTCCGAAAGGAGAAGGCAAATATTCAAGTAAAGGGTGAAGATTCAGAACCCATTTTTATAGAAGAAGGCAAAACATTGCAGATTGGTAGGGTAAGCACTCAATAAGAAAAATTTGAATTTGTTCAACTCTATCAAGAGTTCACAGATGTCTTTTCCTAGACTTATAAATATTTAAGAGGTTTTAACCCAAAGTTGGAACATCACACCATTGAGTTAGATCCAGGAGCTAAGCCTTTCAGACAGAAGTAAAGGCCAATAAATCCCCACATTGAGCCTCTCATGAGAAAAGAATTGAACAAGCTAATTGAGGCCAATATCATATTTCCTATCAAGAATTTAAGTTGGGTTGCTAACTTGGTACCTGTGAGGAAAAAAAATGGAGAAATTAGACTATATGTGGAATTTTTTGATCTAAACAGATCATCACTTAAGGATCACTATCCACTTCCATCAATGGAATAGATCTTACATGTTGTAGCTGGTTATGAGGGGTTTTCATTATTCAATGGATATTCAGGATATAACCAGATTATGGTGAAAGAAGAAGATCAATTTAATATAGCCTTCACCACTAAATGGGGTACATATGCTTATAATAAAATGCCATTTGGACTATCAAATATTGGAGCAACATTTCAAAGAGCTATGGACATGGCATTCAAAGGATTAATTAACAACATAGTCCTGGTGTATCTTGATGATATCACTGTCTTCTCAAAGAATGCTGCAAACCATCTCTTTCACCTTAGACACGTATTCTAGAGATGTAGAAGGTTTGGGGTGTCATTAAACCCAAAAAAATATTTGCTCTTGGCTCATGAAGGGAAACTGTTGGGTCACATTGTCTCAAGAGAGGGATTGACAATTGATCCTGAAAGGGTTGAAGCCATCTGGACACTTCCATTGCCACAACATAAAAAGTCTCTCCAAAGATTATTGGGGAGGATAAACTTTGTTCATATGTTTGCACCTGATTTTTCTACTCTTGTGAAGCCTTTAATAATTATGTTAAAGAAGAGTCTTGCATTTAAATGGACAAAAAAAGGAAAAGAGAGTTTTGAGGCCATCAAGCTCGCAATATCACAGGCCCCAACTCTTATTAACCCAGAATTTTCTAAAGACTTCATGCTATATGCTTTTGGAGGGTCAGACACCATCTCATCCATCTTGGTCCAGCCCAATAAAGAAGGTTAAGAGAAACCTATAGCTTTCTTCAGCCAGAGGTTGGAGGACTATGAGGTAAAATACTCTTTCATTGAAAAACATGTCCTTGCTATTATTAGAAGTTTAAAAAAGTTCATACACTTGGTCTCAAATAACAAGATTCAACTGCTAGTATCTCATGCTGGTGTTAAGGATTTCCTTTTAAATAAGTATTTGAATGAGAAGAGAGCAGGTTGGATCACCCAGGTAATGGAATATGACACTGAGATCAAGGTGACCAAACTAGTTCGAGGCAAGGGTCTATGTGAACAACTCACCTCTAAGCAACATGATAAGTCAATGGGTGAAAAAGAGGCTATCCTACTTCTATAGAATGATCAAGAACAACCAAATAATGATGCACGTACTCCATGTTGGACCCAAGCCTTGGTGCATTACCTTCAAATAGGTTTGTACCCTCCATAATGGAACAAATCAAAGAGAAGATAGTTCAGACTACAAGCCATCCCACATGTGCTTTTTGGTGGTGTATTTTTTAAGAAGGATATCAATAGTGTTCTATTGAGGTGCATTGGGACAGGCCAAATTGAGAGAGTGTTGCATGAATTCCATGATGAAGAAGCAGGAGGTCACTTTTCCCCTTGAGTAACAACTCTTAAGATCATGAAATCTAGTTATTATTGGCCTACAATGTTTATGGACTACTACTCATGGATCAAGAAGTGTAAAAAATGTGCACTCTTCATAGGAAAGGAGAAGCTAGCAGCCCTGTCCCTTCATCCCATTTCAGTGGATCAACCATTCATGCAGTGGGGACTAGACTTCATTGGGGTGATTAACCCAAATTCAGGCCAAGGACACAAGTGGATACTTACTACAACAAATTATTTCACCAAGTGGACTGAAGCAGTGGCACTAAAAGAAGAAAATGAATCCAACATCTTAGATTTTTATGAAGGAATAACCACTAGGTTTAGAGTCCCTGCCACTATTATATCATATAAGACATTGGCATTCCTTGGTACAAGGATCACTGAATGGGCAGTCAAAAATGGTGTGTATCTCAGCACCTCATAAAATTATTACCCTCTAGGTAATGGCCAAGAAGATTCCACAAATAAGAACCTATTAAGGATTATCATAAGGAATCTTGATGAAAATCAGAGGACTTGGCATACAAGGCTCAAATAAGCTCTATGGGCTGATAGGATCACATCTAAAAGATCCACAGGGAGCTCACCATATAAGCTTGTATATGGAAAACAGGTAGTATTTCCCATCTCATTGGAGTTTCCCACTTTAGAAATCATGAAATAGTTGGAGTTGGTTGAGTTTAAACCTATGGAAATCATGTATACAAAGCTGATGGAGGTAGGGGAGGCAAGAGAGCATGTAATGCAAGTCATGGAAAATGATCAAGCATTGATAAAAAAAGAGTTTTGACAAGAAGGCAAGAACGAGGACCTTTCAAGAAGGGGACTTAGTTCTAAAATGGGATGCAAATCAGGAAAATCCAAGAAAGCACTCCAAATTTGATGCCATTTGGAGTGGCCCTTACATGATCACAAAGTGCAAGAGTAACAATGCCTTCCAGCTAGCTAGATTGGATGGCGAAGAATTACATATCCTAGTGAACGAGATCCATCTCAACCACTGCTACTAAAAAGGAGGTTACACCCTATAAATATTAGCATAGGATTTTATTTTCCCTCAGTGTATATGCACATTGTTTTGTTGTAGCGTAGGTTTTATTTCCCTAAGTTCTGTGGCACAGGTTCTTTATTGCTCTAGGTTGTGTCAATACACAGTTCAATGTTCCTCTAAGTGAACGTGCTATCTGCTTCAGTATTAACGATGAAGAGACCCATAGTTTCTTGTAATAGTTGCTAATTTCAAGATAAAACAAATGCAAATCAATTGAAAAAATGTTTTCAAGACAATCTATTTCTAGGATAGGCTAAGGGGTCAGTAAGTGCAAGCAATCGAGGAGTCCATTTTGGGAAAAAGAGAAATATCAACTTTGGGTTGCCAATCATGACTCCGTGCCCAATAAATATAACGAGGCAACTGATCTCTTCATCTTGCAGGTAGATGGCCTTGCAAGTCACCAAATTGTTATCTCTATTTTTCCCCTTGACAAAATTGATCAAATATGGCCTTGTGCAGGAAAGAAATTCAAGAATTTTTTTAAGTTAAATCAATCCACACTTTAAATCCATGAGCAGGTAGTAGGAAGGTTCTAAAATGGAGGAGCATGGTCAGGGAAGGAAAAAATCAAAGGCTCGAGGGGGAAGAAATGGAAAAAATTTGAAGTCTTTGGGCTCTACAAATGTCTCAGAATGAGCCCCAAAAATTTGCTAAGTATAGAGAGTCAGTGGAGGCTGCTAAGTGTCCAAACAGAAAACCCCCAAATATTGAATTCAAAAGGGTAGACTCAAATAAGTGCCAGGCCTCCGTGATGCAGCCTAGAATTTACCAGATAACACCCTAGTTGTGCTAGCACATCACTTAGCCTAGACTAAGCACTCACCTGAAGCATGCAAAGGTACCAGGTCTCTCTTTAGGGTTGCTATAACATGATGTTAACATGATGAAGGAAGAAACATATAGATTCATAACTAATCCATCATTCTATAATGCATGCTACCCTCAGATCTATGAAAGAACAAGCTTAAACAGTAATCATGATAGAATTAATAACACGCACTACTCAACTACACACAGAATGACACTTAGATTCAACCAATATCTTCCACCTATTAATAAATATAGAAGCTCCTTACATTATTGCCAATCTATACCAATGCGCGTATGGAATTGATACAATGATTTAGTCATATGCGTATACTATCTATTACACATACATACATCTCACACATTCATACATCCATCTCTCTATAATACATGCATTTACTATGCACCTAACATCATATATATAGGGTGGGGACTTGCCCTTCACTGCTTATCTATTCCAGAAATAGGTCACACGTTATTAATAGCCACATGATGTTTACAATCATATCCACACATGTAAGTGTGCTATCTATAGTTCTCTTGCAGTTAACTGAAGTGTCAATTATATTCTCAGCTTATCTCCATGCATAAACGCTTCGAATTGCTTCTCCAAATATAGACAATACATGGTGCATAAATCTCTGCATCGTTGATGTGGTCCACACGCCATCTAAAAATAGATTTTCATGTTCAAAATCAGCTAAGTTCTAAAATATGAACTTGCCTTCTACGCACGGGTCCTTCCTGTCCTTTCGTGCCCTTGGTTCTGGGCCTTCTATCTCACGTGGAAACCTTATGTGATCTTAGACAAGTATTCTTTGATCAACATTACCCCAAACTAATCTCATTATTGTCCCGAAAATGGGTATCTCCAAAAATTGAAGGAAAGAATAAGAACGAAAGAATGTGGATAAATAAAGAATTTTTATGAGGTTATTAGGCAACCTCCTCTATATTAGTTTGCAGTATCAACTATGGATACTCCTTTATTTCAACCTCTAATACCTATTAGTTAGTGAGTGCTTGTTCTGATTTTTCTGGGATGTCCACAACAATGGATTCCAACTCATCCCTCACAATCTCTCCTTTCTCATTCTGCAGAACCAACACAACACTAGAAATTGATGTCATTCTTCCTTCTAAATGGTCCATCTTCTACGTAATTAGCTTTCCAAGCTCTTCTAGCTGATTCTTGTGTGGATCTTGTGCTGCTGCCAGGGCCTTGTGCTTCTGTTTAACCATTGAAAACCTTTTTGCGTGGCCCAATGTCTCATATTTCATTTCTTTCTGAACCTCGTTGTTCTCTTTGTGGGTCTTGATGTTGATAAGCACCTTTGGAGCTATGCATACATTATTTAAAGCCTAGTCTGATTTCTTCAATACTTCCTGTAATTCTTGCAACAAACCTTCATAAGATGTAATTTTTCTCATCATATATGCTTTCTCTCAATCGACATCTAGTTTAGAGCATTCTGACGCTTGCATATGCAGATTTTCATCCTCGAGTATCAAGTCCACCAATTTTCCCACATAGTTTATCACTGAAGGAAATGTATGTGGCACCTTGGCCTCCAAGTGTGGCCTTGCTTTGATTACATTGTCCCCAATCTCCTTTGTAATTATTATTAACACGTTATTATTATTCTACGTAAAGTCCCTCTCCTGTGTTATGCACTCTATCTTTGCATCCTTTGTCTTCAACTCTTTGTGTAGTGCTTTAATTTTGGAAGCTTTGTCCATGTTTCTTCTAGCCATCTCAGCAGAAACTTTCACCAGTGCATTGCTGACCTACTCATCTGACATGATAATAGGCTTTACTATCATGTGTCTATCTTGAGGTGCCTTATTCAGTCATCGTGAAATGCATGACTCTTTGTACACATCAAAGTCAGGCTCATCCATGTGGGTGTGCATCAACCATGATAGTTGCTTCTAAGTGCACATAGTTGCCATATCCTCATCCATCAACTCCCAACCAAATAAATCCTTTTGCGCTATTGTGCTCTAGAAGTGGGTGTGGATAATTTTTCCTGCATCCTCTGCATACCCTATGGCCGGTGAAATGTGCTCTCCACTTGTCCTTCTAGACCTTTGCTGCTTAGGAAATTTAGCCTCTAAATTTGGGACTTGCATCTCCATGTCTTGAACACCTTCTATAGTTGTCTCCTTTGGTATTTTCTCTTCCTATTCTTTTTCCTTTGATGACTCACCCTATTCTTTCTGTTTCCTTTGGAGGGGTGGGATAATTAGGCACATGTGCTCTCTTCTGAACTCTTCCACCTTCTCACTTCAACTTTAGCTTCCTCCTTCTCTGCGCGGTCACCTCCTTTTATGGAGAGAGTCTAGGTGATTTACGCACAACGATTGGAGTAGCACTTTGGGTCCTTGTTTTCTTAAATATAATTTTAAACCTGTGCTCCCCTTGGACTGCATTCAAGTCCTCCATTTGTAGCTGATGTGAGGTAACAATGTGCTTAACTTCACTCTAACTTGTAGGATGTCTCCTACCCCTATGCTCCAAACCACCACTATCTTCGCACCCCTCCTCCTCATCCTGCACTTCAATTGGCTCTGTGGGCTTAGGCGTTGGGATGTTCTCCACTATATGCTTTCCCTTTGGTGTTGCTAGAAGTGCAAACTCACCTTCCACATATTTTTTATTCTCCATTTTTGGATTCAGCTGGAGATACACCAATGCTACCCCCACATCTACTATAAAAAAAATTATTGGTTTAATATTTAGAACCTCTAAAATGATTCTCTCTATATAAGCACTTATGCCAGGATATACATACTTCTTCTTCAATGTATGGTAGTCTTATTCTACCTTATTTGCATTGAAGAATCAGTCAACGCACGTGTCTGTAAATATATGAATAGATTCTTGAAAATACCTTGCAGTGAATGTGTAAGGTAACTTACACCAAGGGCTCCATACTCCATCTTTCATTGGGAAACGTGTGATGCAGAAATGCTGATATACAACAAACTAAACTTGTTTCCCTACCACAGATGGTAGGTCCTTTGGGATGTGCCATTCTTCCCCAAATGCCACATGGAGCTTGTCATACCACTTCTCCACCCTCTGCTTTACATCATATATCATGGCCCCCTTGCATAGGTATTTGCTGAATATTTTAGCTGGGGACTTGTTCTCCATGGAGTATTCCCATACTTTCTCCTTTGGTACATCTGGTACTCTGATCTCCATGAATACCAGTGATAGCAGAACAACCCCAAAGCTGATCTTCCCTCATGTGCATGCTTATTCGACTATTTACTCTGTAATGTTGTAGATTGTCCCTTCTGACATCTTATGCGCCACATGTAACCACATAGTATTAACCTATGACCACCACTCCTGATCATTGAACTTGGTAACAAGGTGTGTTGCAGCTTGTACAACTGGACAATTCTTT
Organism: Taxus chinensis; assembly: GCA_019776745.2. Classification (NCBI taxonomy): domain Eukaryota; kingdom Viridiplantae; phylum Streptophyta; class Pinopsida; order Cupressales; family Taxaceae; genus Taxus; species Taxus chinensis. Next base: position 15,601,618 of record CM034153.1, read on the forward strand.
AATTTATCTATGTCCATTCCACGTGGACCCTTCAGGTACCCCAACTCCTGTTTGGTCTTTAAAATTACGGATTTATCTGCAAGGTCACCTTTTATGTCTTCTCCTATGGATTTCAGACATGTAACTGATGAGACAAGCGTAGATGAAATTCTAACTCTGCATCCTACAAAGTAGAAGAAGTATTTGTGTACCCTACTCATGAGCCATTGATACAAGGGCTCATACTTCCTAAAATATGGAAGCTCATATAACTAGTAGACCTCAATTCTCTTTAGGAGCATCTCACCTACATTGTCATACACTAGCATATCATCCGCCGTGTGCTTGTTCATTCTAGCAGTGAGCAAGGAATCGAGCTCCTTCTTGTTCTCCAAAGTCTTGTGATTATATTCACTCACTTTGCTCTTTCTAATGGGTGAATCCCATTCTTGGCCAATGATGACTCCTTCTGGATATTACATCTCTAAAAAATGGTTTCCAGGTGCCATCTCTTCCTCCTTAATGAATACCTTCTTCTTTCCTTTTACTGCTGCTGCAGATGCCTTCTTTGGTGCCATTTCTAGCTTGAAAATGTCTCCTCTTCAACTCTTCAACTCTTCGAATCAAACCCTATCTCAATTCAATTATGCCCTAGGTGGAAGCTTCATAACTTAACTCTTTTCTGTCTCCCTGCTTCACTCAAACCCTTCACCACTAGGGACACAAGCTTCTTGTCACACAGATCTGGTTACACTCTTGGTTTCACACCCTTCACACCTTAACTGGATCACTCGGCTCTTCACACTTGACTCTTCTCTCAAATAATCTTAGTCACAACTTTAAAAATGAATCCGCATCCCATCCTTATATAAATTTTTCAAATTTTGATGCATTTATTTCTCCTTCACCTACCAAATATCCCCTTATTCATTGACCAAATTTTTTCATTCCACACAGTACATCTTCGTACCCAACTATAACCTTCTAGCGCGCCTTCCTACCCTCTGGTCATAAAATTCTCTTCAGCACGCACTCCTACGCCTAAGTACCTCATCACTGTACCTTCTCTTGGTAGATAACATGGTTTCCGCTTACCTTGCATTATACTATTCTTTCGTTCATCTCCATCCTTGGTCACTTTTGAGAAGCAATCTTATTTTCACTTAAAGCACACCCATAAAAGCTTATTCCTTTCACCTTTCAAATCCCATGGTCTTTTTCTTGGACAACTACAACCACCCCACATGAAAATTATGTGTAGTCCTCTGCGCATAAACATTCTTCATACAATAATTAGCTTCAGGCACATACACGCACTTATTACACAAGAACAAAAACTAAATTGACAAAGCATAATGACGATAAAGGAAATACAAAATTGAAAACCTAAGTTAAATAGAAATACTACCTTATTACAAACACCAAAAAGACTTATTTATAGTAGGGCTTCAGCCTACTCAAGTTAAAGTAACTGGGTAATCGTGTTCCATCAAGTGCTTCTAACTTGAAAGCACTTGATTCAAGTATAGAAGTGATAACATACGACCCCAACCAATGTAATTTGAGCTTGCTTGGATGGCACAAGAACTTGGAGTCATAAAGAAGTACCATCTGTCTAATCTCAAACTTCTTATCCCTTATGTTTCTGTCATGCCATGCCTTCTACCTGGCCTTTTCCTGCTTCTGAATCCATCATGCTATGGCTCGACGCTCATCTAGTTGAATCATATTTTCAATACAATCTTCTAAATCCTGTTCATCAGCTAGACCTCTAGTGCATGCAATGTGTAAAGAAGGTAACATAAATTCTATAGGGAGAAAAAATTCTACACCAAACACCAACTAAAATGGTGTGGCTTTGTTCAATCTCTTGTAAGTTGTTCTATATGCCCAAAGAACATCTAATACTTTGTCATCCCAATCCTTTCTTCCAACATCACAACTAGCTGAAAATATTGTTTAAGGCATCAACAGTTCCGTTTTCCTGAGGATGATAAGGTGTAGTTTTATGGTATGCAACCATAAACTCATCTAATAGGATCTTGATTGTCTCATTAAAAAAATGTGTACCTCTATCACTTGTAAAGCTTAAGGGACATCCATATCTTGTAAGAAAATTCTTCCATAGAAACCTAGCTGTTGTACAGTCCTTGGTAGGTGTTGATTCTGCCCACCGCATGAGATAATCTGTGTAAGTAATGATATAGCGCGACCTAGTCCTGCGCGCGGCTGGTGAAATAGGTCCTACAAAATCAATGGCCCATTTATCAAATAGTTCAGCACTAGTAATCAGTCTTAAAGGCATATCATCTCTTTGTCATAGTTTACCTAGGCATTGACAAGGATCACATGCCTTACAATATTCTTTACAGTACTTATACAATGTTTCTCACCATAATCCAATAAGTAGGATCTTTCAAGCAGTCACATCACTTGCATAATGTCCTCCTACAATACCACCATGAGATTCTTGCATAATATCCTTACGCTCATGCTCTAATACACAATGGTGTAATACTTCATCTCTGCCTAGCTTGTAGAGGTCACCACTGATTAACATAAGTGGTGCCATGTGTATAACAAGCTGCTTCTTTTCTAATGCTTTCATTCTTTCTGGTGCCATACCTATTCATAGAAAGACAACAATGTCTTCTAATTCTGTGGGTGCACGTTGTAACTTCTATAACTGTGCATCTGACATTGTTTCTTCAATTGTCTGTACATCCTCTCCTAAATTGATTCTAGATAAATGATCTGGTCCATAATTTCTTTTCCTTGGCTTCCCCACAACTGTGAAGTCAAACTATTGAAATAGGAGCACCCATCTACATATACGCCCATATAAGATGGGCTTGTTTACTAAGAACTTCAATGCCATTTGATCTTTATAAAACAAAAATGGTGTTGCTAACAAGTATTGTCGAAACTTGTATAATGCATAGATCATTGACAAATCTTCACGCTCTGTAGTTGTATATTTCCGTTCAGTAGGAGTCAACTTCCTAATAGCAAAACAAATTGGATGATCTATAATACCTTCACCAGGTTGAGCTAACACAACGCCAATGGCCATACCAAAAGTATCCACATGTACATGAAATGGTTTATCCCATAAGGGAAAGTGCAGAATGGGTGTGGTAGTAAGTTTCTCTTTTAATATCTCAAACGCAAGCTGCTGTGGTTCTCCCCAATAAAATGTACCTTTCCCCTTCAGTAATTCTTCCAAGGGTGTAACAATTTTGGCATACCCTTTAATGATTTTTCTATAGTATCCTGTATGACCTAAAAATCCAAGCACCTCACTTTGACTTGTAGGTGGTTCTAGACCTAAAATGACTACAACCTTGGCTGGATCAACTAGTAAACCTTCCTTGTAGATTATATGTCCTAATAGTATCCCAAATAGCATAGAAAATATGCACTTCTTGATATTCAAAGAGATACTCAATTGTCTGCATCGTTCAAACATTAAGCGCAGATTGTCACAATGGTCTTTCACAAGCCCATATACTGTCTAATCATCTAGGTAGACCTATAAGAAGTTGTGAATAAAATCCTTGAATGCCTAAACAACTATGCATGAGAACACAACAGGCACATTTTTCAATCCAAAGGGCATCACAATATAAGAAAAAATACCCCATTCATTCATAAATAATGTCTTTTCTTGATCCTCCTAAGCAATCCTAACCTAATGATACCTGGAAAATCCATCTATGAAGGAATATATTTCGCGCCATGCAACTCCTAGTATTTCCTCAGTGAATGACATAGGGAACGGATTTGTGACACATGCAACATTCAACTCCTTGTATTCCACACATATCCTAATCCGTTCATCCTTTTTGATATTGATCAACATTGGGCTAACCCATTCTTACTCATCAAGGGCCTTGATAATTCCAAATTTAAACATTTTATCAATTTCTTCTTTTACGTTTTCACGCAAATTAGGATTCATTTTGTAAGGTCTCTTTCTAATTGGCCATGTACATTCCTTAATTTTGATCCTCCTTTCCCTAAGTGATTCATGCATGCCTTTAAGTTCATGATATCCTAGAGGGAATAAGTCCTGATAATCCCCGAGTAACTCGATGATCTTTGCTACCTTCGATTCTGACCAATAATCTCCAATTATGGCCTCCTTAGGATCAGCCTCCAAACCTATCTTCACCTTCTTTGTCTTCATGGGTTCGTGGTAGGTACACGTATCCTTTTCTACACTTTCCAAGACCTTGCACACCCTGTGTGAATGTTCAATATTTAGGTTCTCAACTTCCTCATCATCCACGATATAAACCATCTTTCCTTTCTCTTTCTCAAGGCAAGCGCGTTTAAGTAGTATGGAGTCAATTTTTTCATCCTTTTCAAAACATGCTCCAAACTCTACCTCACCGAACAATTCCTGAATATGCTCTTTTTCTTTTGCACTATCTCCCATAGTTAAGCACTTGAAAAATTTTGATGCCTCTGCTACAGGAGGTTTAGTTGAGAAGTAGTCAAATGTCTGGATCATACTTGCAATGAAATCTTGACAGTTTCCAGTTTCTCGATGTAGTTTTACGTATACATACCAAGTGCGTGCACAACCTTGTAGCGTGGAATACAATCTATGCACCCAGAGTGAAGGTTGTAATGATTCCTGTCCTGTTGTATAGAGTCTCTCACACTGCTGAATGTGATGCTAAACAAGTTGATCACCATGATAAGTGTAGATTTGTGTAGGTACATTGTTCCTTATAAACCTAGTAGACAAAGCTATTCCAATCTCTTCCTAGTTTATAAGATTATCTATGTGGACTACCCACTAGCAAGCTGCTGTGCTGTGTAGTGTATATACTAACATATCTCTCCTTTTAACTTGATCTACCCACTGTGTTTCCATGGCCTTCAGAAAGGAAGGAAGATCTTATGTCCTTATATACCAAGGTACTGTGCTACCTATCCATTGAATTGAATGAAATCCATTCTTATGCGCAACCACGATTTTCACCTTGTGTCCTACTAATTCATACATACCATGAGCCCAATTTTCACAAGCAATACTCATAGTATGACTAACAGAATGAGAATCCTCCCACTGAAGGATGCCTTCTTTTGATGGCTCGTTGACCTCCGGTCCTAAATAATGCATACATAGACTCTGTTTAAGTCCTCCTCACTTAGAGGCTCAACATAGCGTGTAGAATTCCCATATGTCAGAGGTATCACAACCCTTTCCTCCTTGTTTTTAGAGGTGATATACCCCTTATTGAATCTTAAGTCAGAATTATTCGCATAACACCAAGGGCGTCCAAACAGGGCTGGAAAATTATCTGCTTCTACAAGTGTTAATACCTCAAAATCCCTAGTGAACTTGGTCCATTGTATAGTTATAGATGCATCTTTCAATACTCCTATGGGAGTGGCCTTAGTCTAGTTTGATATGAATAACACATTAGATGATGGCTGCAATTTAGGCCTCCCCATTTGTATCCATACATCTAATGTGAACACATTTACTTCCATACCTTTATCAATCAATATGTTTCTCAACAACTGCCCATCCAAAATAGCATTCAAAGTAATTTCCTTGTCATAGTCAATGCTATCAGGGGGAAGATTTGCATGTAGAATCTTCCATCCAGTCTCAAGACTTACCCGTAGAGTGTTCCCTTTTAACCAACTTCCTAATAGTGGAATAATGTTCTCCTGGCACAACATCTTACACAACTCTCGCAGATCATCGATATCAGTTTGGACTATATCTGATGCTTTCTTTTTCTCCTTTAGGTACTGTATCTCACCCTAAAGATTCCTTATAACTTCCATGGTATCCTGGTAAAATTCTTTCTGATGAACAGGATTTGGGTACCTCACATGAAAAACCTCCTCCTTGGTGATCGTAGGATTCTGGTGTAATGCCTCTCTCACGTGTTCTGCTTCAGCGCGTGTAGTAATCTTCACTGTCAATGCCTCAGGTCCTTCTTATATCTTGGATATCCACTAATCTTCTACCATGCACTGGATTCTAACCATCCTGAAGCCTTTGTTTTCTTACTTATGCTACTTACTTAGATGCTCATATAAGTTTGGGCACTCTTCACAACTATGGTTCTTCCCACAGAAAGAACATGTAATAATATGAGGAAATTCGAGCCTATAGTGGTTAGGAGATCCACACGTATAACATGTTCCACGAGGGAACTCTCCTCTTCCTCTACCATTGCCTCATCCTACATATCCACCATGATATCCACATCCCATTCCACGACCTCCTTCAAAATGCCCCTCATTCCTATCATAGTGCATTTGATTATGATCCCAAGTCTTGGTGCTCATTCTTACCCTTAGAACTATCTGTTATACTTGTCTTTTGTACTCCAATTTCTATAGCATCTTGGATTTGACTAATCAACCGACAATCCTCAGTATCATGGGTTGTAGACCTACAAATATTGCAAAAGCAAGATACATTCTTCCTTATCATGCGCTGTAACAAAGGACAGTGACTAGCATCATGATTCAAATGACAAATTTCATAGTCCAATAGTAATGAGCATATAGATATGTGAGGGCAACTATCCTTGGTGTGACCTTCCACTTCATAATCTATACACCAAATTCCTGAGTGTGTCTCATGGGCTGAATTTGCTAATAGCTTCTATAACTACTTTTCCATAGCTGTAATCTATGCCTCTAGAAATGGACTAACTCCAGTGTCTATGCTCCCAACTGTATTAGCATGCAAATATACTTCTAGTGCTTCATGTGGATCAATGTATGTCTTATGTGACAACGCCCTTCTAAAAGGTGGAATCAACCCTTCAACGAACCATTGTGGATGTTGGCTAGTGTGAATATCATAAGATAACTTAGATAGAAGTGTCTTAAAATGAGCATCATACTCATGCACACTCTTAGTAGTGCCTTACTTGATATCTTTGAGCACACTTATACTCTTTTGCTGAAACTTAGGGATATAGAACTCTTTTAAGAAAGCATCTCTCAATGCTATATAATCCATGTATGTCTGATTAGGGTCAAACTTCCTATACCAGTTGTGTACGTGCCCCTATAATGTAGTGGTGAATTGAATTTACTTTTTCTCAATAGCTATGATCCCTTTAGCACACCACAAGATTTCACATATATGCACATGTTCGGCAACATCCTTTATACCTCTATATTTCGGAAGATGAAGAGACATCTCCGTATAGATATTCTGTGCTTGTTATGGACCTTGAACACCTGATTCGAAACCTCCTGTGTTCCTGTTACCTCCAGAACCACCTATACCTCCTGATCCTCCACCTGTAGTTGGAATAGGGCATGTAAATGTACTCCCCTATGCTCCAAAAGTAGTACTATACTGTACCTCTATAGTCTGTGAGGTAGTTCCACTTCTAGAGGTGAATCCAATATTTTGCGCACTCACATTCTATGTAGATGATGTGCATACGAATGCTCCTCCAAATGAAATCGAAGCCATCTGTCCTGCCATTGATGTGCTTGATCCCTGAGTTACTCCTGCTTTCCTACTTCCCAAGTTAGTTTGCTGGTTACTTGTTGTACTAGATACTGAAAAACCAAGTGCAAAGGCTAGGTCACTAGGTGGATTAAGATGCGAGCTTGCAGCCCAAGTAGTCTTTGCTGGTGCAATTTTGTGTGAGGTTGAGGTGGGGTTTCTATCATGCTTTCCAAGATGGGGGAGTTCTTGATGCTCTAGCTCAACATATTTTACGTGAGCTGTAAATCCTTCACAAGCCATCTCTCTCCTCCATGCCATACTCTTTACACTAGAACACTTCTTATCTATCTCCCTCTCACGTGCCTCATTATACTTAAGCCACCTTTCCTCTCTCTGTTTCTCTGCCGCTAGGTCTGCCATCTTAAACCAAACCTATTCCTGCCCTTGTGTGTGGCAAAATTTAGTTAGCCATCAGTTTATTCTCAAGGTTCAAAGTTACCATTAAGATCTTGATTGCTAGTGGAATACCGTGTAAATATGTTCCTCTTGGATACCACAAAAATTGGAATTTACCTACCTTTGGGAAAGAGTACGTCAAAATTGAATATTCCAAACTATAACTATTTGGAACACCACAAAACCACGTATCCACCGCATGAGTCCATATTAGATCAACATCATTAAGGGCTTGAAATTCTTCCTATGTCCAAACAAGTGCATGATAGCTCTAATTCCACTGAGATGCATAAGCAGTAAGCCACTCGTATATTTCTACTAGAAAGATAGCAAAAAAGCTCTTGTATAAGCTGTCATATAGGTTATGTTCTACCCAAGTACGTGAGTTAAACTCAGATCCATTTCTAAAACATCATGCATATTCTTCCTCCAGATCATGTATCCATTCCTCAAAACTTGATAGAGTTAACTGGTACGTCTTCATCGCGAACCATCCTAAAAATAACTAAAAAAGAGGTCCCGGGAACAAAACCAATGATGCAGCCTAGAATTTACCAAATAATACCCTATTCGTGCTGGCACATCACTCAGCCTAGACTGAGTGCTCACTCGAAGTGTGCAAAGGTACCAGGTCCCTCTTTAGGGTTGCTGTAACATGATGAAGGAAGAAACATATAGATTTATAATTAATCCATCATTCTATAATGCATGCTACCCTCAGATCTATGAAAGAACAATCTTAAACAGTAATCATGATAGAATTAATAACATGCACTACTTAACTACACACAGAATGACACTTAGAATCAGCCAATATATTTCATCTATTAATAAATATAGAAGCTCCTTACAATATTTTCAATCTATACCAATGTGCGTATGGAACTAATATAGTGATTCAGTCATATGCGTATATTCTCTGTTACACATACATACATCTCACACATTCATACATCCATCTCTCTATAATACATGCATCTACTATGCACCTAACATCACATATATAGGGTGGGGACTTTCCCTTCACTGCTTATCTATCCCAGAAATAGGTCACATGCTATTAATAGCCACACGCCATTTATAATCATAGCCACACATGCAAGTGTGCTATCTATAGTTCTCTTGTAGTTAACTGAAGTGTCAATTATATTCTCATCTTGTCTCCATGCATAAACACTTCAAACCACTTCTCCAAATATATAAAATGCATGGCATGCACATCTCTGCATCGTTGATGTGGTTCGCATGCCATATTATAAAAATAGATCTTCATGCTCAAAATCAGATAATTCCTGAAATATGAACTTTCCTTCTGCGCATGGGTCCTTCCTGTCCTTCCATGCCCTTGGTTGCGGGCCTTCTATCCCACACAGACTCCCTGTGTGATCTTAGACAACTATTCTTTGATCAACACTCCACATGTCCCAGGCCTAAAGAGGGACAAATTCAATAGCTAAAAGCCAAAAAATGTGGACATGACGGGCCTAAAAAGACTAAGTAGAATGGTGCTAGTGGAAGCTACCATGCGTCAGATCGACGCATCTCCAAAGGTAAATCCAAAAGGTGATTCCCAAACGAGTGCCAACTCACCACGTGTTTAGGGCCTGAAAAATTAAGAGTGGTCGTTGAAAAGTCCAAGAGCTTGCTGTTTCACCTTTTTCTTAGATTATTTCTTTGAATTGTTGATGAAACAAATAGGGTAATAGGTGTAGGAGGGATACCTGTTCAAATGTTGATTGATGGGTTGTTGCACGCGTATGACTTCTGAATCCACAGCTGATCATGAGAGATTCCTTTTGGCTAGGAGGAACTACCTGTAATGAAAGCAAGACCAACAGAAAGAATTAAACAATATGGGAAGTGAACTACCTAGCGTGAGCTAGATACAAGAAGCGTGGTACTTCCTAGATGGATGTCAATCCACTATTTAAAAAAAATTAATGATGAAAACAAAGTAAATCCTATTGTTATTTTGAAATTATTTAGGTATCTCACTTAAAAACACAATAAGAAAATAAATCTAATCTAACAGGCTAAGCTAGAATAGAATCCATGGGTCAAATGGTTGGTTCTGGGTTCTGCAGGTCTGATAAAGGTCTCGGATAAGTCACAAGTGAGTGAGGATGAGGTAAAATTAGGTGCATAGGTCTTTGTCTAAGGCTGTGTGGGAAAACACAGAGACCAGCGTTTGTCAGGGGTGACTAACCGCGGTTAGGTATAACCGGCGCCGATTACTGTGAGATTTAGAAATGTCACAGAACGGGGTTTTAGTCTCCTTTGTAATTGCACAAAGGATTTGGTTGGTCGGGACGAGGTATTGGGTGATTGGAATGGGTTTTTGTGAGGTTTTGATAGGTCTATGGAGGTAAAAATGTTGGAGATGGTCAATAGGGAGCAAGATGAACAATGGATGATAAACTGAAATAACCAGGAAAGTATGATGTTGCACTTACTTGGATTTCATTTCTGAAAGTCTATGTGTGAAGGATGTAGGTGCTAATGATGGGTTTGAAGGCTGCAAGTGATCATCAATTGATGAAAATCTTCTACATGGGCTGCATGCACACTCCTCTTTTACTTGGATAGATCAGAATGTGGTTGAGATGGCTATGCAGGAGAAGATCCTCAATCTCCTTCCTTGGATATCAGTTCTTGCTGGAAGTGGCTCTCTGAAGATGCGTTATCTCTTTAAGATTTCATTCTTGCTTGTCCAATTTTTCTCCCAATGTTTGCCAAAATTTTCCAACCTTGAGAATAAGGTAGTTTAGGGGTTAAAAGGGGTGACCAACGGTGGGATGGCTTAACTGGCGATGGTTAGGGGAAACCAATGTCGGTCAAGGCAGGATTTTCTAGGTTTACTAAACTTAGGGAGATCCTCCTGATTTCCTTAGATCTTGTGTTGTTATCCCATGGATTAGACTGGGAGATTTTTGTGAGCATGCGGGATGTGGTTAGAGGGAGTGTAGGCATTTATTTTTAGGGTTTGGGTAAGTCTTAGTTAGTTATGGTAACTTGCTAAGAATAGGTCTTAGGTTGAGTTAGCTTAGTGAGGTGTCTAAGTGAACTGTATGTGTAGATATTATTTAAATAAGATATTTAAATAATAAATATAGTGAGGATAATGCATTAATTTAATTAAATTAATTATTAATAGTACTAGGGTGAAGGGGGTCATGGCTAGGTAGATGTAATAAAGGGGGGCTTATATGTTGAGGGATGAAGGGGGAGTGTGACCTAATTTTAGTGTCTACATTTTGCCCCTTTTTATTATGTAGCTTGTATTGGTAAGTGATGCTAAAAAAAATAAGATGTGGTTGGCCCATGTGAGGGTGAAGGTGATCCCCCTCAAACCAGGAACTGACGAGGCAATAAGCTAAAGCGATGAGTGGTTTGATAAAAGGTAAATGTGAGGAAAAGGTAAATGGGTGTAGGGGAAGAGGGTGAAAGGTCTACTCAAGTGATCTAGGTAATGGGTCAGGGTCAAATGTAGCAATAGTCAAACATATGCACACGTATAAACTGCAGCACGCTACCAGGTTGAAGAGCAGGTAAACTCTACATCGTCTAAGGTCGATAAGTTTATCCAAACAAGGGTGAAGTGAATCTGGTATCCAAGGTATAGGATAAGGTCAGGAAACACAATGTAGGTTAGGTGTAGGAATGTGTAGGTATGTTTTGGTACACCAAAGGTAGGGTCAGGATAAACAGTCATGGCAATAGGTGAGGTAAGGTCATTGGGTCAATCATCACAGGTAACAGTGCCGTAAGGTATAGCAAGAACATTGGTTCAAAGGTCACAAATAGTGTTCCGGGTCCAGGTAGATAGGTCATAACACGCGTAAGGCTAAGGTAGGGGTAAAATAAGGAGGCTTCAACAACATACAAGGTGGAGGGCTAAAATTGAAGGTAATGTGGTCTAGGTAGGTGTAGGGAAGGAAAAAGAAAGGGGAGGTAAGGAAAAGTTGGTGAATGTGAGGGTAATGAGTATGCATGGTAACCGAAAATGGTCAGGATGAACCAATGACGGTGGAGATGAACCGACGGCGGTAGTTTAGGGCATCAGACTGGCAGTAGTCAAGGGTTAACCGACGTCGGTTAAGTCAGGTAGGGTATAAAAAGTGGAAAAACCCGTGTTTTAAAAAGTCATTTGTGCATTTGGAAAAGGAGAAAAGGACAAGAAGAGAGAAAAGAGTACGGTAGAGAGCTTGGTTGGTGAGCCATATAGGTGAGATAGGTTGAGTGAGAGGTGGGGCCATGAGATCAGATCGAGTGAGGTGATTGGTGGAGAGAGTTAGAGGTCATTTGAGGATGGCGGAGGCCAGAGAGGGATCAGGAGGAGTGGCGCGGAGGCCGGAGAGGGATCGGGAGGAGCGGTGCGGAGGCCGGAGGTTCCACCGCGATGGCGGTAGTGGGATCAGGTAGGATTTGAACCTTTTGATTGATTGTTTGGTGAATTCGATGCAAAATGTAGAAAATATTAAAAAATGGGGGGTTTAGGGGGAAAGAAATTTAAAATGGGAAAAAGAGAGGGAAAAGGTAATAGTGAAGGGTAGGGGGTAGTGCAAAAGGGTAATGTAGGAACAATTAAGGGTGTAAAGTAGGATTTGGGTGGGAAGAATGTCTAGGAAGGGAAAAAGTAGAGTTGGAATGTCAGGGCGGGCATCACGACAATGACCAACATCGGTTGACTTGTGGCCGACATCGGTGGGTAGTGACCGGTGCCAATCACAAGAACAGTGACCAGGGCCGGTTAAAGGGAGATCATGGTCGGTCAGGGGATAACCGGGGTTGGTTAATCCTAAGTGTAAATTGGGATAAAAAAATGGAAGAGAGTAAGGGTAGGGTGGGAAAGAAGTTAGGTGAGAGGGGAAGGGTTTAGGGTGAGAAAGTGGGGTAGGTGGGTAAGGGTTGAGGGCAATTTCAAGTGAGGGTAGGGTAGATAGTTTCAGGTGGATGGGTGTGGGTAGGTGTGGGTGAGGGTTAGGGTAGATAGGTAGGGTAGATGGGTTTGGGTAGGTGTGGGTGAGGGTTAGGGTAGATAGTTTCAGGTAGATGGGTGTGGGTAGGTGTGGGTGAGGGTTAGGGTAGATAGGTTGGGTAGGTGTGGGTGAGGGTTAGGGTAGATAGGTAGGGTGGATGGGGTTGGGTAGGTTGGATTAGTGACAAGGCCAATGAGATGGGGGTGGGGAAAGAGATTAGGTTGGAATGTGGGGTAAAATAAGGTAAGTTGGGAAGGTGTACTAATATATTACTTTTGGTGGATGCAGGCCCGAGACGAGCTGCGAATGAGGGATCGAGAGCCGCTTATATTGCTAGAGCTACATGGATGTGTTAATTTCAAGGAGTGGAGTCACATTGATGATGTGGGCTTGATTGGGATCCGCCATTATGGGTGGGTTGTGAGAGAGTAGAGTTTGATGGTCACACTCATCGAGAGATGGGATTCTATGACCAACACCTTCCACTTGTCGACAGGGGAGATGACCATCACCCTAGAGGATATATATAGGATATTGAGGCTACTGATTAGTGGAGACCAGGTTTACTCAGTGACATCCAAGGTCACGGTGAGGTGTATAGATGAGGTGTTTGGAGAGAGAGTTGGTGAGTTACACTACCACAACACCAGCTTGAGTTACCGAGAGGTTTATGCTACCCATCCTGAGGAGATGAGGTTGACAGTGTTGATGATGGAGGCAATTGGGTGCTACACATTGCCAGATTCATAGGGTGGGAGGTTCCCGTGGTCACTGATGGGTGTCCTTCCGGACATGATGATTGATCATACCAATTTTGTATGGGCACCGAATTTCTTGGTGTAGGTATATAGAGAGTTATGGGCCTACAGGTGATTATGGAGATATAGTTTGTGTTGTATTTTTCTTCTACACTGTTGGGCCTATGAGCACATTGTGTGTGTGTGACCAACGGGCCTGCCCTAGGTAGATGCATTTGAGTGGGAGTCATTCGAGTTAGTTGTAGGTGATGGGTGTCGGAGGGTGGTGTACAGAGATCCCAGGCTACATACGATGTAGTGTATTATAGATAGAGACTAGAGATCTTGTCCAGTGTGGATATAGTCTGGAGACCCTATGTGACCTATCCCTCTTAAAAAGGGATGTATGTAGAGCTGGAGGGACTATAGTTATAGAGGTGGATAGAGGGATGCCGTGCTGGGGAGCACGAGATGATACCTGTCGACTGAGTGAGGTGACAATTTGGTTTAGTGTAAGATGTGCCCCTAACCTTCCCACAGTATAGGAGAGATGAGGTGGAGAGACCCCTGTCTGCACTCCATCCAGTAGAGTTGACAGGGGAGGAGGAGGAGCCTGTGGACCATCACATAGATGATGTGGGGGTGATAGTGGCATATAGCTAGTGGTGGGCTGTACAGAGGTAGGGTCAGGCAGGGACAGCTGGGAGGCAGGGGTCACAAGTACAGGCTGAGAGGCCAGAGCCACAGATATAGGTAGAGAGGTGAGAGTCTCAGGTACAGGTATAGGAGGAGCTCAAGCTATGGATATTAGTATATGGTGTGATGAGACCACCATGAATAGTCTCAAGTGAGAAAACACAGTCTCATATGTATAGTGCTGAGAGTGTAGGTGGCCAGTGAGCCCAAAGGAGAGAGCAGAGGACATATATCAGTTCACGGGGGTCAGCATCAGATGTCGGGCCATATAGTGGTAGATTGAGACTATCGAGCCACCGCTCCGGGTTAGAGGGGACTGTCAAAACTACAGATGAGGAAAATATGTTATAGCAGATGTGAGACAGTATATCACCTATTTTTGTATTGTTGGATTTTGGATGAATACCGCCCTGCGAGCCGAAGAGATATTGTATTTATTTATTTTGTACATGATACCAGCCTGTGAGCTGAAGACATTTTTGTATTGGATAGTGGCCTATGAGCCGATGATGATTATTTTGGAGATACACATTTATGTGATATGGGTGTACATTGTATTGATACACACATGTATATATGAGGAGATAAATGATATTCAGGTGATGCTGTTGTGATGTGTATGCATTTTACTTTATTATGATATGGATGGAAAATAGATGAGCTAGGCATGATAGAGTCGGGTCAAAGGCATGGATTGAGTCAGGTGATAGGCATGGATTGAGTCAGGTTGGTTTAGGCATGGATTGAGTCAGGTTGGTTCAGGCATGGATCGAGTCAGGTCGGTGTAGGCATGGATTGAGTTAGGTTGGTGTAGGCATGGATCAAGTCAGGTCGGTTTAGGCATGGATCGAGTCAAGTCAGTGTAGGCATGGATTGAGTTAGGTTGGTGTAGGCATGGATCGAGTTAGGTTGGTTTAGGCATGGATTGAGTTAGGTCAGTTTAGGCATGGATCGAGTCAGGTCAGTATAGGCATGGATTAAGTCAGGTTGGTGTAGGTATGGATCGAGTCAGATCGGTTTAGGCATGGATTGAGTTAGGTTGATATAGGCATGAATGAGTCAGGTTGGTTTTAGGCATGGATGTTTATTTTAGTATTTTGATAACAAATGGAAATATAAATGCATGAGATAGTGTAAAATGTGGAAAATATTGGTTATGTATGAAAATGTGAAATAATATAAGTGGTAAAAGTTATGTGGTATATGGTTTAGATGTCGATATTTTTGATATGAACAGGAAATCAGGTACATGTGGGGAAAATGGTTAGGGTAAAGAGTGGCTGAGCTGACTTTCTAGGGCCCCATGCCCTGGAAGTGCTGCTTACATAGTCCCAGCGACAAGGGATCTCAGACTGATGTAGTTCTCCCATAAGCTAGGGAAGAATATGAGAAGATAGAAGAATAGGTAGTGAGGTTGACAATTAGGTTGGATTCAAGGTCATAGGTATGATTAAGTCAAGGTTGATTAGGTTAGGTGGAATATAGGTAGATAGGTATGGGTGATTTTAGGTTGATAGGTAGTGTGGATTCCATGTCATAGGTATAATTAGGTCAAGGTTGATTAGGTTAGGTGGAATATAGGTAGATAGGTAGGGGTGATTTTAGGCTGATTGAGGTGTGAGAAGAAAATCCCAAAAGACAGGTGTCGAGGGCCTAGTCCTATATAGGAAGATCAAAAGGTAATGAAGAAGAGAAAAGATAGGAGGGGGCAAGAAAGCTACCTGATTGGAAAGGATCAAAACGTATGAAACACATCTATAGATAGGCTAGTGAACGTAAGACCCTAAAGACATTGCATGATTGATTACTCTAAAGGTGAAGAATAGTCACAGAATCACCAAATGTCATAGGTTCAGTAGGTCCCTTGAGGCAGTATGAGGTGAAGAGACAACGGGTGAGGAGGTGAAGGTAATTGGGTCAAAAAATGGGAAAAGGAATGCCATGGGCAATAGAGCCAAGATCACAATAGGCAAGTCCATGACGAAAAAGATTGTTTTTCTTTTTGAGATAGAATAATCGATGTAGGAAGTCTATATGGGATGAATATATGGTTCCTTGAGGTCTTTGCAAATCTGATCGATGTGGGAAGCTTCTGCATTTTGATTTTTGAGAAAATAGTCTTCTTGTTGGAAAAACTATGTAGAGAGTTGTGAGCTTTTTATAGCTGTCCTTCAAGGGAGCAGTCTACTTATAGCGAAAATTGAAGGTGGAAGATGTAATTTTGAGGGATTCATCTTTGAGATTGGAAGTTTGACTCAAGGAGTGAATCCCTTATTTTTGAGGTAAAATTTATTATTATTATTATTATTTTTTGTTTTTTTTGTTTTTGACTTTTAAGTCATGGACTAGACTATAACGAAGCATTTGGTTCTTGTTGAGAAGGAAAGGGTGAACGACCATGGGATCTCATCTAAAATAAGGTGAAACGTATCCATGATAATCATGCCATGTGCAGAGATGTGGTGTACATATTTAAGATAAGGCAAAATGGTGACGGGTAATCACATGATTCTTGTTTAGTCATTTGAAGTGGAGGGGTGAAAAAAAAGAAAGGTAAATGACACTCAAGGGATGAGCATGAACTAGATAAATAGTGATGTAGGACTAGAAGTCAACAGTAGAACGGTCAAAGATGCAAGAGATTGAGGGGCTCAGGCTCGGGCTTACCATAGAGTGAAGACAAGCGATAAGCACCTGATCCATAGTCATGGGTCACGATGTATGGTCCAAGCCAATTAGGAGAAAATTTACCCTGTTTGATTTTTTATGCTTTGGTTACGTGTTTATTTTCTTTCAAAACAAGGTCACCAACTTGGAAGGTTTGTTCATGAACATGTTTGTCATAAGCACGTTTGATACGTTGTTGATAAACTTGAAGGTGATCCAGAGCATTAAGACGACGTTCGTCTAATAACTCTAGTTGGGTTAAGTGGTCATGATGAAAGTCATCATCAGTAAGCATGTCATGGAGAGAAATGTGAAGTGAGGGGATCTAGACTTCAAGAGGCAGAACAACCTCGGTACCGTAGACCAGTGAAAAGGGTGTAGCCGCAGTGGCAGTGCAAATACTAGTGTGGTATGCCCATAGAGCAAAAGGAATGTGCGTATGCCAATCCTTCCCAGTATCATCAACCACTTTCATGAGAATTTTATTGAGGGTTTTGTTAGTGGATTTAGCTTGGCTGTTGGTTTGTGGGTAATAAGGTGAGGAGAAACTAAGCTGAATGCCGAAGGCGTCACAAAGTTTTTGCAGTGTTTTGTTTTTGAATTGTTTTCCATTGTCAGTGATGAGGTGATGAGGGACACCAAAGTGACAAATGATGTGATGGT
Organism: Taxus chinensis; assembly: GCA_019776745.2. Lineage (NCBI taxonomy): Eukaryota > Viridiplantae > Streptophyta > Pinopsida > Cupressales > Taxaceae > Taxus > Taxus chinensis. The sequence continues at coordinate 15,619,245 of CM034153.1, forward strand.
TAATGAACTCACATATTTTTTTTCAGATTTCATGGAGATGAGAGGTATGGCTTCCACCCATTTTGTGTAGTATTCGGTAGCAGTTATGATCCATTGATGGCGTTGGGAAGAATGAGGATTGATTTCTCTGACAAGATCCAAACCCCATTGAGAGAAGGGCCAAAGGTCACGAGTGACCTGTAAGGCATGACTAGGTGTATGATGAAGGTTGGAATTTTGTTGACATTTCACACAGTGTTTGACATAGTCACAAAAATCATAGTTAAGGGTCGAACAGTAATAGCCTAGGTGAAGAATACGCTTAGCAATAGCAAGGCCACTAAAGTGACGTCCACATATGCCATCATGAACCTCCTTGATGGTATAAGGAATTTCAAAACTTGTGAGGCATCGTAAGAGAATACCATCAACACTGCACTTATAGAGGAGTCCCCCTAGGATAATGAAATGGGAGACCTTCTTAAGGAAGGCACGTTATCTGTTACGGGTGAGATCAGGAGGTAAGATGGAGAGGGAAAGGTAGTTGGAGTATTGTTTATACCAAAGGTCACTCAGGTTAGGGGTGTCAGTTCCAATTGAGTAAACATCGTGAGGTAAATAAGAAGGTGAATCGAGACGTTGTACAGTGATAAATATTTTAGAATTGGCAGGGGAAGCGGGTATTTGAGAAGCTAAGTAGGCCATGGTGTCTGCAAATTTTTTGGTTGAACGTGGGATGGTTTGAAGGGTGTAATGATCAAAGGTGGTCAAAAGTATGTCTACATGATGTTTATACTTTTGAAGTATCTCGTTATGACATTGATACATGCCATTAACTTAGTTTATGATCAATTGTGAATCACCAAAGATGTGGATTGATTTGACATTGAGGGCATAGGCGGTCTAGAGACCTAGTACGAGTGCTTCATACTCGGTAATATTTTTGGTGCATTCAAAGTCTATTTTGAAATAAAAAGGCATGGGTTCTCCATCTAGAGGGACAAGGATAACACCAGCTCCACCCCCATGCTGAAACTTAGAACCATCGAAGAACAATGTCATTTGGTAAGGGGGTTCATCCAGGGAAAGGGTAGTAATGGATTCATCAGGAAATTCAAAATTAGAGGGTTGGTCCCCAAAAATAGGTCTGTCATCCAGTTGGTTAGTGATAGCCTAGCCCTTAATGGACTTTTGGTGAATGAATTTGAGGTCAAGATCAGCTAAAAGCATAAGCCATCACGCGGTGCACTGATTTTGATGGGTTTGGCATACATGAAGTGTAAAGGGTCGGTATTGGTCACAACATAGGTTTTGTGGTTGAGTAGGTAATGGCGGAGTTTGGTGGTGACAAAAAATAAGGCTAAGCAAAGCTTTTCTGGGTGGTTGTATCGGGTTTCATAGTCCAAAAGAGTATGGCTTATGTAATAAACCACATGTTCCCTATGTTGTTCAACATGATGAGTGAGCATGGCCCCTAAGGAATGATCGGTAGCTGATATGTATAGGTAAAAGGGTTGAGTCGTCTTTAGGTGGGATAAGTACGGGTGGTTGGAGAAGGTATTGTTTTAGGGCCTCAAAAGCTTTGTGGTAGTCATCATCCAATTTAAAGGAGACATCCTTCCTAAGTAGATGATGAAATGGTTGACACCAATATGATAATTATGAAATGAAACGATGAATGGACTACAATTTACCTTACAGGCTATGGAGTTGTTTGATGTTCATGGGTGGAGGCATTTCTAGAATGGCCTTGAATTTAGCAGGGTCAACTTCTATACCACGTAGGGAAACAATAAACCCCAGGAGTTTTCCTAAGAGAACCGTAAAGGCACACTTCTTCAGTTGAAGGTGGACACAATATTTAATAAGGTGGTCAAAGATGGTTTCGAGGACAGCGAGTGCGATCGGTGCAATGTTTAGATTTGGCCAAGAGATCATCCACGTAATCTTCCAATATGCGATGCATGATATCATGGAAGATGTAAGTCATAGCATGTTGATATGTAGCACCAACGTTTTTAAGGCCAAAAGGCATGAATCGATAGCAAAAGGTTCCCTAAGGGGTAATGAATGTGGTCTTGTGCTGATCTTCTAGGGCAAGAAAAATTTGTTTATAACCCGAGAAACCATCCATGAGTGAGAGCATCTCATGATCTGCAATAAGGTCCACCAATTGATCAATACCGAGTAAGGGAAAATCATCTTTCGGGCAGGTGAGGTTGAGGTCTCGGAAGTCCATGCAAATGCAGTCCCCCTGTTGCTTTAGTAACAGGGACAATGTTAGAAATCCAACGAGGATAATTAATGGGTAAGATGAAGGAAATGGAAAGAAGACGTTGAATTTCTTCTTTGATGAGAAGAGCAATGCGATGGTACATTTTCCTCAACTTTTGTTTGATAGGTTTGGCATCAAGAACAGTTACAATATTGTGGACCACTATGGTGGGGTCAATACTGAGCATGTCTGCGTAAGACCAAGTGAAAGCATGGTTATGATCTTGGAGAAAGGAAGTGATGGCTTCCTGTTCAGCAGCATCTAAAGATTGTCTTATCTTTAGGATGTGCGGGTCGTCCTGAGTATGAATATTGATCTCAATAGTTGATTCATTCAACATGGTTTATGTCTCAGAGGGTAACAACTGATGAATATATGAGTCTTCTGCACCAAGGTAGGTGAGTATGGATTCATCATCCTAACATTGAATGACATTAATGGTTGGTGTGTCATCATCGATCATCTCAGGATATAGGAATGGGAGAGTGGAAGGGGCCTCGCCCTCACATTGATAAGTCAAAGGCCCCAAGGAAATGGTGTTTATGAAAAAAAAAGTTAGGAGGGATAGATTCAGGATCCATCGACTCCATCGGTGAGGGTGGTGATGAAGGTGGAGAAGGGATAGGGTCCTCAATGAATTCAATGTGGGCCTATTTGGTAGAAGGGTCGGGGAAGCCAATACCACTCCGGTCATTATGTTTGCGGGTGGTACATGGAATAATGGTATGGTGACCTTTCTCGTAAAATCCAAAACCAAAACCCTTCCACGCACAGTGGTGCAGGAAGGTGTGGGTGAAATGAAGATTGGTAAGTGATTGGAAGTCTGGAAAATGGGTGGGGTTGTGATGGTGGTTCAGGTGTGTAGCTGGTAGTATCAAGTGCCCCATAGGTGAGACTAATAAAAAGATGAGGAGGACCATAAAGGAGGCGTTCTCCTATACGGTGATCATGGTGAGGGTGTTTGTGAAGGCTTCCATACTCGTGGGGAGTAAGGAAGGTGTTGACACTATATAGGCAATATTCCCCCAGAGTGAGGCATTGAAAAACACCTTCCAAGGGATTAGTGGTTGGTATGTGGGTAGCTAGTATGGGTGATGTGTTGGAGGTTGATGTAGAGGTGATGTTAATAAATTGGGAAGCTAATGGGTCAGCCATGGAGGTTATATCAGTGGTAGGCATGGAGAAGGTATGTGCGGTGAAAATAGTGGCTATACTGGTAGGTGTGGGTGTAGGTGTAGGTGAAAGCGGTATTGGTTGCGGAAGTAGACAGCTTGACCGGTATGAGTACATTGTTGTGTCGGTAAAGCATGTTGCATGTTTTGAAAGGTGATGGGTTAGTTGGAATGGTATAAGTGTGTCCTTCATGTTCAAACTTTACAAAATGATGCAAAGTGGAAGGAACACAACCCATGACATGGATCCAGGGTCTACCAAGCAACAAGTTATATTGGAATTCCCCCTCCAAAACATAAAACAATTCTGGAACAGTGCGGGGGCCCACGTGAACATGAAGGATGACAGTGCCTAGTGTGGAGGTGATAGCGTCGTTGAATGAACACAACATGACCGGATGTTTGTGCATGTAATTGTTAGGTATGTGCATTTGAGAAAATGCATGGGATGAAATGATGTTAATGCTAGCGCCTCCATTAATCATCACATGGCGTACCTGTATGTCATCAATGTGTACAGAGATGAAGAGGGCTGGGTCTGGGTCATCATTTTGGTATGGCGCGATCTGTATCTCTGAGAAGATGAGGGAGGCCACTTGGTGAACAAGGTGAGGTGAGGATGAAGGTGGTAATTTGGTGAGAGAGGCTACATGATGGGGTGTGATAATGGAGGCTACGGGTGTAGGGTCATTGGGTAAAACCTTGATAGATTGAAGAACCTCCATGAGGGCTTGATGATGGGATTCTGAGGTTTGGATGAGGTCATATAAGGACATTTTGAGTGGATATTGGTGTAATTGTTTGAGCATGGTGTGATGTGTGATGCCATTAGAAATGGGGTATGTGGGGTTGCGGATAGTTATCTTAGGTATGGGTGCAGATGGTATGTTGGGTATAGGATTGGTTGGTGGGTTAGCTGCCTTTTCTTTACCCTTTTGCGCACGTGTAGTGACGTTTACCATGTTGATTTGAGGGAAATTGTCAAATGGAGAGGGTGTAGGGTAAGTGGTATAATGACATGAAGGGAAAAAACCTACTAGAGGAGAAAAGCCCTGTGAGGTCAGTTGGGCGCAACGACATTTGGGTGGTGCTGTGGCAAGTTCTCTGATGCGAACCATGTTAATTTCAAATTTTGTGTGTGGTTCTGGGAGCTGTGAGGGTGGAGGTTGTGGTTGTTGAGTGCACAGTGTGGGAATGGGTGTTGGTGAAGCAAGATCCTCGTCAAGAAGGTCATCATCATCAAAGTTGGTTTCAGGTGGACACAATTGGATAAGGATGGTTTTCAAGGCCTTGCAGTTCTCCACATCATGCCCTAACACATGATGGTATGTACAAATTTTGGTATCATCAAACCCCTTTGGCTTGGGTTTGAGGGGGTTCGTAAGGTCAGAGTGGTGGTAATGTGATAACAGAATTTGTCTCGAGGAGGTTGGTTAAAATTTTGGCATAGGACCCTGCTAGTGGATCACAATGGGAAGTGAATGTGGGTTTGGGTGTAGGTGTGGTTGGTTGTTTGGGAATTATTTTTAGAAGAGTAGGAATAGGTCAAGCTATGGGTTTAGGTGCCAGTGTGGTTTGAGGTATCGGTCGGGTTTGTTTGGGTAGGGGTACAGTAGATGGATAGGTAGGAGGGTGTGGGGTTGTTTTGACTACCTTGTTGTGGGGTAGTGGGGTTTTGTTTTTGGGTTACACCTTCTTGGGTAAAGGTGATGTGGGTATATGGGGTCTAGAAGGAAAAGTAGATGGAGGAAGAGGGTGAGTTACCCATGGGGATAACGGGGGTGCTATGAAGGTAGATGACACAGGTTGTGCTTGGGGTGTGAGGGACAATGACTGAAGTGTAGTAGGTAGTGAAGCAATGGCTGAAGGTATCGGAGGTATTGGTGGTAAAGAGATTGCAGGTGTGGGTATGAGTCGTGTTGTGTGCCTGGGTAGGTTAGAAATTTGTGAGGAAGGAATGGGTTGTTGTGTTATTGGGTTATGAATGGGTGAGGGGTGCTTGACCATGTTGGGTAGCTGAGGTCTTAAGGCAGACGAGACAAGTGCGGGTGTGATTGGTGTGGTAGGGGTATGAGGTTGATGAGTTTGTTTCTTTAGTTTGGGTGTCGAAGCAGGTGTGGTTTTAACGTTGGAGGATGTAGCTAAATCTAGTTTAATAGGTGGATGAGTAAGGCTGGTGGTCAGGGTGACCCCTAAAGTGGTAATAGGTTTAGTGGAGGTAAATATTGTGGGTATGGGTTTGGGTTTAGGCATAGGTCGGGTTATGGGTAAGGGTGTGGTGTGAGTGTTAACAAATATCATGGAAGGGGTTTCGACAACAGTGGTTGTATGTGGTTTGATGGGTGGAAATGTGCTTGGGTAGATAGTGGAGGTGTCATCGAGGGATCTCTGCATTTGTGTTGAGACAGGGAGTAAGAGGTGCCCCCATAATAAAGCCCTATCCACATAATCCAAGTGATCGGCCAAACATGAGAATGGAACGTTTGTGGGTGGAGTTTGGTGAAGACCTAATGGGAATTCCCGTAAAATGTATCTTAGAGACAGGGACTCGGCCGACTTCAGCTTTTGTGGGTAAGAGAGCTGAAAGTAGGTCTGTTGGATGTTGAGTAGTGGATGGAGAATACTTGCCAATAGGCAAAGGTATCCCCATCGGGTCTATGATGGGTGGAAGGGATGATGGGAGTTCCTCTATGAGTGGAGGAATGGATAGGTGCTCCTCTGTGGGTGGAGGAGGTAATGGGTGCTCCTCTGTGGGTGGAGGAGGTAATGGGTGCTCCTCTATGGGTGGAGGAGGTACGGTAGGTAAAGGTTCGCTAAGTGGAGAAGCTAGGGGTGAGATGGTCTCAATGTCAGTAGAAGACTCCTCCGTAGGTGATGTAGGAGATGAAGGGTGTTCTTCTATTGGTGAAGGAACAGTGACGGTTGGTTTAGATGTGGAAGGAGGATTTCGGGCTAGGATTTCCTCTATGGAAGGATGTGAGGTAATTGAGAGGTGAAAGGTACCTCGTTAAAGATCGCATGAACCTCATGAGTATGGGTATCATGAGTGGATGTCTCACCTATTTGATTGGATGAAGGGGCATGATTGGGAAATGGTTTTTTAAAGATTTGTAGATTTTGGTTGGGGGTGGCATTGGGATTATCCACAGTCAACTCGCCTTTCTCGAGCATTTCTTGGACAATATTCTTAAAAGTGATGTAGTTTCTGTCTTTATGACCCTTCACTCAGTGATAGTTATAGAAATCTTGTTCCTTATACCATGCGGGCATGGGGCGAGTAGGGTCAAAACCAGTGTGTGGTTTTATGGGTGGAAGGGTGATGGTGCCAGCTTTGATAAGCTTTTCTAAACAGAAGAGTAAGGTTCCCCAATTGGGGTATATTTTCACTGCTCTTGTCTGAATCGAAAAGCCTGAATGGGTGATAGATTAGATGAGGGTGTAGCTTGATTGGATGGATGAGCTGGGCCAGCCTTGAGTACCACTACGTTAGCGGTACCTTTAGCCTTTGAATAATTGGTTGGTGGTTTGGAAGAAGAAGAGGTTTCAGTCGACTTGAATGCCAAATTCTTATTTTGTAATTGGATTTTCTTCTCTTTGATGGCCCGAATCTCTAACTTTCGTGCCATAGTGAATGCCTCATCGAATGTTAAAAAATTTTGGACCTGCAAGGTCAGGGAGATATGTCTGGCACAAGCTCGGTAAAGAGCTCAATGAGTTCAGTTTGTGGACAGTTGAAAGGTAAGTTGATTGATTAGGCTGTGCTAGTGAGTGATAAAATATGTGATAGATTCATCCTCATACTGACGTGTGGAATATAGATTGGTCATGGTAACTTTCTTGGTGATATTGATAGAGAAATGATCCAAAAAATCTTGGGCTACCTGATTGAATGAAAATATGGAGTGTTTGGGTAACCCACTATACCAGTCTAATGCAGGTCCAGTGAGGGACATGGGAAAAGTTCTCAAAAGTAAGGCATCATCATGAGCAATCAGATAACACCCGTGTTTAAATGAGCACAAATGCTGTTGTGGGTCTTCCTTACTATTGAAGTGGTTGAATTTTGGCATTTCCTAATGCACAGGGTATGAACGGATGGGAATGGATGGGTGAATAGGCTCGTTGCAAATCTCATCATAAGTGAGAGTGTTGTGGGAGCCAGAAACCGATGCCTCCAGTGTTTGCATCTTGTCCATCATCAATTTAATTAGGTTGTTGGTGGGTTGTGATGATTGGATGCCTCCTATAGTGTGAGGAGGTTGGTTTTGAACATATAATGGGTGTGGCATTCCAGTGTATGGGGCTACCATGTAAGGTGGTGGAGAAGAAGGCAAGGAAATAGGGGGTATGTACCTAGAATGAATAATAGATGAAACAGGCAATTGTTGGTAGTATGTATATGGGGGAGGAAGGGTCGTGGTAACCCTAGTGGCAATAGGGGCTAATGATTGTGGAATGGAAAGAATACATTCTGAAATGGGGTAGAGGTCACTGACACTGGAGGTGGGAACATAGCTACAGGTATGTGTGAGACATGAGGGATGGATGAGGTTGTGTTTGGGGTAATCATCGAGGGTATGGTGGATGTAATGGGTGCCACAGAGGTAACAAACGTGGTAGTCATGGGGGTATGAAACCTAACTGCGAAACGATTGGGGGTAAGGTGGATGCAGGTAGCACGGAGCCAGATGGGGCTGATGCAGAAGTGGGTGCAAGAGTTGGGGGGATAGATACAGGCATGCCGTATATCAACTGACCCGAGGCATCTCGAGTGGACGAATGGGAGAGGTAAAACTGCAAGGCAACAGGGTTCTGGTCAAGGAGTCATGATAACTCCTCATCTCCAGTAGTGATATTAGTAGGCTAGATAGGATCCATGGCTGGTGATAAAATAGAAGGTGGTGAAGGACTAGGTGGGAGTGGTTGGCAACTGGTGTGGAACACGAGGGCATTCGCTTGTCTTTAGGTTAGTACCATGTGAACCAATATTGATCAGGTGGGGCTGCTTCTCTGTAAATGGTACAGAGAACAACAGGAAAAAAAATGGATGAAGTAAAAAATGGTGGGTGGAATGTGAAATAGGGTAATCGATGCCGGTTAGGAAAAACTGATGTCAGTCAGGGGTAACCACTACCAGTCACTGTAGAAAATAGGAAGTGAGTAATCAGTGAGGTAGAAGGAAAAATCTGACAAGTATGCCAAATCTGGGGATGTGTAAAACGTCAATGGAAAAAGTGATAGTGACAGAGACTATGAAAAGTGGAAGAAAGTGAAGTAAAAAGAATGTCCTTTTGAGTAGGTTAGAAAAGGACCTGAACTGACGTCGGTTGGTTATAACCGATGTCGGTCAGGGGTAACCGATGACAGTTACTGTGAGATTGAAACAATGATGAGAAGAAAGTTGTTGTGAATTAAGATTTGATGTGGAATCAGACCCAAAATTCTGGAAATGGTGATATGATGACACACTCAGGTGAAGCTGGAATACACCAGTTATGATGAGGAGTGTGTAAGGATGAGTAAAAAAAAGTGATGAATGTGACCTTTCACCTCAAAATGCAAACCAAGCAGAAACACTAAGAAAATGCAATCCTAAGAGTGCCCTTTTCTATTATGTTTTTTTAGCTTATGCTATTTAGGGACTGACACATGAATTGTGAAATAGAGTTTTTGGTGAGGATGGCTTCCTACAAAGAAGGAGATCTAAAGGGTGAGGTTTCAGGTTTGTTATGGTGGGGGTGGGCTTTGCTCTGAAGTATGACTCGACAGAGCAGCGAGCTGGGTGCCCACTGTGCCGTGATCATGTGATCACCTACAACTTCTTCCAGGTAAGAGTTGTTTAAGAATGTATGTATTTGAATTTTTGTGTGGTTTGGTAAGACTTAGAGAAAGAGAAAAGGATAGAAGTGCTTTTCTATGATTCATTTGTCAACCATCAGCTGGTAATGACTTCTAGCGTATGGGTTTCCCTCAATTAATGTGAGCTAATGTAGAAAATCAGAATGAAATGTGATTTTTTTAAAACCCAAATCGAAAATATGAAATTGGATGACACAATAAGATGAAGAGGAAGAGGGATTCTCTTTCACTAAAATGTAGAAAACATAAAGAAATGATTCTTTTTAAATACACTAAAAGAAAAGTTTCCTTTAGAGAAAATAGAAAGGAGTGGATTACCAGGGAAGAAAATTAGTGTGTATGCTTTTAGAAGGGAAACAAACACACAATTTTTTCCTAGGAATGAATGAAATGCAAGGAACCCCGGATGGGTCCCATTGGGTGTGCCAAAATGTTTCACCTTTTTCTTAGATTGTTTCTTTGAATTGTTGACAAAACAAATAGGGTAACGGGCATAGGAGGAATACCTGTTCAAATTTCGGTTGATGGGTTGTTGCATGCGTATGACTTCTGAATCCACAGATGATCGTGAGAGCTTCCTTTTGGCTAGGAGGAACTACTTGTAATGAAAGCAAGACCACCAGAAAGAATTAAACAATATGGGCAGTGAACTACCTAGCGTGAGCTAGATCCAAGAAGCATGATACTTCCTCGATGGCTATCAGTCCACTATTTTAAACAAATTAATGCTGAAAACAAGGTAAATCCTATTGTTATTTTGAAATGATTTAGGTATCTCACTTAAAAACACAATAAGAAAATAGATCTAATCTAACAGGCTAAGCTAGAATAGAATCCATACGTCAAATGGTTGGATTTGCATTCTCTAGATCTGATAAAGGTCTCGGGTAAGTCAAAAGTGAGTGAGGGTGAGGTAAAATTAGGTGGATAGGTCTCTATTTAAGGCTGTGTGGGAAAACATAGAGACCAGCGTCGGTTAGGGGTGACTGACTGTGGTTAGGTATAACCGGCGCCAGTTACTGTGATATATGGAAACGTCACATAACAGGGTTTTGGTCTCCTTTGTGATTGCACAAAGGATTTGGTTGGTCGGGACAAGGTATTGGGTGATTGGAATAGGTTTTTGTGAGGTTTTGATGGGTCTATGGAGGTAAAAAATGTTAGATATGGTCAATAGGGAGCAAGATGAACAATGGATGATAAAATAATGATAAAATGAAATAACCAGGAAAGTATGATGTTGCACTTACTTGGATTTCATTTCTGAAAGTCTATGTGTGAAGGATGGAGGTGCTGATGATGGGTTTGAAGGCTGCAAGTGATCACCAACTGAAGAAAATATTCTGCATGGGCTGCATGCACACTCCTCTTTTACTTGGATAGATCAGAATGTGGTTGGGATGGCTGTGCAGGAGAAGATCCTCAATCTCCTTCCTTGGATGTCAGTTCTTGCTGGAATTGGCTCTCTGAAGATGCGTTATCTCTTTGAGATTTCATTCTTGCTCATCCACTTTTTCTCCCAATGTTTTCCAACCTTGAGAATAAGGTAGATTAGGGGTTAAAAGGGGTGACCGACGGTGGTCTGGCTTAACCGGCGACGGTTAGGGGAAACCGACATCGGTCAAGGCGAGATTTTCTAGGTTTAATAAACTTAGGGAGATCCTCCCGATTTCCTTGGGTCTTTTGTTGTTATCCCACGAATTAGACTGGGAGCTTCTTGTGAGCATGCAAGAATGTGGTTAGAGGGAGTGTAGGCATTGATTTTTAGGGTTTGGGTAAGTCTTAGTTAGTTATGGTAACTTGCTAAGAATAGGTCTTAGGTTGAGTTAGCTTGGTGAGGTGTCTAAGTGAACTATATGTGTAGATATTGTTTAAATAAGATATTTCAATAATAAATATAGTGAGGATAAAGCATTAATTTGATTAAATCAATTAAATTAATATTAGTAGGGTGAAGGGGGTCATGGCTAGGTAGATGTAATAAAGGGGGGCTTATATGTCGAGGGACGAAGGGAGAGTGTGACCTAATTTTAATGTCTCTACTTGTAGAGGTTTCCACGTGTCAACCTAATGCTCCTTCAAAGGTAAAATCCTGAGTGGGTTTCCAAATGAGTGCAAACCTTCCACGTGTCCCAAGTCCAAAAGAAGGGATAGGGTCGAGGTTGAATAGTCAAAGCATAGACAGGCTAGTGGAGGGAGGCAAGTGCTAGTGCGGTGTTATTTCAAGAGTAAAATTTGTGGATGGTTTCCAAACAAGTGCCAAGTCTCCATGTGTCCTACATCAGATATATGATCCCACCGAGAAAAAAGACTTAGCCAAAAAAGGAGGAAACTAAGCAAGTAACGGAAGATGCCACGTGTTGGCCTAACACAACTTCAAAAAAAAAATCTAAAAGTGGCCCCCAAACATGCGCTAGGCCTCCACATGTCTAGTTTAAAAAAAGGGGACCCATTTTGGTAGCTGGTTCCCACCATTTTGTAGAGGCCTGATTCAAATTTCAAATGGGTATATCTTTTGACTTAGTTCTTAAAATCTGACAATTAGCACCATTGGAAAGAGCTCAACCTCGTCTACGCCATGGAGACCTCAAAATTTGATTTTGAAGAAGTTAGATGTGGAAAAATGAAAATACATCTTCATGCCATTAATATAAGATGTATTTTCTTGAACAACTAGACCAGATTTGATCTGATCCACCGTTCTTCCTCCTTCAAGTCACTGAACAAGTAATGAATGCAGAAATGAAAAATTTGGGGCAGATTTTCAAGAGACATTGATGGCCAGTGGTTGAACTTCAAATCAGTTTTCCCACCTCTCTCACCTTCTTCCCTTTGTGGGGAATCTATGAAAAGAAGGTTCGAAGCTCATTGTAAAGGGTTGGACATTTTGGTTTTGCGCCCTCCCTTCTTCTTTTACTTGCAAGAGGATTTGTGGAGCTTTCCTAAACTCTCATTCCAGTTATAATGCAAGTTTCACTTCTTGGCCATTACAATATACTATATCAACTCATGAACAATAATATATATGCCTATGGATGATTCTTGACCCTCTCATGTATTCGTTGTTGTCTTTCTGATCTCTTATTACAGTTTGGTCATTTGTGCATGGTGTTTGTATTGTGTTTCCATGGTCTGTGTTAAATTTCAAAACGAGTGTCTAACATTCCTTTAGTGCATCAACTCATTATCTTAGTTTATTTTCTTGCATCTCCTCAACCCTGTCTCCTTGGTAGAATAGATTAGATTTAGAATGGACCCTCTGTAATTTATTTGTATGCACTTGAACAGAGGAATAGGAACCAACCTCATTCTAGAGATATCTCTCAAATTGTAAGGTGCCACACTTTGAGAGATGTTCCATGTTGTGCAATCACACTTAGAGTCTCAACCCATCTGGTTGCAGACATTCAGGGGTGCTGTGATTCCCACTAACAATACCCATTTGGTTCTAATCACATTCTTATTTTGCAGTCTAGGTACCGGTTCCCATGTCTCATTATTTTCAATTTGATCCAACTCTTCATTCATGGCATCTACCCAATGTTGATCCTTGCATGCTTCTGTAATAGTTTTGGGTTCTATCATTGAAAGGAGTGCTATGTCTTCATGGTTATGCTACTCTTTTAGCTTTTCTTCTTTTGAGAATGCCACCATAGTTGTTTCTAATGATCTAATTTAAGGGATTTCCCTTTTTTACTTTCTTGGAGGGTGCCTTAGTTTCTGGTATTTCTTCCTCTTCATCCAATTTTTCACGCAGACTATCCAAATATTCATCACTTCTTGTTCTTCATGATTGTCTCTGTGCTGGTTGCTGACTTTAGCGTTTTGTGTTTCATCCACATTCACATTTGTGCTTTCAAAAATCTTTTGCAACCTTTTATTGTAGCATCTGTAAGCCGCATTGACCGCTGAGTAACCAAGGAATATCCCTTCATCACATCTTAAGTCAATTTTTCCCAAATTGTCTTCATCTCTTTTAATATAGCCTTTTCTTCCAAATACTCTTATGTGCTTTATATTGGCTAGTCTCTTCTTTCACAGTTCATAGGAAGTTTTTTCGTTATTTATTCTCAATTGAGCTCTATTTAAAAGGTAAACCGTAATGTAAACTACTTCACTCCAATGCCTATATGAAAGTTTGGATTCATTTAACATTGTTCTTGAAATATCTTGTATAGTTTTGTTTTTCCTTACAATAACCCCATTTTTTTGAGGTGTCCTTGCAAATGGGAATTGTCTTCTAATTACACGTTCTTCAAAAAATTCATCAAACTCATTTGACCAAAATTCTCTACCTCTGTCTGATCTTAGGCATTTGATATTATTTTTTTCTCATTCTCCACTAGTGCCTTGAATTTCTTGAATCTATGTAAGGATTCTGACTTTTTCATTAAGCACACTACCCATTTCATTCTTATGTAATAATATATTAAAAGCATAAAGTATACTCTACCATTTATACCTTAAGTTCAGGTGGGTCCACAGAGGTCTGTATGAATCAGCTCTAGTGGCCTCATTATAGAATACTCCTTTGATTTGAATGATCTACTTGTTTGTTTACCATGCAAATACGCCTTGTATAGAGTATCCGCGGGTTTCAAAATCTTTGGCATATGTATGACACAATATTTTGCACTCAAATTTACTATATTTTCAAAACTCACATGTCCTAATCTCTTGTGCCATAGCCAACTGTAATCTATCTTACTTATGAACAATTTCTCTTTGTTTATCTCATTTAGAACATATATGTTGTTCTTTTTCCACTTGATCTTTGATACTTTATTTCCTATCCTACCATTGATAATATCACAACCCTTGTCATGGAATATAATATTGTATCCCCTTTTGCACATTTGACTCACACTCAACAGATTGTGTTTGAGACCTTCAACATATAACACATTATTTGTGATGGGTTTTCCATTATCTAGAATCAGAGTTCCCTTTCCAACTATGTTTGCTGAATTGTTATCACCAAATATTACAACACCCGATGCATTATTAGATAAACTAATGAGTTAAATTTTGTCACCTGTCGTGTGGCTAGAACATCCACTATCCAAATACCATATTTGGTCTTCATTTTGCACATGGAATGCAGTCTACACTATTGAACATGTCTCTTTTCTCTTGTTCTCATATTTATTTGCAACATACACCCATTTATTTTTTTTTGGCAATTCATGTTTGTTGGTTGAAACCACATTACTCTTCTTATGGTAATTGTGTTGGATACCATTATAGTTTGATCTGGTGTAATATGGGCCAAAGTTTCTTCTATAGCCTTTAGAGAATTTTCTACACTTGGCGGATTTATGTCCAAACTGATTACATGAATAAAAATAACCATAAAAGGAATGTGTGTGCCTCATACCATATGTGATTTTGGGAGTAGAAGTTCTTCTCTTTGCAGCATTGATAACTTTCTTATTTGTGGTGGATGAGGTGTTAGATGTTAATGCAACCTTGTTTTCTTCATTCGTTGTAGGCTCCTTTTCTTTACTTTCTTCTTTAAAACCAATTCCAGACTTGTCATGTACATCACGTTGGCTACTCAGTATATTAGTCAGAGCACTTGAGCCCTTTTCAAGTTTTTCATATACCTTTAGCTTGCTGCTCATTTTCTCCATCTTAGCTTTCATTATCTCCAGTTTTGAGTTCAACTTAGTGCACTCATCCTCCTTTGATTTGTAGGACTTTGAAATATTTTCCAAATGTGCTTCCAATTCCTTGAGATGATTATCCTCTTCTTTTTCTCTTCGAGTCTATCTTCCTTCAAAGATGTGGATTTGTTCTTCATAATCCTTTAATGTATAGCTCAGTTTCTAATTATTTCTTCTACACAGATTTAGTTCTTCAAGGGCACATACTAATTCTTCTTCAAGATTTACTTCACCTTCTTCTTCATCAAAGTATTCAACATCAACTGTGTTCTTCCCTTTGGAGCTTCTTTCTTCAGTTGCATCCATGGCCATAAATAAACATTCTGATTGATCTTCATCATTTTCATTTTCAGAGATATCATGATTTCTTGATTCAAAGAAACTTGATTCTTCCTTTTAATAGAAGTTCCTTTTGTTCTTGAAGAACATTTTCTTGCTCTTTTTATTTGTATATCCTTTCTCTCTCTTGCTATGTTTATGAATGTACTCTTCATGTTTAGACTGATTATATTTATTTTTGTTTGGACACTTTCTAGAAAAATTACCTACTTGTCCACATGCAAAACACTTAAATGGGAGTTTTCCTTTATACTTACCTGAACCTCTTTTCAGTCTTCTGAAAAACATTGCTTCAATATTTTCATCATCCAACTCATCTCCTGAAGCTGATTCTTTTTCTTCTTGTTTGGACTAGGTTTATTTCTTGACCTTGAATGCTACTTCTTTCGTAGAAGTTTTGGATCCAATAGTCCTCATCTTGTATGTTGAAAGAGTGCTCTACAATTCATCCATTGTGTGAGTCTTCATGTCCTTTTGCTTCCTCTATAGCTGATACCTTTGCATCATACTTTCTAGTCAGAGATCTCAAAATCTTCTGCACTATGAAATATTCTTATAGTTTCTCTCCTAGACCTATCATATTTATGACTTCATCTATTCTTTGCATGTAGGCTGCTATGCTCTCATCTTCCTTCATCTTTAGATTTTTAAACTGAGCTCTATAGGTATGTAGCTTTGCTAGCTTGACCTTTTCATCACATTCATAGATACTCTGTAGCTTGGTCTAGATCTCTTTTACTATTGTGAAGTGCATAGCTTTCAAAAACTCTGTCTCAATTAGGCTGCATAGAATGACGTTCATTTCTCTTAAGTTGCATTCATATCTCGCCTTACCAGTGAAATAATTAATTGGTGTGGATGGAGGATTGTATCCTTTCTCAATGCATTCCCAGATATCAAAACCAAGTGAAATCAATTTTGTTTTCATCCTTATTCTCCAAAATGTATAATGTGTACCAGTGAAGAGAGGTGATCTTGACAGTGAAAAACCGCCTTGTGCCTGATTTGCTACCATGCTTGTGATAGGAGGATATACTTGAAGATGTTAAGCTTCTATTATAAGGACATTTCTCTGATACTAATTGTTAGATATCACAAGCATTGAGAGGGGGGGGGTAAATCAATGTAGATTAAAACTTTTTAGTTAATGCTAATTTTAAACCCTTTAATGATATGTAGATTTAAACTACGATCAGTCACTCAAACATATGTCAAATGCAATAACATTGAACATAAATATTATTGTGGGGAAGCCTTTCAGGAAAAAAACCCACCAAAAACCATTGCTTATATTATTCAAAGCAAGGACTTACAAGAATATTACGCATCCTACAAGATTTATTTAGTGAGGCAAAAACCCCACAAGGAGCACTAACCCATTACACCTTTCTTGATATTACACACAAAGAAGAACTCAAATGAATATTACCCATCACAAGATATTTCTTTAGTGAGGCACCAACCCCACAAGGAGCACTAACCCCTAAATATGTGTTGTTGCAGACTCACAGCACCCCTGGATGTAGATCAGGCTTCTAGTTTGATCATTCTAGCATCCAGTGTGATTGCACAACATGGAAACCTCTCTCCAAGTGTGGGGACTTGAGAAACTGAGAGAGGAATATCCAGATTAGAGGATGGTTCCTCAAACTCCTCTGATTTAGATCTATATTTTGCAAAACTACAGAGGTTTGAAACCTAATCCTACTCTAAAATCCAAGGAGACAGAGATAGAAAGTGCAAAAAATGAAACTAAACTAACAGGTGATACACCAAAGGAGGAGTGGTGAACACTTCTTGTTCTGCAGATAGACACAAATCATAAAAATGCAACATAAAACATCATGCACAAGCTGATAAGATGTAATCAGAGGTCTAAAATGAAACAAACAACACAAACAGAGGACTGAAAACTGATCACATGGCCTGTATTGTCATTTCTACTGTTAAAATCCTTGTATTACAACATCAAAAAGGCAGAAAACCTGTTAAAATTTTAGAAGAGGTCTGATACTTGCAAAAATCACTTGTTACCAGTGAAAGAAGAAGCTTGCTATCCAAAGAAATGTTCCCCCCTGTCAGAAATGAGCTAAATTTGGCTTTTACATTGCATGGGTCAAGCCCAGGGGACAGAAAAAGTACAAAACATGGGAGCCCATCCCTCCTTGACTGTAGATGCATTAAAACGGCATGGGGGACCTTACAAACCCATAGCCTATCATTTTGACTAGATTTCAAGAGAATGCGACCCATTCTGCATTAAATCTGGTCGCTGAAATGTCACTTCTGGCCATGAACACGCGTCAGAGCTGTTTCTCGATTTTCTCTCTCCAGACTACACCAAAACTTGAGATTAACCCAAGAATCACGTAGAGAATTTCATAAGCTAAGCTAAAACTTAGAATTAGTTTACATATACATTTTGATCTAGTTACAACAATTAATTTTGCAATAGATTATGATCACCTTTCTGTATCTATCTATGTTCTTATTTTCAATCTCTTCTGCTCAATCAATTTGTTTCCCTGATGCTCTTTTCATTTGATGAATCTTTTCTTCATGGATCTGCTCTCCTCTTCCCTATCTCTTTTCTTTTGTTTCTCTTTCTTAGTATGATTGCATCATAATATCTCTTCTATAGCTATTCCTTAGCTCGAATAATTCTTTTCTTACTCGAGAAACACTGACCAAAATGAATCCAAGTTGAATGTGTGTCATGTATTTTCCTACTTTGTTGCCTGAGAACTCAGAGTATTAAATGCATACAACTAACCCCAATTTTTTTTCTTCTATATTCAGCTTGATTACACCATTTTCCATGCATGTGCAAGAACAATTTATTAGCTGTTCCTAAAAATAGATTTTTCCATATTTTTAGAATTCGCAATGTGACCAAGATGAGTGAGCCATTTCCTTCTCCAATATTTTATTTCACCTTAAAACTCAGGATCACTTAGAGATTTTAACTGCATTTCTACAAATTCAATAAGCATTAAATGTTGGTAGTTGGAACAATAGTTTCCTTTATTCTTCATGGAGATCAAGTCGTATACTTAGCCGCAATCTCCTGACAATCAAATCACCATCAATTTTGGAGAATCAAATCTCACTTGTTCATGTTTGAATAAAATTGATTACCTTTGACCCTTGCCTAGTCCTTATTCTATCATTTCATAGTTCTCCTTAGCTCCTTTGACTTTTTTCTTTGTATCACGGCACTTGACTTTATTTAGTGATATTTCTCCTTCCTCGATAGATTTTTAGTGATCTGCGTCTCTTCTATGCTTCTTTCATCTTTTATAATGTCACGCAGCGTTGCTCCTTATTTGCTGCCTTCCCATAACTTTGTTATTTATATGAAACTCTATTCCTTTTACTTGCATATTTTTTTTATTCTACCACGGTTATATTCCGTTCTTAGCAAATTCTATAGTTATTTGCATCTTTTCTCTTTATCTATGGGTTGCTTTTTCATTCCTTACTTTCACAGATTTTCCTTCACCTCTGCGGCTCCTCCTTCACATCCACAGCTTCACCTATGTCTCTCATGGCTTCATATTTTTACTCACGACATTCACTTACCTCCTGTGGCTTCTTCCAGAGATCCATGACTACTTCAAGTCTTTGGCGGATAGCTCTAAACTTTGGTAGATATCTCCTCCTATCTGCAGCTTGCAAAAGACTGACTAAGTCCCTTTAGAACTTATCCTTAATAAAATTGAAGCCTCTATGAGCTAACACTACCAATCAACCTTCATATTTTTAGCTTGCTCACTTTACCAATTGAATCCTTTTACCATAACTGTAACTTGACATCAACTTAATCCATCTTCACATCAATGAAAACATATACAACATTGAAAAAGGTCCAACAGAAGGTAGTTTAGAAATTTACCTTATGCTCCCCACACCATTCTAAATTAATTACTTGAGTGTAATATTTTATATCACCCTCCACCACTTAAGGTTGATGAAAAAAATCCTCACTATATGAGTTTTTATTTTAGTTCTTACTGTAACTACCATAGATGTATTAATGACCTCATTAATCCTTTTCTCAATCTAAGACATATTATAAAAGATATTATTGATGCCAATATCATCACATGGGATGAGACTACTAATGATGCTACCAAATTAAAACCATTCACTACTCCACCTCCTTCCCCCAATGGTATTCAATTTATTTTAGAAAATCATCATGATTATCATATAGTACCACTACCGATTATTCGTGTCCCCTCCTCTAGTACTATTCCCCTATTGATTTTTCACACTTTACCTCTTATCACTAATTTAACTATACCTATAACTCTGGGAGTAAACCATATTCCTCTTCACAATGTTACAATTTCCATAAATTTTAAATCAGTTATTGGGAATCAAGTTCCATACACTTCTAATGATGTTATACAATTTGGTACAAACAATCCTATAACAACTTCATATCATCTTATTGTCTAGTCTCCATTTGGTGTATCCTCTCCACTCATTCCTTCTATATCCACCCTAAATACCCCTATAATACATGGCCCCATTGGTACACCTATTGTTGATTCAAATCCTATATTGATCTCATCACAATACAATTTTCCTTCACCTCTTTAGGAATTACACCATTCCTTTCACCTATCAGACACATTGCTTGATTCAATCACTCCTTTGTTGGTCCCATATTCACTTCCATCTTCTCTTTGTTTCAATCATATGCCTCATAGTCCTCTTTGGTTAAACAACCTTTAGTATTCCCTATATTTTTTACACCATTATGTTGCATCTAGTTGACATACTCTTAGGCCTCATGATAACCCTTCAAACACACATGTTGTATCCATAAACTCTATCCCTCCTAAGTCTTCTAACAAGTCTCCCATTAGACATATTACATATAGTGACTCTTTCCCTCCTAGGATTCCTCATAAATATTATAGTGCACATCTCATATCTCATATCTCTCACTCTTTGAGGCCTCCTCATATATATACTCTATCACACACTATATCTCATGGAATTAGATCACCTTTCTCTCCTCCCTAAATTTCTATGGCACATGATACTACTATGAAACCATTTGTATATGAACATTCATCATTAAAAACTTGAGGCCCGTGCCTCTAAAATATATTAGATCATGTCCACCTCCTCATGAGGCCCTCATCAAGTGGCTCTTATGTTACCCCTCTCTATACAAATGAATATTAAATAATATAAAAAACATTCATATATTTATGAAAATAAAAAACTAGGACTTGTAGACACAACTTACACTATTAAGCACTTTACATTACATATGTTTCTAGTCATTTTGGATTGATTGCTAGCATATATTTTGTACTCTTTACACACATGCATTCATAAGGTATATTGAGCTTGATGTCGGACACACAAGTTGTTATATGCTATTAGAAGCTACTTCAGTTCCTTGCTTTCTTCTCTTAGGGGTATTCCTCCACACTATACATGTGCTATTATTTCATTATATTTCCTGTCCAATTCCTCATTACACTTGACTACATATATCATACATATGCTATTTTTTAACTGATAAGACTATTAAATTTGTCTTCTGTAACACTAACATATCTTGCTTAATGTTCTTTTTTATTAATTATATTTCTCTTATCACTATTTGATGTTACTTTTTATTATACATGCTTGCTATTTTATTGTGTTACTACTTGTCTACTTCATCATATGTGGCCTAAGTGCCTTGTTTGCCTTGTGACATTGTGTTTCCCATGTTTATGGTTCTATGCCTTTCTTGTGTGACATTGCTTCTCTTGTATGTGGTCTAAGTTCCTTGATTGTATTGTGCCACAAAAAGTGTCCTATGTTTGTGGCTATATGCCTTGATGTAACTCTAATTTACATGGTATTTCATGTGTTTTCTCACTTGATCATTATTTTTATCTATATTCTAGTTCTATTACATATGCGTTGTTTCCATTACTCATGTTCTTGTTGCTATCATTACTAATATTACTCTTATTTCTATGGTTGTTTATATTTTTGCACACCATGGTTACCACTATGTGTAACCCTCTCTTGTAGGTATAGGTTCTCCAAGGTGGCCTTGTGTTCAACATTTTACACTCCTATAGATTATTAGACATACAACACATGGGAACACATCTATTATTTTGAGCCAAGTGCTCAAATGGTTTTTTAGATGTGCCTCAGAAAAGGGGGAATTAATTGGGATATATTCCACCCTTAAAGGAAGAATCACATATTCAAACATAGGTTTTCAAAGAGAAAAATTAATTACAAACAACTTTAGATATCAAAATTTAGCAAAAAATACATAGGTTAAAAACCAAATAGAAGTGTCAAGACCATATAGATGGTACTGACCATATCATATGTTATTTCTTGAGGGTAAACACTAAATTTTTCTATAGTTTTAGATTCCTTAGCATAAATATAGGGTTTTGACACAAAATCAATTGACATAGTTTAGATAATTTTACAAGGGAATGAAATATTTAAATCCTCTTCAATACTCAGTTCTTATTACATTTTGGGGGCATGGGCATCCTTATCAATTGATATTTCAACACATTACATAATATTACTCAACAATATGACAAGTAGGAAGAGCATAAGGTCACTCATTCTATTTATAGTTTATGTCTATATACTCATACGCTGGGACTATATATCTGTGAGATTATAAAAAATAATAAAATGGATAAGTTCTTTTTAGGTATTCTTTCCTCTCCTCATATTAAAGGGAAAGATATCAGAGTTACTAAAAGATTTGATACACAGTATTCTTACTTTACAAGGTGAATTTATACCTCTTATTTCGTCTTTCTCTACCTCCCATTAAATGTTCATAAGACATGCAACCAATAATTTAGTTATCCTTTGAAATAATTGGGGATTGATCACCCCCAATCATTCAACGAAGTTTAAAAAAAAATGATCCAAATATCTAAATCTCTAGCTAAAGTAAGAAATGAGAAGCTCTTCCCTTCACAAAATAAATAGGTGTACTCTTTCCATGTTTTACATCTCTTCATTTCACTATTGCAAGTCCAAATTATATAGTTAGTAGTGAGTTATAGTTAAAATTATACTATGGAAAATGACTACACTCTATGTTTCAAGTTTCATCATGAATCTTATCAACACCAATAGATATGGACAACAAAAACTACGAGTGAAGAAAAAGTGTGTCTACACACTTGTTGAGTGGGAAAATTTGATAAGTATTGACCACACACAGAAGGTTAAAGCTGTGTATAAGGGGTGTGCAAAGAGGCATCCACATATAGAATAGAGGAGCATGTAGGGAGGGGGTTCATACATAAATAGACAAAGTTAGAGACTTAGCCAATTTTTTGAAGGTGTGGCTAAAAATAGAAAAGTACAATCTGGAGTGATGACCAAGAAAGGTTTATAATTAGATAAAAAGATGGCTTGGGATGCACATAAAGGGATTTAAATATGGAAAAAACACATACATGGATTAAAAGAATACCATGCATGGGTCGACCTAATAATAGGATTAAGAAAATTCAATAATATTAGGATTTTTGTAAAAGCATGCACACTTTATGGCTATTTTTGGAATGTAGTGCATGTTGTCTATTTTGAGAGCACACCTATTTTTAGGAGAGTGCATGGGTAGTGAAGGGAAAGTACCCAACCAAATGTATATGAGATATATGTACTGTAGAACATACCATGTGAATCAAGGATAAAGTTTACATGAACAATTGATATTATACTGTATGGTTTTGCACATGGATATGCAAATTGATGTAACAAATAATCATGTATTCAACTTTATTGTGATGTAATGAATTCTATTTGATGATGGATAATTGTGGATGGATTATAATTGTTGAAATGTCTGAATATAGTGATCTAATGGTTCAGTTGATCTTGGTTATTATTCAAACTGTTAGTTTTCCTTATTATATGTGTTCCCAAAGTGACTTGAATTCAATGGTTATATGTTTTTGAATGGTTTATTGGTTAATTACTATAATGAACATGCATGATAACTTCTTGTCTGTTATGTTTGTGAAGCCTATTTTCATGTTAGAGTGTGGTACACCTTCTATGTGTTACACTCGGGTGTTTTTACGGCGGTCCCGCTCGTCAATGAGCGGGTCAGGGGGGTTCGGGGGCGAAGCCCCCGAAGTAAATTTTCATGGGTGGTTTATTAACCCATGGGTAATGGGTAACCGTTATGGGCTGTTTTTGGGCCCATGGTTTTTCGGTACCCATTGTTTCGATACCCACAGTTTTTTCCCATAGTTTTGATACCCATGGTTTTGTATCAAACTGCTTAAGCAATTGTCTATTTATATGGTCTTATGCTTATGATACATAGACAAGAAAATGTATTGCAGATGTGTTTTGAATTCGGGTGTGAATTCTGTAGAGTTTGTTGAGCATAGCTCCAAACGGATCTGGGTATTGTATTTAGAGAGTGGAGGCTTGTAATAAAATATGAGAAAGTGATTCTTGGTGGACATAGCCCAAAATGGGTGAACCATGTTAAATCTTATATCTCTGTGTTATGTTATTTATTCTGCACTTTTATTTAAGATCTGTAATATTTTCTGCACATTAGTTTCTACTGTTACGATTCTGTAAGGGATTATTCCGCATATTTTATCTCTTATTACCTAACAATTGGTATCAGAGCCTGGTTTGGTTTTTTGAAGTGTTGAATCACAGGGAAAGTTTTATCTTGAGTGGGAGCTATGGTAGATGATGGAAGATCTAGGGTTGATAAATTCAACGGGTAGAATTTCAGTCTTTAGAAGATGCAGATGGAAGATTACCTTTATCAGAAGGATCTTTATACTCCGCTATCTGAGAAGGTGAAAAAACCCTCAAGTATGATAGATGTGAAATGGGATTTGTTGGATCGGAAGGCACTTGGAATGATCCAGCTATGTCTTGCATCTTTAGTATTATTTAATGTTTCAAAGGAAAAGACTACAAAAGAACTGATGGATGCATTAGGGAAGTTATATGAAAAAACCTCTGCCTCTAATAAGATATTTTTAATGAAAAAGTTGTTTAATATGAAGATGTCTGAGAATAGTTCAGTAGCAGATCATTTAAATGATTTCAACATGGTTGTGAATATTCTAGCTTCAGTTACAATAGAATTTGATGAAGAAGTTAGGGCTTTATTAATTCTATGCTCTTTACCTGAAAGTTGGAATAGCCTGGTAATGGCGGTAAGCAACTCGGTTCCAGCTAACTCGAAGTTGAAGTTTGAGAATGTTGTAGGGGTGATTCTAAGCTAGGAAATGTGAAGAAAAAGCTCTGGGGAATCTTCTACTTCAGGGAATGCTTTGACAGTGGGAACTAGAGGGAGACAGAAGAATAGAGGAAACCGTGGAAAATCGAAAGATCGGGTAAGGTCAAAATCCAAGAGCAAGATTGTATGTTGGAACTGTGGAAAGTCTAGGCATGCAAAGGACTGTCGGGAGCTTCGGGATAAGAAGAAACAACATGAAGAAAACAAGGAGGCAAATGTGGCATTGGGTAATGTATGCCAGGATGCTTTGATTATTTCTTTACATAATATTACTGAATATTAGGTTTTAGATTCAGGGGCTTCTTTTCATGCTACTCCACATAGGCATTATTTTGTTGATTATGTTCAAGGGATTTTTGGGCATGTTTTTCTTAGTGATGATGAGCCTTGGAGTATAGTTGGAAAAGGTTCTATTCAGGTTAAGATGCAGAATGAGAATACATGGCTATTGAAGGATGTCAGACATGTGCCTACATTAAGGAGAAATTTGATATCGGCAGGGAAATTGGGAAGTGATGGTTGTACTGTGATATTTACAGCTGATTCTTGGAAGGTTACCAAGGGTGCTCTTTTGGTGGAAAGAGGTAAGAAGGTTGGAACCTTATATTTATCCACTTTCAGATGCCAATACAAAATTATGGCACTATAGGCTTAGTCATATGAGCCATAAGGGCATGGACATCATAAAGAAGAATTTTCCTAGATATACAGAAACAAGTTTGGAGTTCTATGAGGACTGCATATATGGGAAACATAAGCGAGTAAGGTTTCTCAAGGTATGACCTACAAAGAAAGAAAGTAAGTTAGAGCTGGTGCATTCTGATGTGTGGGGGCTAGCTCAAGTATCATCTCTTGGGGGTTCAAGTTATTATGTTACTTTTATTGATGATGTAACAAGGAAAGTTTGGGTTTATTGTATTAGAAAAAAATCTGAGGTATTTGACACTTTTTTAAAATGGAAATCCTTGGTAGAGAATGAAACAGGTCTTAAACTAAAATTTCTCAAGTCAGATAATGGAGGGGAGTATTGCAGCAATGAATTTAATGATTACTGTTCTAAGAATAGAATGCATAGGAAAAAGATAGTTCTAGGAACTCTGTAGTAGAATGGGGTATCAGAAAGGATGAACAGAAAAATAATGGAACGTGCTAGGAGCATGAGGTTACATGTAGGACTGCCTCTTTCTTTTTGGGTAGAAGCAGTGAGAAAAGCTATGTACTTGATAAATAGAGGACCCTCAAGTGCCTTGGATGGAGGCATACCCAAGGAGGCTTGGTATGGTAAGAAAGTTGATTATTCATTTCTTAGAGTCCTTGGATGTGAGTTGTTTGTTCATATAGACAAGGATGATAGGACCAAGCTAGAGGCTAAATCAGAAAAATGTAATTTCATTGGTTATGGTGGTGATAACTTTGGATTTAAATGTTGGAGTATTAAGGACAAGAAAATCATTCGGTCTAGGGATGTGGTCTTTAATGAGAAAGTCATGTATAAGCAACAGTTGCAAGAAAACAGGGAAGAATCCAAGAAAGATTATGCAGTGGTAGAGGATCTTCCGGATGGGACAGTGACCCATGAATCAGTTAAGGAACCGACTCAACAGGAACCCAAAACTCCTATAGTGAGGAGGTCTTCTAGGGTAAGAAAAAAACCTAAACATTTTTCTCCTTCTCTTTATTATTTATTACTCACTGATAGTGGAGAGCTAGAGAGATTTGATGAAGCAATGCAGGTAGATGCCAGTAAGAAGTGGGAGCAAGCCATGGATGAGGAGCATAAGTCTCTCATGGAGAACTAGACTTAGGATTTGGTGAAGCTACCGGAAGGCAAAAGAGCATTGCAGAACAAGTGGGTGTATAGAGTTAAAGACGAAGAAGGAGGAAAGAAAAGATATAAGGCCTGGTTGGTGGTCAAGGGGTTTGTACATAAACAAGGTATAGATTTTGATGAGATTTTTTCTCCTATAGTAAAAATGACTTCTATTAGAACTGTTCTTGGAATAGTGGTAGCAGAAGACTTGCACTTAGAACAGTTAGATGTAAAGACTACATTTCTCCATGGTGATTTGGAGGAGGAACTATATATGTAGCAACCAGAGGGCTATGAGGTCAAAGGTAAAGAGGAGATGGTGTGTAAACTGAAGAAGAGCTTGTACGGCTTGAAACAAGCTCCACGTCAATGGTATA
This sequence comes from Taxus chinensis, assembly GCA_019776745.2. Lineage (NCBI taxonomy): Eukaryota > Viridiplantae > Streptophyta > Pinopsida > Cupressales > Taxaceae > Taxus > Taxus chinensis. Next base: position 15,646,014 of record CM034153.1, read on the forward strand.
AGAATTTTGATAGCTTCATGATGGAGCAAGGTTATATTAGATGTCATTCTGACCATTGTGTGTATACAAAGAAATTTGAGGATGGAAGTTATATTATCTTGTGTTTGTATGTTGATGACATGTTGGTTGTAGGTAAAAACATGCATGAAATAAAAGTACTCAAGAAAAAACTAAGTGAATCCTTTGATATGAAGGATTTGGGGGCAGCCAGACAAATCCTTGGTATGAGGATAACTTGGGATAGGAAGAAATGGAAGCTAACTTTATCTCAGGAAGAGTACATTAAGAAGGTATTGGATAGGTTTAACATGTAGGATGCTAAACTGGTTGGGACTCCTTTGGCAGGAAATTTTAAGTTATCAAAGGAGCAGTGTCCCAAGATAGAGCAGGAAAGAAACCAGATGTCTAAGGTACCTTACTCATCAGTAGTTGGCAGTTTGATACATGCTATGGTGTGCACTAGGCCTGATATTGCCCATGCAGTGGGGTCTGTGAGTAGATTTATGAGTGATATAGGTAAAGAGCATTGACAAGAAATAAAGTGGATCCTTTGGTATTTGAGAGGGACCATGGGGATAGTTTTGTGTTACAGTGGATCAGACACCACTTTACGTGGTTATGTAGATTCAGACATGGCTGGAGATGTAGACAATAGGAGGAGCATGACAAGTTATATTTACACTATAGGTGGGACAACAGTGAGCTGGATTTCATGACTATAGAAGCTGGTGGCTTTGTCAACCATGGAGGCTGAGTATGTTGCTGCCACAGAGGCAAGAAAAGAGATGATTTGGTTACAACAATTGCTTGAGGAGTTGGGGCATAAGTAGGAGGAATGTAAGCTACATAGTGATAGTCAGAGTGCTATGCACCTAGCTAAGACTCTGCTTTCCACTCCAAGATGAAGCATATACAGTTGAGATATCACTTCATCAGGACAAATTTGGAGGAAGATAAGGTGAAAGTTGGAGAAGATTCATACCAGTCAGAATCTTGCAGACATGATGACCAAGGTGGTCACAAGGGATAAACTAAAGCTATGTTCAGCTTTAGTTGGCCTTCGCGGATGAAAGTGAAGGGTTGAGAAGCTTTCTCAGTGGAAATCAGTCTCCAAGTGGGAGATTGTTATGTTTGTGGAGCCTATTTTCATGTTAGAGTGTGGTACACCTTCTATGTGTTACACTCAGGTATTTTTACGGCGGTCCCGCTCGCCGGTGAGTGGGTCAGGGGGGTTCGGAGGGTGAAGCCCCCGAAGAAAATTTTCATGGGTGGTTTATTAACCCATGGGTAATGGGTAACCATTATGGGCTATTTTTTGGGCCCATGGTTTTTTGGTACCCATTGTTTTGATACCCATGGTTTTTTGCCCATTGTTTTGATACCCACAGTTTTTGCTCATGGTTTTGATACCCACGATTTTGTATCAATCTGCTTAAGCAATTGTCTATTTATATGGTCTTATGCATATGATACATAGACAAGCAAATGTATTGCAGATGTGTTTTGAATTCGGGTGTGAATTCTGTAGAGTTTGTTGAGCATAGCTCCAAACGGATCTGGGTATTGTATTTAGAGAGTGGAGGCTTGTAATAAAAATCTGAGCAAGTGATTCTTAGTGGACGTAGCCCAAATTGGGTGAACCACGTTAAACTTGTCTCTCTGTGTTGTGTTATTTATTCTGCACTTTTATTTGAGATCTGTAATATTTTCTGCACATTAGTTTCTACTGTTGTGATTCTGTAAGGGATTATTCCACATATTTTATCTCTTATTACCTAACACTATCAAATAACACAAAGGAGTGAAATCATAGTTTTGCATGCTTTGGGTGAGCATTCAGAGCTCTTTGAATGAAGTTCCAGTGCACATAGACTTTGAATTAAAACTAACGAGTACATTTTATTTCCTTTGTTGGGAACTCTTTTCAAGATTTTATGTCAGGATGTTGCATGCATATGGTGTATCGAATTTCTTTGGAGAGAATTGAAAGTTGGGTAGAATACATACAAGACAGGTTTGCACAGAGGTGTAGCACTGGACCTAGATTTAACATGCACAAGTGGGTAGAAGATAATATTTATCACAAATTATACGAGACCTCATCTTCTTTCTAGTAGATTTTTATTAGTGGTTAGAAACTTATGCATCAACTAGGATTTACTGTCCTAGGTCGAGGATTTGGACGTAGGAAGATTATCATACTCTTTTTAATGCAGATGAGAAGTGGACTAGATTTGTAGAATGTTGGTGAAAAGTCATCTTGTGAAATTATACATTAGAGTACATAATTTCCATGTATTTTGTCTAGAGTGGAGTTTAAGTTCTTGTGTGAGCCCAGAGGATCCTATTTGTGTGTTATACCCTTAGGTATTAATATTTTGATGATAGAATTGGGATTGGAGAGATTACCTATGGCTAGTCAAATCCTGACCGTACTTAGGGGAAAGATAAGTTGTGGAGAAGGATGATGATGGTCCTGATAGAAGATAGATAGAGAGAGGAAAGATAAATCAAGTATAATAAAGCTCGAGAGAGGGAAATGGAGGAAGCATTGTAGTCAAGAAGAATGATGGATTGTGAAGGTTTTGAAGCTCTTATAGAAGATGAAGTATTCGAAATCATTAGGTCCTCCCAACATTAGGAAAGCATGTTGTAGAGAGTCCTCTTCAGCTTTAGATGAGAGTGCGTGCCAGATGAGAGAATGATAATTGTGGGCACACATCTAACTCATCCTAGCTACTTAGCCCTTGTGCTTGGTGTTCCAAATCCAGAGGATAGTTGAAGGGTGGAGTAGTGAAGTTAGAGAGGACACCATCTCCACATAGAGTAATGAGAAACAAGTAGGACTAATTCATCTCCCATTAAACATACATGAAACTGCACACATGATAGTGCAACAAGGTGCTAGTGGTTATAAGCCCTCTAATAATATCTATTTATAGGATTGCATCAATAGGACAGAGTATTGGTGCACAAACCATTGGAAGTAAATTTTGTGGTTGAGTGTGATAACATCAAAATCTAGTGGTTTTCTAGTTCATTACTATAACTGGGACACAAGGAAGTCCCGTCGACTAGACCGCAGGCTCGGAGTAAGAGGTGCAAGAGGCTCAGGAGGATCAGGTTAGCAACTACACCTAGAGGAAACCCTAGTGGAGGGTCAGGTTCAGGATCTAGCCCCAACTCCAAGATAATCTCCAAAACCACCACCAAATCAGCCTCATCAGACTCCACATCAGCAATTAGCGTCAACAGATACCTAAATTTTACTTTGAGATGTCTCTCCACTTACCAAAGTATAAAGGTGTGGAGGATGCAACATAGACATGTGCAAAATTTTTGAGTTACTATGGTGCGTGAATGGAATTACAACATCAGACAGAAAGGACAAGTCATTTTTCCACTACACTTCAAGGTAACATGCATAGTTGGTATATAAATTATGATCTACACCAGACTGCGGTGGATTATGATGCTCGCACGTGTAATATTTTTGGCTAAGTTCCATATTCTAGAGTTTGAACAACAAAGAATCAGTGCAGTTCAAGGATATTAAGAAGGGTTTATTAGAAAGTGTGAGAGAAAATGGCACGTGTGTTTCAAGAACCTATTGTCCAAATTGTCTTATGACATCCACTCGAAGTAAAGCATGCATAGTGGTTTATTTGAGGATCCGCTGACTCCATTCCAAATAGAACCTTATCTCATAAGACATATCTAGATCCACACGAGGCCTTAGAACCATCATCTGCAAATTGAAGTGGTAGGAAGTGATGATATTGGTATAATCCCATTCTGTGGAAGCATAGATAGCAATGATAGCAAAGAAGTTAGAGAAGCTCTCTGCCAACTTCAGTGTACATGAGATGCGTAGTTGCTATATGGTGTGCATTGATTATGAGGGTTGATGGACATACAATAAGGCTAGCTTCCTGCGGAGATACAATGGTGCATTCGTTGTTACAGTATTGTGAGATTTTTCACAAGGATCAATGATGTCTAGAATTTTTATCTCTTGAAGTGCGCGACTATAAAGAATGATGTATCTATGTACTATAAGATCTATGATGCACACACTCATGATACAGAAGGATTGTCAGTTGATAGATCAAATTCATCAAGCATGTGAAAATAGATTATGGCAGACAACTTGGATGGAAAGTAGTTATTAGGCACTATGATTCTCTGACCGTCTAAAGAACGTAACACTGAAGGAGGTGGATTCAATAGAGTGATATATAGGAGTAAGAGGTCACAGTGGTGGCCAAAGTAGATTTCCATGTAGGACTGTGTTATACTTGCGGGTCCCTTGATCATTACCAATTTGATTACCCCCAAAATATAGTATGTGTCTATTATGGAAAGTAAGCATAAGCTTGAGGACTTCCTTAACCTTTATGATTACATGTGCAAGAACAAGAATAAGGACATGAGCACGAGGGATAATCAAGGTGTAGCATACAAAGGGTCAGATCAATGAATGCCAAAGAAGATTTCTTAATCCATAATTATAGCCCATGTTAGTGAATACTCACATGGATGTAGGCATGCACACATGAACCTCTGAAGGTTAAGCCTCTCATTAGAAGAGAAGATATTATACATACTAAGTATCCAGATGCTCCACATCAAAAGGAGATCTATATCAGGAGACTATGGGAGTTATTAAGAGAACTGCAAGGTGAGATTCAATACTTAAAGGAGCATGGAGTGAGAGATAGAGTGTGCGTGAATAACACTAAAATCCCACAGAAAGATGTAAACAATGTAAAGGAGATCTGTAAGATGCTATGATATGTGAATATCATCCCAATGTTAGGAGAATGGCTGCGTGAGATAGTACCACACATAAGAGTTAAAAGTGAGTGACAAATACCACATGCAAAATTTCCACCACATAATTATGAATATGATAAAGAAATCACGTTGGATGTAGTGATTAATGGATGGTTGGTAAGAAATATCTCGATAGATACAAGCACTAAGGTAAATGTGCTAAATCTAGATGTATGGAATCAGAAGGGGAGACCTAAATTACAACCATATTCAAATGTGTTGTATATGGTGAATAAGACAAGGGATATGCCTATTTTTGTTTTGAAGGATGATTCTATTACAATTTAGGGAGCTAAGTTTACTCGAGACTTTGACGTATTAGATATTTCTGAAGTGGAGAACTCTCCAACACCACTTGGGTGACCCTAGTGTTATGTGGACAATGTAGAACTATGGTTTAACAAAGGATATACAATTTCAAGAATAAGGATGAACACATGATCATACCCTTGGATGAGGAAAGAACTACACCTTATGTCGATCCTTTGAGTGAAGAAGATTTGAATAGATTTTATGCATGCACTATATGGGACTTTGAGAGTGTGGAGCCATCAAACGAAAGTGTTCTTCAATGGGAAAACATGTAGTCAATTAGTGACACTATAATTGTTTTTTGTGATAACTGGGCCCATGACACTATGAAATTTCTGAGTGTGAGATGAAAGGAAGAGTAACCATAATGATCAGGTCACACATGGTTAGGTGCATGGGAAAAGTTTAGTTACCAATATATACTAGTGAGGAGAAGCCTGAGTATTTATTACACACTATGGAGGAACACTGGAGGAATGAAGGTGATTAAAGGAACATGTTGGTTTATATCTTGCGTGGAATAATAACGTATTGGTAGGAGACATATAAAGATAACTTGGTAGGGTGATGAGAAGTGAGAATAGCCTTTTCAACAAGGCTCACTCGAAGTGATGCACCTACACTTATCTATGAGTATGATGAGATGAATCATACTTTGGTACACATTCATAACTATGAGAGACAATAGATGTAAGGCCCTGAGGCTTTACTACCATCTCTATGGGTGCATAAGTTCTATTCCACCTTGCGCAGGTGTGCATGCATATGATATGTTCATACTAAGATCAAGCAAGAGATTGCAATATGGAGAGATATGATTACAGGTATGGTCCATATATTTGATTATTTTTCTAATAAACCTAAAGTCCATAAGAATTTTAGATCATGATGTGCATCACATTGGGGGATGGTGAGAAAGTAGAGGAGCTCATGCTAGAGTTTCTTAAAGAACCTGATCCTGAGGAATGCATAGATGTAGAGGAGAAAAAATAAATACAAATGAGTTATGCCTAGAAGGAGAAAGATAAGTGAAAAATTGTGTACCTCATTAATGATAATGAGATAGATAATTTGAAGATTATCCACACAGAAGGTGTATGTGAAGGGGACACTGCAGATGAGAAGCACCATGTGTACAATGTACCCATGAAGACAAATAAGATAAACATTGGTACTGAGGATGCGCCCAAGGAGGACATTATTGGTGATTAATGGTTAGAACAGGAGGTAGAAAATATCATCAAGCTTGTATGTGAATTTCAAGATTTATTTCCAAGTGGTTACCATGAGTTGAAAGGAGTGCACCCCTCATTAGGATAAATGAATATTTAGCTAAAATAAAGTGTACACTTGGTTCAGAAGATGCCTTATAGGATGAATCTAAAATTTTAAGTACGGTTCAAGGAAGAAATAGATAAAATACTTAAGTTTGGAATTTTTAAATGAGTTGAGGAGTCTAAATGGGTTAGCACCATGGTAATCAATGTCAAGAAGGTTGGGTGGATCATGATCTATGTAGATTATAGGCATGTTCACTTATCATGCGTTATAGATCCTTTTCCTACATGATTTATAGAGGAAATCATTGAGGGCATTATAGGGCGTAAAATTTACTCCTTTACTAATGTTTTTTTAGGATATCATTAGGTGCGTATTGTGTGCCAGGACTAAGAGAAGACCACCTTCACCAATGAATGGGGAAGCTTTGCATATACTATTATGCCATTCGGATTGAAGAATACACTTGCTATATTCTCACACATAGTTTTGTAGGATTTTCATGATTTTATCCTTAAGTTATTACAGGTGTACCTTGATGATTGGACTATTTATGGCTTGGTTAAGGATCACTGTGATAATTTAAGGATAATGTTTGAGAGATGCTGACAACTGAGAATTTCCCTTAATCTTAAGAAGTGTATTTTTGCTACACCTTTTAGCAATTTTCTTGGGCACATCATTTGTAAGGATGGGTTATTAGTAGATTTGGATAAGATAACAATAATTTTGGGATTATAGGAACCTACCAACTAGAGTGAGGTGTACATATTTTTGGGGCATACTGGATGCTACAAAAAATTTATAAAGGGATGTGCAAATATTGCTACAACCTTGGAAGAATTGATCAAAGCTAAAGGGAAGTTTCATTGGAGTGATGCTCAACAACATGAATTTGAGACATTGAAGGAGAAACTTACTACTACACCTATGGTTTGGAAATTTGGTTTAGGGGACACAAGTCCCTCCTCTTTGTGGGAGAGGTTCCCTTATTCACCAAACAAAATGGAAAATCTACCTATTTACAAATATACACTCTAACAATATCCAGATGAGGATTTTGGTGTAAAGAATGTTTTCATTTTCAGTTATTCTCAATACAAAAGGTGACAAGGTATGAGAGTTTTCAGAGGAAGAAAAAAGTTTAAATGAGTGATACTAGTAAGAAGATACACAAAGTTCAAACTTCCACCTATCAAGAACACAAGTATTCTCCTTGGTCATACAAGATCACTCACTATTGTCAAGAAAAAGAAGTGAATAAGGAAACACTTTCAGACATAAATATTGCATAATAACACCTTATTGATGCATGCATGAAACTTTAAGAACACATGAACTTATATATTTGAAAAAATCCACAAGATATAATTACAGAAGAAACAAAGTTCTTTGCACTATAACACATGAATTGAACACACAGTTCCACATTTAAATATATTAAAATCACATTTGAAACATTGCAAGATAGAAATATAAACAACACATGAAATAGGAGAGAAACTTCTTCTTCTGTATTAATTCAAAATTTTTGTATCATTACATCCCAAACACCAAAATCCAACAACCCTTTTACAATGAGAGAAAATCCTTATATAGGTAAAAGGGAGGTTGTAACCAACTTTCTCTAATCTAATTGTCTTTTTAATTAAGTGTTTCCACTTAATTAATGAATTATGTTTAGTTAGATTTATTTACAATTTTATACTTTTCAAAATGGTAAAGCTAACTTTGAAAAAAATGATTAGAAAGAAAGACTTAAGAACTAGAGGAAGGGGAAATTTTAGATGAAGCAATTGAAGTCTTCACTTTGAGTACATGATTTCTGAATTTAACTAAGGCACCAAAGATTTTCATGCCTTTTGGGATGGTTATGTTTACCATAGCATTCAACCAACTGCCCAGGGAGTCTTCCATTTCCTTTCCCATGCCTACATTTTGCAAAAAACCTTTAGTGGCCTCTATGATAACATTGTGCAACTTTGTAATCTCTACCTAAAATTGGTTATCCAATTTAGTGTCCCCCATGCGCGTTTGTCTTCTCGGGTAACCTGGGGCATGTTTACATCACCACTTCTCCCTTAGGGTATTATTTAATATTTGATTTAAACATCTATCCTAAGTTTATTTCACCCCATTATGTTTTACCCATAGATAATTAAATATTAACTATTTAATTATATTTTTTACATATATCTTAACCACTTATCTACCCCATATCAATTCCTAACCTCCCATATCTATTTTATCCATCTATCCCCCCTATTTCTCCTCCTCCCAAACCAAGCAGCGGGATATTTCCCGTATTTGAGGTGGAAGGATCACTTTCATCTTTCCAAAAATCACCCCTTTTGGCCATTTCGGGAGTCTGTTCCCTGATCGGCGCCGACCGGTACTCGGTCGATGCTGATTTTTCAGAGCGGCACCGATTTCATCTCGGTTGATGCCGATTACAAATATAGGGCCAGAATTCAGTTCTGGTTAGACAGAAAGAATGACAGAGAGTTTTGAGCATCAAGTCTGAGCATTATCTATCAAGCGAGAGTGAATTCTATCCAAATCAATCCCTGAGAGGAGTACCGTTACTCTGCTCCTACCACATTGACATCGTGAGCCCCAATCGATCTCTTGGTGACTCTGTTCCTACATCCAGTGCAGGTGGAGCCTTGTCAGTATCCCTACGGCTCTTGCAGATCCAGCGGAGATCGACGATCTAGCTTCCACTGTCTGTTTCTCAATCTTCCTGCAATTTTCCCCAAGTCGACGCCGACCGTACCCAGTCGATGCCAATTCTCTATAGTCGAAGACAACCTATCTCAGTCGATGCTGATTTTTCTCAGTCGACGCCGATTTTCCTAATCGATGCCGATCTACCTGCGGACAGGTAAAATAATTCAGGGAACACAAATCCAGCATTGTTTTCACACTTTCCCATTTTTTATTGGTTTCTGTCTGCTGTTTACTTTTCTGTCTGTCATTTTTAATCAAAATATAGACATTTACTTACATCTTTTATCATGTATGCTTCTTTCCTTAATTGAAAATGTGGACTGACATCCGCCGAGGGAGCTTATCGCTTCCCGGACCCGCTTTTCGGGCAGTCCACCCAAATATCTTTTAACGTGGTCTTTTTCTGTCAAGCATCTGTGTCTCGCAGGTTTCTTGGATCTACTTTGCAGGATCACTCGTGTGCGCCCGTCTTGTCTACATCGGCTTTCTTTTCCATCTACATCTTCAGATCTTGTCTTATCTATCAGGTATCGATTTCATTTGAGTTTTTCAGGGTTTTTGTGTTTAGTTTGGTACATTAACTTGGACAGGTAACAAGCGCATAAATTCTTGATCTACATTCTAGCATGCCGGTGGGACCCAACCAAAGTCCCTTATTGGTAAGTTCATTTCTTTTCCAGTTTTGAGCTTTTGTTCTGTTTCTTCACTGCTTTTCGTCAGTTCTCCGTAGCATTTCCTTCCTTCATTTTGGTCTTGCTTCTTTCACTTATAATTTGGAAAGTTAAAGTTTCTTCTTTCTTGCAAAACTAAATTCCAATTCCTATTCCGAAGATCAATAAATCTTTCATTTGATTTCAAAATTGCATTCTTGATCCGTCTTCTTTTTGCAAAATTGTTATTTTATTGAAAGTTTTCTAGTTCTTTAAATAGAAATTTTCATTCTACTATCATCTGGATATATCTTTCTGGATTTGTTGGGTGTTTGCTTAACCTTTTCTTGTGGAGCACATTGCTTGTTCATGGGATTGTTCGAGGGGAAGAGCTCAACAACACACTTTTTGAAGTCCACACACCTTGGAGAGCTAAATCTACAGGTATTCCTCTTTTACGGTGTTTTCTCCTTTTTAAGAACTTAAAAAGAACTTGTTTGTTTGTTTTCTATCACATTCAAACATTTCAATTTTGGCACTTAAAAATAATTTAATCGCATTTGGGAAAGAATTTGTTTGACCTGTCTTCATCGAAATCCAACACTTCATTCTTAGTGCTTAAAAAGAACTTTTCCTTTGTCATTTCTGTTGTATGCTATTCATCTAGTTTTCTAAATAGGCTGGAAAAATTAATCAAAATCGGTAGTGACACTATTTGATTTTTATTTTTCACCCTTGCACACAAAGCCAAAATCACTAGGTATAAAGCATCAAAACAAAAATTCCTCCCCTGGCCTCGCCTACTTGGAAGTGACATCCAAGAGGAAGAGCCTACGTGGTACTCGGGCCGCGCTATAAATTCACGGAAGTTCTGGTATATATTGGCAAAGCACCCGACTCCCTTATCGCAGTGGTGTGTGAAGTGCGGGGGTAGGCCCCTATATCAAGCCACGTACTGGTCTTTTACTGAAGTGCCTTTGGGACTCCTCACCAAAACATTCCCCAAACCATCCTTAGTTTGGCTATCTGAGTAGTTCCTGTTCTAAAAAGCCTTCCCTAATATTTTCTTTCTTAAAAGTAGGAAAATTTAAAAGAGATAATCACCTACGCTGCTTGAATTGTCTGTGCATTAGTTAGGTCAATCTTCTTTTTCTATATTTCTGCTTGTTTATGACGGTCATCACTCGGTTACAATCTAGAAAAATGGCTCAACTGGCCCCTTCTTCCTCTGAGATCACCACTAGTGTGGATGTTTCGGCACCCCTCGGGTCTTCCTCGGGACCGCTATTAGTTGGTTCCCCATCTTGGTCATATAATCCTTTCTATCAGCCTAAAGCAATCCCATCACGTCCAGCTTCCCCCAGTCCTTCAGAAATATCATCTGCTTCTGATATAGAGTATGTTCCTCGTGGGGATCCTAAATTTCAGGTGCTCCTTGATCGCAATCCGGTAGCCCTTATGGACTATCTAGTACATAAGTCTGTTTGAATATCTGATCAGGGACCACCAATCCAGCAAGTTTACGATTATCCTCGTGAACCATCCCAGGCTTTTATAGAACAGTTAGCATATTTTTTCTCACCTCGAACCACGGAAGAGGGTGGCACACCTGTGCCTCCTTTTTCTCTTCCACCGACCATGTCGACTAGTTCTCAAATAGTCTTGCCTATTCCTAATGCCGCAGTTACCTCGACTATTCCACAACCTACTTCTGAGAAGTCCTCTTCTCTAGCTATAATGGGTGCACCTGTGCACCCATAAATTGTTGTTAATTCTTCTATGCCATCCATTACATCCCAGGGTCAGTACCTCTTTATGAATCAACCCCCTTCTACGAGTCAGTTGGTTCCTGCTTCTCGTCCTCTAGTTGGTCTTTCTTCCAATGCTCCAGCGACAGTGACCTTCACCCATCCTCTAGCGTCGGCACCCTTAATAACCAATCCGGCAGTCAAAAGCCTCATTCAGACCTTGTTCCCCACCATGTCCAATCAAATCAATACCCATGTTCCTCAATCCATTCCGATTCAGTCGACAAGTGTAGGAGCCCACCAATCACAGGCTCCGTCTTTCATTCAACCACCTTTTTCTCAACCACTTGTCATCTCACAGCCTGTTTATACACAGGCTCCTTCACAACAAATACCTCACCAGGTGTCACCCAGAACACCTGGTTATTCCTCTTATCATCCTGTTAATCAACAGATGAATCCCCCGTTGACGCCTCAACAAAATCCACCATTCACTTCTTATGTAGGACATACCAGTATGCCTCCTCCTCAATCTGACGTGGTCCAAATTATTTTCAAGAAAATCACAGACTTAGAAGCCTCCACCAAAGGGGCTCATCCTTCATACTCTTTTGAAGAAGTGTGTAATGAACCCATTCATCCATCAGTGGCTTTTAAGCCTTATCCTCCCCAATGGGAACTTCCTAAGTTCTCAAAATTTCATAGTCGGGAGGATCCTCAACAGCACCTGCGAGCATTCAAACATGCTTGCTACCTGATAGTCCAGGATCAGGAGCTTATGCTCCATACTTTTCCTATGTCTCTAGCAGGGCCTGCTTTAGACTGGTATAATAACATTCCTCAACATTCCTTGTTTTCTTTCTCTCAATTGGCCCAGATGTTTGTTGAAAACTTTTCAATAAACATCACACATAAGATCTCGATTACAGATCTTTATAACATTCGTCAATTCGATGATGAGTCTATTACAAAATTTGTCACTCGTTAGAGAGGGATAATAAACCAAATGTCTTTCTCCCTTCCTCAATCTCAACAGATCGAGTTGTTTACTCGATCTTGTGCTAATCATATTTCTTCCACTTTAAGGATCCAAACTTTTCATACATTTGAAGAAGCCTTTACGATGGCACGCAAACTCGAGTCCCGTGCCATTGAACAAGGAAAGTTAAAACTTCACTCTAAATCTAAACCAGATTTTTCTCGGTTTACAAAAACAAACCCTTCCACTTCTAACAAAGACAAGAATCAGGGGTCTACCAATGCTATTGTATTAAAAACATCACGAGCCGACAACACTTCTAATCAAACACCACGGAGAGACTCCTCATCTTCTCGAAAAGGACCCTTGTCATCTCGATCTTTTACTTCGTTGGGGGAATCATATGCTTCTATCTTGGAAAAAATGTTGGAAGTTCACATGATCGAACTTCCCCCTATTAGAAATTTTGATGAAAACCAAGAACGTCCATTCTGGTATAGGGAAAATGACTTCTGTCATTATCATAGAACCAAAGGCCATGACATTGAATGATGTCAGACCTTCAAAAATCTTGTCCAGAAATTCATTGATAAAGGCGAGCTCATTCTGGATAACCCAAATGCTCCCCCAAATCAGGAGCTTGATGTTTTTAAACAACCTTTTCCCAATCATTCCCTGAACAATGATGCTTCAGAGTCTCAAAAACCAAACACTCATACTATCAGCTTCATTTCTACTGAAGAATCTTCTTCTAAAACTAAGCCATCTACGAACACATTGACTGAATCAGAACCTCCTGCCGCTCCGCTAATCGCTGGGATTCCACCATCTTCAGACAACCCATCTTTGAATATTCCCACATTGTTAGAGATGGATTCATCTCCCTCTACCTCTTTATCTGATCTTCCATCTATGCCCGAGACAGTGTCATCCTCATCTGTCTCATCGTCAGATATTCTTTCGATGCTCGAGGCAATTACATCCCTTCGAGTTTCCACCGCGAATACATCTACTTCTGTTTCTCCCATTTTTGCTGACTATGCCATTGGTAAACATACCTATAGTTGTACCAACTTCAAATGGAAGCATCTTTGATTTTGACTCTTCCCATTTCCTTTCCCACAGTAGTTACACCCACAATTACTGTACCAGAAGTACCTCCCTCTCAAGGAACTGCTTCTTCATCATCCACTTCTTCCATCACTGATACTATTTTGCCTATTAAGGAAAAATCTAAAGAAATAGCACTAGCACCTACACTCTCGGTTCCTGGACTTAAACCAAGACAACTAAAGTCTAACGTTACATCATCAACACCTCCTCATCTCCTTCCCCCGAAAATGCTACAATCACCTTATGCGGTTGAAGTTGTCACCATCCCTGAAAAAGGAAAACCCATATTTCAGACTATTAAGACTCTTGGTGCTTTCCCTCAAAAATCTCTTTCTGCGCCTCATAAAAGATTGGATTTATCAACTGGGAAGGCATCTTCTTCTACAATACCATCAGAACCATCATCTTCTTCTTCTACAACACCTTCTTCGCTGGTGCCTTGTAAAGTGAATTCACAGACTAGAGAGGCATCACCTCTTTTATCAGGACCATCATCTTCATCACCAAAAGCCAAGGCACCCTCTGTTCCTCCGATCAGACCTATTTTGGGAGCTCCTCCCTCATCTAAATCAGCATTATCTAAATCATCATCTGTTTCGATCAAGCAGCCTTCCCTATCTCTGAAGACCACAACACTTGTCACATCTTCATCTTCTTCAAAATCTATCTTAGGAGCTCCTCCTCCACAGAAATCAATCATGCCTCACTTGCTTCCATCTCAAGTGTCCAAGGCTGCTTCTCCCGATGTCTGAAAAAGTAAAATGATCCCTAAAAATACTGTCAAACCAGACATGCAGGTTCTTTTACCTCGGCAGTCCGTGGAGGTAAAAGAGGCACCTCCGTCATCTCTGTCCTCATCTTTGTCTACCGGATTCTATACCGAGATTCTTCACCAACTTATCCAGTCTTCATCCATATCCCTTCCTCCGATCAAACCCTATAATCCTAAAGGAGTAAAACCTTCCTGGTTCAACTCTGATTTGATTTGTGCTTACCATCGCACTCCAGGACATGACACCGAGGGATGTAAAGCCCTTCAATCTGTCGTTAACAGTCTTTTGGAAGAAAGTGATCTTCTGCTGGAAGAAGAGGAGGAACAAGTATCTCCTGTCATCTCAACCACATCTGAGCCTCAACGATCTACTCAGGCCTCTAGTTCTATTAATTCCATGCCGGATGGTCTTCCACCTTCTCAAATCGACACGATTCATATCGCCACTAGAACACAACAATATGATAATCTATCATCATCTACATCTCGGCCACGGGTTGTCATTTCTACAGCCCCTGAAGGCATTCCTCCTTCCACATCAGCCTTGAGACCTAGGGTCTCTATTCGTGCTTCACCTCGGGCTCAGATTCCTGTGTCAGTAGAGGAGAGTGTTATGAAACAACTTACCCATGCTCCGGTCAAAATGTCTCTTTTTGACCTCATTCAATCATCTCCACAGCATCGCCAAGCTTTGATTGATAATCTATGCCATATCGCAGTGAATTCAGATGAGCCCCAGCCTTTCGAGATGATTGTTGGATTGAATAAACCGTCAACCACCATTTCTTTTGAAGATTCAGAAATTCCTTCCCTTTCTTCCGAGGATTTGGAGGCTCCCCTCTTTATCACAGTTCAAATCAACAACACTACGTTAAAATGCACTATGATTGACAGTGGTGCTGCACTCAACGTCATTTCCTCACACACATTCGAGCAACTTAAGTTACCAAAGAACGTAGTGTCACCCCCGCCTTTTGCCCTTCGATCATTTAACGATCAGCTGGCAGTTACTTTAGGAACTGTGGTCCTGCCCATTCGAGTAGGTAAGAAGCTGCTTCACGAACTCTTTTACATTGTTGAAGGGAAATTCCACTACAATATGATCCTCAGATGCTCCTGGATTCGTGCAATGCATTACGTTCCATCAACCCTCCATCGATGTTTAAAATATCAATATGAGGGAAAAATCTATACTCATCCAGGAGATCCTTTTCCTTCTGCACAATGCGACATGACCACAGGGTCTGCCCCTCTAAAGGAGAATGCTTGTTCTCCTGACAAGGCTTCATCCTCTTCCATACCTACAACAAAACTACCAGATTTACAAAATCTAGAAGAGACATTGCAGCGTTTCTCACTAGGAGAGCTTCCTCTTCTCTCTTTTGATGCCCATCTCAAACCTAATGAGTATGGTAGACCAGAAAAACAACCTGAATATCAGCCAGGTCTCGGTCACGTCATCACCATTGGTCTACCCAATCAACAGACTAACTTCATTTACGGTGGTCTTGATACACCTCACTATCACCCGGATTCTCCTCCTAGGGCCAAACCCTATTCAGCAGGGTTTGATTGTCTACAGAATCCCACGTTTGCAAAAACTTATTTATATCGATGCGCGTGGAAGGGTTTTGGCCTGGGAAAGTATGAACAGGGTGTGCATGACCTCGTGTCCATTCCAACTCTCAAACCACATCAAAAATTTGGTTTAGGATTTAAACCTCTTTCAAAAGCCACCATCACTATTCTCGATGAGCCTCTTCCCATTGAGGAACCATCTTCTCCCGCTAGGTCAGAAGCATCATTTGATGTGGATGATGCCATTTCCATCTCGTCTAACATTTTTTTTAGTCAATACTATTTCTTTAGGGCCGCTGACCTATAAAACTAATAACAAATCCACTTCCATACCATTAGTCTTCCCTGAAATAGTTGGAGATGACTCTCCTACTATCAACACTATCCACTGTGCGGATGATGATTCTGTCCTCACCTATCTGGGGGCAGAGGATTCCTATCTTCCTAAAACCATTCCTTCTGACACATCTATGCTTCTTAACGAAGCCACTGTCGATCTTAATATAGGGACTTCTAAAGACCCTCGCATCATTAAGGTCGGCCAATCTCTTAATCCACAGGAGTTAGGAGACTTTACCACTTTTCTTTCCAACCATCGTCAAGCCTTCACTTGGTCATATGAGGATATGCCAGGACTCGATCCTGATATCGTGGTCCACAATATCGTTACTCTTCCAGACATCAAACCGGTTAAGCAAAAATTGCGTAAAATGCACCCTCGAGTAGCCCTTCTTGTTAAAGAAGAGTTGCAACGTTTGCTTTCTGCTAACTTCATCCAACCCATTGATTATCCACAATGGGTTTCAAATGTAGTACCAGTAACCAAAGCTACTGGGAAGATTCGAATTTGTACCGACTTCTGGGATCTTAATCTTGCTTGTCCAAAAGATGATTTTCCTCTACCTAATATCGACCAACTCGTGGATTTAATGGCAGGTCACGAGATGCTTTCTCTTATGGATGGTTTCTCTGGGTATAATCAAATTCTCATCACACCAGAGGACCAACATAAGACTTCCTTCATAACTCCTTGGGGGAATTTTTGTTATCGTGTCATGCCTTTCGGTCTTAAGAACGCAGGAGCAACCTATCAGCGAGCAATGACCTACATCTTCCATGATCTCTTACACAAAACTATGGAAGATTACGTCGATGATCTCCTCGGTAAATCCAAATGCCGTCAGGATCATCTTTTCACTCTTGCACCTCTCTTTGAGAGGCTCATTCACTTTTGTCTTCACCTAAATCCATCTAAGTGCGTGTTTGGCATTCTCACTGGTAAACTCTTAGGCTTTATCATTTCTATTAGGGGTATTGAAGTGGACCCCACAAAAATAAAAGCTATCCTTGAGATGCCTCCCCCTTCTAACTTAAAGCAACTCCGTGGTCTTCAAGGATGCCTTCAATCAGTACGTCATTTTATCTCACAACTGTCAGACCGTTGTCAACCTTTTCATCATCTCCTCCATAAGAATGTTCATTTTGAATGGGATGAGCATTGCCAAAAGGCCTTTGATGATCTCAAAGCTTATCTTCTTTCCCCACCTGTGCTTACACCTCCACGTGAGGGGGAGCCATTCTATCTTTATATTTCTATGACTGACCATGCTTTAGGAGCCATGATCTCACATCGGGATGCTAACGGTAAAGAACAGGCCATCTATTACATCAGTCGCACTCTCCATGAGTATGAAACATGTTATTCCGAAGCTGAAAAGTTGTGTTGTGCTCTCTTCTTTGCAACTTCTAAGCTTCGTCACTACCTCCTCAATCACAAAACTTACATTGTCACAAGTGTCAATCCACTCAATACAATGCATGCGAAGCCTTATCACAATGATCGTATCACTCGTTGGCTCATGCTCATGACAGAATTTGATCTCGAGTTTATTCCGCAAAAATCTATCAAGGGTCAGGTCATTGCAGATCAATTAGCTGATGCTCCTCTTCCAGACACTCAAGTCCCCCTTGCTCAATTCCCCGATGAATATATCCAACAAATTGATTTTGGTCTTTCTCCATTTAAAGTAAAACTCTTCTTTGATGGATCCAAATGCCAGCAAGGGGGAGGTGCAGGTTTCGTTATGATTCCTCCTTGGGGTGCACCTATCCTAGTCGCACACAAACTTAACTTTGAGTGTACCAATAATATGGCTGAATATGAAGCTCTTTTTTTAGGTCTTCAAAACACCATTAATCTTGGTGCCCGCCATATCGACATCTTTGGTGACTCTGAACTCATCGTTAATCAAGTCATGGGTGTCTATCAATGCAAAAATGATATCCTTCAAAAATATCGTGATATCATTCTCTCTCAACTCCAATATTTTGATAAATTCACTATCCAAGCTATTCCTCACACTGTGAATCGATTCACAGATACAATGGCTTCTTTAGCCTCGCTTATTCCACCTTTTACCGAAGACTCGTGACTTTATGTGGCTGTGCAGCGATTAGATCAACCATCTCATCTCAGGAAACTAACTTCAATCAATGCCGTCACAACCAATACTCAAGATGAGTGGTATCAACACATCATTGATTATCTATCTCATTCAGTGCTTCCTCCAGATCTGACTTCCAATGGTAGAAGATCTTTTATCCTATGCTAATCGCTATACTATTCTAGGTGGAATCCTCTACAAATGTGGTTTTGATGGTATTTTGCTTCGGTGCCTCAAAACCCCTGAATCATCTAAAGCTATCCAGGAAGTCCATGATGGTATCTGTGGTGGACATTTTAGTGGCTTGGCCGTAGCTAAATGCATCTTACGTTTAGGCTATTATTGGCCTTCTCTTAATCGAGATTGTTGTGAATACACTAAGAAATGTGTCAAGTGTCAACAACATTCCAATCTCACACATATCCCCAGTCAGGCTTTGCAACCTGCAGCGGATTTGTGGCCTTTTTCGCAATGGGGTCTTGATCTCATCGGTCTCATCAATCCCCACTCTTCACAGCATCATCATTCTATCATTACTGCCACAGAATACTTTACTAAGTGGGTGGAAGCTATTCCTCTTTCATCGACCAAAGCTAAACCCATAGTTGATTTTGTCTATCAACACATCATTTGTCGCTTTGGTGTTCCACACAAACTCATCACAGACAATGGTAAATCTTTCAAAAATGTTGATTTGTAGAACCTCTATGATGCTTTCAATATCAAACTCAGCTTTTCTTCTCCATACTATCCCCAAGCTAACGGCCAGGCTGAGGCTTCCAATAAAACTTTGCGTAATATCCTCGCAAAGGTAACTAGTCGAGCTGGTAGGGATTGGCATTTACATATCCCTTTTTCTCTCTGGGCTTATCAGACTAGCATTCATACTCCTACGGGTGCTACTCCCTTCTCTCTAGTCTATGGGTCAGAGGTTGTTCTTCCTTTGGAAGTCCAGATCCCATCTCTTCGTGTTTCTCTCAGAGAATTTGTCTCTGATGAGGACTATCGTCAAAATCATCTAGCGCAGCTTGAGTTGCTAGATGAGTGGCATCTCAATGCTCTTGAGCATCATCAAATCTATCTTGAGCATGTCAAATGTGCTTATAACAAGCACTTGCAACACCGTGACTTCAAAGTTGGTGATCTTGTTCTTAAAGAAAACCAAAATGTCACTACACTAGAACGGAGTCAGCGTGGTAAGTTTGCTCCTAACTGGATGGGTCCGTACGTAGTCACTCATAAATATGGGTCTGGGGCTTATCGTCTATCTTCCATGGATGGTGTACCTAAAATGGAACCTCTTAATGCCTTGCATCTAAGGCCCTTCTACTGTTAAAATCTATCTTACATGATTTTAGTCGCAAAACAGATCTTTCATCCATCTAACAACCAGTCATATATTTTCATGGTGATTCGGAACTATGTGGTTCTCCACGTTATGTCTTTTCTACCTTAAATATGAGTATCGCGGCTCTACTCATGGCATTTTTCTTATGGATATGTTCCTCCTCCTAGTAGGGACACCTTAATCACTTCTTCATCTGTCCCAAGTATCTATCTTAATCAAATCTACTCGGGGCATGAGTACGTGTTTTTTATACGTTTTCTTCTTCCCCTCTATCTGATCTATCTGGTCTACACTCAGCTTCTTTCAAAAAAGCTCCAAAAGCTCCTAAAAAAAAAAAAAAAAAAAAGGTGCTATCCTAAAAATTCCCAAAAGATAGACTGATCCCTCGAAGGACAGCTATCTATGCATTTTTTCAAAAAATGAATGCCCTTGAAAAAGAAATATAGACCATTCCCTTGAAGGATGGCTACATTCAAAATACAGACCGTTCCCTTGAAGGACGGCTGTTTGTTTGCTTCTTAGCATCATTGAAAGACTTCCCGTATCGATCAGTCTTTCTATATCTAGCAAACTTCCCGCATTGATCAGTTTTCTCTTCTGTCAAAACAAAAATCATGAAGCTGAGACATAAGACCTTTTGTCGATCATATGGAGAACCCTATTTTCCCAATGTGAGCATGTATTCTGTCCTTTGTAAATTTTGACAAGATAAATACTTACTTCTCCTTCCATTTACCTTCTAGATCTGGTTTGCGACTAGCTAGTGTCAGGTTTATTTTAACCTCATATATGGCCTTGTATGCATGGTCTTTTGGTTTCCTATCAAAGTCTCTATTTATGGTCGGTTAGGGGCCTAGCTTATCATTCTTTTTCTTATCTAGGTGTATTTCCTTTATTTATAATCAAGGTCATTTCATTACGTCCTTTGCTCTCACAGAGAGTATTTCCCATTATTATTTGTTATTCATCCAATTAAATTGACATTTAACATGTTAATTTAGTCAAAATCTATCATCTATCTATATTCATCTTATCTACTTTGTCCAAAAAACATATCAAAGCATGTATTGCAAACACATGTGGATCTACCTATCTATTTTCATCAAAATTAAATTAACATCTTAAACATATCAAATCTATCAATCACATCTATCCATCTATCCATCAAATCATCTAAAAACTTGTACATCCAAGTTACACTACATCTATCTATATCTATTTTTCATCAAAATTAAATCCACATATCAATCACATCATCAATCACATCACATCTATCTATCCTCTATGTCTATGTCCATAAAATCAAATCACAGTTACACTACATCTATCTATATTTATTTTTCATCAAAATTAAATCCACATATCAATCACATCAAATCACATCACATCTATCTATCCTCTATGTCTATGTCCATCAAATCACATCTATTTGTCCTCTATCAGCATATGTCTATATCCATCACAATTACGCTACATCTATCCATATCTATTAAAATTAAAAGCATGAGTACAATCATATGACACAGAAAATGATGAATCTATATATATACATGAGTGTCTGTACAACAAAGAATGGATGGCTTTCAATCAAGCCATCTATATCATACATCAAAATGCCTTCAAATCGAGGCTACATCAATATGTCGATACAAAAATATAACACATCTATATCGTGAAATCCGATAGGTGGAAGACGCTATCTCCTCCACCCTCCTCTGGTCCAGGCTGTCTCTCCTGGCCACCACCTATCGAGCTAGAAGCACCTGCTGCTGGGGGCCTGCTGCCACCTCGGTCTCTCCCAGTGCTCCCTCCCTCTGATGCACCACTAGCTACAACTGTCGCTAATCTCCTCCTCGCACACCGTAACGAGGCACATCAGGGGCATGTTGTGCTAGGGCATCCTCGTAGTATCTCACCTCGGCAAGGAGAGACTGATAAGTACTCAGGCTCACCGTACCAGGTGCTCGTAATGGTGCTGCTGGTGCTGCTGGTGGTGGCCCTCCTACGGTCGTACCCTGTGACCCAGACTCTGACATAGTGCCTGTATCACCATATTTGGCCCTGAGGGCCTCTCTATGCCGATGGTAGTGATCCCTCTGCTGGATCACTGTATCTCACTCCTGACGAGCTGTGTCTCTCTCCAGTATCAGGGCATCCCTCTCCTCTGTCAGAGCTCTGATCTCCTCGAGGGAAACCTGGTGTGTCTGCACCAGGGTGGCATGCTCTCCCTCCAGCCTCTCCAGGACTGTGGCTATATCCTCCTCGTCGGCATCTATGGATGCTGGCAGGTGTCATGGTAACTCTGTCGAATACCATGCCACATAGCCATCATCCACTCTGGCATCATCATCACTGTCTGTGGAAGGTGGGGCCTCCCTCAATGGATCTACCGGGATCAAAATCGGTAGATCAGTCTCTCTGCTATCTCACCTGTATGGCCTGTAGGTGGTCGGAACTGTCTGCACTAGGCCGAACTACCTCAATACCCGTATAAATGGGATGCACTCCCACATATCTGGCCTGTGGCCCCTAACCACCCTGCTCCGTCTCAACCCCACCAGGTGAGCCTCCTGACCGGCCCATGTCGGATAGACCCGATATGGTCTCCAAATGACCTGCTCTGGTGTCAGCATCCTGAAATGCTCAGCATACCACTCCGCAGATCTCCCTGTATCTCCCAGGGCCATGTCAGCCCGCCATCACCGAAATCCATAATCAATGGCCCCCACTGCTGCTGGCATCCATGGAAGCCCGGATGGCCTGATCACTGCTATGTGCTCATATGCCCAGCAATGGAGCACAAAACTAACATCGATGCCTGTCCTCCTACCGGTGGTGTACATCCATAACTCATAATATATCTGAGCTATCAGGGCATCAGAAAATGTGAACACCTGTCTGAACTGCAGGATGTCACAAACACAGTCTAGTAACAGCAATGGAAATCTCCCACCTCCTGAATCTGGCAGAGAAAAATAGGAGATCGCCATCTGAATCAGTACTATCCGTCTACTCCTGGCATCATCCTGTCTATAATGAGAGGCTATCCTCACCACCCCGGAAACTATCTCTGAATCATCGCCCTGTCCCCATATAATCGTCCTAGGGCCCTCTGCTGCTGCTCTCGTGGAGTAATCTCAATCGGGTCCCCGGTGATCGGCAGCCTCAGGATCCTATATATATCCTCGTGGGTGATGGTCATCTCACCCGTCCTGAACCAAAAAGTGCAAGTCCGGCTATCCCATCATCGTACTAGTGCTCGCAGCAACTCTACATCTCGCGGCACTCGTCGGTAGTACCGGAAGCCCCCGAGCCCGGCTAGCTCTAGGTGACGCCAATCTGCGTCAGTCACATCAGGGAGAATGGTCTCTAGAAGCTCGGGAATAGCATCCCGCATATGCAAAGCCTCTCGTGCCTACATCACATGACACCATGAATAGTGTTAGCTACTCATCCACATCCAAATATCAGAAAAAAAAATACATTCTATCAACTTCTTAAATCTAAACATTGCAATCGGCGTCGATTGAGTCAAATCGACGTCGATCTGATTTAGTCGACGATGATTTTAACAATCGATGCCGATCTAACTAAATCGGCATCGATTTTAACAATCGACGCCGATCTAACTAAATCGGTGTCGATTTTAACAATCGACGCCGATTGCAAGGCCAAACGCCCCACAATGCTCTGGCCCCTCATTTATCTAGTTTTTTCTTAAAAAAAAAATTTTTTGGCATCCTAATATGCTATTTCATGATAAAATTATATAAGGAAGTTTGGGTAGATTCACTTACCCCTGGTCGTGTCCTCTTCCGCTTCTGACTGCTCCCAGAGGCTTCCATGGTGCTCAAAACCAATTTTTGACTCTCTCTAAATCAATCGTCACGGTCTAAATAAATCGTTCACGTTTTCCTTTCGCATATTTATATGGGCTCGGTACGGTCGGCGCCGATTTGTGTGGTCGGTGCCGATTTTTATGGTCGGCGCCGATTAATCTGGATCGACGCCGATTTAGGCCTATTGTTGCCGATTGGTTGCACTTTTGCTTCTTCACCTCACTTTCTTCCATCTCCTAATCTTCTTGCCATAGTGTTGATGCTTGGCTTATTTATCTGGTCATTATTGTGCCCTGAGTGTTGCCTTTTGGCACATACTTTTGATATTATCACCCATTTCGAGCCTGTTCCCTGTACATGGGGCACTCACATTTTTGGCAGCTTAGAGTTAACGGGTCTGTAGGCACTAATGTCATCTGCTTTGCAAACCGTCTGGTTGTCCCTACCAATGTGTCTCTCTTTAGGTGCTAACTATTTTGCAGCCCTCCTTACACTCATGGGTCTGTAGGTACTAACGTCGTCTCATGCGGAGACCGTCTAGTCTGCCCTACCAATGTGAGTTCCTTAGGTTGCTGCCTTTTTATTATTTTTGTGCGTCATTAATGATCAGATCTACTCCAGGCATCTAGCTGGGGCATCCTGTGTTTTCATCTACCTTTTTCAAACTTGGGATCGGTTGCTCTTTCGGGGCCCATCCCATCCCTAGTTTGAGGGGGATCACATCATCACTTTTTCTTCCTTTCTTCCAACTCCTTGTTTTTGTCTCGCAACTTTGCTTATCGCAAGTTACTTGACAAAAAGGGGCAAAATGTAGACACCTAAAATTGGTTATCCAATTTAGTGTCCCCCGTGCGCGTTTGTCTTCTCGGGTAACCTGGGGCACGTTTACATCACCACTTCTCCCTTAGGGTATTATTTAATATTTGATTTAAACATCTATCCTAAGTTTATTTCACCCCATTATGTTTTACCCATAGATAATTAAATATTAACTATTTAATTATATTTTTTACATATATCTTAACCACTTATCTACCCCATATCAATTCCTAACCTCCCATATCTATTTTATCCATCTATCCCCCCTATTTCTCCTCCTCCCAAACCAAGCAGTGGGATATTTCCCATATTTGAGGTGGAAGGATCACTTTCATCTTTCCAAAAATCACCCCTTTTGGCCATTTCGGGAGTCTGTTCCCTGATCGGTGCCGACCGGTACTCGGTCGACGCCGATTTTTTGGAGCGGCACCGATTTCATCTCGGTCGGTGCCGATTACAAATACAGGGCCAGAATTCAGTTCTGGTTAGACAGAAAGAATGACAGAGAGTTTTGAGCATCAAGTCTGAGCATTATCTATCAAGCGAGAGTGAATTCTGTCCAAATCAATCCCTGAGAGGAGTACCGTTACTCTGCTCCTACCACATCGACATCGTGAGCCTCCATAGATCTCTTGGTGACTTTGTTCCTGCATCCAGCATAGGTGGAGCCTTGTCAGTATCCCTACGGCTCTTGCAGATCCAGCGGAGATCGACGATCTAGCTTCCACTGTCTGTTTCTCAATCTTCCTCCAATTTTCCCCAAGTCGACGCCGACCGTACCCAGTCGATGCCGATTCTCTCTAGTCGACGCCAACCTATCTCAGTCGACGCCGATTTTTCTCAGTCGACGCCGATTTTCCTAATCGACGCCGATCTACCTGCGGACAGGTAAAATAATTCAGGGAACACAAATCTAGCATTGTTTTCACACTTTCCCATTTTTTATTGGTTTCTGTCTGCTGTTTACTTTTCTGTCTGTCATTTTTAATCAAAATATAGACATTTACTTACATCTTTTATCATGTATGCTTCTTTCCTTAATTGAAAACATGGACTGACATCCGCCGAGGGAGCTTATCGCTTCCCGGACCCACTTTTCGGGTAGTCCACCCAAATATCTTTTAACGTGGTCTTTTTCTGTCAAGCATCTGTGTCTCGCAGGTTTCTTGGATCTACTTTGCAGGATCACTCGTGTGCGCCCGTCTTGTCTACATCGGCTTTCTTTTCCATCTACATCTTCAGATCTTGTCTTATCTATCAGGTATCGATTTCATTTGAGTTTTTCAGGGTTTTTGTGTTTAGTTTGGTACATTAACTTGGTGGAGGAGTGGATGTGGTACTAAGGAGGGAAACTATAACATCAAAACTTAGAGCAATGGATTTAGAAGGTTTCTTTCTCTTCTTACTATCAATCAAGGGTTGAACCCATGTGAAGGAATCACTAGAAGGTAGAGCAAACAGTGGGCCTAATGCAAGTGTGTTAAGGGAACCAAGAGTTTGAGCAATAGAAAATTCTAGATTAGGTGTTTCCACACTTGAAGAAGACACTTGGATGATGATTTGAGATTGGGAGTTCTCATATTTCCAGAAACTGGTTCCACAATTTCCACCTTATCTTCTTCATCTTCTTCTTCTTTAGTGCCCCCACCCTCATAGTTACTTTCTTCATGTTCCTCTATTCCTTTTTCTTCTTCTTCTAAAAGATGAATTATTTGTTCAACTTCTTGAATCTTTTCTATTGTTTCTTGAGAGAGGGGCTATTCAACTTATTTTTCAACTATCTCTCCATATTTCTCAAATTTATCACTAATTTATAGTGTGAAGAGGTACGTGTTGAATAGTTTTGACGTATTCAAGAGAATACAAATCATCATTGTCATCAGGAAAATCCTTTAGTACTTTATAGATCCTGAAATATTTGATCCGTTGTAGAGAAAGCCAGCCAAAATACCTTCTCCTCACCTCATATTCATCAAAACAGTCCTCCTAATAGTCTTCTAGAACCAGGAAAATAATAATAACTCATTTTGAGGTGATTTGAGATAAAACCTTTGATATCAAAACAAGATCTCTTGTGGAATGTGTAAAAGTTGAATTCAATAATTTTCCTTTCCACATTTTGAGCATCCAAGACTATTCTGTAAGTATAATTCCCCAAAGAGAGTGGGAATTGGATTCATGTGATCTTTTTGTCTCTACATGTTCTATGCAACATGTCCAATTATTTGCAAACCTCCATAAGAACTATCTTGTCATTGAAATACATGGGGAGATTTTTTAGTGCACCTTCAAACCTAGATAACCTAATATAGGGAAATATCCTAAATTGAATGAACAAACTACCATATGTTGAAATTAACTGTTTGCTCAACATACACCCTCTCAGCCATATTTCCTTATAAGAGTCTAACAATATACATTGTGAAGGCATCATTGAATCTTATAAAATGGTGCTTTTTATAATCAAAGGTTAGCTATGGGTAGAATTCATACACTGGTTCATTCTTTTTATCATCCATTGGAGATAGACCCAACTAGACCCTGTATGCTGTAATTGTGTACATGAGGTATGAGATCATGTAGAATATTTTGCTACGTAATAAATTGGCCAGTTTTTTAATGAGGTTATCACATATGATTTCTCCCCATTTCAAGATTTACTTCCCTTCATAGATGATGTTTATATAGACACACATTCAAAATTGAAATTCATTGGTAGAAGGAAGACCCATTAATCTAGACAACAAAGTGATTAAATTAGACAATTCTTCTTTGAAATATGCTTTATACATGACCTTTGGTAGTTTAGAAGCACCTCTTTTTTGGGTTTTGAACCATGATTTAGCAATCATTACCTTGTACTTTTCCTTGTCTTGCTCAAAAATACTTTGAGCCTGCATTCTAGTTAGTGTATTGGAATCTTCAATGATGTGGATTCTAAAGGCAACTTTTATACAATTGACATATAATTTAGAAATTGTTGGGGTTAAACCATATAACAATGTTGCACAGATCTATAATCAGATAAAGCATACAAATAATGAATGTGTAAATAAACCGAAAGATAAAATAAATAAGAAAAATATAACACCAGATTTAACGTGGTTCACCTAGTATGGGCTACATCCACCAAGAAACGACCAATATTATTATTTAGTTCCTTACAAAGGAAATACAATGAAGGTCTACTATCTTCTAACACCTCATAAGATGTTCAATGCTTTTCCCTCACTCAGCTACTTTTTCTTGCTCACCAAGAAAAATAACATGCAAAAAATTGCTATTTTCTTTTCTCATACCCTCATACAATGCAAACATGCATATATATTTGTTATGGGCAACTAACTATGCTTTTACAATCAATAAATCATATTTAAAGAAAAATATTTATTCTAATTTTTAGCCAAAAAATAAAGCACCGTCATACAGGTTAATCGACGCTGGTCACTGCCTAACTGGCATTGCTCACTTCCTGACCCATGCTGCTTGATAATTGACTAGTGCCGGTCACTACCTAACCGTCGTTGATTACTTCCTGACCATCACCAGCTACTGTCAAAACCAGCAACATGTAAAAACAAGCTTTCTATGAAGCAATTAAGATCCATACTTAACAATCTCCCACTTGGAGATCAATTGTTGTACTATACTAGGCATCACCATCATTGGTTCCTTTTCCTTGGCCTATTTCTCCCCCTTCAAGTCTCAAACTTGAAGACCACCAGAAGTGGAGTAAATATCCAACTTCTCCCTTACCAATGGCTTTGTTAGCATGTTTGCAGGGTTCTCATTCGTATGGATTTTCTCTAACTTTAGATTTCCATCCTCCAATACCTCCCATATGAAGTGATACCTTAAATGAATATGTTTCGTTCTTGAATCAAATGCTGAGTTCTTTTCCAGATGGATCACACTCTGACTATCACTGTATAATCTACAATCCTCTTAATCCTTTCCCAAATATTCCATGCAATTTCTCATCCATATCATATCCTTGCTATCTTATGTATCTGCAACATACTGTACCTCTGTAGTAGACAAATCCACAACATTCTACAATCTTGAAATCTAGCTAACTGCTGTTCCACCTAATGTGAAAATATATCCAGTGGTACTCCTCCTGCCATCCAAATATCCAGCCGTATCTGAATCAACATAGCCATGTAAAGAAGTATCTGACCCTCCATAGCATAACTCCATACTGGATGTCCCTCTCAAATACCTGATAATCCATTGGAATTCTTTCCAATGTTCTTTACCTAGATTAACCATAAACCTACTCACAAATCCCATTGATTGTGTAATGTCTGGTCTAGTACAAACCATGACATACATAAGAATTCCTAACACTAAAGCATATGAAACAAATTCCATGTACTCAACCTCCTCATGTGATGAAGGACACTGATTTTTTCTCAATTTTAAGTGTCCAACCATAGGTGTACTAACATGTTTTGAATTATGCATGTTAAACTTTCCAACACCTTATTGATATAAGCCTCTTGAGACAAATACAACTTCTTTTTTTTCCTGTCTCAGTGAATTTGCATGCCAAGGATTTTTTTTACAGCTCCCAATCCTTCATTGCAAATGTGTGAGGTAACCTTTCTTTAAGTTTACCAATGTCCTGCATACTAGATCCTGCAATCAACATAACATCCACATACAATAATAAAATAACATAGCTCCCATTTTCAAGCTTCTTAAAATAAACACAATGGTCAGATTCACATCTCATATAACCATGCTCATGCATAAAACTGTCAAATCTCAAATACCATTACCTTGGAGCTTGCTTGAGCCCATAAAGGCTCTTTTTCAATTTGCACACAAGTTTCTCCTTACCCTTGACTTCATAACCAAGCGGCTACTACATATAAATCTCTTCCTCCAAATCACCATGAAGAAAAGTTGTCTTAACATCAAGCTGTTCTAAATGCAAATCTTCTGTTGTAACCAAAATTATAACAATACAAATAGAAGTCATATTAACTATAGGAGAAAAAATATCATCAAAGTCAATACCTAATTTTTGTGTAAATCCCTTTACCAAAATCCTCACCTTGTACCTTTTCAGTCCACCCTCTTCTTCATTGATTCTGTAAACCCACTTATTCTGTAGTGTTTTCTTATTTGTTGGAAAAGTGACCAAATCCCATGTATAATTTTGTTCCAAAGATTCCATCTCCTCATCCATGCCATGTTCCCACTGCTCATGGGTATCTACCTATATTGCTTCTTCAAAGCTTTCTAGTTCACAACTATCAATCAATAATAAATAAGAAAAAGAAGGTCAAAATATCTCTGTAGGTCTACTTATTCTTAGTGACCTTCTCACTAAGATTAGGGGTGTCTAGGGCTCATTTTTTACTTGTTGAAATTCATGTCAATCTCTGTAAGTGACCAACGTTGGTCACCTGTAACCAATCATGGTTCCTCTGTCTACCGACTGACTATGGTTGCCTGACCGACATTGGTTCAAGGAGTACCAACACCGATTCCACTAGCTATCTGTTCTGAACTTGATCCTATCTACCGATGCTGGTTATCCTGATCAACATTAGTTTCTAGAGAACTAACATCAGTGTCTGTGGATGTTTGTTTTAGGTCTAAAAGTTGATTTTTATTCATAATATCGTCAACCTGTTCATGTTTAGGCACTAAAACCTGATCCATGTACATTCTTTTTTCATTCCAGTCAACGTCATGATTCCTAACAATCTTAGAATCTTCTAAATCCCAAAATTGATATCCAAAATCACCAGAGCCATAACCAATGAAAGTACATCCTGTTATATTTAACATCCAACTTCTTCCTATTTTCCCTATCAATATGCACAAAAGCTTCTGAGCCAAATAATATAAGAAAAGAAAAATCTACCTCTTTTTGAGACTAAGATTCTTTTGGTATTCCACCATCCAGTGCTCTTGAAGGTCTAGGGTTGATCAAGTGCACTGTTGTATCCACTGCTTCTGCCCAAAAAATCAAAGGAAAACCGACATGTATCCTCATGCTTCTAACATGTTTCATGATTGTCCTATTCATTCTTTCAACTCCATTCTCCTATGGAGTTGTAGGAACCGTTCTTTATCTTCTTATTCCATTCACTGAAAAATAATCATTGAAAGCCTTGTTGTAGTACACACCACCATTGTTAGATCCAAGACACTTCAATTTTAAGTTTGTTTCATTTTTTATAAGGGATTTCCACCTTTGAAAAGTTTCAAAAACATCAGATTTACACTTAATAGAATAAACCCATACCTTCCTTGTGGCGTCTTAAAAATAAGTAACATAATATTGGGATCCTCTAATATAAGCTACCTAAGCTAGTCTCCATACATCTGAGTGTACAAGCTCAAATTTCTGCTCCTTCTTTGTTGGCCCAACCTTAAGAAATCTCACTCTCTTCTGCTTTCCAAATATGTAACACTAAAAAATTCCAATAGCTATATGTTTTAAATATGATAACTTAACCTTGTAATTTAATATTTGTATTCCTTTTTCAATGATATGGCCTAGCCGATTATGCCACATGGCTGCATCTGAATATGTAGTAGATAGCACAGAAAAGGAATCAGTAACACCAGTAGACACATATAAAGTTCCTACATTCTTACCTCTTGCCACAACAATAGATCCCTTGGTAACCTTCCAAGAGTCGGCTGTGAATGTAACCACACATCCAGATTCACCTAGTTGCCCTACAAATATTAGATTTCTCTTGAGGATTGGCACACACCTCACATCCTTCAATACCCATGGATTTTCATTATGCAACTTTAGATGAACATCACCTTTACCAGTAATATTACATGGCCCATCATATCCTAAATAAACTTGTCCAAAATCACCCTGGACATAATTTTTAAAATAACCCTTATTAGGGGTAACATGGAAATAAGCTCCATAATATAAAACCCAAGATTCTAATGTATTATCCAAGTAGAGAATAATGACATTTTACTTTACCTCACTTTCAACGTTTTCCAATTTACCTTTTTCTGATGTATTCTCTTTGTTTTCCTTGGACTAACACTCCTTTATGTGTCATCTCTTTCCACAATTACAGTAAAGTAAATCTCTATACCTAGATCTAGATCTTCCATGTCTTGACTTTGATCTCCCATTCTTCTTGATATTTGATGATATCTCCTTAGATATTCCTCTACTTTCTATATTTAAAGTGTTTCTAGATGATGCTTCTCCTAAGATTTTCCTACGTATTTCCTCATTAAGGATTACACTAACCACATCATCAAATTTTAAACCTTTAGAAGAAGTTTTTGTATTACTAACAACTATTACCAAGTTATCCCAACTATCTAGCAAAGAGCATAAGAATAAAAAGTGTTTTCACTTCATCATCAAACATAATTTCTACCAATTTTAATTGATTTACAATAGACCGGAAATTTTTTAAATGATTGGATACAGATCCACCTTACATCTTAGAATTAAACAATTTTTTCATCAAATAAACCTTATTTGAAGCACTAGGAGTTTCATACAAATTTGCTAAAGATTTCATCAACTCTATTGTGGTTTTTGCATCTGTAAAATTTGAAGCCACCGATGCTGCTAGACTCAATCTTATAGATCCCAAGCCTTTCTGTCAAGAACCTTTCATTATTCAGTAGTCATTGTGTTTGGCTATCCATGCTCATCCAACAGTAAGTATAGATCTTTCTGATAGAAATAATCCTCAATTACATCTTCCATAGTCGATAATTACGACCGTCAAATTTCTCTACTCGGTATTTACTATCTTCTTCCATTGCTCTGATCCCACTCAATCAGAAAACCCTCTAAGTGTAAATCTTGTCAACACAAAAAACCTCCAAACAAAGATCTAATACCAGTTGTTGGGGTTAAACCATATAACAATGTTATAAATATCTATAATAAGATAAAGCATACAAGCAATGAATGCAGAAATAAACCAGAAGATAAAATAAATAAGAAAAAGATAACACCAGATTTAACTTGGTTCACCCAATGTGGGATATGTCCACCAAGAAATGATCAATATTATTAGTCAGTGCTTTACAGAGGAAATACAATGAAGATCTAATGTCTTCCAACCCCTCACAGGATGTTCAATGCTTTTCCCTCACTCAGCTACTTTTTCTTGCTCACTAAGAAAACTAACATGAAAACAATTGCTATTTTCTTTTCTCATACCCTCATACAATGCATACATACATATATGTCTATTATGGGAAACTAACTATGATTTTACAATCAAGAAATCATCTTTAAAGTACAATATTTATTTTAATTCTCAACCAAAAACAAAGCACTGTTGCACAGGTTAACCGGTGCTAGTCACTTCCTGACCCATGCTGGTTGATAACTAACTAATGTCAGTCAATTCCTGACCATTGCCAGTTACTTCCTGACCATCGCTGGTTACTGTCCAAACTAGCAACATGTAAAAACAAGCTTTCTGTGAAGAAATTAAGCTCCATACTTAACAATAATTACTTGGTCTTGGGGGTGTCTAATTTTTTTGTGTCTGGATCTAAATAGGAGGCACATGCTAGAATAATATCTACACATTATACAGAGAGAGGAAAACCAATCGCCTGAGAAATGCCACTATCTTTGATCCATTGAGCCATGGGAGTAGGGTTATCTTTAGAAATGCAGGCCTAGAAGTCATTGAGGTCAACATGTCAGACGCCACTATCCCCAATATTGGGTATTGATGTTTCAAGAGAGGATATGTGTTCATAACCCCTGTACTAGAAATTCAAGGTGATAGGAAGATGAAAGGTACCTCAGAAGGAAAGGGATTTAACAAGGATTATCAAGAGGAATAAAGAAGTGGGGCATGAAAATGAATTTGAAACCAAATAAACACTAGGGATCTTGAATGGATTACCTTTATCTCAAGAAGAATGACAATCTTCTTAGGATCACAATGTAACTCGAATTTTTGAAAATGGTTGGGAAAAGTAAGAGCTATGTCTAGAAATGTAATTGAGGGCATGAGGATAGAAAATGTACAACATAGTGAAAAATATCATGTTGTAATGGTGAAAAATGAAAATACCTCACCCATTTATATACCTTTTCTGTTTGACAATCGACTTGTAAAATAGTTATTTTAGTGTTTTTAGTGTAATGCACATAATGGAATAACAAGTGGCAAAATTAATCAATTTTCTCTATGATGTGGATACGACAGGTTTTTAGAGAAATGGAGGCTAGAGGGAACATGATTCATGAGGGGCTCGGACTCCCAAAATACCCGCATTATACATAAAAGGCTTGCAAGTGCGGAAAAAATGGGTATGTGGGGAACAACAGGCCAAGGTACTTCAAATATCTGAAAACTCCGCAACATAAAGACAACATAAAGAAATAAAGGAGGCACAGGTAAAATAGGCTAACAAAGAACACAAGTTCCATGAGAACAAAAGGGTCATAGGGTTGCCAGGTATCCACATCTCTACAATATAAGATAACACTTAAAAAATTTAAAGAAAAGGTTTGCGGGATGAAGGTAAGTGTGGGGAAGATGGAAATGTGGAGAATGGAGGGTTGGATGTCACAAGGGTCGTGAGTTCCCAAAATACCCAAAACTTCCACAATACAGACAACATAAATGAAAGTGCGGATATATAAGGATTTCAAGGAACGTAAGACCCACGGGAACAAGGGGCTCGAGGGACACAAATAGCCAAAATCACCACAACATAAGATACTTAAAATTAGTTCTCGAAACATTAAAAATCCCGCACATAAAAAGAAAAAGAGCATTGCAGGAAAAGTGACAATGCTTGGAATAAAAGTCTTGGAAGAATATGTATAGCATATTCCATAATAACCTGAAATAACTACAATACAAAGGGCTTAGACTCGAAATCACCAAAAATAACTAATTGTCAGAAAATTTTCACTTCTGAAGACTTCACAAAGGCAATCAATTTTGGGAAAAGTGTCACTTGACCAAAAATTTCAAATTTTTTGAAAAAATGCACATTTTTTGTGTAACTGACAATAACACCTATCATGTTCTTCCCTTCATAGATTTTTTTTCATTTGCATGTTGATGCTTTTGGCATAATGATTGGCGTAGTATTGGTCTAACATAGAGAGGGAAATTTGGATCACCCCATATACTTTGCAAGTAGGAATTTGAAACCAATAGAGAAAAATTACACTACAACATAATGTGAGGCATTGTCTATGATCTACACACTTCATAAGTTTTGACATTAATTTTTGGCTACATCATTTATATTTTATAAAGATCATATGGCATTGAAATATTTGGTCAACAAGCCTGTTTTACAAAGGCACATCTACAGATGGATATTTATTTTTCAGGAGTTTGATTTTATAGTTGTTGTAAATCTAGGAAAGAGAAATTTAGGGCTTGATCATTTATCATGAATTAATTATGGCGAGGATGTGTAGAGTATCGAGGATATAATGCTTGATGCATAATTATTTAGGTTGAATCACTCTCCCACATATTTGGAAGACAACATTTTTTGCGCACAGGATTAGCACAAGAAGGAATGAAGTCCCTGGAGAAAAAGTAACTTGCTATACGCGTAGTGCCTTATCAACTAATTGGTGGAGACTATACAAGATGGGAAAAGATGAAGTATTGTTTTGGTGTTTTCTGGAACATGAGTGAAAATCTATCATGGAGGAAGTTCATGGAGGTATTGCAGGTAGACATTACACATTAGACGTGGCTGCACGTAATATCCTTATGGCTGGCCTTTGGTGTGATAATTTATACAAGAATACTAAGGCATTAGTTAAAGCACGTGATCATTGTTAGTGAGTTGGAAATCCTAGAAGTAGGGATGAGATGCCTCTCAGACCTATTGCGAGCATGAAACCCTTTGAGAAATGAGATATTGAATTTTTAGGCCCTATTGCACCACCCATGCATAGAACTGGAGTGTGCTACATAATTACATGTATAGATTATTTGACCAGGTGGGTAGAGGATGTGGCTAAAAATAATTGTACTGCAGCCATAAAAAAATATTTCATTGGGAAAATGCTATTAGTAGGTACGACTATCCATTAAGCTTGACCAGTGATAGAGGAACTCATTTTCTGAATGAGATAATTAGAATTATGTTGGCTGAGTTTATGGTGGCACACCATAAAACCACCCCTTATCACCCTCAAGCTAATGGTATTGCAAAATATTTATCAATATTTGTGGTGTTGGAAGAAAGCATTGGGATGATAAAGTGTTAGCTGTACTTTGGGCTTACATGACCACATATAAAAGGCTGAATAAGGCCACACCATTCCAATTGGTGTTTGACACAAAGGTGGTACTCCCTGTGGAATTATTGTTACCATCCTCATGTATTACACACATAGGTGGGTTATCAAATGAAAAGGCAGTGGAGGAGCGCATTGAGAAACTAATGCAATTAGATGAGCGGAACACAATTACACGTTGGAGCTAGAAGAATGAGAAGGCGTGACATAAAGCTTGACATGATAGGAACATTAATAACATGAAATTTTCCATTTGAAATATGGTCCTTCTCTATGAATCCAAGTTGTGTGCCACCTAGGAAAGTTGAAGTTTCATTAGTTGGGACCTTTTGTAGTAACCAAGATACTTGAATTAGGTGCATGTCAACTACATGCGTTAGATGACACCCTGTTTCCTAGTTACTTCAATGGGAGTATATTGAAGCCCTAATATAAATAAGCTTTTTGGAATTTGTAATAAGGTAGTATTTCCATTTAGATTAGATATCCCTTCCATGTTTTGTTTTTGCATTTTATTTTTTCTTTTGCTTTTGTTGTAATAAGCCTGATTTCACGCAGGAAGCTGATTACTATCTATTGAGTTCATGTAAAGAGGATCGTGCATAATTTTAGTGTGGGGTGAGCTAGGTGAAAATACACTTAAGAAAAAGAAAGAGGTATCATAGGTTCTAGGAATGATGGTGCTAAGGAAAAATTTCTCAGATTAAATACCATATGAGAAAGAGGTAGCGTAGTGTAACACAAGGTAGGAAACAACAAAATGCACTACTTGGTGTATGATGCAAAGGAATATGTGTTGCAACACAAGGAGGTGAGTGTAAGGATGTTTTAGGCTTGGGAAATAGTGGCACGCTTGAAGGTTATGACTGCAACACACGAGAGGAAGGTATGAGATAAAGAAAAAAGTCAAAAAGATGTTCTAAAATAGAAAAAATATTTTTTAACTCACAAGTAGGAAAAAGCATTTTAAAGAGAAAAAAGTAAGTCGGTGGAATTTTAAAAAGTACTAAAAAATATATAAAATGGGGAAAATAAATTTATTTTTCATCTTGCATTCAAAATGAATTGAGAAACTGAGCGACCTAATGTGACAAAATGAGTTAACTAGTAAGTAAACCAAAGTAGCATGTGTAGAGTGTTTGTGTAAGGATCCTTCATGGAAAAGAGAAATTTTTAGTAGAGGTTTGAGTGTAAAGCTAGGGAACGAGTAGTTGGGGTTTTTAGGGATCAGATTTTGAGTGGCTAGGATTTGCAGAGCTCGGGTATTGTGTAAAATTAAAGGGTATAAAGCAGACTACCTAGGGCTCAAGTTTTTTAATGAATGACACCTAAGAAAGTAACTATGGAATATCCTAAGAATAAGGGCAAGGATCAAAAAAACAAAGTTAAGGTTAAATACCTTCAAGAGGAAATATTTTAGGAAATGTAATTTCTACCAGATGTAGTTGAAGCACAAACATGGAAATCACAACTTACAAAATTCAAGATTACACCATGGAATGAGGCGATATTAAACAAAGATATGCTATGAGAAATACTGGATAGGAGCACCGAAGGGAAGATATTGGTAGATGATTTAGTGAGGAGGAAACTCAAGGAGGTAGGGGTTTTGTAGTTTTTCGAGCTGCCATAATTTGGAAGACATCCAAAACTCTTCCAATGATTAATGTTGAGGGTGCATGAAGATTATTTCTACTTCAAAGGTAGGTGGATGAGAATCACAACCCATTAGATTGGGCAAGTAACATGACTTCAGGAAGATAGAAAAGACCTAGATCTTGACTTGTGTGATAATGCAAAAAATGATGAGCTAGGTAAAAAATTATAATATGATAGAAGTGGTGATTACAGATTTAAGTGTGGTCGTCCAGGAGCTCAAAGGAAGGGTGGATGAAATGGTGCCTAACCAAATCTCAGGAATTATAGAGGTGGTGCCCGAAAATTCCATAGAAGAGCTCAATGAATGGAGGAATTTTGAAGGGGAGTTAGATGCCAAATTTTCTATAGCTCCTCCAATAGTTTGAAGTTTAGGGAAGAAAATGTAGGGGATAAATTCCTTATTTTCAGAACTGTAGTAGTTAAACATAATTATTTATTCTTTACATATTATTTAATTCATTATTTCTATGGAGAGAAAATATGGGTATCACATTGCTGAGGGTGGAAATGACATTAGTGTGGGGTAGTGTTGAGAGGGAAAATTGGCTAAGTATTGACCACACGTAGAAGGTTGAAGCTGCGTGTAAGGGGTACGTGAATAGGTGCTGTTCAGAGATGTTTTTCCCTTTATAATTAAATTAATGAAGTGAAATAATAAAAATAGGACCGACCTTAGAAGATGTGGGGTTTACGTATACCCTTAGAGATGGATGCTAACACTGGTATTTGATTGAAGTTGATCAAGTACGGATAAGTGTGAATATTCTTGTCTTGGAAAGCAACATGTACTCAAAGACACTGAAAAATGGATTAGGTAGATGGATAGATGAGCTTCCCAATAAAGGCTGGTCTCAGAAATCCAAAGGGACTTCCTTGAAGGATGTCATGTCATTTAATAATAATTAAGTGAATTGAAAATACTGATATGGATGAAGATAGGGATATACAATAAAATTAGACATGTAGATAGAGACAAAGGATCTCTAGAACTCTAGGTGAATGGGAAGGTCCTATGTATTTTTGAAAGTGGCCCAAACAAGGGTAGATACAATTTGGACACATTTAAAGTAGTCATACTAGAATTCTTTAGTTTATTGTTCAATATCGTGAAGGAATTCAAACTGATCTTCGATGTTTTGGTCGGTGTTGATAAATTGTATTGCACAAAGTGTGAGCTCATGCAGGATATTATATTGTTCCCGTAAAAAGGGGTGCTAGATTATCAAAAGGATGTAAATGCTGGTGATTTCATGTAATTTTCTAGGTATTTCCATTTAACAGAGTTCCATTATCAAGTGTATGTTAGAAGCAACATATACAGCGAAGAATGATGAAATAAATTGATAAAAAATTAATAAAACTTGATAAAAGGAAGATTTGTAAGAATTTCTGATGATTAGGCTAATCAATGGTGATTAAGGGAATCATTGGTGATTTCAGATAACTTTGAAAGTTTAATAAGAATGAATGATTGATTCTTCATATTAGTGTTTCATATCAATCAAGATATTAAAAATGATAAAAAGAGATAAGAATATATGTAAGGGAATACTTGGAGGTTACAATGGAGCTAAGATGAGTTGTGTTGGTTGAATGAGCTCTAGTGCAGTCTACAATTTGGGTGATGAAGATTGATCTCTAGATTTTTGAAATTTTGATGGAAAAACTTGATGATATCTGATGATGCATGATAACCTTGATATCTCTTTTATGGATGAAAAGATGTGGGATGCAAATGATTGAATCAAAAAGCTAGAGCTCGAGATTCAAAATTGAGGATCCCAGAAGAAGGCTTGAAATATTCTATTTATAATCATTGGTGATTCAACAGAATCACTAGTGATCCGTTTATTCAGGATTTTGAGTGGTAAAGTGGTTAAAACCACTTTTAAAAAAACTTGTTTTGTTTTTAGTGTTGATCCAATTTTTTATTTCTTGTTCAAGTTTTTTTTTGGAAAAAGGGTGAAGTGGGGGTTTTGGGAGGACCTGAATCCTTTAACAAGGGCCCCAATGGCCAGATATAAAAATGAAGCATGGAAGTGAAGAATCCTATAGGCAAAGAGAGAAAAATACCAAGAAGGCCTGAAAAAAAGAAAAGGAACAAAAAAGATCAGAAGAAGGTGGCAAGAGGGGTAGTTGCAGTCCTCTTGTAGCAACAACCAAAAGTACAAAGAAGAAGCAAAATCAGTAGGATAGCGACACTGGGAAGAAAAATGATAAGAGGGGATGAAACCTGAAAAGGATATAACTCAGAGTGAAAGAGGAGAGGCATGACAACAAGAAGGAAAGGAAAGAAAGAGTGGTAAATGTCTTCCCTTCTTTCCTTTTTTTACTGAACTATTTTCCATTTATCCCACATAAACATATCAGTGATAAGAGGATTGTATTCCATAAGATCTAATTCCAAAGAACCCGCAATAGGATGAACACTCTCTTTATTTGATTCAGAGTGATCTGATTCTTAAGGTCGTTAATTTCCAGAGAATGTCTATCCGAAGAGGAGGTAGTAGCCAATGACTTCCCACCTTTAAGGGGAGGAGATAAATTAGGAGAAGCTAAAGCTAAAGGGTTAGTAGCTTCAGTAACTAGGACAAAGGCTGAAACTGAAGGATTAACCACAACCATTTGATTTTTCAGTGTCAACATCTTCTTCTTATTCTTCTATATTAAGTGGGCTCCAATGTTTGGGAATGAATCCTTTTTTCAAGGAGCTTGTGTTTTATTTTGAGGGAAAGAGGCATGGAGGTGACCCATTTCCCTACAATTACGACATCTGAAAGCAGTATTTTCATAGTCAATAATTTGAGTAGAGGTTGTATCTCCCATCTCGAGGGTCATCTGATCTGTTAAACCCTTGTTGAGATCAACTTCAACACATATCCTAACATAAGTTAGCAAAATTCTATGTAGTTGTTGCTTATCTGTTTTGATGAAATGCCCAAGAAGGTTACCAATTTCCTCTACTACGTAGGAAAAGAGAAGGAGAAGATTGGGAAAACATACCCACACTAGAACCCTCATGATGGAGTAGGTATTTGGGTCCAAATATGGGATCCATGGGGTTGTGAACAGTCCCACCGAATCCCAGAACCAAGGGCCCTCTTCAAGAACTTTATGATAATACTTAAGTTCATGGAAAAGAACCATGAAGAAGCCTCATGCATAAAGGAAAATTTCACAATTTTCTGTCCAAGAGGTATGAATCCATTGTATTACTCCGTTTGATGATGGTCAAGTGCCATTAAATCTGAAAATCAAGGTTTGAGATTTTTTTTCTTGCAGCAGATCTAAGTAATCTTCATCTTGTATTTCCAGGGTTAGGAGCTCAGAAGATTGCTCAACAATGTAAGTAGGGGTAGGGGGAATTGAAGGAGGAATCGAATTAGAAGCATTTTAAAATAGTGCCCCCCTAAAAGGAGAAGAGATGTGATCCTTGGCTCCACCCAAAAGAATGCCAATCATATTAATTACTGAGTCATGATCGATCCCATAGGAGAGGAGAAGAGAGGTGTCAACAAGGGATTTACCAGAAAAAACCAGCCCAAATTTCCCCATCCAAATATTCAACTTATGGGTAAGAATAGTTTTCAAATCTATACCTCTATCCAGTCTATTGATTGGAATGCACAAAGTATTACCTCTCAGGGTGCGAACAAATACTTGGAGTGGGTTAGGGTGGACATCGAGAGGATTTGAATGAGTTCTTCAAACTCCAAGCTATTTTTTAGAGTAGAACCTTCAACTATTATATCCAAATTCTGTGTCTAAAGGCCGTATTGTAGGGAAGAGTCTCAAATGTCATGTAGAGCAGAGCCTTTAAAGCCATTTTGGCTAGCAAAAAACATGTCAATACTATAGCTAGTGCCATAGGAGACTTCACCGTGACAGATTAGGGATCTAGGGTTCGTAGGGGAGGATGCAATTGGGTAAAATTTCCTTGTTTTCCACTATGGGATCTTCACAGAAGAATAAGGACACCCTTCCCAGCCATTCCATGCAAATCCTTTGTGGGTCCTCCATTTTTGTCATCGTCATGGATGCAACATGCACTCGTAACCTCTCAACTAGATTTCCTGTTGCCGTCACCATTATAATTTCTTGAAGCCTTAGGATTTCCTATCTTAGGGCTTGACATATTCAATCATATCCCCTTGGTTTATCAATTTTGAGTTACAAATTTTAATTATTTCTTGTATTGAATCATATTTATTTCCTGTTCAAGTTAATGAGTTAGTTCTAAAATAAATCAAATAACTCCAAAATGCAAGGGTTTAAGGTATCTATAGATGAAAATGGATAGGTGTAAAGTATATGACCTTGATGCAAATCTGATGAACCTAGAAAAAAAGGATAACTAGAAAGAAAATAGATTAGATAGTAGATGCAGGGGCTACCTGGTGAAGTCGGTTCCAAGAAGTGTTAGATTCCTTACATGGATGTTAACCTCTATTTCATAAATATAATGAAACAAATTATAAATAAATAGACAACATGTAGAAAATAATACAAACCAGAATATGGAAATGATAGAAATGGATGAAAAGTACTAATATGATCTAAAGTAAAACAAAGTAAATTGTACCTAGCTGGGTCGATGGTGACCTAGGTTGTAGAGGGGAAGGTCGTTAGTGACCTAAACAAGTAAAATCTGGACAATGAGTCTGAAATGCAGTTTTGAATGGATCTGAATGCAAATAAAGTGATGAAAGAATCCTGAGAACACTAGAAATAACATGCAAAAGGAGATATGAGACAGGAAAGTAGAGAGGATGGAAGAAAATAAGGATTATGATAGATTAGATGAAAAACAAGACTCAGGTAGATGACAACTGGGCTAGGTTACAGTGACTAGAGTGCAGACAAAACAATTTCGGATGACAGAGAATCCGCATGGTAGATCTGAGAACTTAAAATAGTAACATGACATAAGTATACACTAAGAAGGATCTTGAAATAGGAAGTATGATGACACAGGACTAGGTTGGTGATGACCTAGGTGGAGTGAAGGTGACTTGGGCAGTGCAAAAAAAAATTGAGGGTGGACGAGTTGAATGAGAAACCTGCAAGTAGAATGACTAGATGATTAGGCTAAGGATGGAATTATGATAGTAGTTGAACCTGTAAGACGTTAGATTCTAATAGATAATAACAACAATAACATATGATAACATGAAATAACACATAATCAAAGTAAACCTCCCAAAGTCTCCGTAAGTGATGAAAGATAAGCTTTAATGGACTCCAAGAGGGTTGACACAACTGCAAGGATGCTCAAATTTTAAGATAAGTTCACATAGTATAAGAAAGATTGGGTTGTGTATCTTTTTGGAAGGAGGGTGAAATTACTCTTATAGGGTCGATGGAGACCCAACTGGGTTGCCACCGACTGTGGGAAACCATTCCTTGGATGGTAGAATGATTTACTTTGTCGAGATATGGGGCTTTTAGGGATTGGGATAAGTGCTTTAAAGCATGTAGGTGGGTAAAGGTTCCCTATGGAAGTG
Source organism: Taxus chinensis (assembly GCA_019776745.2). Lineage (NCBI taxonomy): Eukaryota > Viridiplantae > Streptophyta > Pinopsida > Cupressales > Taxaceae > Taxus > Taxus chinensis. The sequence goes on from CM034153.1 coordinate 15,688,889, forward strand.
TCATGAATAGGTAGGAGATAAATATGGATTAGTTAAAAGCTATAAAAAATGTAGGGATGTGGATTTAGGTGGTTAGGGATAAAAGAATCCTTAAAAGAAAGATAATTAGCTAATGTATATTAATTAAGGTAATTAATGAAGATTAATTATTAATTGTAAGTGTTATGATAATATATGGGGAATTTAAATAAAATAAATGAATTAAATTAAAAACAATCTAGATAGGACCATGATGAATGATGTGCACATGGGAAATAAAGGGTATCAATACCATATTTTGGTGTTTACATTTTCCCCTTTTTATTTTTGGGGTTTGTGCTAGCAAGCCATGGAATACAAATGACGAGAGATAAAGAGTAAGATGAAGACTAACGGGAGGTTGATGATGCGATCCCCCTCAAATGAGGGATTGATAACGCAAAGGTGAATCGATAACGAGTTTTAAAAAGGTAGATGTTGAAGAGAGGGTGGGAGAATAAAGACAAATAAAATTATAAAGCGAGGGTGATATGCCCCAAGCAAGAAGGATTTAAAGAACAATATAACCTATGGTGGTGATTTTGATATCACGTCAGTAGGAAAAAAAGGCATGGTCTCAATGGAGATGGCGGAAATTTTATACTAACTAATGAGTGGGAGAAAATCATGACAAATGGAGAGAATCCAATGGGAAACCTCTCAAATGGATGCAATCCATGGGGACCAATGGGTCATAGGCAGAAATCAAACCATGTGCAAACCAAATGCGAAAATAATGTGAAATCCTTCATATGATGAGGAATCGATAAAAAGGTATGCATCTACAAAGGATAAATATGGAAGAAATGGTGCTCCTACAAAGGGCACAAAAATGGCCTAAAAGTAAAAATATAAAAAATTGATGAAACAAAATTCCCCAAAGGGGAATAAATATGGCCACAAAGGTGGACTTTGAGAGAAGACAAGGATAGATAGATGACGCCCTGGAATAAAGGGACATAACAAAAAGGAGGAGAGAAATCCAAAAAAAGGTTGCCGAGGAAAGTCAAGGTGAGTGACTAAGGTCGATCGACGGTGACCCAAGGGGGTCGACGAAGACATGGTGTTGGTAGCTATATAATCCTTAGGATCGGCTAATGATGCTCATTTTCACGCATGTAATTGATGATCGAGAGCATAGAGCTAAAAAAGGAGGTTGAGAGATGGAGGTCATATGAGCAGCCAGGAAACACCAGAGGGTGCATGCAGGATGGTGAGTAATGAAACCTACACTTGTGTTTTAATTTATTTTATGTTTTATTTTTAATTTTTTTGTATTTTTTTAGAGAAATGGATGACATCAGGGTCGTTCGATGATGACCCAATAGGGTCTCCATCAACTTGCAGCCCTAAAAGGAGGTGATCGGCCCCTAGACACATCGACCCAACATGGATTGGTGTCGATTTGGTCATTATTGGTAAAATAAATTGGATAGATTTTTATTTTATATTATGTTTAGATTATGAAAGGATCTGATGTTAGATTGTGTGATTTGTGATTGCAGGCTAGAGAGACCTTTATATCTGAAAGATAGAGTCCTAGCTCTATATGAGAAAATGAGAGGAGATGTGACCAAGGGTGAGTGGGATCACTTGGCATCGATGGGGTTAGGAGGAATTTTGACATTATCATAGGATACAACGGGATTTGGGGTTGATGATAGCTTTGGTTGAGAGATGGGATAGGAAAATTAGCACTTTTTGGTTCAGGATGGGTGATATGAAGATCATGCTTAGAAGATGTATATCGTATCCTTAGATTACCTATTGAGGGGGAGCAGATAGTCCCCATCATAGAAGATAGTGGGACTTTAATACATGACATGGATTTTTGGAGTCTATGCGCCTCCATATTATATTCTCTTCAGGGGATTTTTCATATCAGCTGAGGTACGAGGCTGGGATACCATAGAGTTGATTGATTTGTTTGATCATGATGGCAGATTCATGTTATGCATTACCTAACTCGGGAGGAGACAGGTTTCCATGGGCTCTAGCAAGGTGTTGTAGAAAATATATTTGAGCATCACACAATGTTTACATTTGGCACTTCTTTTCTAGCGCATGTATAGCATGAGCTATCTATGTACATAGTAGGGAGGAGATCAGGGTTAGATGTAGGCTTCCTGCTACACTATTGGGCCTACGAACATATTGTAGTTATCCAACTTCTAGGGCTACCATGGGTCATTGGGGACCACATAGAGCTTGCAGTGGGGTTCTTGAGATGGCAGGATGATAAGGATCATGAGAGTAGGGGAGAGAGGGGTGTGGATTGGTATTGGCAGAGTTTAAATGTGGATCAGATGAGATGGTGGCCATATAGAGACTTCCTTACATGGCCTGGGGTGGATGCAGAGTTAGTTGGGTATGAGGAGGATGAGATGGGGTAGGGTAGATAGCCAAAGATGATCAAGGCCATGGATAGTTTGACAAAGTATGATGACAGTTTGGAGTCATACAGACAATTCCTAGGGATCCTATCTCATATATGAGAGAGGATATTGATAGGGATTTGTTGAGTCCTATCATGGGAGATTCATTAGAGGAGGTAACAATGCCTTGGGATGATGATGATGACGTATGAGTTGGAGTGGGATTTGCTTATTGGATGACTGCATGAGCTTGGGAAAATTGGGTAGATGGAGAGAGAGAGGAGATGAGGAGGAGGAGGAGATGGAGGTTGAGGTAGGGGAAACTCCAGGAGGTGGTGGAGATGGAGATAGAGGAGAGTCCACATAGATGACATGATTACATGTGGAGATGGATTAATGCAGGTTGAGAGAGACATTTCCATCTAATAGAGAGATGCAGTCATATAGGAGAGGGACTATGAGTCACCCAAGGATAGGGACCTGGTACCAGAGATAGAGGGGAGGCCTATAAGGTCCATTTTGGAGATCTTGCAACAATAATAGTTATCGAGGCTGTGAGTGGTACACTGGAAACATCATAAGGGAGGAGGAGAGATGACACCTCCTAGACATGATTTCATATGGATAGATACAGAGCCTTAGCCATAGAGGCTAAGTATTCTGAGGGTATTGTGATCAACAAGCTTTTGTGGACACTACGATATTAGGAGCATCTACAGAGGTGAGTGACAGCTGGAGTCGGGCCATATAGGAGCAAAATGAGTTTGGCTCAGCTGCATCGAGGAGAGGGCCAAGGTAGAGGTGACAAGGCTGATAGAGAGACAAAGGGAATTTCCTCACATGGGAAATATTTTAGGCTTTCTGATGTGAACTTCACTAGTTTTACTAATATCTCTGCTCTGATAGAGGACCCTTAGAGGTCAATGATGTACTAATACACTTGATTTTTGTGATATATATATATATATATATATGATTTTTTCATGGTTTAGTATGTGTATATTGTGTGATGGTGATTATTTGATTCATGATGATGTGATTGTGGATATGTGATTATGATTATTATGTTTATATGTGTTACTTTATAAGATGATATGATGTTTGATGCTTATGTTTGATGAATATGAAGGATGTGTTTTATATTAGATGATGGTGATGATTACATGTTTACTTTGGATTTGATTATGATGATGGAATGTATATATGGATAATATGTGATGTTGAGAAAAAATTAATTTGAAAATAGATATGATGAATGATGGGAATTGGTAAGGGTAGGAAATTTTACGTGACATCATAGATGGGTAGCATAAAGGGGATTTACATAAATAAAGATGTGCTTGTAATATAAAAAAGGAGAGATGAAAGATAGATGTGGAAAGGTTTAGAATAAAACACAACTTAACTATGGCGACCCATGGGTACAAATGATGCTACATCATATCAAGGAACGCATGAGGAAAAGATGCCTCTAATCGCATTGGAGGTAAACAAGAGGGGGATCCAGGTATCACAAGGCACATGCGACAAAAAAATGATGTTAGCATATAACCAATGATAGTTAGTTATACCAAAGATCATAAGGAAACATGGATGAAATGAACTCATAAACCTAATTTTTTCATGAAAAAGGGTTTTTGATGTAACTTTTACGTGGGAAGAGGGTTCTCCATAAGTGGTGTTCCCTAAATCTATTCCCTAGATCTGGGAAGGGGAAAGAAAAACTGATAAATGCGGGAAGTTTTCTAGAAGAAATTTGATCAATGTGAGAAGATTTCTTAGGATGTTGATAAAATGGAAGGTTGATCAATGCAGGAAGCCTTCAATGTCCATGATACAAAAGAGTATCCATCCTTCAAGGGTATGGTATACTTTATACATATATGATACATGGAAAGATATACACATGATAGTTCGTCCTTCGAGGGATTGGTTTATTTATTTGATTTTGATTTTCTTTTTTTTTTATCAGTTTTTTTGAACAATTGTCCTTCGAGGGAGAAGTTTATTTTTGATAGCTTTGATTTTTTTGATAAGAGAATCCATGAATTTTAATATTTGACATGGGGAAGAGCTAGGAATAGCTAGGTAGACCACTTAGAAGGGGACAATGAATGTATAAGATACACCTGTGGACCCTTAGTGTGGTTCCAATAGGTAAATAAGAGGGTGATGGATGTAATGATCATGAAGTTCTCACCAAGAAGGGAGAACCTATCCATAAGGAAAATTCTATGGACAGAGCCATGGTGCCCATATTTAAGGTCATATAAGTAACATATAGACCACATAGTTCCAAATCATTACAATGATAGATGGAAGAGGCTAATGATGGAGGAATGATCTAAAGATATGACTAAGTTCTCACTGGTAGACATGCTAACAATAGAATGGTCACAAGTGTAATGCGTTAAGTGGTTCCACTTCTATTTTCCATCAAGGGAGGCCAAATGATAGGCTCCCAACCCATACTTATGTGTAATAATGTATGGTCTAATCTAGTTAGGGGAAAAATTTCTGCATTGGCTCCTTTCTAGAGTAGTAACATTCTAATTTTCTTTAAGGATGAGGTTGCTGACATTAAATATAGGAAGTCAACTTGCAAAAGGATAGACGATGATATAGATGAGAGATAAAATTTATGTGCTACCTTGAGGAAGTGAAGAAAATATGTCCTCTAATGAGACAAATAGATGTCGACAAGAGTGAACTTAGGATGATAAAATGGTGTCCCAAAGAATGGCACAAATATGGCCACAAAGGTATACTTAGGATGAAAAAGATGGTTCCCCAAAAGAGGCAAAAATATGGCCACAAAGTGGACTTAGGATGAAAAATATGGTGCCCTAAAAGAGGCAAAAATATGGCCATAAAAGTGGACTTTGGATTAGATAAGAATTTGGACAAGATATTTAGATAAGAATGGATGAGATAGGAGTTGTATAAATATCATATAATATTCTACCTCAGAAATGAGGAAGAAAGAAATATGTTTCTTAAGAGATGGAGGAAAATGGTCCACAAAAAGTGGTCTTAGGATGAATATATGGTGCCCCTAAGAGAGGAAAAAATATGGCCAAAAAGGTGAGATTTTGATGAAACCATGGTGCCTCCGGAGGAAGCAAAAATATGGCCACAAAGGTGGAATTGGGATTAGAAAAGATGGTAGATGGATTGGTTGGCTATAGTAAGATTAGATAAGATCAGATGAGATAGGTTGGATAAGATAAGACAATGTCAAGGATGAAAAGGAATTAATCTACAAGCAGACTGATCCTAGAATGAAGTCCCCAGTGTCAAGGGAGCTATTTGATGGATAAGGGGATGAATTGATGTGGATAAGATGTGTGGATGAGGAAGATGATGTGAAAGGATCAATAACAAAGGGGAGGATGCTCCCCCACTGAAAGAGATTACGTTGGTCAACTAAGATATAGATGAGCTAGTGGATTTCGAAGGATATTGGATGGGCTCATTAGAAATAATGTCGATGATAACTTGAATTTAGATTGGATGGATGATTGGGGATCATAGGGGTGATTTGGCAAGGCAAACGGTATCGATGAACAAGGGAGGATCCTCTTTAGGAGGAATGATGTGTGGGAGAGAAATGTCAATGGAGGATGTGGATGAATGAGGAGACTTAGAAAAATTGATGGATGGAGATGTAGAAATAGGATTTAGATTGGTTGCATATAAAATGGTAGATGGAGAAGGGAAATATCCCCTTGAGAAGGCCTTCTCTCTCAATAAAATCATGGATGATGGTTTAAAGGGCCTTACAATTATCTATTTCATGTCTACGGGTATGATGGTAGGCATAGATGAGATTGGAATTAAACCATGATGGCTTCGTACTATTTGGCTCAAAGGCCTTAATAGGTGGAAGAATGATGGCATAAATTTGAAGTAATTATTGAAGGACCTTCGCATATGATTTAATCAAATTATTAGGAGGTGCCTTGTCTTTATGAGATTTTTGGATCTTGGAATAAGAGGTGGATATCTTGAGATGATTTGGATGTCGAGAGTGTTTTGAGTTTGAGGTTTTGATGTTTGGATTTATTTTTGGGTGATGATTGATGTTCTAGAAGAAGAGGTGTTTAATGATTTTGGGTTGGGTTGATTGATTGATTGTGATGTCTTGGATGAAGGATTTAGTCCTAGAAGTGATGGATGTGGTCCTAAGATAGATGATGTGGTATTGGATTATTTGATCTTAGGTAGGGAATGTCAATTTTCTTGTGAGGACATGAAAGAGAATGTTGAGGAAATGTGCCAAGGGTTTAGATTTTGTTTGTGAAGAAGTACCCTTGGGTGGGATGACCACAATATCAACTAGTAGGGTCTGAAGGTTGTTGTGGTTGATACAGGTGGAGGGAGTAGTATTATGTTTTATGAATTCTAAATAAGGTGAATATTGGTTTGATGTAGGAGTGTTTGATTGTGTAGATAAGATATGGAAGATCACTTGAAGTTATTACAAGTTGGAATGTCTTTCTATAAATATTCAAATGATGAGAGTGATGTGGGAGGAGAATATGGTGTAGATGTGGTCACAATATTTGATGTATTGGTGTGGTAAAACTATAGAAAGAGGAACTAGGATTAACTCTAAGGATGGTATAATAAGTAAGGGTGGAATAGATGTAGGTGAAGTAGTGGTCAAATCCAATGAAGTGGATGTGATAAATTAGGAAGTAGATATAGTTGCAAGATCAATGGTGGGTGTAGATGTGGACATTGATGGAGAAAGAGGTGTTTGAATGATGTTATTGATGAGGTATATGTGAGATGTGGATGGTGTAGGTGTAGGAATGGGTGGTTTTTTGAGGAGGCATGAATTTCCTTCGTGTGTTTTTCTTTAGGTGGGGTGCTTGTTTCATGAACTTTTCAACGGGTGTACCATTGATATGTTTGTAAATTGGGAAGATGTGATTGATGTGGTAGTGGGTATAGATGTGGAAATGGTAGATGTTGGAGGATTAAGTGTAGAATATTGGGGTAAAATAGGTGATGTGGCCATAGGAAAAGATGTAGGAATGTGTGATGAAGATGTCAAAATAGTCGTGAGTAAATTTTTTGATGTGGTAGATATAGAGGGACTTTTGTTTGATAGAGATATGGGTATAAATTAGGATGTTTAGGGATGATAAGTGACATAATGATTAGGTGTGTTTTGATATGGATAAGGGGTTAGATATGATAGGTTGGGTTATGATAGATGTAGTCGATGTAGATGTGGTAAATGTAGGAATGGATGTAGATGTAGGAAAAGTGGTAGAGGTTAATGTGATAGGTGTGATAACCATGAAGATGATGATGTAGATGTGCGGGGAAAGATATTGAATAATTCATAGGCATCAATGTCTAAGGTAGAAGTAGATGATGAAGTGGATGAGATAGGTGAAGGATGAAGATGTTTGATGTATGGTATTGATTAAATAAGGGTTAAATTTGTAATATGTGGAAGTTGGAAATTGATTTTTCAGTGGTCGATTAGGAAATGGTTTTCTAAATATGACAAGGGGTGGAGATTGCATTGTTTGGTGGAATGTGTGATGTTGGAAAGTAGGAATGTAATAAGATAGTTGGGATTGGAAGGTAATATTTTATTGTTGAGGAACATGAGAAGTAGGAATGTGAGATGTCAATAGATTGAGATGGTTAGACATAGGAATGCTAGTGATAATATTAGATGAGGTAGGGATATGTGATATAGGGTGGTGGGGGTGGAATAGGATCCTCATTAATTGAATGGATTGGTAGGATCAAGAGATTATGGGAGATATATACGAAATATGAAGTCATACATGGGGTTAGAAGGATGCCTGAAGAGTCCTTGAAGGAGGAAGAGATGGTGGTGTGGGTGGTCTATATGGGATGGGATGATGATATAATAAAATAATAGGTGGTTTCAAGAGGTCCTTGATGAGGTACATTTATGATCAGAGGATGGGTGCTATAGAAGAGGTAAATAACATGAATGAGACAATGGTCCATGGTAGATGTTTTTTGAGATGAGATGGTAAAAATGTTTGTGGAAAATTTTTGTTCCATTTTCTTTGCTACCGAATCGAGTAACTATGGGCATGAAACAAACCAAGAATATGATGGTTATACTAACTAGATAAAATAAGTCAAGAAAAAATTTATTTGTTTTTTATTTATTAAGAAATTGTGAAAAATAAAAATGGAAAATGGATAACAAAGGTACCTAGGAAGTGGAAATCTAGGGTTGGTTTTCTGGTATTTATGGTTGGGGAGTCCTCGATATACCCAAAGGTACGTGATGACATGAGTCTTTGTAGGATTTTTAATGCAGATAGAAAACACCACAACTTCTTGTTGGGTGATGAAATCACAATCAGTCCACCTAGCAGGAAGATGTCTAGTTGTGTAGATTGATGCGTGAATTTGGTTGTGTGTGATAGAATGTGAGATGTAACCGATTAACCCCTACTTAAGTTACATGAACAATAAAGGATGTAAAAGGTTCTTTTTAATTCAAATCCAAATGTGAAATTTAGATGAGGAACAAACACACAAGAAAGGGAAAATGCGATGCAAAAAGGAGAAAATAAGATAAAAATAAAAAATACCTGGAGAACGCTTTTCATTTTTATCTGATCTTTATAGCTAGTGAAGAGCAATCCAAGTAAATCTAGAAGAAAAAAAAAAAAGAAAAAGCAAAAAACTTCTACCGTAATGTTAGTGGAAAATAGGAAAATGAAAGAAAATGTAAGAGACTCACCTAAAAAGGGTCATCCCACTGGGCGTGCAAGAATGTTCATCAAAATTTTTTCATTCCTGTTTCAAGTTAGTGAAATATAGTACTAAATAAAATTAAATAAACTCCAAAATGCAAGGGTTTAAGGTACCTTGAATGTATGATGGATGTGCAAATTGATAGGCGTAAAGTGAATGATCTCACTCCAAACTCTGATGAAGCCCATAAGACTAAGAAGAACTAATATAGAAAATTGATTAGATGATATATGCAAGGGCTTCCCAATGAAGTCAATTCTCCTACAAGTATTAAACTTCCTTATGCGTGGATGTCAACCCCTGTGTTTAATAAAAAATGATGATAGCAATGATAGATGAACTAGACAATATGTAGAATCCGAGGCACATGATACACTAATGGAATATGGAAATATAAGGCACATACAAATGGATGGAAAGCTAGATTGATTTGAATTAAAGTATACCTGGCTAGTAATTGTTTTTTGACCCCTGACTATAGAGGGCAGGTCGACATGGAAACCTCAATAGATGCACATCTGGAAAAGTTGACGCCCGAACTGTAGCATATGAATGGATTTCAGAAAATAATCTAGGTGATCAAAGAAGCTTGCAAGAATCTAAGTGTAAAGAGTGATCGCAGAAGCCAGGATCTGAGCTAGTAACAACTTGTAGAAGAATATCTATGGTAGAAAAGAGGGATTAGGATATTTTGCAAGAAAAAATAGTACTTAGGATGGATTGGGTGTAAACTGGGACTCATGTTCGACAATGAATGAATTGCAGATAGAGAGGGAGTTTGGGGTAACAGGGAAGTCAGGATGGTAGTTTCTTGATAAATTGGAACAATGTAAACAAAACAAAAGTGGACACTGGGGAGGGATCTAGAAATAAGAATTATGGTGATAGAGGGATGGGTCAGTTAGAAACTAAGAGCTGGAGTTGACAATGACCTATAAAATGTAAAAAAAAATCCGATAGAGATGGATGAGGTCAATAAGAAATTTGCAAGAATAATGGGTAAAAGAACAAGTTGAATATGAAATTCTGACAGTAGCTAGAACCTGCATATGATATCTATATTCTACATAGATAATAATGGATGATAAAATATGATAGCATAGACAAGGACAGAAAATAAAACTAAACCTCCTAAAAGTCTCTGTAAATGATGTGACACAACACTCCAATAGACTCCTAGATGATTGACATAGCTGTAAGGATGCTCAAATTTGAAGATAAGTTCACATAGTAATAAGAAAGCTGTTAGGTTGTGAATCATTTTAGAAGGGGGTGAAATCAGTCTTAAAGGGTTGATGAAACGACTTAGATGGATCACCAATGAATGTGGGAAATCGTTACTTAGAATGTTAAAATCACTGATCTACTCAAGATATGGGGATCCTTTAGAGATTGGGATAACTGCTTTAAAGCATGTAGGATGGGTAAGGGTTGTCCTACATAAGTTTCATGGGTAGGATAAGAGATAAATATGGGTTAAATAAAAGTTAGAAAAATCTTAAGGCTGTGGATTCAGGTGGTTAGGGATAAAAGAATCCTAAAAAGAAAAATAAATATAGGTAATTAGGTAATTAGGATGAGATGAAAGATAATTAAAAGTAATTAGATGAATTTAGGTTAACTAACAAGAATTAATTAAGAATTAAAGGTGATGGGATACTATATGGTCATTTAAATAAAATAAATGAATTAAATTAAAATGGGTCTAAATAGAATCATTGTGAAAGATGTGCACGTTGGCAATCAAGAGTAGCGATACCATATTTTGTTATCTACATGTACGTCAGGTAAATGTTGAAGGATCTTTGTTATTTGAAGTGTAGGGGTTAAAAATGGTTATGAGATAGTTTTTCTTATTTGTCTTTGGGTTTTTAAGTGGTTTTCGGTGGTTAGGTGTAGATTTATAGATTTTACAACCATGAAAAGATGACATTTACACCAGGTAAATATGATGGAGGTTTTAGACTTAGGATAAAGAGTGTATAAGTTAAATGATGGATTTGATTAATGTATTGTAAATGATGGAGGAGTACAAATTTAAAGTGTCTACATTTTCCCCCTTTTGTCAAGTGGTTTAATGTAGGCAAAGTGCAAGACAAAAATGATGATGGATTGATTTTTATGGGTGATCCCCCCTCAAAATGGGGTGAGTGCAACACAATGTAAGGAATACTGGTTTGATAGGTTGGTTGGATATGTTTGATGCATGTTTCGTTAAAATTTTCACCAAGTAGGGGTATCAAAACGAGGATTGCCACCATTGAATCAAGTGATAAGGGGGTATTAAAGGGTTTTTTACCTATAGACATATGATTTGTGAAGGTAGGATGAAAGGATGGGGAAGTCAAGTGATGGGTGGCCAAAGGAATCATATCCCATAGATGTATTATGTATCTCGAGATGATTTTGCTTGATATTTGATTGATTCAAGGATTGAGTTCCTTTTAACATAAGACAATGTGTTGAAAACTGGGATGAGGTGATGTTGATTTTGACAAAAAATAAGGTAATGTGATAGACAATGTAAAATCGCTAGCAATTTGAGTAATCACAGGTGATTTAGGGTTGAATTTCCAGTGATTCAAAGAATCATCGGTGATTACCGTGAAAAGGATTTGGGGCTATAAAATCCCAAAGGATGGTGATGAATAGTGAATTTTTATGATTGAGTTTATGTGATTTGGATGGGTGAATGAGTGAAAAAAATGGTGTTTGAGATTTGATTTGATTGAAAAAGGAGTAATGGCATCTTCTAGTAGACATAGAAGGCTCACTCATGCAGAGGAGATTCCTCAGTTTATTGGTATTTTAGTGAATTTTGTTGGTTTTTGGTTTTTGAAGTCATTTTGTTGCTTACGAAGATGTAGTTTTTGAAACAAAGGAATCTTTGACAATTCTCAATGATTGCCGATGATTCATTGAATCGCCAATGATTGGCCTAGTTTATTAACACATATGGGTTTTTGTGTTTATAATCTATGTTTTAGATATAATTTTATATGCTTTGATATTTTGATGGATTCTAATGTATATGTTTGTGTGCAGGTGGATGCAAAGTTGAACACTTCAAGATTAGTATACCAATCACTTTAGATGAGGTCTGAGTGGATATGAAATATGAGGATTGGGATCATGTAAGGCTGTGGGGTTTATGGGGATGAGATATTACAGGTGGATCCATAGATTTTGGGGTTTTTTGTTAGCATTAATAGAGAGGTGGAATCCCGCCACCTATACTTTTTGGTTACCGATAGGAGAGGTAACTATTACAGTGGAGGATATCCATAGGATTATGAGATTGTCAGTACTTAGAGAGGGGATTTATATGATTGATGAATCTGAGAGGGAGGGTGTCATGAGGAGGTTGTATAGGGATGAGGTGGATGATGTGAAGTATTCATCAGGAGCTTTTAGTTATTAGGCTTTATATTTTCCATCGAGAGAGGGGTGCACACTGATGACTATGATGATGATGGCCATTTCATGTTTTTCATACTTTATTCTTATGGAGGTAGGTTTCCTTAGATGATGATGGAGCACTGGACCATTTTTTAGTGGGCACAGACATTGTTGGCTCAAATTTATATAGAGTTATGGGCTTGCAAAGCCCATAAGAGGTTTGGTATTGATGTCACATTTACATTACTTTGTTGGGCATATGATGACGTATATATTACTCATCCACAAGGTTTTACATGGCATGGTTTTACAGATAGACATGCAGGCTTTATGAGGTGGAGAAAGGATATGTGTCTAGTGAAGAGGATGAAGAAGGTGGGTTTTTAATAGAGATCTTCTGACTGGATTGTAGTTTGATGACATGGTATGGAGGCCTTACTTAAAGTATCCCTAGTGCCTAGAGTATGCTCATGAGCTTGCTGGGACACAACAAGACTTGTGGGTATAAGATAGTAAAGGAGGAGAGTACGAGATAGTGAGATTTATCTATTTCAAATGGCAATTTGTCCTTATACAAGACGTGCCTTAGGATCCAGTGTTGTATAGATAGAAGGACGGGGATACCAATATTCCTAAGGCAGTTATGGATTGGAGGTTTATGATAGTGGAGGATATATTTATGGGTCTGGATGAGGATTGGGACTTGGTTCCTATTGATGATGTGGGAGTGACTGATGGATATAATCAATCGTGGAATAGAGCATATTATAAGCTTAAGATGGCATGATTGACTAGGAGAGGGAGATGGGTACGTGCTCAAGTGGAGGAGGGTTAGGAGGTTGTAGATGTGAGTGATAATGTTGAGGAGGAGGATGATGAGGGGGATTTAGCAGCTGCAATGACACAGTTTAACGAATGAGAAGGCTGTAGTGCAAGCTTAGAGGGATACCCTGGGAGAGAGGGAGATGAATTAGTTGGGGTGAGAGATACTCTGATTGGGGATAAATATGATGTGATAGATGAGCAATATGGACTCAAAGTATAGTTGGCAAAGGAAGTGGTTGATCGATATTGGTACCATCAGCAGCGGGATGTTTTTAGGAAATCCTTATGTATTACGAGGTATTCTATATCATGTGTATACTCTACAGCTCATGCACAGGCTAGCACTCATATGATAACACTGAGTATGATAAGTGCAGCTCACTATCAATATTTTTGTGTGGAGTTGGCATATTATGAGGATATAGTGATACACATCTTTCATAATGCTACTTTGTATGTAGATCATCTAGCACAGTGAGGTGTAGTACCCAGTGTGAGTGCAAGGAGCATGGGCTAGCCACATATGGGCCAGATAGAGGAGCTGGTGGTGAGAGAGGAGTTGGTGATGATGGGAGTGTTGTACTTGTGAGTGATTTTCTAGGAGATATCCATTTTACTAGAGAGTTATTATATGTATTTTGATTGTGGGTTTTGATATGTATACGGATCTTTGTGAAGCCTTTGATGATATATGGAGACTCTTTGATGATGTATTTTGTACTATATATAAATATATAAATATATATATATGTATTTTTGAATTTATATATATACAATGATGATTGTGATTGTGATTTGGTTTATATGATTTGCATGTGTTGATTATGATATATGTGTTTTAATGTTTTCTTTAATTCATGTGTTTATGAGTTTTTTAAATATGGGAAATGTGAATTATACGATTGAATATTTAAATTTTGTTTGGATGATGTATGATGTGACTTAAAATGTGATCAAAAAATGTTTATCAAAATGTATTCTATCTTTAAGAGTAAAAAAATGAAATGATTGTGTTGGATATGGATTTGATACATACATGATTGTCACAAAAATGTGAAAGAACTTGTAGTTCTAGCCTTTAATAATGTTAACATAAGACTCGCAGTGGGTAGTTATATATTGGACCTCAAATATAGATGTGAAATGATTAGATGTAACTTCTTAAGACATGAAAGGGACATGATGTGTATAGGTCATGTGGGATAGAGGGTTCTCCTTTTTAACAGTTTCATAAAGAAATTCCTCAGCTTTACATATTTTTGTTTTTTGACGCAAACTGATCAATGTAGTAAGTTTGATTCAATGGGAAAGCTGATTGATGCAGGAAGCTTTCCTATGATGTTTTTGACATTTGACTTTTTTTAAGGTTGATCGATGCGGGAAGCCTTTTTACATAGGTATCCATCCTTTGAGGGAGTGATCTACAATTTTTATTTTTGACTTTACAGAAATAGTCATCCTTCAAGGTATCAGCCTATAATTTTGACTGGTAGTTGTCCTTTGAGGGATCCTTCTACTTTTATTTGTATGATTTTGATATATTTTAATAGTTTTCCTTTAAGAGATCAGTCTATTATTTTTTATTTTTTAATAAAGAGCATCCATAGATAATTTTTTGACTTTTTTAGCTAAGGGAAATCCCTACTAGACCATTTCGAGGAGGGGAAGAAATGTTTACACGCACTACACATGTGTGCCCCATGAAATTTATTTGGATGGTACAAGGTTAGATGGATGTAATGATAACAGGGTTCCTGCTAGGGAGGAACTTGTCTAGTGAAAGATGTGATGAACAAATTTATGGTGCTCATCTTTAAGGATTGCAAGGATAGTGACGGAAAACCACATACTTTTAAATCATTACGATGATAAAAAAGTACTGGTTTAACAGTGGAATGAGCTTTTAAATTAACTATTTTCATGATGTCTAATGGTTAACAATAGAGAGGTTTCAAGTGCAAGGCATTCAAAGGTTCCTTTTTAGGTTCACCATCAAGAGAGGCTAAACGATATGCTCCTGACCCATACTTATGAGTAATAATGAATGGAATGATCCAATTAAGGTAAAACTTTCCACGTTTACTCCATTCTAAAGTAGTGACATTTTGTATTTTCTTTGAGAACAAGATCAGTAATTTTGAAGTCAAGTTATTTGACATGTTTATTATAATTTTTTTGACGCATTATTGATATGCTTGATGATGTGCTAGGGGTGTTAAACATTTTTAATTTAATAATTCTGATTGTGCGAAGTGATCTTTTCTATATTATTTGTCAAGGATAAAGTCCTTGAGTGATACACAGAGTGAGGGAATTTAAACTTCGAGGGGTAAGACTTCTTCAGATCCATAGACTAATGAGAAGGGCATAACACCTGTAGGGTTACAAATGCTATTTAGATAATCCTAGAGAGAAAAAGGGATTTGGAAATGCCAATTCTTGCCTACATCATCTACTATTTTCATGAGGATTTTATCAATTGTTTTATTAGAGGCTTATTCCTGCCAATTTGTTTGGGGAAAGTATGGTGATGAAAAGTTGAGTTTAATATTGAAGGCATCATAGAGTTTCTTAACATCCTTGTTTTTGAAATATTTTCCATCATCTATGATAATTTTGTGAGGGAAAACGAAACAACATATGATATATTGGTATATTAAATTGAAGATTGGTTATGTTTTAGTTGAAGTTAAGGGAATGGCCTCAACCCATTTTGTGAAATATTCAGTGGTTGTTATGATGGAATGATGTTGTTGATATTACTAAGGACTGATATTACCAATGAGGTCTAACCCCCATTGACAGAAAGGCCATAAGTCCTGAGCAAGTTACAAATCTTGGCTAGGAACATGGATGAGTTCTGAGTGAAGTTGATATTTGATACACTTTTTAACATATGCACAACAATCTTGGTTAATAGTGGGCTAATAATAGCTGAGTCGTAAGACATGTTTAGTGATAACATTACCACTAAAATTTCCACCACATATGCCATCATGGACTTATTATATTTCCTTGATAGATTCATGAGACTTAAGACATCTTAAAAAAGGCCATCAAAGCCGCGTTTATATAAGATACTACCTATTATGACAAAGTGACTGGCACGTTGGAGTAAATATCATTTAGCATTTCGTGACAGATCAGAGGGGATTTTAGATTTAGAAAGATAATAAAATATTTGAGAATACCATAGATCAATTAGATGGTCATCAATAGTGTCGATAGAAGGGAGCTCGTTTTGATGTGAGGGGTGATATAATATTTAAATGACTACAGATACCTTAGAGTTGTCTTTTGATTCTTTAGTTTATAATGGGATGAGTGCTCCTAAAGAGGTCATAATATCTGAAAAATTATTAGACGATCATGGAATGGTTGGATAGTGTAGTGGTCAAAGGCTCTGAGGTGAAAATCAATGTTGGCTTTATATTTTTGCAAAATTTAATTTTTACAATGATATTCTCCTTTAACTTGATTAATGACAAGTTGTGAGTCTCCATATATTTCTAAGATATGAATGCATAGTTGGATAGTGGTGGTGAGACCCATGATTAAGGCTTCACATTCAGCTATATTATTGGTACATTCAAAATTAAGTTTAAATGATAGTGGAATAGGAATCCCCCAAGGTGGTATGGTAACAACACTAGCTCCTTCCCCTT
This sequence comes from Taxus chinensis, assembly GCA_019776745.2. Lineage (NCBI taxonomy): Eukaryota > Viridiplantae > Streptophyta > Pinopsida > Cupressales > Taxaceae > Taxus > Taxus chinensis. The sequence continues at coordinate 15,705,939 of CM034153.1, forward strand.
GATGGAATTTATATCCATCAAAGAAGAGAGCCATTTGGATAGGGATGAATTCATGTTCATTGATATTTTTGATGTATTTTTCAGGAAATTGTTTGTGAGGGAGACAAGTATTAGGAATGGGTTGTTTAACGAGATGATCTACGATGGCTTATCCTTTAATATATTTTTGTGATATGAATTCAAATTCAAACTCGGTCATAAGAATGAGCCACCGAGTTATGTGTTCACTGTGATATGGTTTAGAATGCATGATTTTAAGTGGGTTAAATCTGGTGACCACATATTTTTTTATGATTGAGTAGATAGTGATATAGTTTATAGGTAGATAAGTACAAAGCACAACATAATTTTTCAGCCTCAATGTAACGGGTTTATTATTTGTGGAGAGTGTGAATGATGTAATAAATGGTTTGTTCACAATCTTGATCATCACGATGGGTGAGCATGGCTCCTAAGGCATGGTTTATGGCAGATATGTAAAGATAGAAGGGATCCCCTTCACAGGGTGGTATAAGTACATGAGGTAATATAAGGTATTGTTTGAGCTCATTGAATTTTTTTTTTTTGACAGTTGAGAGCCCATATGAAATCTACATCTTTGCAAAGGAGATGATGAAATGGTTGAAAACGGTCAGATAATTGAGATATGAATTGGCCGATGGATTCTAGTTTACCTTGAAGGATACATAGTTGTTTGAGATTTGATAGAGGAGGCATTTCGATGATTGCTTTAATTTTGGCCGGATCAACTTCAATACCCCAGATAGATACGATGAACCCTAAGATTTTACTAGTGAGAACACCAAAAACACACTTAGTGGGGTTAAGACAAAGGAAAAATAATATAAGAAAAGTAAAGATTTATTCAAGAAAGACAAGATGATCTTTATGTTGTTTAGATTTCCCTAAGAGGTCATCAACATAGTATTATATGGTTTTGTGGATAAGGTCATGGAAGATATATGTCATAACACATTGATAAGTGAATCCGACGTTTTTAAGTCCGATGGGCATAACATGGTAGAAAAAGGTGCACCAATGGGAAATAAAGGATGTTTTGTGTTGATCATCAGTGGCGATGAGAATATGATTGTAACCGGAAAATCCATCCATAAGGGAGAGCATTTCATGGCTAGCTGTTAGGTCAACTAGATGATCAATATTTGGAAGAGGGAAATCATCTTTAGGATAGACAAGATTTAGATCCTAGAAATTAGTGAAAATGTGTAATTTACCTAAAGCTTTGGTAACGTGCATGATATTAGAAACCCATTGAGATTAGTCAATGGGTTTGATGAATTTAATAGAAAGGAGATGTTGTAACTCTTCCTTGATAAGGAGAGATACACGGGGATGCATTCTATAGAGTTTTTATTTGACTAGTTTAGCATTGGGATATGTGATGATATTATGTATGACCATGTTTGGATCGATACCTAGTATATCGCTATATGACCAGGTGAATGCTTGACTGTATTTTAATAATAAAGTGGTGAAGTCATGTAGTTCTTATGGATCTAGTGAATGACTGAAATTGACTATGTGGGGTTCCTGAGTGGTCCCTAAGTTAATGTCGATTGTTGATTCATTAAGGAGGGTTGATGTGTCAAGTGGTAAGGTTTTTTGAAGGAAATGATCATATGCCGCCATATGGGAGAGGATTTCTTGGTCATCATGGTATTGAAGGATGTCGATGATGAGTGAGTCTTATTCAATCATTTCTAGTCAAATAAGAGGAAGTTGCTTAGTGACATGGCTGGATTGATAAGTTATTAGTCATAAGGAAATGAAATTAAATAAAAAAAGTTAGGTGGAATAGAGATGGTTTCATCTGTGTCCATTGGATCATTATAATACGCGGATGGAAGTTCAGTGATATGTACATATGTGGTTTGAGAAGATGAATCGACAGAGGAATTTTCATATCCAAGTCCATATTTTTCATGTGGTTTGAGGGAATGTTGGAAAATCAAATCATGTATTCCTTGTTCATAGTGTTTGAATCCAAATCCTATCCACATGTAGTGGTGAAGGTACATTTGAGTGAAACAGAGATTGTATAAAGAGTCAAAATCAGATTTAAAGGGCATGGCATGGTGTTAACGATTGTATTGTGAAGAGGAATGGTCAATCCCCTCACTAGATGAGGTTTATTTTTAGATACGTGGGGCCATATGAGATAATTTCCCTAATGTTAGGATCATCCAATGGTTGTTTGTCTGGTCTTCTATATGTCTTAGGTGTGGGAAGTGAATTAAGCATAAGGAGATGATACTCCACTAGCGAAAGACATTCCATAATGTCTCTGAGGGAGGAATCATCAGGTAGTTTGGATGATGGAATCAATGTGATAGTGTATGCTCCATTGGATGATTTTGATTTTAGGATGAGAATGTCATTTGGATGATATGTCATATTAAAATTGATGAAAGGATTAGGATCTATGGGGACTATGAATGTCTTACCTTCGTATTCATATTTTAGACAATGATGAAGCGTCAAAGGGACACAATGCATGGTGCATGTCCAAGGTCATCCTAACAACATATTATACTAGAAATATCTCTCTATGATATAGAATATTTCGGAAAGGGTTTTGATGCCAAATTTAAGAGATAAAATGACAATACCTAACGTGGGTGTGATGGTATCGTTGAAATCACGAAAGAGGAATGGTGTTTGAGAAATGATAGTATTTAAAAATCAGAGTTGCTTAAAGGAGATGTATGAGATGATGTTGATTACGGGGCATCCATCAATCATGATCCTATTGATGAGGACATAATTGATTTTGGTTGTAGTGAAGAGAGGTAAACCATGATCCTCAAGTTGAAGTGAGGGTATTTCAATAAAATCAAAGGAAATAGCTGAGGATGTTTTGAGAGCACCTAAAAAATCTATGAAAGAGTAGGGTTTATCTACAGAAAATAATATGGACTAGAGGGATTTGATCATTTACTTGTTTGTGTAATGGCAATGTTTGAACCAACTCATAAAGTGAAATTTTAATAGGATCCTGGTGTAATTATTTAATGACAATTTTTTGTACTGTAGTGGAGGAAGGAGGTGGAAATAGAATGAAGACTTTAGTATTGGATTGTGATATTTGATTAGGGGTCTCAGAGGTAAGAGGAACGGAAACCTTAGGTTTATTTTTGGATGAGAACGAGGTGAGCTCAGGAGGTGGTGGGATAGTGATGAAGGTTTTTGGTTTATTTTTATCTGAAGGGTTGGATTCGTGGGTATGAGATTCAGTAGTAATGTGGATAATGTCGATCTGACAAGGAAGGAGATTATTCATGGATTCTTCAATAGTAGAGGTTGATGATGTTGTAGGTGTTAGGTGAGGTTTCTTTGATGTTTGTGACTCTGAAAGGAGAAGGCCTTTTTCTTCAAGATTTTTAATGGCTGGGTGAAAAGATCTACATTCTTTAATAGAGTGTCCACATGTTTGATGCTACTCACAGGAGGTTTCAAAATTATACTAAGAAGGTTTCCAGCCTCAAGTGTTAGATGGTTTAAGAGGAAGTAACACTATGAGCGATTGTTGAATTAGTTTTTCTATAATATCTACATAGTGTCTTTTTGATGCAGAGGTGGAAGGAAATGATGTTTCTTTTAGTTTAATTATCTTGAGGGGCATTTTATTTAGTGTGGCTTCTTTGGTTATTTGTCAATAAGAAATTTTTGATGGAGGGGTAGATGGTATGGATGAGGGATGAAGCCTGAGGATAGAGGGATGATGTTTGATATTTTGCATAGGAGTAGTGGAATGGCTTATAACAGTGACTTTTTTAGATGGGGGAGGAAGCAAACTCTGGGGGTCAAGTAGATGATACTGAGCTGCGAAGTTATCATAGAAATATTTCATAATTTAGATAACTTTTTGTTTTTGTGGTGTTTGTGGAGGATTATTAGAAGGGATGGGTGGAGAGGATGTAGTTATGGATGCAGAGAGTTTATTTTGGACGAATTTTTTTATGGATGATGAGGATGTGTTTCTGATTGTTTGGATGTTGATTCAGGTGTGTTACTAATGGTGAGTGTAGATGTGGATCTAATAACAGGAAATGTTTTATTGATGGTATTTATGGTATGGTGGGATTGTATGTTATTCATTTGGGTTTGACTACTTGATGGGGAATGATTGGGAAATGGTTTTTTGAATACATCAGGGTTATGATTCTAAGGAGTATTAGGGTTGTCTAAATGTAGCTTTCCTTTGTCAATCAGATCCTGAAGGGCATTGCGTAATGAACAACAAATTTTGATGTTATGACCTTTGAACCTATGGTATTGAAAATAATCGTTATCTTTTTACCAAGAGTGTTTGGAGATGGAAGTGTCGATGGGATGGATAGGTGGAAGGGAGATCATATTGGTGGCGAGGAGTTTATCAAAGACCACACTATAGGGTTCTCTAATGATACCACTTAGAATTAACTAGAAATAACCCAGGTGTGCTGGCACATCACTCATCCTAGATTAAGCACTCATTTGAAGTGCACAAAGGTACCATGCCCCTCTTTAGGGCTGCTTGTGTAGGATGTTAGCAAGATGAAGAGTTGATGCATCCAGATCCATAAATACTTTAAACATTCTATAGAGCATATTCTAGATCTAGATCTAAGGAGTAATAGATTTAAGTAATAGCCATAATGAATTCTACCATGCAATATATAGTTGTAATCATGTTTAACCCCTTGAATCAGTCAATACACTCCATTATATTAAACACAATAAATACACATAATCTTCTTACAGTAAGTACTACCATAAGTTCATGCACGCATCAGATCTAGCAACAGAACTTCACAATAAATCATATCCAGTCCCCCTATACTACGCATATCACTGCATATTTATAAGGGTGGGGACTTTCCCTTCACCGCTTACATAATTCCCAAAATAGGTCACATGCTGTAAATATCCATGCACCTTTACAATAATAGACACACATGTAAGTGTGCTAATAATAGATCTCTTTTGGTTAACTGGAAGTAATAATTCTATTATTAACTCAAACCCGTGCAAAGCGCTTAGTAGATACTCTTCAAAAAATAGCCTATGTGTGTCGTGCAAGTCTTTATCTAATTTGTGTGCTCTACATGTTATCTCCAAAAATAGCCTGTTATCCTGAAAATGGATAAGTCCTGAATATGTCCTTGTATTTTGCATGCATTTACTTTCCTATTCTTCTGTGCCTTTAAACACACTTTGTTCTCACGCATGAACCTTCTGTGTGACTTCTGCTAAGTATCATACTTTGTCTGCTATACATTACCCCATACAAAACTACATTTCCACCCCAATAATGGTTGCTTCTTGATACTTTTAAAGAATAAAGAATAGTAATAAAAGGAAATTAAAGTATTACTATACAAAGAATGACTTTCACCCTGGAAGATACTTTGTTTCAACTAGAAGAATCAACTCTAGATATTCTTCTTTGATTTTAGCCTCTAAAGCTTGCCAATCACTTAATGCGACCTCTGCCTTTTCTAGAATATCTGATGTAATAGAGTTTAACTCTCCTTGAGTAATTTATTCCTTCTTGTTCTGAAATATGATAAAAATGCTAGACATTGTAGTCACCCTTCCTTCCAGAAGATCCATCTTCTAGGCTATATGCTTTCCAATTTCATCTAGCCTGTCTTTATGGGGGTTTTTTGCGGCTGCAAGGACCTTGAGCTTTTGATTTACTAGTGCCAATCTCTCCACACACCCCAAAGTCTCATCCTTCATGGCCTTCAGGAATTCATTATCTTCTACCATGGTCCTGATTCTTATTATTGCCTCTGGAGCTGCACATATATTCAATGCCTGGTCTTCTTTCTTTAGCTCCTCCTGCAAGGTATGGAGTAATGCTTCATAAGATGAAATATTTCTAACCAATGAAGCCATCGCTCTCTCTGCTTCCTGCTCAGGTTCCTTTGGCATTAGCATTCAAACCGGTCCATCTTCAAGCATGAAATCAACTAAGGTATGGACATAGTACATAGATGAAGGGAAATGCTTGGGTACCTTGGGCTCTAAGTGTGGTCTTTATTGTTGGACATGATCACTAATATCCTCTGCCATGTTGATGAGAACCCCATTCTTCTTTTTCTCTAGGTCCTTATCTTCTTTTAGATGCACTATTTGTGCATATTTGGTTTTGATATCTTCACTTAGCGCTTTAACAGTTACATATTTATCCACATTCTACCGTGCCACCTCTATAGATACCTTCACCAAGGCATTACTCACCTATTCATTAGTCATAACAGTGGGCTTGATAGTTATGTGTCTATTTTGTGGTGCCTTTCTCATTCTTCTTGACACACATGACTCTTTACACACATCAAAATCATGCTCATCCATGTGAGTTTGCATGGACCATGAAAATTGTTTCCTCATGCATGTGGTTGCCATGTCATGGTCCATCAATTCCCACCCATAAAATTCCTTGAGGCCCACTATATTATGGAATCATGCATGGACAATTTTACTTGTGTTATCTTCATAGCCCATGACTGGTGCATGATAATCCTCACTTTCCCTCTTTGTTCTTGGCCCCTTAGGAACTTGAGTGCCAAGGTTTGGAGTTGGATCCTCTATGTCCCAAGTAGTATATTGCTCTATTTCTCCTAGATTCTTTACTCCTTCTTATTCATCCTTCATTTCTTCATCCTTGGGTTCTTCCACATCCTCTAGTGGTACAGGAGTTCCAGGTGCGCTCTCTGTAGACTCCTTCACCTCCTCATCTAGCTTTAACTTTCTCCTTCATTTCTCAGTTGTCTCTTTCTATTGTGAGAGTTGTGGTGATCTCTTGACAGACTGAAGAGTTCATGTACCTTGTGTTCTTTTTCTTCTAAACACCCTCTTGAAACAACACTCTCCTTGGACTACTTCTAATTCCTCTTCTTCTTCCTATTATTGTGGCGGGGTACTTACGCGATCCATCTCCATTTTTGTTTGTAGGATTCCTCTAGCCTCTATGTACCAAGCCATCACTATCTCCACACCATTCTTCCTTTTCATCTACCTTTATAGGTTCTGTGGGCTTTGGAGGCTCTATGTTCTCCACAAATTTTTTACCCTCCAATTTGGGATTAAGTTGAAGGAAGACAAGTGTGACTCCACTATCCCCAACATCCAAGCTTACAGGCTTCATGTTTATAACATCTAAGATAAGTCTTTCAATATAGGAAGCCTTGTCTAGGTATACAAATGTCTTTCTCAACATGTGGTAGTCTCAATCTACCTTTTCTACAACAAAATTAAGGTGGAAAGTATCAGTAAAATGGTGGAATGACGCATGGAAGTAACACTCTATGAAGGCATATGACAGTTTGCACCATAAGCTCCAAGTCCCATCCTTCATAGCAAATTATGCGATGAAGAAGTGCTGGTACATCGTCAATTATATTTTCTTTCCCACCACTGATGTTAACTCCTTAGGAATGCACCACTCCTCTTCAAATTCCACGTGGAGCCCGTCATACCACATCTCAACCCTCCATTTGAATGGCACATTCATCAACCCTTCACATAAATATTTTTTGAACCTTTGTGTAAGGTATTTGTTCTCCATGGGATACTCCCAAATCTTGTCCTTTGGCCCAATGGGCACTCTAATCTCCACAGATACTAGTGACAACAAGATAGCACCAAAACTGATCCTTTCATAGGTGCACACTTCCTTGATGATGATCTTCGCAATGTAGCATGGTATGTTATAGACTACCCCCTGTGACATTTTACTTGTGATATGGAGCCACATTGTATTTACCTATGACCATCTCTCCTGATCATTCAACTTGGTCACTAGATTCACAACTTCTTGTACCACTAGGTACTTCTTTAGTTTATCGATGTCCATTCCATGTGGACCTTTTGTATACCCCAATTCCTTTCATGTTTCCATGATTTTTTCCTTATTAATTAGGTCATTATCAAGATCCATCCCTGTCCCCTTTAACCATGTTAGCATCAAGATTAGCAATGTTGTAATCCTTATCCTTTTTCCGATAAAATAGAAGAAGTCCTCATGGAATCTACCCATTAGCCACTCGTAAAGAGGTTCGTATTTGCCAAATAATGGGAGCTCATATAATTGGTACACCCCTACTTGTTTTAAAAGTTTCTCCCCGATGTCATCATATACCGGCATATCCTCTACCATGCGTTTGTTGGTCTTTGTACTCAACAACGCATCTAATTATTTCTTATTATCAGAGGTGTGATGGTTGTAATCATGTACCTTATAGCTGTGTATGTGGGAATCCCACTCTTTCCCAACTATAATGACTTTCAGATACTACATCTCTAAGAAACTACTCTCGGGAGAAATTTCAACTTTTACCTCCACTTTCTTCTTTCCTTTGGCTCCTGCAGTAGGTACTTTCTTTGGTGCCATCTGAAAATCTCACCTTTCTATCCTTTGTGGTGTGTAAATGTGTCTCCTTCTATCCTCTATAGTGAGCAAGTCCAAACCCTAGCTCAAATCCACATGCCCTAGTTGAAATCACGTGCCCTATCTCTTTCGTAATGCTTCACTTCGCTCAAACCTTTCACAAATGGGGACGCAAGCTTCTTCTGTGCATAAATCTTCTCTCCACGTCTGGTTTCACACTCTCCATTCCTCAATACTCTTTGCATAGCTCAGTAACACTTAGCTCGTTCAAATTATTGTGATCGCAATGCTAAAAATGAACTCACATCATGTCCTTATATAGATTTTCAAAAAGTTGGTGCATTTATTGCTCCTTCACCTACTAACAATCCTCTCATTAATTGACCATTTTCACAATTTTTGTGCGGTACATCTTCGCACCACAGCTATAGCCTTCTAGTGTGCATTCCTACCTTCTGGCTACAAACTTCTCTTCAATGCTCTTCCATGCACCTAAGTACCTTGCCACTGCACCTTATCTTGGTAGTCCCCACAATAGTTGCTTACCTCGCGTTATACAGTTCCTTAGTTTATCTCCATCTATGGTCCTTATTTGGAAGAAATATTATTCCCACCAACTCTCCAAACTTGAATAGCACCTGTAGAAGTTTGTTCCTTTATGTGTACCCATTTTTCAATAATCACCCCACACAAATGGTATGTGCAGTCCTCTACACATAAAAAATACTGCAAATGGTAATTAGCTTCTAGCACACAAACACACTTATTTCACAAAACACAAACTAAATTGACAAATCATAATGACAAATAAGGAAATACATTAAAGGAATATATAATTGAAAACCTAATCTAAATGACAACACTGCCTTATTACAAACACCAAGAAGAATTATTTATAGTAGGGCTTCAGCCTACTCCCGTTGAAGTAACTGGGTAGCCGTATTCCATCAAGTGCTTCTAACTAACAAGTTTTTGTTTCAAGTATGTAAGTGATAACATATGGTCCTATCCAATGTAATTTGATTTTTCCTAGATGGCGCAAAAACTTAGAATCGTAAAGAAGCACCATCTATCCTATCTCAAGCTTTTTGTCCATGATGTGCCTATCATGCCATGCTTTTTACATGGATTTTTCTTGCTTCTGACTCTAGCGTGCTATTACTCATCATTCATCCAGCTTAATCAACTTTTCAATTCCTTCTTCTAAAGCTTGTTCATTAGCTAGACCTCCAGTGCACATAATACGTAAGGAAGGTAACATGAATTTGATAAGAAGAACTGCTTCTGTGCCAAACACCAATTGAAAGGGTGTGGCCTTGTTTAACCATTTGTATGTTGTTCTATACGCCTAAAGCATGACATAAACTTTATCATCCCAATATTTTCTTCCAACATCACAAATTTTTGTCAATGTCTGGCTCAAAATCTTGTTGAAAGCCTCAACAGTCCCATTTTCTTGAGGATGATATGGTGTAGTCTTATGGTGTGTAATCATGAACTCATCCAATAATATCCTGATTGTCTCATTCAAAAAATGTGTACCCCTATCACTTTTTAAACTCAACGTGAATCCATACCTTGTAATAATATTTTCCCATAGAAACCTCGCTACTGTAAAATCCATTGTAGGTGCTACTTTTGCCCACCTTGTCAGATAATCTGTGCAAGTGATGATATACTGCGATCTAGTCCTATGCGCGACTGGTGAAATAGGACCCAAAAAATCTATAGCCCATTTCTCAAATGCTTTTGCACTAGGAATTGGTCTTAATCTTTGTCTTGGTTTGCCAAAGTGCTGACAATGATCACATGCCTTGCAATACACCTTAAAATCCTTATATAGGGTCTCCCACCATAATCCAACAAGTAGAATCTTATGCGTAGTGGCGTCATCTGCATAGTGCCCACATATAATACCACAATGAGCCTCTTCCATGATATATGTGTGCTCATGTTTCAGTATGCATTGGTGAAATACTTCATCTCAACCTAACTTGTACAAGTCATTGCTAATCAACATAAATGGTGCTGTGCGAATGGTAAGTTATTTCTTCTCTAAGGATTTCATTCCTTCTAGCGCCATACCTATACATAGAAAGAAAACTATGTCCTCTAATTCTGATGGTGTGCATTGTAACCGGTATAACTGTGCATCAGGCATGGTATCTTCAATGGCATATGTGTCTTCTCCTGACTGTATTCTAGATAAATGGTCCAGTCTAGATTTACTTTTCCCTGGTTTTACCACAACTGTAAAATCAAATTCTTGGAATAAGAGTACCCATCGGCATATGCATCCCTATATAATGGGATTTTTTACCAAATAATTCAATGCCATATGATCAATATAGAATACAAATGGTGTTGCTAGTAGGTACTATCTAATTTATGTAACGCATAGATCATTGGCAAAGATTCACACTCTGTAGTTGTATAATTCTACTCTACATGAGTCAACTTTCTACTAGCAAAACAGATAGGATGATCTATAATACCTTCTCCAAGCTGAGCCAACACCACACCAATGGCCATGCCAGAAGCATCCACATGTACATGAAATAATTGGTCCCATGAAGGAAAGTAGATAATAGGCACTGTAGTAAGTTTTTCCTTTAATGTCTCAAATGTGCACTAATGCGGTTCGCCACATTAGAATGTCCCTTTTCCTTTTAGTAACTCCTCCAAGGGTGCAACAAACTTAGCATACCCTTTAATAAATTTTCTATAATACCTAGTGTGACCTAAGAATCCATACACCTCACTTTGACTGGTAGGCTCTTCCAGGTCGATAATGAATGTAACCTTAGCTAGATCAACCAACAAACCTTCCTTGCAAATGATGTGCCCTAACAACGTTCCAAAATGGTGTAGAAAATACACATTTCTTGATGTTCAAAGAGATTATTAACAATCAAAATCTTTCAAAAATTAAGCATAAATTGTCACAATGATCCTTAACAAGTCCATACACCATCCAGTCATCTAAATAAACCTGCTAGAAGTTGTGAATAAAATATTTTAACACTTGGACAACTATGCACGAAAATACAACAGGTGCATTTTTCAAACCAAATGGTAACACAGTATAAGTAAAACTTCCCCATTTAGTGGTAAAATTAGTATTTTCCTAATCCTCTTGTGCAATCCTAACCTGATGATACCCAGAGAATCCATCTGTAAACAAATAGATTTTGTGCCCTGCAACGCCTTCTAGTATCTCGTCTGTGAAGGGCATAGGAAAGTGATCAGTCACATATGCAACATTCAGCTACCTATAGTCCACACAGATCCTAATCCAACCATATTTATTTATATTGATCACCATTGGGCTAACCCATTCTGACTTGTGCAGGGGCTTGATGATTCAAGACTTCAACATTTTGTCAATTTCTTCTTTGACCTTTTCCCAGAAGTTAGGGTTCATCTTGTAGGGTCTCTTCCTAACAAGGTGCACACCTTCCTTAAGATTTATCTTCATTTCTCCTAATGATTCATGCATGCCTTTTAGTTCATGGTATCCCCTAGGAAATAAGTCTTGATAATCTCATAGTAACTCAATGATTTTTTCCACTTCAGAGTCAGACAATAATCCCCAATTATGGCCTCCTTAGGCTCAACATCTGATCCAATATTCACTTTCTTTGTTTTGATAGGTTCACGATAGGTGTATGTGGTCTTATTTACATTGTCCAAAACCTCATGCCTACCTGTTGAATTGTCTACATCTAGATTTTCTACTTCTTCATCATCTACTAAGTAGACCATCTTTCCTTTTTCTTTCTCAAAGCAAGCACACTTAAGTAGTGTGGCATTTATCTCTGTTTCTTTAGCAAAATGTGCTCTTGAATCATTTCCATCAAATAAATCCTGAATGAGTTCTTCCACCTTGGCACTATCTCCCATGGTTAAGTGATTTATAACCCTTAATGCCTCTTCTATTGGAGGTTTAGTAGAGAATTAGTCAAATGTCTGGATCATTCTTGCAATTAAATCTTGCCAATTTCCAATCTCTCTATGGAGTTCTGCATATACATACTAAGCATGCACACAACCTTGTAAAGTGAAATAAAATTTGTGCATATAGAGTGAAGGTGGTAAAGATTCATGCCCCTCTGTCCATAGTCTCTCACACTGCGTGGTACTGAACATGTTGACTACCATGATAAGTGCAGATTTGAGTATGTGCATTTCTCTTACAAAATTGAGTAGAAAGAGCAATCTTGATTTCATTCCATCCTACAAGATTATCCCTGTGAACCAACCACCAGTGAGTTGCTGTCCCACACAGGGTATATGCTATCATATTCCATCTCTCCATTTGTTTTATCCACTATTCCTCCATGGTGCACAAAAATACCATTGGATCTCTTTATCTAGTGTATCGAGGTACCGAGTTATTACCTATTCTCTTGATATAAAGAGGTCTAGTATTCCATGAAAATTTTCTTCATACTTTACGCCCTACCAACTCATAAGTATCATGAGCCCAATCATCACAAGCAACACTTATAGTATTTCTAATAGACTGTGCATATTCCAACTGAAGGATTCCTTCTTTATATGGCTCGAGCACTTATGGATCCCGAATGATGCGTACATAAATCGCATTCTGTTCTTCCTCACTCAAAGGCTCAACATATGGAGTAGATTTTCCATTTGTTAAAGAGATAATAAATCTTTCCTCCTTGTTCTCAAAAATGATATAACCCTTGTTGAACCGAAGATCAACATTATTTGCATAACACCAAGGATGCCCAAGTAGATCTGGGAAGCTGTCTGCTTTTGTAAGTGCCAAAACCTAAAAGTCACCTGTGAACTTGGCCCTTGTATAGTAATGAATGCATATTTTTAAACCCCAATAGGGGTGGCCTTGGTTCAATTAACCATAAACAACACATTAGAAGATGGCTATATTGGGGGTCTCCCCATCTGTACTCATGTATCTAAAGTAAGCAAATTGACTTCCACGCATGTATCAATCAATATATTACTCAAAACCATCCATCTACAACCGAATTCAAAGTGATTTCTTTGTCATTGTCTAAGCTATGGGTGAGGAAGATTTGCATGTAGGAGTTTCCATCCAGTCTCAATACTTGCATGCAGAGTGTTTCCCTTTATCCAATTCAATATTAATGGAATGATATTCTCCTAGCACAACATTTTACACACCTCTTTCATTTCATCAATATTAGATTAGAACATCGCTGATGCTTTATTTTATTCCATCTTCTGTGATTTCTCCTTTAAATATTATATTTTAACTTGAAGATTTTGAGTACCTCCATGGTTTCCTGATAAACCTCCTTTTGATGGACAGGATCTGGGTACAGTGCATGTAAAACCTCCTCCTCAGTGATGGTAGGCTTCTGTAGCAATGCTTCTGTGGCAGGCACCGCTTCAGTACGGGTAGTGATCTTTATAGGAAATACCTCAGATTCTGGTTCTAACTTAGGCATCCACTGATTTTCCACAGCGCGCTGTATCCTAACCATCCCCGTGCCTTTGTTTTCTTGTTTATACTACTTACTAAGATGTTCATATAGGTCCGGGAATTATTCATGCAGCTATGATTCTTTCCAAAGAAATAACATGTAATATTCTAAGGAAATTCGCACCTGTAGTGGTCAAGAGATCTGCATGTATAACATGCTTTGCGAGGAAAATCACATTGTCCACCACCATAGCCTCGACCTCTGAATCCATCATGACATCCTTGACCTCTGCCATGACCTCCTTAAAAATTCCCTTTATTCCAATCATAGTCTAATTGATTGTGACCCTGATCCTTATGCTCATTCTTGCGTTTAGAGTTATTTGATACTCATGTATGTCACAAACCAATATCTATAGCATCATGGATCTGACTAATCAGCCGATAGTCTTCCATATCGTGAGTTGTGGACCTGTGAATTTTATATTAGCAAGAGATGTTCTTCCTTATTGTGTCTTGCAGTAATGGGAAGTGGCTAGCATCATGGTTCAAATGACATATCTCACAATCTAGTAATAATGAATGCATTGATTTATCTGTGCTTCCAAGAAGGGGGTGGAAAACTATCCTTGGTGTGACCTTGATACTTCAAAATCTGTACACCAAATCCCCGTGCGCATCTCATGTGCTAAGTTCACCGATAGTTTCTCCAATTGTTTTTCCATAGCTACAATATGTGCTTCCGAAAATGGGCTCACCCCAGTGTCTATACTCCTAACTCCACCTAGCTTTGCATAATGATATTTATCCTCTTCTATTCACTTTAAAATTAGCTACTTCAAGTGCTTCACACGGATTAGTGTATGTATTATGTGACATTTATACCTTCTAAAATGTGTAATCAGACATCTAATGAACTAGTGTTAATGCTGGCTTACGTGAATATCATAAGAAAGCTTAGATAAAAGTGTTTTGAAACAAACATCATACTCCCTGACACTCTCAGTAGTGCCTTGCTTAATATCCTTGAGCATGCTTATACTCTTCTACTCAAACTTAGGGATGTGAAACTATTTAAGGAAAGCATCTTTTAATGTTGCAATTCTACACATGTTTGATTAGGGTCAAACTTTCTATACCAGCTTTGTGCGTGCCCTTGTAACGTAGTGGAAAATTGAATTTCCATGCACTCAAAAGCCATGATTCCTTTTGCGTGCCACAATATTTCACACATGTGCACATGTTCAACAACATCTTGTATGTCTCTATACTATGGAAGATGAAGAGACATCTCCATGTAAATATTATGGAGTTGGTGCAGACCTTGCCCACCTGATCCAGAACCTCCTGTGTTTCCTCTTCCTCTAGCACCACCAGATCCACTAGAACAAGAACAACCTATACCTCCTGATCCTCCACCTGTAGCTAGAAGTGGACCAGAAGATGTACTTCCATGTGTTCCAATATTAGTACTGAAATACACCCGTACAATTTGTGAATTGTTACCACTCCCAGAAGTGAGTCCAAAATTCTACGCACTCAAATTCTATGTAGATGATGCACCTAAAAATGTACCTTCAAACAATAACAAAGATGTTTTACCTCTCATCGATGTAATTGATATGTGACTTACTCCTTCTCTCCCACTACCTAAATTAGTTTTCTAACTAATTTTTGTACTAGATACTAGAAAACCAAGAGCAAGGGCTAGGTTGTTAGGTAGATTGAGATGCACGCCCATGAATTAGGTTATCTCTGCTGGTGCACTTCCATGTGAGGCTGAGGAAGGTTCCCTGTCATGCTTTCCCAAATGGGGGAGTTCCTGATGCTTCAAATCCATGCTGTCTGTGTGAGCTCCAAATCCTTTACAAGCCATCTCTCTCCTTAACGCCATTTTCTTTACAACACCCGTTGCTTCTCTATCTCCCTCTTACACGCCTCATTATAATCAAGCCACCTTTCTTCTCTCTACCTTTATGCCACTAGGTCTTCCATCTTTCACCAAACCTGTTCATACCCCCACGTGTGGTGGGGTTTAGTTATCCATCGACTTGCTTTCCATGTTTAGGGTCACCGTTAATATTTTGATCACCAATGGAAGGCCTTATAAGTAAGTTCCCCTAGGATATCGTAAAAATTGGAATTATACTACCTCTAGGAAAGAATAAGTGAAAATTGAGTACTCCAGAATATAACTGTTCAGAGCACCATGAAACCAAGTATCCATAACACATGTCCAAATTAGATCAACATCATAAAGGGCCTGAAATTGTTCCTGCATCTAGACAAGGGTGTGATACCTCTAATACCTTTTAGACGCATAAGCAAACAACCACTTGTATAGTTCTATCGGAAAAATAGGGAAGAAGCTCTCATACAAAATGTCATACAGATTCTGTTCCACCCATGAGCATGCATTAAACTTAAATACGATGTTGAACCTCTATGCATATTATTCTTCTAGATCTTGTATCCACTCCTCAACACTTGCTAGGGTCAACCGATATATCTTCATTACAAACCATCTTGAAAACAACTGAAAAAGAGATCCCAACATTGGAACCAATGATGCAACATAGAATTTCCTAGAAATAATCCATGCACACTGGCACATCACTTAGCCTAGACCAAGCACTCACCTGAAGCACGCAAAGGTACCAGGCCCCTCTTTAGGGTTACTTGTGTAGGATGTTAGCAAGATGAAGAATAGATGCATTCAGACCCATAAATAGTTTAAACATTCTATAGAGCATATTCTAGATCTATATCTAAGGAGTAATAGATTTAAGTAATAGCCATAATGAATTCTACCATGCAATATCTAGTTGTAATCATCTTTAACCCCTTGAATCGGTCAATACACTCCATTATATTAAACACAGTAAATACACAGAAGATTCTTACAGTAAGTAGTACCATAAGTTCATGCATGCATTATATCTGGCAACATAACTTCACAATAACTCATATCTAGTCCTCCTATACTATGCAGATCACTACATATTTTTAAAGGTGGGGACTTTCCCTTCACCACTTACATAATTCCCAAAATAGGTCGTATGCTGAAAATAAGCATGCACCTTTACAATAATAGACACACATGCAAGTGCGCCAATAATAGACCTCTTCTGGTTAACTGACAATAATAATTCTATTAATAACTTGAACCCATATAAAGTGCTTAGTAGATGCTCTTCCAAAAATATCCTATGCGTGTCACGCAAATCTTTATCTGGTTTGTGTGCTTTGTATGCTATCTCCAAAAATAGCCCGTAATCCTAGAAATGGCCAAGTCTTGAATCTGTCCTTGTCTTTCGCGTGCCTTTACTTTCCTATTCTTTCACACCTTTTAATGTGCCTTTTTCTCATGCACAAACCTTTTGTGTACCTTCTGCTAAGTATCATACTTTTTTTGCTCAACATCTAATAGGGGTACAATTATGTTGATGGTGAGAGCGTTCGGTGGTCGAACGTTCTTTTGGAGCAGATTTGATGACTGCGACATTGGCTTGTTGACTAGACAAATTTGTACCTAAGTATCAAGAGCACATTTGATAGTGGCACAAAAGAAGGAGGTGCAGAAGTCTGATAGATTTGTGCCCTGCAGGTTTGCACCTTGCAGATTTGCACCCAGAAAGATAGAATTTGGGACTTAATCATTTTTACATGTTATGAGATAAAAATGGACATGGAGTGATGAGCACACATTAGATAAAAATAGAATACTTGTAGGCTGTATACAACTATTTTGGGGACAAGAAGAAGTACAAGAGTCATGCATAATTCAAGTTAATAATATGATGCAAATTTAGTGTTATTAATAGATAGTCTTGTTATCCAAATAACTCTCCTAGTTATTTTGATAACTTGTATACACTTTCTGACTCTGAGTTCTTCATTGTATGGTCGCTCACACTTAAAGATTCACTTGGCACATTTCCTTGGGTGCAGTTTCCTCATGTGCCCTCTTCTTTTCCTCACGTGCTCTTGCATGAGTCTCATGTGCGTCTACCTTCTTCCTAGAAAATTTTCACCCTGTGCACTCTCCTCACACTTGCTTCAATCAGCCAAGTCCCTGGCCTTCTTGCATGCCCCACATAATCTTGTAATGGTTGCACCTTGACCATGAATTCTCTGCTCACCAGTTTTCCTTATCTCCCCGCGCATGTCACATGCACTTTCCTTCTTCCTTCTCCCCGCACCATTTCCTTCTTTGTGCATATCTTTGTGCCATCCTCTGTGCCTTTCCATGCCACATCATCCTCTGAATTACTTGAGTATACCACACTCGACTAGTCAAAGCGTGACAATAGGGTGCCAGATCCTTGTAATAAATCAAAGAGTAAAACGTGGATGAAATGAAAAATTATTTACGCAGTTGGCCGATCCACACACGCCACATGTTTTGCATGTGCCGATGACTCTGAAAAACTTTTGATAGCTGTATATTTTGCTACAGAGCTCTTATTAGCATGTGCCTAGACTTGTCAGATAGCTGTTGGCGTAGGCTATAGTGCAAGACATTTAAATTCAAATTCTTGGTGGATCTGGTAGGTGAGAAATGGGAAAAAATATTTTTGAGCATTAATGAGTATATTTAATTGCTTCAACCACCCAATTTGATATCACCCACCCTCCTTCTCCTAGGGAAGTTCTTTTGACAGATTCACAATTTGTAGGCATTGAATGCTTTTTGTTAATGGTTGCATTTCAAATTTGGATTTTCCCTCCTCTTCTTCTTCCTTGGATTCATCTATAAATTTAAGAGCTGGGAACATTTTTAAGGTTTGACACTTTGGATCCTTACGCACTTTGCTTAGGACTTCATATTTTATGTATTTTGAGTTGAAGACCTCTAGATTAGGATCTTACATATAGATATCAACCTCTTTCACCATTGTAACAACTATGTGCATTTTTAGAAGTAATAAAAGCATCATTTTGTGAATATTCTTTTTCCTAACGTGTTTTCATTCCTTTTTCTTACCTTTTCTTTATATTTCATTCCTATTGTGCCATTTCACGTCTCTTGCAACTCCTTATTTAGTTGTGTTCCATGAAACTGATCTTGTAAATACGTCTTAAGTTGTGCTACATGTTCCTATCCTTCTTTCACAAATTTCCCTTCATTTTCTCTCAGAACAGATAGTGTTCATCCCTCTTTTCTGGTATTATCACCTTTTAGTGTAGTTTCCTTTCATGTTATCTTTCTATCCCTAGTCCCTTGGCATTATTAGATTTGTTTCCCTTTCTGCACTAGTAGTAGTAGTAGTAGTAGAATTAGATAGAGGAATCGACCTTCTCTTGAGATCCATCCCAAGCATGCAAGTTCCCAAAACTTGGGGATGGTTCCTGTTGGTACCTAGATTTAATCTCCTTCATAACTTGAGCAACATCATGGATTTTACAAGACATTCAGAGGTAGATTAGGGAAGCAATTTATCTAACTTGTTAGCACTCAAGATTTGAAGAAGTGGGTAGCACCTTGAAAGGATTTTGATCTAATCCTCACTATTTTAGGTTGTCCTTTCAACTAAGGTAAGAGAACCTATATTGTAGCCTTTTTTTGTGAAGGAGGTGGAGATATCCTTATACTGTGCATATTGTATGGAGATGGCCTTGGGAAAACATGATCAATTTTCCATTATTCAAACTCAACAGAGCTGTCACTACTAAATGATGGAAATGCTTTCAAAAACAAGGTTGAGGCTACTAGAGACATGGTATGATCCTGATTTGCTTTGTGCATTTTTGTAAATAGATTATGTTCTTTTGTTGACACATAATGCAATGCATGGGTAGTAGGGGGTAGGATTAGTTATTCTGAATGAAATTTTTCGGTGGGAGATTTTAGACAAGACTAACCAGAATTTTCCAAATTCTTTGAGGACCTTTGTAAGAAATTTGTAAGACACACACAACAGAATGCTTCAAAAAGGTTGAGATACTCCTTCAACCAGGATATGTGCACCAAATGGAGGCCCAAATCTACACTCTTCCACAAAATATTTGATAACCTGCCACAAAATATTGAAGTAGATGAACCAAAAAATCATCCAAAAATATCTATTTTATCATGACCTAAGGTGCACCCAAAGGTTTACAACAATCTCAGAATTCAAGGAAGGTAAAGTGATTTTAAATCTATTTATCTCTTTATCAGATGAAAGCTCTTCTGAATGTGAGATTGCAGATGCCACTAAACTATCAACAATAAATGAGACCATGTATGATCAAAAGAGTTTTCAAACACAAGACTGCAACAGGAGCAAGAAACACAAATTAAAAACATTCTAGAACATAAGTGCATGCAAATTTTTCCAAGAGAGAACACAAAATAATCTAGAAATGATCAAATCTATCAGTAGGGGAATGTTATAAGAACAATCTCAGAGATTGTTGATGGCTTTACAACTGAAACCAACTCAACATGATGCAAAAGGAATTAGAAATGGTTCTCAAGTGGTTTCTCAGAGAATGGGATTCTTCCCAGATTTTTCTCGTGAAATTCTAAGTTTCTCTGACCATTTGCATTTCTCCAAAATGCATTATATATATCTTGCCACATTGGAGCCTTCTTTCCCAAGAAAATCATATGCCAAGGGATCAAGTTTGTTACAACAATTTCTCATGATTCACTGAAAATGACATTTAACAAATTTATAACAAGAGTTGCCAGGTGTTTTAAAAAGACTGAATCATTAGAAATATTTGGATCATTATCCTTCCCGGAGGCACATTTTTCATCATCAAGGCATGCAGATGCCTTTCCTCTCATCATTTCACCTTTTCACCTTTTAAAACTACCTCTGTAACTTTCAAATTTGACATTTCACGTGTTTGGACATATTAGGGAAAAAATTCGTTTTAAAAACATCTCAGATCTAAAAATTAAGCCATGAAAGTGATCCCAATGATGCTAGAAGGCCCAAACGACATGGAATCACAAAAAATTTAATGAAATTTGATGCAAAATTTGTAATTCCAAGTTTCATGGATTTCCCATGGTGGCCAAATTGGTGCAACATACAGGAATCGTTAATCTGCATTCAATTTTAAATCCTAACCCTCCACGTGGAAAATGTGGATCAAATATAAGCTTGGGTTACTTTTTTAATTTTTTGATAATGCCAGACACATGGCACAATATGATTAGATCGGGCTCAGGGTCAAAATTTATCATTTTATAACCTTTTGAAAAATTCAAAAAAATTTCCATCTTTCCCCACCTTCTTCTTGGGCCTGCCATGTGTCCATAATGTAAATCCCAATGAAACTGTGTGACAATTTTGCACATTTTACCTCCTTTTAAAAAAAGGAAAATTTTTCACTTTTGCCCCACGGGCCCACACACCTGATTTCTCCCTTGCCATGTGTCACTTGATGATTCACCGTGGGGCCATGTCTCTCCTTTTTTCCATCATACCTCCTCAAAAAATGAAAACTTCAAAACTCATTGGTAGTCCGCACTCTCCTTTGACTTTCAAAATTGGCCACGTGTCACACCTGGATTGGTTGCGGAACTTCAGCCCAAAATTTTGCCTTAGATTTTCTGCCTCCAAAGGTAAAAAAATTCAAAAACCTCCACTAGCCCACCAACCCACCTTGCCTTCTACACCTTCCATGTGTCCTTCCTTTTTTCCATTGCGGACCCGCATCTCTAATTTGCACTCTAACTCCTTTATTCAAAAGGGAAACAATTCCCCTTTTCCTTTGTAGCCGCACTTCCCCGCTCTGTCACTACACTACCATGTTTCCACCCCCTACTCCATTGTGGACCCGCGGGCCCTTCTTCAACTTTTTTCCCTTTGCAAATAAGGCAAAAAATTCCTAAGTCTTCCGTCGGCCTTCCATTCTGCCTTGGCACAAGAACATGACACGTGTCCCTCCTCTGGGACTTGCGGGGTTGTGGGGAAAAAATGTGAAATTTTCCAAAGGCCAAAAAATGTTAAGTTTTTGTAGAAAACCCACTGATCCTTGTCCAACCAGAAGTGGCCACGTAGGAGGAGAATTTTGAGCTTAATTTTGACGGGTAAATGACACCCGTATAACCCTCAAAAAATGTAAAATTTACCAAAGATGCCCGAATTTGATTTTTTCTAAAAGGATGGACATTTTTTTGAATTGGAACCAAATAAAACATGATTTCAAGCATTTCTCGACCTTGGGATTGGATTTTTTGAATACATACAAGTATGAATCGATCAATTTTGCCTTTTTCACAATCGAGTAAAAGGGAAGAAATGACATAGCTTGCAGATTTGGAAAAATTAGGGCATAGAACATGGAAAACTTGGGTGTTTATTCACAAATGAGGCATGGTAAATGATTTTCAAATAGCCTAGGGTATGAAAATAGAAAAAAAAATTCATCCCATTCATTCAAACTGTAGAATATGTTTCAAGAAATGCAGAGTGAAAGGTAAATTAGGAAAAAATAATAGAGGATCAAAATGGACACCAACAGTTCCATTATTGTCACAAACAACTTGATTCTTGCAACTTCGAGATGTGGGTGCAAGTTTGATGAACAACAATTTCTGGCACGCCTAGTGGGACAAGCAATGAAATATTAAATTTCATACTGCTAAGTTCTGGTGTGTGGACTTAGTTTTTATCCTTTAAAGGCTCATTTCAACACATCTGGTGACTCCCAATAATTGTAGATCTTTGTTTTAGTAGCCTTGAGCACCTTTCATGAGAAAAGTGCATATAAGAATAAGTGCAGTCGCTGAAGATTCTTTTGAGTACCTCTAGCTACCCCTGAGAAGAGTTCATTCCAGAAGGCTTGCACACACGTATTTATCTCCAGTGCACTGTTCCCATTCAAATCCCCGTCACAACAGACAACTAGCACGCCATGCTATGGCACACCAACTACCTCCTCCATTAAGGAACTTTGCTAACTTCACCAGAGGAAGTCCCCTGGTTCTGGCCATGCAACATGACATACCGAATGGTGCACTCAAAAGTATTCCATACTTTACTAGTGATAATCAAGTCACCCCTCTGGAACATATCCAGGATGTAGTGAACGTATAACTCTGCCAGATATGCCGGTGCCCATGCGAATGTCACGGTCATTTCTATCATTTCCCAAATAACACTCATCAATGCTTTGGGAAATCTTCCACCTTCCACCCTCGAAAATGCATAATACCCCACCACTATCATTAATAGCACGGCCAACCTTGTTTCCTCAGGGTGTGTTGCATACATTGTACCATACGTAAATGATAAACCTCACTGTGTCAAATCTCGTGCAGCTGACCCAAATACTACTGTAATCGCTGCCTGCCCCGCGTTGGGCAACGCCTGATACACTATTTTTCCTATCATTGGGAGTCTCAAAATATGGAAAACATCTTCCAAAGTCACTGTCATCTCCCCTGTTGGCAGATAGAAGGTATTCTTTTCTGGATTCCATCTCTCAATCAACGCCTGCAACATAGCATGGTTACGTGTGATTCTTGAATAATAGTGGATTCCACTTAACCCCAACTGATTTATCAATGCCCATTCAGCTGGTGTTACATCCGCTCAGATTCGTGACAATAACGCTGGCACAGTATCATTCATCCTTAACCCTGCTTCTGCCTGCATACATCAAAACGACACGTAATTATTCAAAAGAACAAATCTCCACGGGTTTTTTCTCAAATTCTGGAAACTCATACAGTGACCGATATCGGTTATAAATAACCGATACCGGTTTGCAAATCGATACCGGTTACTTTCAAACGATACCGGTCACTGTCAAAGTATACCTACCCTGCTTAAAGCATACACCTACGATAATTATTTTTCCCGTTTACTCCTATTTATACCTAAAAACATACATGCCTACCCTGTTTACCTACCCCGTAGCACTCATACCATCCCCAACCCTTGCGTATCACCTTTTTTCTCATCTTTACCCACTTACACTTCTTTCATCCTATTTACAACACATGTAAAAATCAAATTACAACCAAACCGTTTACCTCTCGGGATGCAGCAGCTTGGGGCGGAACATGTCTTCCCCTTCGTCCCTGCCTGCTGGATGCTTCTCCTCGTTCAGCCATGTTCACCACCCTCTTCAAATATAACTTGTCTTTTTGCCTTCTGAATCTCAGCCCACGCTCACTTCACCTGTCTCTTTCCTCCTTATCACTCAAATTCTTTCATGCAATTACCTGTAGCAGTTGTCAAATAGCGTCGCATTCGCATATTTAACTTGTTGCATGACTCTAAAAATAAGAATGCTAAAAATAAGAACTTAAGTTGCCAACCCAACAGTTCTATTTTTAGGAAAATAATTCTTTCATAACTGATATCGGTTACATGACCGATATCGGTCATATAGCTACCGACATCGGTTACATAACCGATATCGGTCATGTCCCCTGTTGCTTAAACCTAAGCCTTTTTTTTTCCATTTTTGCAAATTTTTGTGGCACCCACCCCTTTTTCCTGCATGAACAACACCATTATCCATATTTTTCATTAAATCCATATCTCATCACAATTTCATCAACATCATCTATCTATCTTACAAGAACAACCAAGCCATCAACAAACGATATCAAAAACCATCAATCTATACACCATTTGAATCCAAATCAACAGCTACAAACATTCAATATTCACAAACCAGCGACAAAACATACAACATTTCATAACACAACATGTCAATTAAACTCATCATCTATATAAATACATACATCCCATCAACAAAAGACACCAACATCATGATATATAACACCATGTAAATCAAACTCATCATACATTAAATATCACAAACCATTTTCAAAACACTTAACACATTTTTACGCACAACATGTGGGTCAAATCATCATATCTATATATATACAAAGTTTCAAATATACAATGTGCCCTGCATCGGGGCCTCTGTGATCTCATAATACAAAAAAGCCGGCACGCAGGCCGCAATAACTGTCAATAATCTCGACTCGGCTCGCAGGTCGGTATATACAATAAATGAATGAATGAATAAATGAATACATAATATCTAGGCACGCAGGCCTCTATAAACATAGCCGGTTCGTAGACCGGTGCCCATATCCAATGAACCAATACAAAAATATGCAGGGACCCCTCAGCTCTCTCCACCGCCCTCTGCCTGTCTGTCTGCTGGTCCCTGTGCTGCCTCTCGCCTCCTGCCTATCACAGACCCACCGGCTGTGGCTGCACCTCCCTGAGATCTTTGGCTCTAAGAGGTCTCTACTCTATGTGCCGCATAAGGCTGATAATCAGCCCCGGTACCATCAAGAATATCCTGATAGTACCAGGCCTCCGCTTTAGCCTCCATATAATGATCTCGAGCCACCGTAGGTGCTGGGGCTGGTCCCCTGACACCTAATACCAGTGCCCCCTGTGCCTGTGCTGGTGCCGCTGGTGGTGCCTGTGGCTACGCCGGTGGTGGTGCTGGTACCTGTGCCTGTGCTGGTGCCGCTGGTGGTGCCTGTGCTGGTACCTATACCGCCAGTGGTACCTGTGCTACTACCTATACCTGAGCCTGGGCTAGCTACCCCTGTAAGACACCTATCTATGCCTGTGCAGCAGCAAGCTACCCCCGTAATAACTGTACCTGGCCCCTGAGCTGATCCCTCTCTACTCTAACAGCCGCCAAGTCTGGCTGTGCGGGCTGTGCTCTCCTCGCAGCTCTCTCTCCAGCCCACTAAACAAAAAATGCTCCTGTGCAGCCGACATCATCTACGGTATCATCTACCGGCCTCTCAGCAACCCAATCTGGGTCCATAGGATGTGGTGCAGGCAATGGAGCCTCTACATCATCCCTTCGATACTGAGGGAAGGGAGGTGACTCATCCTGTCGTAGCCCAAGATGTCATCGTACCCTCTCCAGGGGTATCTGCTCGTACTCTCCTGACTTCTGTCCCGCTATCCAGAATGTATACTGGATCCACTGCAACTATGCTCGGGCTCCTCCGTGCGGGTGATGACCTCTATAAGGTCTCCATAAAATATCTAATGCTGTCAAGCTGTAGACACCTAAAATTGGTTTCTCAATTTAGTGTCCCTCACATTCGTTTTAGGTAACCTGGGGCACGTTCACGTCACCAACTATCCCCTTGGGATATTATCCAATTTGTGATTTAATCACTTACTCTAAATTTAATTCATCACATCACATCTTACCCATGAGTAATTAAATAATTAAATATTTAATTACGCTTCTTCCCATGCATCTTAATCACTTATCTGCCCCAAATTTATTCTACCCATGTATCACATCCATTTTTAATCTTCCCTAAGCGGGATATTTCCCGTGGTCGGGATAAGTCTTGTCTTTTTCGAATCGATCAATTTTGGCCATCTCGGGAGTCTTCTCCGCGATCGGCGCCGACCCATTTGGTCGGCGCCGATTTTATAGGAGCGGCGCCGATTATAAAAGCAGGTCCATAGCTCAGTTCAAAAGACCGAAAAAGAGACGAACGAGCGAAAGAAAGCACTTACGCATGAACAGAGAGCGGGAAAGATTCAGGTTGCAAGAAAGAGAGATCTTTTTAGCATCAATTGTCTCAGTTAGGGCAGATCCTGTCCTAATCAATCCCTGAGAGGAGCACCGTTACTCTGCCCGTATCATATCAACATCATACACCACCATCTATCATCTAGTGACTCTGTTTCAGCGTCTCTCCATCTTCGGCACATCTTGCAGACTACATTCACCTTCCAATCCCCGAATCTCATCGCACAGTCCCTGATTGGTCAGTCTGCCTTCAGTGGACACTGATCTTATCCAGTCGACGCCGATCAGTCCCAGTCGACGCCGATCACATCAGTCGCCGCCGATTATACCCAGTCGACGCCGATTTCACTGCAGACAGGTAAAAGGTCACAGGTAACACAAATCCAACATTATTTCGCAGTTCCCTGTTTTCTGTACTTTCCGTCTGCTGTTCAGTTTCTATTTTATTACTGCAATCAGAAAATCTAGTCTTTATTTACATCTTTTATCATGTATGCTTCTTTTCTTTATTGAAAACGTGGACTGACATCCACCAAGGAAGCTCATCGCTTCCCGGACCCGCTCCTCGGGCAGTCCACCCAAATATCTTCTAACGCCATCTTTTTCTGTCAAGCATCGGTGTTTTGCAGGTTACTCGGAGCTATTGTGCAAAGTGCTCGTGTGCGCCCGTCTTGTCTACATCAGCTTCCTCATTCATCTACATCTTCATCAGGTATGGATTTCATTGGAGTTTTTCAGGGTTTTTGTGTTTAGTTTGGTGCATTAACTTGGACAGGTAACAAGCACGAAATTCTTGAACTACATTCTGGCACGCCCGGTGGGACCCAACCAAAGTCCCTTATTGGTAAGTTCATTTCTTTTCTAGTTTTTAACTTTGTTCCTTTTCTTCACTGATTTCTATCGGTCCTATTTGAGCATTTCTGTTCATCATTTCAATCTTGCTTTTTAGGCGAAATCATTATCTGGAAATTTTTCTATTTTTAGAAATTTTTTCGTTTCACCATTATCTGGATGTATCTTTCCGGATCTTGTTTGTTGTTTGCTTGATCTTTTCTTGCGGAGCACTTTGCTTGCTCGTGGGATTGTTCGAGGGGAAGAGCTCAACAACGCGCTTTTTGAAGTCCACACACCTTGGAGAGCTAAACCTACAGGTATTCCTCTTTTTCGGTGTTTTCTCCTTTTTTTTAGGATTTCTTTGTTGGTTATCTATCACATCCAAATACTTCAGTTTTTTTGGTGCTTAAAAAGAACTTAATCGCATTTGGGAAAGAACTTGTTTGACTTGTCTTCATCGAAATCAAACATTTCGTTTTAAGTGCTTAAAAAGAACCTTTTCTTTGTCATTGCTGCATGCTTTTTCATCTAGTCTTAATTAGGTTGGAGAATTGATCAAAATCGGTAGTGACACTTTGATTTTTATTTTTCACCCTTGCACACAAAGCCAAAATCACTAGGTATAAAGCATCTAAACAAAACTCCTTCCCTGGCCTCGCCTACTTGGAAGTGATATCCAAGAGGAAGAGCCTACGCGGTACTCGGGTCGCGCTATAAATTCACGGAAGATTTTGGTATATATTGGCAAAGCACCCGACTCCCTTATCGCAGTGATGTGTGAAGTGTGGGGGTAGGCCCCTATATCAAGCCACGTACTGGTCTTTTACTGAAGTGCCTTCGGGACTCCTCACCACACATTACCCAAACCATCCTTAGTTTGGCTATCTGAGTAGTTCCTGTTCTAAAAAGCCTTCCCTAACATTTTCTTTTCTTAAAAGCATCAAAATTTAAAGGAGATAATCACTTGCGCTGCTTGAATTGTTTGTGCATTAGCTAGGACAATCTTCTTTCTTGCTTGCTTATGACGGTTATCACCCGGTCACAATCTAGGAAAATGGCCCAACAGGTTCCTTCTTCCTCCGAAATCACCACCAGCGTGGATGTTTCGGCACCCCTCCAATCTTCCTCGGGACCACTGTTAGTGGGTTCCCCCTCATGGTCGTATAATCCTTTCCATCAAGCCAAAACAATCCCATCACGTCCAGCTTCTCCTAGTCCATCAGAAATATCTTCTGACTTGGAGTCTATTCCTCGCGGGGATCCTGAATTTCAGGCTCTCCTTGATCGCAATCCGGTAGCCCTCATGGACTACCTAGTACACAAGTCCATTCGAATATCTGATCAAGGACCACCAATCCAACAAGTGTACGATTATCCTCGTGGTTCATCCCAGGCCTATGTAGAACAGTGTTCATCCTCTCTCCCGTCTCGAGCCACGGAAAAGGGGGAGGTTCTTGTGCCTCCTTTTTCTCTTCCACCAACCATGTTGACTAGTTCTCAAATTGCCTTACCTATTCCTAATACTGCAGTTACCTCAACTATTCCTCAACCTACCTTTGAGAGGTCTTCTGCCTTGGCGATAACGAGTGCGTCTGTGCACCCGCATATCGCTGTTAATTCATCTATGCCCTCTATTGTGTCTCAAGGTCAGTACCTCTTCATGAGCCAACCCCCTTCGGATAGTCAATTGGTTCCTACTTCTCGTCCTCCGGTCAATCTTTCTTCCAATATTCCAGCAACTGTGACCTTCGCCCATCCCCTAGTATCGGCACCCTTGGTACCAAATTCGGCGGTAGAAGGCCCCTTTCAGGTCTTGTTCCCCAACATGTCCAATCTAACCAACACCCATATTCCTCAATCTGTCCCTATTCAATCAACAAACATAGGAGTCCACCAATCACAGGCTCCATCCGTCACCCAACCTATATTTTCTCAACCACTTATTATCTCACAGCCTGCCTATACGCAAGCTACCTCACAACAAATACCTCACCAGGCGTCACCCAAAACACCTGGTTATTCCTCTTACCATCCCACCAATCAACAAATCAATCCCCCATTGACACCTCAACAACATCCATCACTTGCTCCTTATGTAGGACATACCAATGTGCCTACTCCTCAATCTGATGTGGTTCAAATTCTCTTCAAGAAAATTGCAGACTTGGAAGCCTCCACCAAAGGAGCTCGTCCTTCATATTCCTTTGAAGAGGTGTGCAATGAACCCATTCATCCTTCGGTGGCTTTTAAGCCTTATCCTCCCCAATGGGAACTTCCCAAATTCTCAAAATTTCATAGCCGGGAAGACCCCCAACAACATCTGCGAGCATTCAAACATGCTTGCTACCTTATCGTCCAGGATCAGGAACTCATGCTCCGTACCTTTCCTATGTCTCTAGCGGGTCCCGCTTTGGACTGGTACAATAACATCCCCCAACATTCCTTATTTTCTTTCTCTCAATTGGCTCAGATGTTTGTTGAAAACTTTTCAATAAATATTGCCCATAAGATCTCAATTACAGATCTTTACAACATTCGCCAATTCGACGATGAGTCTATTGCAGACTTTGTCGCTCGTTGGAGAGGAATAATCAACCAATTGTCTTTCTCCCTTCCTCAATCCCAACAGATCGAGTTGTTCACCCGATCTTGTGCTAGTCACATTTCTTCCACTCTAAGGATCCAAACTTTTCACACCTTCGAAGAGACCTTTACGATGGCACGCAAACTTGAATCTCGCGCCATTGAACAAGGGAAGTTAAAACTTCGCTCTAAATCGAAACCCGATTTTTCTCGCTTCACCAAACCAAATTCTTCCCCCTCTAAAGATAAGAATCAAGGGTCCACAAATACTATCGTATTAAAAACATCAAGAACCGATAGTACTCCTAATCAACCACCACGAAGAGATTCCTCATCTTCTCGGAAAGGGGCTTCATCATCACGATCCTTTGCTCCCTTGGGGGAATCATATGCCTCTATCTTAGAAAAAATGTTGGAAGTTCGCATGATCGAACTTCCACCCATTAGGGATATTGATGAAAGTCGAGAACGTCCTTTCTGGTATAGGGAAAACGATTTCTGCCATTATCACAGAACCAAAGGTCATGACATCGAACGATGTCAGACTTTCAAAAATCTTGTCCAAAAGTTCATTGATAAAGGCGAGCTTATTCTAGATAACCCAAATGCTCCCCCAAATCAAGCACTGGACGTTTTCAAACAACCCTTCCCCAATCATGCCCCAAATCATAATTCTTCGGAATCTCAAAAACCAAACACCCACACTATCAACTTCATTTCTACTCAAGAATCCGCTTCTGAAACCACGTCATCTACAAACGCAGCAATCGAATCAGAACCTTCTTCCACTTCACCAATCACTGGAATTCCTCCATCTTCAGATAACCCACCTTTGAATATTCCTACATTGCTAAGCACGGAGTCATCTCTCTCCGCTCCTTTGTCCGATCTCCCATCCATACCCGAGATAGTGTCATCCTCATCTGTCTCATCATCAGACATTCTTTCAATGCTCGAGGCAATCACATCCCTCCGAGTTTCCACTACGGACACATCTACTTCCGTTGCTCCCATTCCCGCCGTAACTATGCCTTTGGTGAATGTACCCATAATTGTGCCGACTTCGACGGAAGTGTCTTCGATCTTGACCCTTCCTATCTCTTTTCCAACTACATCAAAAGTTCTCCCTCCGCAAGGCACTCCTTCTTCATCACTCCCTTCTCCCATCAATAGTGTTACTTCACCTATTAAGGAAAAATCAAAAGAAGTAACACCAACACCTGCACACTCGATTCCTCAACCTAAACCGCGACAACCAAAATCTAACACTACACCATCAGTACCTCCCCACTTGCTTCCTCCGAAAAGGTTACAGTCACCTTATGCCGTGGAAGTTGTCACCATCCCTGAAAAGGGAAAACCCATATTTCGAACCATCAAGACCCTTGGTGCTCTTCCACAAAAATCTCTCTCCACGCCTCATAAACGATTGGATTTGCCCGTTGAGAAGGCGTCTTCTTCTACACATCCATCAAAGTCATCATCTTCTTCTTCATCAACACCCCTAAAAGTAGACTTACCTACCAAAAAGATGCCACCTCTTCCATCAAGATCCTCATCTTCGTTACCAACAACCAAAGCACCCTATATTCCTCCTATTACACCTACCTTGAGGACTTCTCCCTCATCTAAATCAACATTATCTAAATCATCCGTAAATCCGACTAAGCAACCCCCTTTGTCTCCAAAGACCGCAAAATATGTCACACCTCCATCCTCCTCAAAATCTATCTTAGGGGCTCCCCCTCCACCAAAGTCAATCATGTCTCATTTACTCCCATCCCAAGCACCCAAGACTGCTCCTCCAAATGTCCAAACAAATAAGAGGATCCCTAATAAAACTGTTAAACCTAACATGCAAGTTCTTTTACCTAGGCAGTCGGTTAATGTAAAAGAACCATCCTCATCATCTCCATCCTCATCTTCGTCTACCGGATTTTACACCGAAATCCTTCATCAACTTATCCAATATTCATCTATAACCCTTCCTCCGATTAAACCATATAACCCGAAAGGAGTGAAACCGGCTTGGTTTAACTCTGATTTGATTTGTGCCTACCACCGTACTCCGGGTCATGATACTGAGGGATGTAAAGCTCTCCAAGCCGTTATCAAAAACCTTCTAGAAGATAGTGACCTTTTGCTGGAGGAGGAGGAACAAATACCTCCTGTCACCCTAGCCTCATCCGAACCTCAACCATCCATTCAGACCTCTAGTGGTTCCACACCACCTGATCTTCCACCCTCTCAAATTGACATGATCCATATCGCCACTAGAACCCAACGTTATCATAACCCATCTTCATCTTCAACATCTAGACCACGGGTTGTCATTTCTGCAGCCCCTGAAGGTGTGTCTCCTTCCTCATCATCCCCATGACCCAAGGTCTCCATTCGTGCTGCACCTCGGACTCAAGTTCCCGTATCCGTTGAGGAGAGTGTCATGAAGCAGCTCACCCAAGCTCCGGTCAAAATGTCTCTTTTTGACCTCATCCAATCCTCCCCACAACATCGCCAGGCTCTAATCGATAATCTGCGTCGCATCGCAGTAAATTCCGATGAGCCCCAACCCTTCGAGTTGGTTGTTGGATTGAATGGTCCATCGACCGCCATTTCTTTTGAGGATTCAGAAATTCCTCATCTTTCTTCAGAGGATTTGGAGGCTCCCCTCTTCATCACAGTCCAAGTCAATAACACTGCCTTAAAACGTGTTATGATCGATAGTGGAGCTGCTCTCAACGTCATCTCCTCCCACACATTCGAACAACTTAAGTTACCAAAGAATGTGGTGTCACCTCCACCCTTCGCCCTTCGATCATTTAACGATCAGCTAGCAGTCACTCTAGGAACTGTGGTCTTACCCATCCGAGTAGGTAAGAAGCTGCTCCATGAACTCTTCTATATTGTCGAAGGAAAATTCCACTATAACATGATCCTCGGACGCTCCTGGATTCACGCAATGCATTGTGTCCCATCCACCCTCCATCGATGCCTAAAATATCAATATGAGGGCAAAATATACACCCATCCAGGAGATCCTTTTCCTTCTGCACAATGCGACATGACCACTAGGTCTGCCCCTTTAAAAGAAAATACATCTTCTCCAGATGGGGCCTCATCTTCTTCCATACCTGCAACCAAACTACCGGATTTACAAAATCTGGAAGAGACATTGCAGCGTTTCTCACTAGGAGAGCTTCCTCTCTTTTCTTTTGATACCCATCTCAAACCTAATGAGTATGGTAGACCAGACAAGCAACCTGAATATCAACCAGGTCTCGGTCGCATTGTCACCTTTGGTCTGCCCAATCAACAGACCAATTTCATCTACGGAGGTCTTGATACGCCTCATTATCGCCCGGATTCTCCTCCTAGAGCCAAACCTTACCTAACAGGGTTTGATTATCTACAGAATCCCACGTTTGCAAAAACTTATCTATATCGATGCGCGTGGAAAGGTTTTGGCCTTGGAAAATATGAACAAGGTATACATGATCTCAAATCCATTCCTACTCTCATGCCACATCAAAAATTTGGGTTAGGATTTAAACCCCTTTCAAAGGCCACCGTCACTATTCTTGATGAACCTCTTCTTACTAAGGAACCATCTTCTCCCACTAAATCAGAAGCATCACTTGATGTGGATGACGACATTTCCATCCCACCTAACTTTTTTTTTTTTATCAATACCATTTCCTTAGGGCCGTTAGTCTATGAGACTAACAATTGGTCCGCTTCTATACCATTAATCTTTCCTGAAATAGTTGGAGACGACTCTCCTACTATCAATACTATCCACTGTGCGGATGATGATTCTGTCCTCACCTATCTAGGGGCAGAGGATTCATATCTCCCCAAGACTATTCCTTCTGACACGTCTACCCTTCTCAACGAAGCCACTGTCGACCTTAATATAGGGACTTCTGAAGACCCTCGCATCATTAAGGTCGGCCAATCCCTTAATCCACAGGAATTAGGGGACTTTACCGCTTTTCTCTCCAAACATCATCAAGCCTTTGCTTGGTCATATGAGGATATGCCAGGGCTCGATCCCGATATTGTGGTCCACAATATCGTTACCCTTCCCAACATCAAACTAGTCAAGCAAAAATTGCGTAAAATGCACCCTAGAGTAGCCCTTCTTGTCAAAGAAGAGTTACAGCGCTTGCTCTCGGCTAACTTCATCCAACCCATCGATTATCCGCAATGGGTGTCCAATGTAGTACCAGTAACTAAGGCTACTGGGAAGATTCGAATTTGTACCGACTTCCGGGATCTTAATCTTGCCTGTCCAAAGGATGATTTTCCTCTTCCTAATATCGACCAACTCGTAGATTTAACTGCGGGTCATGAGATGCTTTCTCTTATGGATGGTTTCTCTGGATATAATCAAATCCTCATCGCACCAGAAGACCAACATAAGACCTCCTTCATAACTCCTTGGGGGACCTTTTGCTATCGTGTCATGCCTTTTGGCCTTAAGAACGCAGGAGCAACCTATCAACGAGCAATGACATACATCTTCCATGACCTCTTACACAAAACTGTAGAGGATTATGTTGACGATCTCCTCGGCAAATCCAAACGCCGTCAGGATCATCTTTTCATCCTTGCACCTCTCTTTGAGAGGCTTATCCGCTTCTGTCTTCGTCTAAATCCATCTAAATACGTATTTGGCGTTCTCACTGGTAAACTTTTAGGTTTTATCATTTCCATCAGGGGCAATGAAGTCGACCCCGCAAAAATAAAAGCCATCCTTGAGATGCCTCCCCCTTCTAACTTAAAGCAACTCCGCAGTCTCCAAGGACGTCTTCAGTCAGTGCGTCGCTTTATCTCCCAATTGTCGGACCGTTGTCAACCTTTTCACCATCTTCTCCGTAAGAATGTTCATTTTGAATGGGATGAGCATTGCCAAAAGGCCTTTGATGATCTCAAAGCTTATCTTCTTTCTCCACCTGTGCTTACACCTCCACGCGAGGGGGAGCCTTTCTATCTTTATATCTCTGTGACTGACCATGCTCTGGGAGCCATGATCTCGCATCGGGACACTTGTGGTAAAGAACAAGCTGTCTATTACATCAGTCGCACCCTCCATGAGTATGAGACACGTTACTCCGAAGCTGAAAAACTATGTTGCGCTCTCTTCTTTGCAACTTCTAAGCTTCGTCACTATCTCCTTAATCATAAAACTTACATTGTCACAAGTGTCAATCCACTTAAGACAATCCATGCAAAGCCTTATCACAATGATCGTATCACCCGTTGGCTTATGCTCATGACAGAGTTTGACCTCGAGTTTATCCCGCAAAAGGCTATCAAGGGTCAGGTTATTGCAGATCAATTAGCTGGTGCTCCTCTTCCGGACACTCGTGACCCCCTTGCTCAATTCCCCGATGAATTTATCCAACAAATTGATTTTGGTCTATCTCCATTTAAAGTAAAACTCTTCTTTGATGGATCCAAATGCCAGCAAGGGGGAGGTGCGGGTTTCGTGATGATTCCTCCTTGGGGTATGCCTATCCCAGTCGCACACAAATTAAACTTTGAGTGCACCAATAATATGGCTGAGTACGAAGCTCTTGTCTTAGGTCTTCAAAATGCCATTAATCTCGGCGCTCGGCATATTGACATCTTTGGTGATTCTGAACTCATCGTTAACCAAGTCACGGGTGTCTATCAATGCAAGAATGATATCCTTCAAAAATATCACGATATCGTTCTTGCCCAACTCCAATCTTTCGACAAGTTCACTATCCAAGCCATTCCGCGTACTGCAAATCGATTCGCGGATACCATGGCTTCTTTAGCCTCCCTTATCCCGCCTTTTACCGAAGACTCGCGTCTTTATGTGACTGTGCAACGATTAGATCAACCATCTTATCTTGGGCAATTAACGTCAATCAATGCTGTCACAACCCATACTCAGGATGAGTGGTATCAACAGATAGTTGATTATCTATCTCATTCGGTCCTTCCTCCAGATTTGTCTCCCAATGGTAGAAGGTATTTTCTCCAACGCGCCAACCGCTATACTATCCTAGGCGGGATTCTTTACAAACGCGGCTTTGATGGTATTTTGCTTCGATGCCTCAAAACCCATGAATCATCTAAAGCCATCTAGGAAGTCCATGACGGTATTTGTGGTGGACATTTTAGTGGCTTAGCTGTAGCCAAGCACATCTTACGTTTGGGATATTATTGGCCTTCTCTTAATCGAGATTGTTGTGAATACACTAAGAAGTGCGTCAAGTGTCAGCAAACATTCCAATCTCACACACATCCCTAGTCAGGCTTTGTAACCTGCGGCAGATTTGTGGCCTTTTTCGCAGTGGGGTCTTGATCTTATTGGTCTCATCAATCCCCGTTCTTCACAGCGTCATGATTCTATCATTACCGCCACTGAGTACTTTACTAAGTGGGTAGAAGCTATCCCCCTTTCTTCAACAAAGGCTAAACCCATAGTTGATTTTGTCTATCAACACATCATTTGTCGCTTTGGCGTTCCACACAAGCTAATCACAGATAATGGTAAGTCTTTCAAAAACGCTGATTTGCAAAATCTCTGCAATGCTTTCAATATCAAGCTCAGTTTTTCTTCTCCATACTACCCTCAAGCTAATGGTCAGGCCGAAGCTTCCAATAAAACTTTGCGTAATATCCTCGCAAAGGTAACTAGTCGAGCTGGTAGGGATTGGCATCTACATATCCCTTTTGCTCTCTGGGCTTATCGGACTAGCATTCGTACTCCTACTGGTGCTACTCCCTTCTCTCTCGTCTATGGGTCTGAGGCTGTCCTTCCTTTGGAAGTCCAAATCCCATCTCTCTGTGTTTCTCTCAGAGAATTTATCTCCGATGAGAATTATCGTCAAAATCGTCTAGCACAACTTGAACTATTAGATGAGCGGCGTCTTAACGCTCTTGATCATCATCAGGTTTATCTCGAGCGTGTCAAACGTGCTTATAACAAGCACTTGCAACATCGTGACTTCAAAATTGGTGATCTTGTTCTTAAGGAAAATCAAAATGTCACTACACTCGAAAGAAGTCAACGTGGTAAGTTTGCTCCCAACTGGATGGGCCCCTACATTATCACTCATAAGTATGGGTCTGGGGCTTATCGTTTATCTTCCATGGATGGTATCCCTGAAGCGGAACCTCTTAATGCCTTGCATTTGCGGCCCTTCTACTGTTAAAATCTATCTTACACAAATCTAGTCGCAACTCAGATCTTCCATCCGTCCTAATAACCAGTCATCTACTTTCGTGGTGATTTGAAATTGTGTGGTTCTCCGCCTATTGCCTCGTCTACCTTAAATATGAGTATCGCGGCTCTACTCATTGCATGTTTCTTTTGGATATGTTCCTCCTCATGGTAGGAATACCTTAATCACCACTTCATCTGTCCCAAGTACTTATCTTCATCGGATCTACTCGGGTCGTGAGTGCATGTTCTTCTATGTTCTCTTCCCCTCCATTTGATCTATCTAGGTCTAAACTCAGCTTCTTCCAAAAAGTTTCCAATAAAAAAAAAAAAAAAAAAAAAAAAAAGAGAAAAAGATGCTATCCAAAAAGATAGACTGATCCCTTGAAGGACAGCTATCCATACATTATCAAGTGAATCAAAAAGAAAATAGACCATACCCTCGAAGGATGGCTATCATTAAAATTCACAATACAGACCGCTCCCTTGAAGGACGGCTGTTTCTCAAAGAAAAATTCAAGGCTTCTTGTAATTAATCAGCCTTCCAGTCAGTTTATAGCATCACTGAAAGACTTCCCGCATCGATCAGTCTTTCCATATCAAGCAAACTTCCCGCATTGATCAGTTTGCTTTTCTGTCAAAATCATGAAGCTGAGATTTAGGACCTTTTGTCGATCATATGGAGAATCCTATTTCCCCACTATGGACATGTATTCTGTCCCTTGTAAGTTCCGACAAGATACTTACTTTTCTTTCCATTTTTATCCTAGATCTGGTTTGCGACTAGTTAGTGTCAGATTTATTTTAATCTTATATAGGGCCTTGTATGCTTGGTCTTTTGGTTTCCTTTCTGGATTTTATCTATGGTCGGTTGGGAGTCCAACTTATCATTTTCTTCTTCTCCGAGTATCTTCTCTTCTAAGTCACAGTTGTTTCCGCTTTCATCTTTGGCTCTTGTAAGGAGTATTCTCCATTTCTTTGTCTCGCAACCCTGTCAAATTGGCATTTCACATGTTAATTCAATCAAAATTTCTCTTCTATCTAGGTTCATCTTATCTATCAAAACATCTATCTGTATTCATTTCTCATTACAATTACATCCATATATCAAACACATTTGTCTATCTATCCATCAAAATATCGAAAAATACGTACATCTAAGGTACATTACATCTATCTATATCTCATCCATATATCAAACACATCTGTCTATATATCCATCACAATATTTAAACACATGTACATCCAAGTTACATCACATCATCTATCAGTCTATATCTATCCAATCACATCTATTTTATCCACATTTCCATCTATCTAATCACATTACATCTATCATATATCAGTCTATATCTATCCAATCACATCTATTTTATCCACATTTCAATCTATCTAATCACATCTATTTCTATCATCCATCAGTCTATATCTCTCTAATCATATCTATTTTTCTATATCCATATATCCATGTATATCAAAATTACAAACATGAGTACAATCATATGACCAATAATATGATGAATCTATATATATACATGTGTGTTTTTACAAAAAAATGGGTGGCTTCCAATCGAGCCATCTATACAATGCCTTCCAATCGAGGCTACATCACTATACAAATACACAATCTACCAAGTCTCTATATGGTGAAATCAGAAGCGTGGAGGACACTATCTCCTCCACCCTCCTCTGCACCCGGCTGTCCCTCCTGACCGCCGCCTATCGAGCTCGAAGCACCTGCTGCTGGAGGTCTCGGCCCACCTCGGTCCCTCCCAGTGCTCCCTCCGCCTGAGGCTCCGCTCGCTGTAGCTGTCGCTCCTCTCCTCCTCGCCCCGTACCGAGGCACATCTGGGGCATGCTGCGCTAGAGCATCCTCATAATATCTCACCTCAGCCAGGAGAGACTGGTATGTGCTCAGGCTCACCATACCCGGTGCTCGTAAAGGTGCTGCTGGGGCTGCTGGCGCTGCTGGTGGTGCCCCTCCTAGAGCCGTGCCCTGTGTCCCAGACTCTGATGTGGCACCAGTCTCTCCGTACTTGGCCCTGAGGGCCTCCCTGTGCCGGAAGTAGCGGTCCCTCTGCTGGATCGCTGTATCTCGCTCCTGGCGAGCGGTGTCTCTCTCCACAATCAGGGCATCCCTCTCCTCCGTCAAGGCCCTGATCTCCTCCAGAGCTACCTGATGTGTCTGTATCAGTGTGGCATGCTCTCCCTCTAATCTGTCTAGTGTCGCAGCTATGTCCTCCTCATCAGCATCTATCGAGGGCGGGAGATGTCGTGGAAGCTCTGTGTCATACCACGCTGCATAGCCCTCATCCACCCCCGCGTCATCATCGCTGTCCGTGGAGGGTGGAGCCTCTCTCAGTGGGTCTGTCGGGATCAAAATCGGCAAATCTGTCTCTCTGCCATCCCGCCTATATGGCGTGTATGTGGCCGGCACTGTCTGTACTAGACCAAACTGCCTCAGTATCCGCATGAATGGGACTCGCTCCCACATATCTGGTCTACGACCTCTGACCACTCGGCTCCGTCTCAATGCTACCAAGTGGGCATCCTGACCAACCCATATCGGAAATGCCCGATATGGTCTCCAGATAACCTGATCTGGTGTAAGCGTCCTAAAACGCTCCGAGTACCACTCAGCTGATCTACCTGTGTCTCCTGCGGCCATGTCAGCCCGCCATCTCCGAAATCCATAGTCCACACCCCCCACTGCTGCTGGCATCCACGGAAGCCCGGATGGCCTAATCACTGCTATGTGCTCATACGCCCAGCAATGGAGCACAAAACTAACATCAATCCCTGTCCTCCGACCAGTAGTGTACATCCATAGCTCATAGTAAATCTGAGCTATCAGGGCATCAGCGAAGGCAAAAATCTGTCTGTACTGCAAGATGTCGCACACGCAGTCTAGCAGTAGCAAGGGGAATCTCCCACCTCCTGAGTCCGGCAAGGCAAAATAAGATATAGCCATCTGAATCAGGGCTATCCGCCTGCTCCGAGGGCTATCCTGTCTGTACTGTGAGGCTATCCTCACTGCCCCAGATACTATCTCCGAGTCATCTGATCTGTCTCTGTACAATCGCACCAGGGCCCTCTGCTGCTGCTCTCGGGGTGTGATCTCAATCGGGTCCCCCGTAATCGGTAATCGGAGGATCCTGTATACATCCTCATGGGTGATAGTCATCTCACCCGTCCTAAACCAAAATGTGCACGTGTGGCTGTCCCACCGTCGCACTAATGCCCGCATGAGCTCCACATCCCGTGGCACTTGTCTGTAATATCTAAAACCCCCGAGCCCGGCTCGCTCTAGATGCTGCCAGTCTGCATCGGTCACATCAGGAAGGATCATCTCTAATAGCTCAGGGATGGCATCCCTCATATGAAGAGCCTCTCGTGCCTGCATCCACGACATCAAAAGCATAATTAGTCTCTTATTTTCATAAATCTCATCTTCCAAAACAATAACATCCAAGACTAGAAGGAAATACTAAAAATCTTTCAATCGGCGTCGATTTGGTCAAATCGGCGTCGTTCGTTATAGTCGGCGCCGATTAATATCAATCGACGCCGATCCAAACCAATCGACGCCGATTATACCAATCGGCGCCGACTGAGAGGCCAGGGGTAAACCAGACCCTGGCCTCCCATATGCATGGAAAATCAAACAAAAAAAAAAAACTAAGAAAAGTGGGTTCAACAGTGACTACTTACCCCAGGTCGTGTCCTCCTGCGCTTCTGTCCGCTCCCAGAGGCTTCCATTGTGTTCAAATCAAAAATCTATCTCTGTCTGAATCAATCGTCACGTTGCAAATTAATCGTTTACGTTTTCCGTTCGCATATTTATATGCGTCTGGATTGGTCGGCGCCGATTTTTTGGGTCGACGCCGCTTGCTTTGGTCGGCGCCGATTAGTTTAGTCACCACCGATTTTTCATGTCTGTTTGCCATAGTGTTGATACTTGGCTTTCTCATCTATCTGATCATTGTTGTGTGCTGAATCTTGCCTTTTGGCACATCTTTTAGATGTCATTGTCTATTTCGGGTTTGTTCCCTTTGCGTGGGACACTCGTATCTTTCGGCAGCTTAGAGTTAAACGGATCTGTAGGCACTAACGTCGTCTGATTTATCGACCGTCTAGTTCTCCCTACCAATGTGTCTCTCTTTAGATGCTGACTATTTTGCAGTTCTCCTTACACTCATGGGTCTGTAGGAACTAACGTCGTCTCACGAGGAGACCGGCTAGTTTTCCCTACCAATGTGAGTACCTTCGGTTGCTGCCCTTGTGTTTATTTTTATGCATCCTCAATGGTCAGTTCTACTCCAGCTATCCGACTGGGGCATCCTGCATTTTCCATCTACCTCTTTCAAACTCGGGATCGTCTGTTCTATCATCCATCCCATCCCTAGTTTGAGGGGGATCACATCACCACAAGTTCTTCTCTTCTTCCATCTCCTTGTTTTTGTCTCATAACCTTGCTTATCGCAAGTTACTTGACAAAAAGGGGCAAAATGTAGACACCTAAAATTGGTTTCTCAATTTAGTGTCCCTCACATTCGTTTTAGGTAACCTGGGGCACGTTCACGTCACCAACTATCCCCTTGGGATATTATCCAATTTGTGATTTAATCACTTACTCTAAATTTAATTCATCACATCACATCTTACCCATGAGTAATTAAATAATTAAATATTTAATTACGCTTCTTCCCATGCATCTTAATCACTTATCTGCCCCAAATTTATTCTACCCATGTATCACATCCATTTTTAATCTTCCCTAAGCGGGATATTTCCCGTGGTCGGGATAAGTCTTGTCTTTTTCGAATCGATCAATTTTGGCCATCTCGGGAGTCTTCTCCGCGATCGGCGCCGACCCATTTGGTCGGCGCCGATTTTATAGGAGCGGCGCCGATTATAAAAGCAGGTCCATAGCTCAGTTCGAAGGACCGAAAAAGAGACGAACGAGCGAAAGAAAGCACTTACGCACGAACAGAGAGCGAGAAAGATTCAGGTTGCAAGAAAGAGAGATCTTTTTAGCATCAATTGTCTCAGTTAGGGCAGATCCTGTCCTAATCAATCCCTGAGAGGAGCACCGTTACTCTGCCCGTATCATATCAACATCATACACCACCATCTATCATCTAGTGACTCTGTTTCAGCGTCTCTCCATCTTCGGCACATCTTGCAGACTACATTCACCTTCCAATCCCCGAATCTCATCGCACAGTCCCTGATTGGTCAGTCTGCCTTCAGTGGACACTGATCTTATCCAGTCGACGCCGATCAGTCCCAGTCGACGCCGATCACATCAGTCGCCACCGATTATACCCAGTCGACGCCGATTTCACTGCAGACAGGTAAAAGGTCACAGGTAACACAAATCCAGCATTATTTCGCAGTTCCCTGTTTTCTGTACTTTCTGTCTGCTGTTCAGTTTCTGTTTTATTACTGCAATCAGAAAATCTAGTCTTTATTTACATCTTTTATCATGTATGCTTCTTTTCTTTATTGAAAACGTGGACTGACATCCACCAAGGAAGCTCATCGCTTCCCGGACCCGCTCCTCGGGCAGTCCACCCAAATATCTTCTAACGCCATCTTTTTCTGTCAAGCATCGGTGTTTTGCAGGTTACTCGGAGCTATTGTGCAAAGTGCTCGTGTGCGCCCGTCTTGTCTACATCAGCTTCCTCATTCGTCTACATCTTCATCAGGTATCGATTTCATTGGAGTTTTTCAGGGTTTTTGTGTTTAGTTTGGTGCATTAACTTGGACAGGTAACAAGCACGAAATTCTTGAACTACGCCGTATCTATAGATGACCTGTGGCCCTGGCTGCTGGGGCAGCCCTACTGGTCTAATACATACGATATTCTCATATGCCCAACAGTGTAGTAAAAACGTCGAGCAAATTCTGAATCACCTCATCCGGTGATAGCCCCACAGCTCTCGGTATAACTGCACCAGGTATACTGGTGCCCAAGCATAACATGTGTGCTCCTCCACCATCTCATGTAGCACACCCATAAGTGCCCGTGGAAAGCGGCCTCCCTCTGAGTCTAGGAGGGCAAAGCAGGTGATCCCGATCATCATTAGCACGACAAGCCGTGTCTCATCGCGGTGGGCTCGGTACATATCCCCATACGTGATACTCGTGCTGTGATATGTCAGTAGCGCAGCTGCATCCCCGAATACATGTAGGATGTTGTCCATGGCTGTCTCAGTGTCAACCTGAAAGACTACCTCTCCATCAATCGGTAATCAAAGGATGTGATACACACCCTCCAATGTGATGGTCATCTCTCCAGTCAGGAGATGGAACACATTGGTTACCGGATCCCATCTCTCGATGAGGGAAACCATCAAACTGTGATCCCTGTCAATCGCTCTGTATCGCTGGACTCCGCCGAGTCCCACCTCGCGCATGATACCCCACTGCGCTGCGGACACGTGTGGCCGCATCCGTCTCAACAGTGGGGGCATCCTGTCCTGCATCGTCAGCTACTGACGTGCCTGTAAATCCAACTCACTACATTAGCCCTACTCTTTATCACAGCATCTACTTATACCCTCTACACCCACCTATCGTACCCTAAAAACCTCTACTGAGATCCCTCCTCCCTTATCACACCCAACAACAACCTACACCATACCAAAACACTCAAACAATACCAAAACCCGTCCACCATAACCCAAACCGTATAACCCAACCCAAACCAATAAACCAAAACCCCTAACCAATACAAACACTCAAACATACAAACA
Source organism: Taxus chinensis (assembly GCA_019776745.2). Taxonomy (NCBI): domain Eukaryota; kingdom Viridiplantae; phylum Streptophyta; class Pinopsida; order Cupressales; family Taxaceae; genus Taxus; species Taxus chinensis. The sequence goes on from CM034153.1 coordinate 15,749,642, forward strand.
CCCCAAACAACAACGCTAAACCATACAAAAACACTCAAACAAGAACCAAACACTCCACCACAACCAAACCATATCACACACCAAACAATACCAAAACACCTAAAATTACCAAAACACTCAAACAATACCAAACACCCCCCACCACAACACCCCCATACCAACCGCCCCCAACAATACGCACCACCCCAACCACAACCTAAAACCAGACCAAAACACGCATATACATAACCAAAACACCTCCACCACAACCACAAAACCAGCAGCAACACACCCAAACAAGTACCAAAACACCGAAACCAAGACCAAAACACTGCAAATAATACCAAAAAACCCCCACCACAACCCAAACAATACCACAACACCCAAACAAACAACCCAAATAATACCAAAACACCCAAAAAACAACCAAAAATTCAAACCAACAACAAAACCCAAACCAACAAAAATAAAAATAACTAAGGACCGGTACCGGTCACTTATGACCGACACCGGTCCTATTCACTGACGCCGGTCGCTATACGACCGACACCGGTCACTTACAAAACTCCGTCCACCATAAATTTCATGACCGATGCTGGTCGCTGTAAAATTTCGGTGCCCGACCTCACGCGGCCCCCCCCTAAATCCATTTTTTCCTATTTCTCCCTCTATACCCGCCCAAACACCCTAAAAACCTACCCACCCAGCCACCTTGGCCTATTTAACCTATCTACCCTCTCCTTTTCTTAAATCATTTCCATTTATTAATTATTTTATCAAAATCTAACATTCCTACCCAAAACCCAAATACAGCATAATATACTCAAATCCACACAACGAGGGGTTTTGAACCTACCGGTACGACGACACGTCGTCGTGGTGGGATGGGTGGTGGTGGTCCAGCTGGTCCAACACCTCCTGCTCCTCCTGGCTATGCCATGACTATAAACTCTCCTCTGTTGGGTCCTCCACCAATCAACTGCTGCCTCCTACTCACTAGGGTCCACTAAACACTCAATTCTCCACTCAAATAGCGCCACCTCAACCAACAAATGCTCCAATCTCAACAATCCACCTCAGACAACTCCAATTGGTTTTCAAATTGACAATGTGACAATGACCGGCCGTATTTTTATTTTTATAGGTTTTTGACCTATAACCGATATCGGTTTTATTGAACCCTAAGGAACCGGTATCGGTCATCTAACCGATATCGGTCATACACAATCGATATCGGTTTAATCTCACCTCTACCCCAATTTCGGCCCTTATTTACTAATAGCCCTTTCTAACAACATCGCCTATATCCACCTTCGTTGACAACCCTTTGTTTACTTCATTGGCCCGACCCAAGGCCGTCACCTACCATTTGGCCTGACCCCAGGCCGCAACCAACCCATTTGGCCCGACCCAAGGCCATAACCTACCATTTGGCCTGACCCACGGCCGCAACCAACCTATTTGGCCCAACCTAAGGCCGTAACCTACCATTTGGCCCGACCCACGGCCATAACCAACCTATTTGGCTCGACCCAAGGCCGCAACCAACCCATTTGGCCCGACCCCAGGCCGCAACCAACCCATTTGGCTCGACCTAAGGCCGTAACCTACCATTTGGCCTGACCCACGGCCACAACCAACCCATTTGGCCTGACCCAAGGCCGCACCTAACCATTTGGCCTGACCTATGGCCGCACCAATTAAATACCATACCCACAATCAACGTTTTATTTTATCCATCCATCATGTACCTTTTTGTTCAATCGAGCTCACCTGTTCGTGTTTTAGCATGATCAGGGTCCTTGACTTGATCAGTCGACCAACTTTTCCTAGACTTAGACCGTGACGTTTATCTCAACCAAACCAGCCATTTGGTATTGCCGAACATGCCCAAACGTTCCTGTACCTTACCCGTTATATACCCTGGAGCTACTTCCTATGCCTTGGATACGAGGATTATATCACCCTTGTTTGGATAAACTATCGACCTTTGCCTATGAATTGCTTGTTTGCTCTTCAAATCATATACCCTGGTCGCACTACTGCATTTCAACGTGCGTCTGCTTCCTTGGACCTACCCCACCATCTTACCATCATCTTTACACCATTTACCCTTTATCAACCCTATCCCTGATTTCACGTTCTCTCAATCTGTGATAGATTTGAGGGGGATTACCTATACCCTTAACAGGGGTAACCACTTCTTATTATTGTCCGTGTAGCTTTAACAAAGACAAGCTACACGACAACAAGGGGCTAATGTAGACACCAAATTTGTGTCATTACGACCCCCTGTGCCCCCACATCTCATTTCGCAACCTAACCTCACCACCTAAACCTTACATAATTATTTATTAATTACCTTATAATTAATAAATCCACATCGCCATACCTGCCACCTCATGTCGCCACCTCATCATGACCTAGTCTTTAACCCTAAACTAACCTAATTAAGACCTATAACTTGGTCCACATTCCACACCCATGACTAATTACTCCTCACTCCGCACCTAAAACCAACCTTCATAATGACTTGACCAAGCCCGTAACTAATCCCTCAGGAGAAAAGGAGGGAAAGCAGGCTATTTTACCAAAAATAGCCCGCTTTGACCGTGACCGACATACCGGTTCCTACTCGACCCGCCGTCAGTTGCTGTAATTGACATCGGTTCCTTGTAAATGACCACCTCCAACCAAAAACAAGGGATCGGATTTTCATTTGATCAGGAGGAGGAGAAATCATTGAAAGGATCCGGATTTGCTTGGCCGAACAGAGACAAGTGAAGAAATAAGAAGAGTTTGCAGGGAAGGACATCAAGTCCAAGATTGCAACTGAATAACCAGAGCCCAAGTGACACTCATCCAAGCATCAGAAGAGGAGATAGCTCATCTTGGATTGTCAGATCGTCCTACTTGAGCCCTGTCTTCGTCATCACAGTCCTGGAACCTGCATCTTCATCAGGAACGAGTAAGTAGTGTCTTGTATGTTTCTAAGTACCATTTTCTTGAGCCTGCGGATTGATAGTAATTACAAGCTCATTCTTAGATCTACTACCTACCAGCACCCTGCACTTAACCTTCATCCATACATCCTTGATACTGCCCAGGAAGACCATTTTTATCACACTCTGAGTCTTCCCTGCCCTCTCATTATTCCCCTTAGCCATCCACTAGTCTTAATAACCCCACAATCACCCTGTAACAAACCTCTATCCAGAAGCACCTAGATTACTAACCCTACCAGATGTCAGTTTATCCCCTACCGGCAATGCGGTTCTCTAACCATGGTCGGTTATCCAGTGACCGGCATCGATCACTGTGACTTATACCCCAAAACCTTCTTTCTCACCTATTTGTCACCTAACAACCTCAGGTCCAGTCTGGTTTATCCCTGTAACTCAACCTGAATGTATCAACGACCAGTAACTGAACAAACAACGTGACTCTTTATTATTGATAATTTAGCTTCTATTGCTTTGTAACGAGATACCTAAATCATGAGTTTGCAAGAGATTTCTTTGTTATCATTTTGCGTTAATTTTGTATTAAAAGGGGAATTGACCACCTTCAAAAGGAAGTTTTATATTTCCTAGGCCTAAGGCAGCTCCCTCATTTATTGTCTAATTAAAATCTGGGTGGTCTTGTATTCTTACTTGTAGGTAGTCCTTCCAAGACAAAAAGGAGTTCTTCGCAATCGATCTGATCTTTCTCTACGGTACGCGCACACCATCTCAACATTCAACAGGTATTCCTCCTAGCCCTAACCCTTATCTGTTTCTCAAAGGAATGAAAGGATAGAAGCAAGTTTATTCCATAGAGTTGAAACATTCCGTGCGAAACACACGCTATATCATTACTTGTACCGATTACTTGACAAGGTGAGCAGAGGTAGCGCCTACAAAGGATTACATTACAACAACAAGCTAAGATTCTTATGGGATTAACATAATCAACATGTATGGAAATGACTCACTTTAAGAACACTTGACTTTTTAATTTAGTGATAGGGGATTACACATTTTTTGAATAGAAATAGTGCAGGATTTTGTTGGCAGAGTTCAATGGTAGAGACCTACAAAAATCATAGTAGACCACCCCTTATCACCACAGAGAAAATGAAACTGCTGAGGAGATGACTAAATAGGTAATTAAAAGCACTCACAAAAATATTTAATGATTTACAAAATCACTAGTGATTCACACAATCATTGGAAATTTTACTGGATCTTGGTGATTATAGAGAAAAATGCCTAAACTACATACAAGAGACTGATATAAAGGCCACGTCATTTCAATTGGTGTTTAGCATCGCACAAGGCGTGATTTTAGCGGTTGAATTCATGTTACCATCATTGCGTACTCAGCATTAATGTAGTGAGGATTATCTGAGTAGAACAAGCACTTCAGGAAAGAATCGATGAAGTTGACTGATACCCGTTGAGATGAAAGTTGATACTGGCTATTACACGTTGGAGTTCAAAAAGACTAGAAAAAGACCAGGAATCCTCCTATCCTGACATGATAGACACTATTCTCAAAGGTAATAAATAAATTTGAGGTTTAAGATAGATGGTTTTTGATTATATGACTGGTAAATTTTTTGTGCCATCTTGGGAAACTAAAGGGATTTCACTGGTTGAAGGACCATACAGCTCATCTCGTACATCCTTGATTCAGTGCACTTTCTAGTTACAAGCGTATGGATGGAACATAAGTATATACAGGCCATTTTCAATATGGAGTATAGAGTTGAAGGCCCTACTATAAATAAAGTCTTCATTGTGAAGGTACTAAATAAGCTTAGTAAGTGGCCCATCTGAGCCTAGGATGTGATCTGGACACATTCAATGCATTTCTTTTCCCTGTGTCTCCCTTGATCCTCGTTGTTCAATATCCTGAAGGAATTTTTGTATAGTCTTTGACGCACCTTGGTCGGCACCAGTAACCACTTATTACTTTCACAAAGGTTGTGTATGCACATGCAGGACCACGTATATTGTTAAAAGTAGGGGTGCTGGAGTAGTGGCAAAGAGAGGTAGTAAACTGGTAGTGGAAGTTGTCATTTTATTGGCTTGGTATTTGAAGGTCTAACGTAGAGCCATTCTCAAGGGTATGTTAGAAGCAACAAATATGATGAAGACTGATGAAAAATATTAATAAAAACTGATAAAATTTGATAAAAGGACCACATATGAAAGGTATGGGAAGTGCATTAGAACAATCACTGATGATTAAGGTGATTGCTAGGGATTTAAGAGAACTCAGGTCATTTGATAAGAATGAATGATTGATTCTTAAGTATTGCAGTGTTTCACACTGATGAGGATCTTAAAAATGATGAAACGAGATAAGGATTTTTGCACACCAGAAGGTACTGTGGAGATTTTTAGTGCAGAGATTGGGCATGGGGGGTCAAGACCTTGCTAGAAGATTGGATTTAGTGTTGGTTGAATCCAGCTCTAGTTAATGTCTAAGTACAGTGGTAGGTAGCATGGCATATTGATCTCTAGATGTTTTAAAGCTTGATGGAAAAACTTAAGGATATTTGAAGGTCGGGCACGATTACCTTGATTTATCTTTTCTATCATGTAAATGATTGAAGTAACTCTTGCAAACATAGGGCATCCGCGATATTGAAATATTGATGATGCTAGAAGGAAGGCGCGATTGAATAGAGTCTAAGTGTGTGATCTAGATGTGATTTGTGAACAAGAGTGGAAGAAGTACACGGGCATAGGGGAAACCAGGTATCGGTAGAGTATGTCAAAGTCTTTTTGGAAGGATTGTCCAGGTTAGGGTTCTGTAGAATAGGGCACGGCAGTGTAAGGGATGTTTTTGTGAATTTGAGCCATAGATTTGAGTAGAGATCAGGAAGATGAGCAACGAAGAGTAGTTTGTCTTATTAGTATTTTGGACAAGAAGATGGCACCAGGTGGTTAGGGTGTACCATTTCACCAAAGAAGGGAAAATTCAAGTGAAAACATGATACTGTATGCCACCAGTTTCAATGAAGAGTTATATGTGGAGATGCAATACCCAGGATAAGGTGTGTATGCTCAGAAAGGAATGGATTTGATCCCATGTATTGTAAATGATGGTGGTAGAGCAAATTTTTACAGTATCTACAGGTCGCACAAGATACCACAGAGAAGGAGATGGCACATAGGAACTGGTTCGCCCGACATGGACAAAAGGATGCCAGTAAGGGACTGTCAATCTGATAATGATGAAGTGCAAGGCTAAAAATATGGAGAGTACAGGTTGGAGTTGCTACAGACTTTATGAAAGGTTTCCCCTACTTTGGAAAACCCAAGCAACTATATTGATGGCTAATGTCGCGTGTGGCACAAATGACCATTTCTATTTTGTGGGCCACAAAATGCGCATAACCCCTCAACCTATCTCTAATTTTACCATCCTTTTCTGTGAAGGGGGAGTCATTAGATGATAGGACTTGGAGGATAAGTTAGGCCATTATTAGGATTGACTGTAGAAAGCATGCACGATTTATGGCTATTTTTGGAATGAAGTGCATTTCTCGCTACTATCGACACCCCAAATATCTCTGACCCAGTGATGAGGATGGTTGCGCATGCTTGGTATCCAAGCTGAATGGACAAGAAAGGTGGACATAGGTCAACAAGGCCTAGTTGAATGTGTGCAGAAGAGATTTCAGAAGGAACTATCTATAACCTTGTCCGCCTTCAATCCAGACGAGATAATTAATGTTGCACGCGAAGGAGAGAAGATTATTTTTTGAAATTTCCTCTTCAACCATCATCTTCTCAGAAATCAAAGTGCCCATATAGGCAAGATAAGTTCTGTATGTGAAGATACTCATATGTAGACATCCTTCCCTCGCAAAGAGATTTGAAAAATACACTTGTGACACCATGACGGCCGCCCACAAGGTGCGCCTGGAGAAATGGTATGAGAGGATGCGTGATGTATTTAGGGTTGAATGGAGGATAACTAAAAAATTTCTAGTGCTAGTGCAAGGAGAAGGTGAGTTCTCTATTTACCAACACTTTTGTATTGGTAGATGGGACCAAGATCCTATGGTGTAAACTACCTTTCTTGTTCACCATGCAATATTTCCAAGCAAGGGTCAATCACTTCAAGGAGGAAAAAAAGACAAAGGTTCGACCTCAGCAAGGTAGACTAGGACCACCACAACCTATGATAGAAAGCTTGTATACCCAAAGAAGTGCACACTTATGTGGAGAAGTATGTCTCCCATGAGGTGCACATGATAAAATCTATGATGCTACCAATTGCTGGAAGGACCGCAGTCAAGGGTATAACCATGCGCATTAGGCCCAAGTAATGAGAAGGGCACTTACTTGTAAAATGATGTCTCCATCCCAGAAGAACCCACCAGAAGAAATAAGGTCGTGTTTAAGGAAGAGGGAAAGAGGGGAAGAGGCACCAAAGAAGAAGGCACCAAGTGTGTAGACAGCATAATCTATGGGTGTGCACTGGAGTCAGGCACCCAGTCTGAGTACATATGCATGGAGGAAGAAGTCCCCTGTTAAGGAAAAGGAAAAATCACCAAGGAAAAATTCACCTGTTGAAGAAGAAGAGAAGGAGGATTCTCCTTTATTAGAATCACTAGTTAGGAAGGGGCAAAAGGTAGTAGAGAAGGTAGAATCAGAAGAAACAAAGAGCCTAGAGGCCTATAAAGGTGTGAGAGATGATGAAAAGCATGAAGATGCTTAGGACCATAGTATGTACAATGTGCATGACTCCGAGGATGAGGGAAATGAAGAAAAGCATGTGGAAGAGGAAGGGGATCAAGGAAAAGGGGAGAGTGAGGAAGTGAATACAAAGGATAAAAGGACCCCAAGCCTCACCAAGGATCAGATAGAAGAGGCAGTAGAAAGATAAGTAGTGGGCATAATAAAGTAATTGGTGGAGTAGGAAGTGGAGTGCATCACTGACGAGATACTCAGGGAGATAGAGGAGGAAAGCATAAGAAAATAATATGGGAGCATGGGCAGAGATCCCAACTTAGTGGTAAGCTTTCCAAGGGTAGAACGCATAGGAGGGAAGAGTGTGGTAGTAGTGCAGGAATAAGGAATGAGTTACATTAATGATCTAAGTAAGGTACTACACACGTGCTTCCAAAGTATCGTGCCTAGAGATAAACTCCTTACATGGTCTTCATTTGAAGAAGAAGGTACATACCCACGAACAATGAAGATGCTATCTTGGGATTTTGAGTCCCACATTGATGAGCCTGAGTTTGAGGTCAAAAAAGGGGCATTGATGAAGGTACTAGAGTCCAAGATAGTGCAACAGTTATCCGATGAGCAGGTCTACAATGTGCTCAACAATGTGTCAGTAGAGATTGAGGCAAGACTCTTCAGAAGGAATGACAGGGTAAGGTTCTTAGAGGAAGAATTGGAGAAGAAGAAGGGGGAAATCATTGAGAAGAAAAAGGATCTGAAGTAGGAAGAGCTGATCAACGCACAGTTAAGGTGTGAACTAAGGGAGGAGAAGGTGAAGGTATGTGAGGTGTAAAAGAATATTGAAATGATCATGAATGCCATCAATTTGAAACACCCATACCTAGCACCGTATGAGAAGAAATATGAGTTGAATTTGTAATGCTTGGAAGAATTAACCCACATCCTTACCATGGAGATGTGGCCGCTCACTATAGAATTAGCAGAAGAGACATTAATGCACTAGAATGAGGAAGAGAAGTAGAGGATCAGGGAGATAATGACACAATATTATGAGCTCCTTTCCATTTTATAGACTACCGCATGGATGGCTAAGGCTGTGTATGATAACTACATTGATAGAGATAGGGTAACAAGCATACTAGTTGCTACACATGAGGTGGGTTTGAAGGAATACCAAGATAAGAATAAAGGAAACAAGGTGGAGAGGGATAATATCCTAGCCAAGGTTGAAAAGAGGATGGAAGTGATCGAAGCCTTACGGGGATCAATTAAAAATAGGCTTAATGTATTATACCCCTAGATCACCCATAGAACGGACACGCTAGACGACCTTGACAAGCAGCTAGAAGGGATTGTAGATATGTTTAATGCTACGGGAAATGAACTAAGTTTTGAGGAGGTAAGATTTCTAGTGGGTGACCTACTTTAGCAGGCGCGGGGTGAAGTAGATGTATGGGAAAAGATCGAGGTGACAATAAGGAAGGATTTCCCACTCCTCTTGCAGCAATAGGGTCAAATTATATAAGTGTGTCCCACTTGGTGGCCAAAAATATTTTTAAATCTAACTAGTAAATAAATATTTAAAAATACTATAATTTTTTTTAAAAATAAGGTATATTTTGGATTCCCTACACCTTGGTATTTATAAGCTCTTAAAAATACATGTTTAGTCATTTAATATGTGTTTGGTCATGTTTTGGTTGTCAGACATATTTTTATGAAAGTAAAAAAACTACAAAAAGTGGGACACAATTATATGCTTTGACCCAATAGTAAGATCTTCGATTCTTTTAATTTTTTTATTCTTCATTCTTACGTTCTTTACTCCTTCACTCAATTTATCTAGGTGACCCTACTAGGCATGCTAAGTAGATAAGGTGCTAGTATGGAGACTTAGTGGTCAAGGAAAGAATATTCCATGCATGGAATATTCCTAGGAAGAAATCATTGTAGAAAGTGGAGAGCTTAGAATAGAATAAACATGCACAATTGGAGGACCACATTGACACTTAGCATCTAATCAGCTCCTGAAGAAAGGCATGGCGGTGGGTAATGACCCTATAAGAAGAGATGCTTGAGTAGAAGAGGACACAAACATATAGAGAGACAAGAAGATGGTAAGGATGGAAGACACATAGTATGAGGAAAGTGAAGCTTTGCAGAAAATATTACGAGGCCCTAAGAATTGGGGTTCTCATTAGAGGATTATAGGAATGTTATCATGTCTAAGGGATGGGTTTGTACAGTTTTTGTAATAAAGAAAGCATAGCTAGGACCTCTGATATATGGGTTAGATCCATGTCTTGATACATTTGGTTTGATATTACCCTTTTGAATGTAATGTGGTTGTTGAGATTATGATCAATATAAATATATGGCTCTGTTCAGAATAACTGGTTCAGGGGTGCAAACCCTAGTGTTTGTTGGGGTGTGGAGCCTTTTTTTGGTCTTCTTGAATTAGTGTTGAAGTGCTGGAGCTCAAACGGTTAAGTTTGGAGACTTTAGGAGCATTCTGCAGTTGGTTGTTGTGACGTGGCTATACAGTCGTTGTGTCATTGTTGCGACGTTGTTGTTAACATGTTGTTAAATTGGCTGTTAACGTCCGGACTATTTTTCCAACCGTGGGAAGTTGAAAGATCATGACTTTAAATCTTCTAGGGTCAGCTTTATGGATTCGTAAAAGGATTGTAATCCTATAAATAGAGGTGTTAGGGTATCTTGAAGATATCTTGAGTGTTCAAGAGGTGATCAAGAGTGATCAAGGTTAAGCAATTGGGTGTCAATTGTGGTTTAGATGTGGTTTGGCATCTTTAGAATTCTGTTGTGAGGTCATAACTGAGAGAAGACTGCGAGAGTTGTTTTAATCTTGTTGATAATAAAATTTGAGCAAGTTCTTGGTGGACGTAGCCCACATTGGGTGAACCATGTTAAATATTATCTTGTCTTCTTTTGTGCATTATTTATTTATGCTGATATATTTCTGCAAGTATAATTCTGCTATATAGTTTCCTACTGTTGTGGTTTGAGGAATTGTTTCTACATATTTTTTCTCTAATTCCTAACAATCGGTATTAAAGTTTTGGTGGTTTTTTCTGAAGTTGTAAATCATAGGGAATGTTTAGCTTGAGTGGGAGCTATGGCAGATGAGGGCATATCGAGGGTTGAGAAGTTTAATGGGCAGAAATTTAGTTTGTGGAAGATGCAAATGGAGGATTACTTATATCAGAAGGACCTCCATGTTCCTTTGGCTAGAAAAGCAAAGAAACATATAGCCATGTCGGATGAGGATTGGGAGTTGCTGGATAGAAAGGTGCTTGAGGAAATTCATTTATTCCTTGCATATTCGGTTGCTTTCAAAATATCATAGGAGAAGACCATGGAAGGTCTCATGAGTGTGTTGGGGAACTTATATGAAAAACCCTTTGCCTCTAATAAAATATTTTTGATGAAAAAGTTATTTAATATGAAGATTTCTGAGAATGGTTTTGTTGCTGACCATTTGAATGAATTTAATATGGTTGTGAGTATGTTAAAATCAGTAAAATTTGACTTTGATGATGAGGTCAGGGCATTATTGATTTTGTGCTCCTTACTAGATAGATGGGACAACTTGGTTATGGCTATAAGTAATTCAGTCTCTAATAACTCAAAGTTGAAGTTTGAGGATGTAATAAGCATGATCCTAAGCGAGGAAATGTGAAGGAAGAGCACCAGAGATTCTTGTACTTCTAGAAATTCTTTGATGGTGGAGAGCAGAGGGAGACAAAAGAATAGAGGGAAAGGTAACCATGGGAAGTCGAATGATCGTGGAAGGTCAAAGTCCAAGAGTAAGTTGGAATGTTGACATTGTGGGAAGGTTGGTCATGCTAAGAAAGATTGTTGGGCTCTTCAGGATAAGAAGAATAAGAAGGAGGAAACTAAAGAGGTAAATGTGGCAGCAAGTGATGTTTTTTAGGATGTCTTAATTATTTCTTTAGATAATATTGTTGAATCTTGGGTGTTAGATTTAGGGGATTCTTTCCATGCCACCACACATAGACATTACTTTACTGATTTTGTTCAAGGTGATTTTGGACATGTATATCTTGGTGATGATGAACCATGTAGCATAGTAGGGAAAGGTTGTGTTCGGGTGAAAATGTAGAATGGGAACACATGGCTGCTTAAGGACATCAGACATGTGCCTAAGTTGAGCCGGAACTTGATATCAGTAGGAAAACTAGACAGTGATGGCTATACGGTTAGTTTTATAGTGGATTCTTGGAAGGTTACCAAGGGAGCTCTTGTGGTTGCAAGAGGTAAGAAAAATGGTACTTTGTATTTAACTAGTGGTGTTGATTAATGCAATTTAGTTGTTGCAGATGGAGATGCAACTTTGTGGCATCAAAGACTCGGTCATATGAGTCATAAGGGCATGCAGATTATAAAGGAAAGGTTACCTAGATTAAAGGAGTTAGATTTGGACATCTGTGAGGACTTTGTTTATGGGAAATAGAAGCGGGTGAGATTCCTCAAGGTTGGACCTACTAGGAAGGAGGGTAAGTTAGAGTTAGTGCATACAGATGTATGGGGGCTATCTAAGGTAAACTCTATTGGTGGTTCATGTTATTACGTCACTTTCATTGATGATGCAACTAGAAAAGTTTGGGTATATTGCATTAGAAAGAAATCTAATGTGTTTGAAACTTTCAAAAGATGGAAAGCCTTGGTTGAGAATGAAACAGGTCTCAAGTTGAAATGTCTCAGGTCAGATAATGGAGGGGAATATTGTAGAAATGAATTTATTGATTACTATTCAGTAAATGGGATCCACAGGAAAATAATGGTTCCAAATACGACATAGGAAAATGGAGTGTGCTAGGTGCATGAGGTTACATGCGGGGCTGCCACTCATGTTTTGGGTGGAAGTGGTAAGCACAGGTGTTTATCTGATTAACAGAGGACCCTTTATGGCCTTGGATGGAGGTATACCTGAGGAGGCTTGGTCTGGTAAGAAAAGTGATTACTCATTTCTTAGAGTATTTGGATGTGAGGTATTTTTTCACATTGATAAAGATTATAGGACCAAGTTAGAGGCTAAGTCTGAGAAATACACCTTTGTTGGATATGGTGAAGATGACTTTGGTTTCCATGTTTGTAGTCTTAAAGACAAGAAAATATTTCAGTCTGGAGATATTGTCTTTAATGAAAAAGTTATGTATAAATATCAGTTGCAGGAATAGAAAGAGGAATGAAAGAAATAATACACACTGTTAGAGGACATTGTGGACAATAAGGTGTCCAAGGGGCCAGTTCAGGTACAACATGTTCCGGCACAGCCAGTTAAGGTACCTACTCATCAGGAACCCAAAACTCATGAGGTGAGAAGGTCTTCTAGGGTAAGAAGGGAACCTAAAAAATTTACTCCATCTTTGAATTATTTATTGCTCACTGACAATGGAGAGCTAGAGTGCTTTGAGGAAGCAGTGCAGGTGGATTCCAGGAAGAAGTGGGAGCAGGCCATGGATGAAGAGCATAGATCTCTTATGGAAAACCAGACTTGGGATCTAGTGGAGCTACCCGAGGGCAAGAGAGCATTGCAGAACAAGTGGGTGTATAGAATCAAAGAGGAAGATGGAGGTAGGAAATGATACAAGGTCCAGTTGGTGGTCAAAGGATTTACACAGAAGAAAGGTATAGACTTTGATGAAATTTTTTCTCCAGTTGTTAAAATGACTTCTATTAGGATTGTTCTTGGTTTAGTTGCGGTAGAAGAACTGCACTTAGAACAGTTGGATATGAAGACTGCATTCCTTCATGGTGAGTTAGAGGAGGAATTGTACATGTAGCAGCCACAGGGTTATGAGGTCAAAGGGAAGGAGAGGTTAGTGTGCAAATTGAAGAAGAGCTTGTATGGCTTGAAACAAGCTCCATGGCAGTGGTACATGAAGTTTGACAGTTTTATTCAGGAGCAGGGTTACTCTAGGTGTCACTCAGACCATTGCGTGTACATCAAGAAGTTTCTTGATGGTAGTTATATTATTTTGTGCATGTATATAGTTGATATGCTTGTTGTAGGAAAGAACATGCAAGAAATAAAGGTACTCAAGAAGCAGCTAGGTGACTCCTTTGCTATGAAGGATTTGGGGGCAGCAAAAAAAATCCTTGGTATGAGAATAACTCAAAACAAGAAGGAGAGGAAGCTGGTATTATCTCAAGAAGAGTACATAAAGAAGGTCTTGGAGAGGTTTAGTATGCAGGATTCTAAACCGGTTAGTACTCCTTTGGTAGGTCACTTTAAATTATCAAAGGAACAGAGTCCCAAGACTGAGGAGGATATAATACAGATGTCTAGGGTACAATACTCATTAGTAGTTGGTAGCTTGATGTATGCTATGGTATGCACTAGGCCTGACATTTCCCATGCAGTGGGAGTAGTGAGCAGGTTTATGAGTGATCCAGGTAGAGAGCACTGGCAGGCAGTAAAGTTGATCCTTCAGTATTTGAGAGGGACCATGGGAGCAACATTGTGTTTTGGTAGATCAGACACTACATTATGTGGATATGTAGATTCAGACATGGCAGGAGATTTAGACAGCAGGAGGAGCATGACAGGTTATGTATTACGGTTGGTGATACAACGGTGAGTTGGATTTCACGGTTACAAAAGGTTGTGGCTTTTTCAACCACAGAGGCAGAGTATGTTACTACCACAGAGGCAAGCAAGGAGATGATTTGGCTACAATAGTTGCTTGATGAGTTGGGTCATAAGCAGGAATTTATGAGACTACACAGTGATAGTTAGAGCACTATTCATTTGGTGAAGAACTCCGCTTTCCACTTTAGGACGAAGCACATTTAGCTGAGATATCATTTCATCAGGACAACTTTGGAAGAAGATAAGTTGAAGCTGGAAAAGATTCATACCAGTCAAAATCCCATGGATGTGATGACCAAGGCAGTCACAAGAGAGAATTTGAAGTTGTGTTCAACTTTGATTGGCCTTCAAGGTTGATAATGAAGGGTTAAGAACTTTGCTCAGTGGAAACAGTCTCCAAGTGGGAGATTGTTGGGATGTGGAGCCTGTTTTTGGTCTTCTTGAATCAGTGTTGAAGTGCTGGAGCTCGAACGGTTAATTTTGGAGACTTCAGGAGCATTCTGCAGTTGTTTACTATGATGTGGTTGTGTAGTCGCTATGCCATTGCTGCGACGTTGCTGTTAACATGCTCTTAAATTGGCTGTTAACGTCAAGACTGTTTTTCCAGCCATGGGAAGTTAAAAGATCACGACTTTCAATCTTCTAGGGTTGGCTTTATGGCTTCGTAAAAGGATTGTAATCCTATAAATAGAGGTGTTAGGGTATCTTAAATATATTTTGCGTTTCAAGAGGTATTGAGTCTTAATGATCAAGAGGTGATCAAGAGTGATCAAGGTTAAGCAATTGGGTGTCAATTGTGGTTTAGATGTGGTTTAGCATCTTTGGAATTCTATTGTGAGTTCATAACTGAGAGAAGACTGTGAGAGTTGTTTTACTCTTGTTGATGATAAAATATGAGCAAGTTCTTGGTGGACATAGCCCACATTGGGTGAACCATGTTAAATCTTGTCTTGTCTTCTTCTGTGCATTATTTATTTATGTTGTTATATTTCTGTAAGTATAATTCTGCTATATAGTTTCCTACTACTGTGGTTTGAGGAATTGTTTCCGCATATTTTTTCTCTAATTCCTAAAAGTGTTATTTACTTATATTTTATGACAGATATGTTCTTTTTATTTCATGCCATGATGTTTCTCTTGTTATTAAATGCTATGGTATAAGGATATGATAGCTCATGTTGTGATTTTACATGAGTATTCACTTCTCTGCAACTAATCCTCTAAAAATGGAAAGATCTTCTTACAATACTCAAATAAAGGAGGGAATCAATACCCATGTGTGCCTCAGGTGAGCTTCCAGTTCCATCTGGGTGATAGGATGACACGCATGGGGTTAGAAGTTAGTAGGTGGATAGAAAATGACTACAACCATATTTTCCTAAAACCTTATTCTTCAGAAACTACTATTTTTAGGTGGGGCCCACTCATCACCAAGGCCTAAACCATACATTTATTGTAATATAATAGAGTCCTCTACAACACTGAATCATAAATTTTTATTAACTAATCAAAACTGGGTCATTATACTTCACGTCCTGTAAACCGCTCCTAGTTAGGGTTTAACTAGGGTTTTAGAACACTTTACCTTTTTAACATTCGTTCATAAAATCTTGATGATCAAGTGAAATCATTATTTTTATGAAACCTTATAAAATCACCACAGAAGATTCCCTGAAATCCACAAGGTACCATGCAAAGAACACTATTCACAACAAGCATCTAAAGTTCAACTTCGAGCTGGAATTTCACTTATTTTTCACCCTAGCTCACATAATAAGTCATATCTTGAGAAATAGACATAATGGACACCTAAATTTTTTCTCAAACAATCAAGAATCATCCTTATAAAATTTCCAATCATCATAATTTCAATGGCATACCCAAATCTCTCCATTCACTAAGACTTACCTATGTTTGTATGTTTGTTCCTCAGTGTAGAAGCTAGGGTCAATTGAAAGAATGTAATAACTAAACATATAATCTCTACAAATGACCCAAAAATACCTAATATACCATGATATACCTAAATTCATGCTTCCATGAGCTCTTATGTCTCCAAACCATACTATTACACCTACAAGCAACCATACCTTCTCCCAATGAGCACCTGTAACATAGCAAGTCACTTGTATCTGTACCATGCCACATCTGTGAGTGCCCAAGAACCCTCAAATCCTACTCCTCATCATGTCAACATTATTCTTAAGTACCTAAGAAGCTCATACTTGTAAGGTACATCTTTTAGGCACCTATATAGGCTTTCTAGAGCAAGTTATCCTCACTGAATCCCATTGTATCAGCTAAAACACATCTAAAAAATATGTCAATATCAAGAACATCATCATGACATCATAATAAAACATTCAATTTTTCATTAATGTGGTTTTGAATCAATTAAAAAACCTATTAGGACCACATGCCAACATGTTATATGTAGGGGATAACCCTTTTTCACTATAGCACCAATTCAATCTGAATGCTTACATTTATACAGGTATTGTTGAATGCCTTTCTTCTACTAATCCATTGATGATGTCATTGAAATATGATCCTTTTCTCAATTTCTTGAGAAATATCACATGATTTTTATTGAAACTGATGACCTTCTTAGTCAACTCATTCCCTTTGTTGTTTTTGGAACCTTCTTTCCATCTTTTCATTGAGTCTCAAGTTCATTCCAATTACCGATTCTCCTTTAGTGTTGCAAAGACAAGTCTTTCTCATTTTAGGCTTGTTGTTTTCATATTGATATCGATGACATTTGATAGGTATTTTTTATTAATTTTTCGTGTACTTCATGACCATTATTTTTTCATAAGTTGATTCTCGGCAAATGTTTTAGAAGCTTTAACATTATCACTAGCCTCTTGATGTTCCATCTTTGCAAGCTATTTCAAATTTTCTTCCTTTGGGTGCACCAAATATTCCTTGAGTTTCTTCTCTTTATAGTGTGATGTATATATTGCTTCATTATCTTGGAAAGGGAATGAGCATAAGGTTAGGCATGCAACATGGAAATAATCATCTTCTCCATCTTATTCATTTTGATATTTGAATTCCACATTCATAGTGAAAGCACCTTTTCCTTGAGTGGAGTTGACCTTGAAAGATGAAAACATGTTCTTATCCATACATTCCCTGTTGAGAAGATTTTAAATTCTAACAAAACCAACCTTGGGATCAAACACCATTCCATTTGTCCATTTTTTAGTGAGAATGTCTCCATCCTCATGAAAGGGGAATGGGCACAAAATTGGGACTGGAATATTTACATTATTATTTTCCCAATATCGACCACCAAGAACTAAGGAGTCCATTTTTGTGATGAATTCATCCTCTTCTTGAGTAGATTAAAATTCAAGAGGTCTAAGAAACTTTTAATTCATGCACTCATTCTTTAAAGAGTCACTAAATCCCAATGGAAAAGAGAAAAATTCATATTCAACATTATATTCATTGAACATATTTTCATGATGAACTTTAGAAACTTTTGACTCACATACTGAGAAGTTGATTGCCTTCATTATACATTCATGACCCACATGTTTCATCCACTCAGGATTTCTTTGTTACAAGGTGAGACCTTCATGACCATCATTACCACTCAGTAGAGAAAATACCTTCATTCTCACATCTAGTGGGAAGTACATGCTTTCAAATTATGATTATGTTAAGTCACCATGATGCTTTTCGACTAGCTCTGTGGTACTTGGATACTCATCTATCAACATGGGTAGCTCAATGTATTCTTTTGAAGCTATGAAAAATTTGTAATACCTTCAATCTTGGAACATGATATCTAACTTTGGGTCATCAAGCATTTGAACGATGTACTTCACTTTTCTAATGGGAAGAAGTTTCATCTTACCATAGAATGAGATGTTTGGCATGTGATCAATCCATATGTATATCTCCACCAAAATCTCAACAAAAGATTCATCTCAGTAATTGATTTATTATAAATGGAATTAAATCTAATTACAAAGTAACTACTATAATGAATGATGTAAAACTACTAATATAAAGTTGACACAAACAAATAAACATATAAAAATGTGAAACCCTAAGCAAGAGTAGAAGATAAAGTGACTTAGCTGATTTATGAGCTGTCTGGAATTGATATGGGTAGTTGAATAACTGAAATAGACTAAGTAGAGTGTGGTCAATGCTCACTAGAGGTTCTGAGACTCAAGAATGTGCTGGACAAGAGATCCCATGGGAGGATGGGAACACATGGGTGCTAGCATCCGTTTTGGGTGCTAGTGTCTGTGTGAATGATCTGGATATAGTCTATTCTATGTAGGAAGAGCTTCACTACTAGTATTTGTTTATCATTCTAGATTCACTCCTTGATTTCCAAATTTACCTATAACCTATAAAACAAATCATCTACCTGCACATTTACACAAACCATATAATATCTAATAGAAAATATGTAAAATGAGGAGTCAGACTGACCCAACGGTCACCCAAAAAGTGATATTAAGACCGAGTGTTTCACTACATCTCAAACTCCATGTACTTCTATGTGTATGTGTGTGAATTGATGCCCTAGGATGCACTTGTGCAAGTAACAAAATGATAACGAGATAGATCTAGAATGTAGTAGATGTATAGAATGTGTGGGATGAAATAGAATAAACTTCCCCTCTTACGTTGTGTATGCAAAAGTGATGCAGCTCTTGTCCCTTAAATGAGTGTGCTAGATGGATGCTATAATTAAAAAATGAAATTCCAACCCAAAGTAGTAAACATAGAATTAAGAAGCAAAAGGGGTCCAAAAGGATAAGAAAAAGGTAGTGTCCCAACTAGGAGCTAGATTCCGAGGCCATAGAAATATAAAACAATAAAATTTCAGAAAGAGTGTAAGATGTATGAAGCCAATAAAAGTGTAGAAGGAAAAAGGGTAAGTGCAGCAAGTTGGGGGACAAAAAAGGGGTCATAAGTGGACGTCATATTGCAAATAACAACATAATATCAACTTGTAGGGATTATTAGCAATGCATACACTCAAAATTAAAAAAAAATTATCCTAATATGAATCATAGGATCCAGAATCTAGTTTCTAAACTACTAATTTTTTTAAAAAATGGACAAGTTTAGCTATATTAAACACTCAAAATTCAATGACTTGGTTTTTTTTTCTTAAAAACGCCTATAAGATTGCAGTCCGTTTGCCCGCGATTTGGATGACCAAAAATTGATATATATTTGTTTCCTTTGGTGAGAAGTTAGATGTTGCTATCTATCTTGGGATAGATTTTATTTTGTATTTTTTTGAGAAATATTTTATTTTTTACAACTTTTTTCATGAAAGTGGTCTGAAAACATAAAGAAAACAAAGCACTTTCCATTTTCCTGCCATAACTTCATCAAAAAATATTGAAATCAAATAATTTTTTTTTGAACATGTATATAATTTCACCACAGTTGGGATGGTATAATATTTATCACATTTTGACAAGTGAAACAAAATTTTCATTCTTAAACGTAGACATAAACATTCACGGGAAAAAGTGTCTTAAAGACCTACTATTAGTAAAAAATTATAAAATGATATTTATCCTATTCTGTTCACTTTAAAATCAATATTTCTATAAAACTAACAGTCTCCCCTACATGATGCTACCATTGTTATGACATATTTTTGACTTTTTGGCATGGTTCAAGTCCACGGAAGAATAAATTTGATGTTTTGTTCTTTTTGATGCAAAATTCATGATTTGATGTTCACTTAATTGTCCCCCAACTTGTTGCACTTACCCAAAACAAAAGGCTAAAAGGATTTTTCAATTACTACTTTTCTTTCTTAGGAATCATGTAAATTCTAGCATGCTTTTAGAACCTAGAAATGTACCCAAGTGCATAGATTTTGTGTCTACATTTCCCCACTTTATGTAGTTAGGTGAATAATTGATAACATAAAGTAGATAGAAGATGTACACCTTGTAACATTGTAGAGAAGTGTGTATCCGATAGTGTACTAAGTGGAAAAGTGAAGCATGGAATTATTGCAATATGAAGCGTGAAGACTAGGAAATGGAAGTGGACCATAGAGGTTAAGCGTGTGCGTAGTAGTGTGTTGTGTTTGCTAATGTGAGATAATCCTTGCTGCGTATTAAGGATAAAATTACAAAAGTAGAGAGAAAGAGTAGTCAAAGTTCTATATATGAGAAATCAAAGTAACAAGTGTATAAGTAAGTAAAAATGTGAAAGTATGTAAATGGAAAGTGTGAACCTGATGTATAAGAGTGTAAGAGATAGAAAATTTACCTTATTTTCTTGGATATGCTATTGAATTTTTTCCAAGTGGTGACGTTTTTGGGTGATCTCACGCCGAGTGTGAGTTTTATAGGTGATCTCATGTAAAGAGGAGAGTGTTGAGGAGAGAGGTCTAGTTTTTCTCTCATTTCATGACACTTTCTCAAATAAGCACCACTGCAAATGGTAAGTCCCGATTTATTCTAATTATTCCTGATTGTAATTGAAATGTACTGATAAAGTGAATCATATAACTAGAGGAAAATGCTTGCTAATGTAGAATTGTTTTGAAATTTTTGGAGATTGTACAGATCTAAGAAATTGAATGTTTCTTCCCCTAGGACATTAATTCCCAGGGGAGGAAACAATTACCAAGTGTTACTTTCTACTACTGGTAACTATTGTTTACTCTATGTGTGAGGTCCAAATCTAATTCTGGACCGTTCTGTGACTGTATTCATGTGCTAATTTTTTATTGTAGCTCTGAGTTGCTATAGGACTGATTTTTTCACATAATAATTCCCCTGTCATTTGGGGTGCATGTAACGACTGTAGGAGAATGTGGTCCAAAGGAGAGTACCATGATCTGATATTCATATCTGAAATGGATATACCTATAGGGGGTAGGGGATATGCATGGTAGAAACCAAGTCACATGAAATCAAGAGAGGATAGTACATGTGTTAATAGTAAAATTAATGAGCATGCAATAAAATACAATGTAAAAAGAAACCAGGAAGACAAGATAGATCGTGAGAACCGGGTTTCATACATGGGATATCTCAAAACTCTAACTACAAAAACCTGTTACTCTCCCAATTAATTATGGGGTGATGTGCATTCTTCTCCCTGTAAAGTAAAAATAGTCCTCATGGACGCGTGACATTAGCCATTGATACAAGCTCTTAGGTTTTCTAGAGAAAGACAACTCATAAAGCTAGAGAACTCATGTTCTCTCTTATTCCATTTGTACTGAGTCATCATAGACCAACTTCCTGTCTTCAGTCATATAGTCCATTTTCTTCATTACCTCCCTATTAATTTCATCTTCACATTCCTCCGAGTGATGGTTGTAGTCATTTATCTTGCACTTGGTGAAGTGTGAATCCTATGGTTTCCCTAAAATCACTTCGCTGGAGTATTGTATCTCTAAAAACCACTCCTATGGAGTGTCCTCCACTTAGGGATTCCTCCTTTTACCCTTTCCTTTGACCTTAGGTGATATATTGGGTGCCTTCTTTGGTTCTGTTGTTAATTTGTAAAAATTATTTAGATGTCAAGCTTGAAGTTTGTAGGAAAACTTGTTCCCTGAGTGCTGATATAACTTACTCAATCCACCGTGCGTTCAATTATTACAAACCCTTGCCTATCATGTGCCCTAGTTCTACAACTAGAAGTTTTGTAAATTTTTCTTCAAACCCTAGCTCTGCAAATACAAACCCTAGTTTCAAAAACTCAAAACTTTGAGCCTCACCCTTTGTGTATTTCAATCCTCCATGCCTTATTTCCGCACTTTAAATTTAGTTGAAGGAGATATTAAATATGATCGTGTGTATTCTTTCTCTAGTTTACTTCAAATCTCCTTTACACAAGCTCTTTGCAGACACAATTTACACTAAGTTTCTTCTTAGTCACTTGAAATCTTCAATATGAAAGGTAAGAATGAACTAACCTAAGATCCTTTTATAGTTTTCCAAGTTTTTTAACGAATTATTTTCTCCTCATCTACCATTGATTTAAATCATTAAATTATATTTCTTCTATATTTTTCATTTTTTCCTTCTTTCTTCCACACATAGAATTCATAAACTTCTATCGTGTTACTTCTTCCCAGGATGCAATAATCCTTGTGCGCATATTCCTGCACCACAACACATCTTCCCCTGCGCCACATACCAAGTAGTCTACCATGCTTCTACCTCCCTCGTATTACATTGCATAGCTCTTTCTTGTATGGTTTTCCAATCTGAGAAATTCCTTTCAATCACCATTATTCCTAAGCATATGCAACACCTGTAAGACCTTCCTTTTTTGTTACACTTTCTCAATATATATCCACCAAGCTCCTTTCATTTAAATTTTCACATGCACCACTAAACCAAATTTAATCCAAGTACTAACGTCATGGTCTCTCTTAAGCATGTATTCACACCTATTTCCACCCCACACTAAAGTATGTGTGGTCTTCTGTGCATCAACTTAATAATTAGTAATCATCTTCTACATACAAATACGTTGATTACAACAAAACAAGAAAATTAAAAACAAAATATGAAGGGTAAATCTAATCTAAGTAGCAATATTGTCTTATTATAAATGTAAAGGAAGATTATATATAGTATGGCTTCAGCCTACTCCCATTGAAGTAATCAGGAAACATGGTGTCATCCAGTGCTTGCAATTGTCATGCACTTGATTCTAGTATCTTGGTCACTATAAAGGATCCCAACCAATTAAATTTCAACTTCTGTGAATGGCGTGCAAACTTGGAGTCATAAAAAAGTACCATCTTTGCAATTGTAAAATAATTTTTCTTGATACTCCTATCATGCCAAGCCTTCTGTTGTTCCTTTTTTGTCTTCTGTCTTCAACACGCAAAGACACGCTACTCATTAAACTTCATCAACTTGTCAATGTGCTCATTCACAACTTATTAATGAATTCATCTAAAACTTGTTCATCATCCAATCCACCCATGCATGCAATATAGAGAGATGGTAACATAAATTCCATAGGTAGTACCACCTCCATGCCAAACACCAAATGAAAGGGTGTGTCCTTGTTTAACTATTTATAGGTTGTTCTGTATGCCAAAATAATGATTGATACCTTATCATCTCAATCCTTCCTTCCAACATCACATATCTTCGTTAGTATTTGTCCCAAGATCTTGTCGAAATCTTTGGTAGTGCTATTTTCCTAAGGGTGATAAGGTGTAGTCTTATGGTATGCCACCATAAAATACAGAAATAAAATTCTAATGGTCTCATTCAAGAAATGAGTTCCTCTATCACTTGTAAAGATCAAATGGAATCCATACCTACTAATAATATTTTCCCAAAGGAACCTTGCTCCTTTTTCTATTGTGAAATATTTTATAGGCACAACCTCTTCCCAATTTTTCAAGTAGTCATTACATGTGATTATGTAGCGTGCAACTATCCTATGTGTGGGTGATACAATAGGTCCTACAAAATCAATTTCCCATTTTTGAAATGGTTCCTCACTTGCTATAGGATCAAAGTAATTTCATCCCTATTTCCATGCTTTCCAATTCTTTGAAAGTGATCACATGCTTTGAAAAAATCCTTAGTACCTTTATACAATGTGTCCCACCATAAAATAGCTAGAAGGATCTTTTGCGGAATCACATCTCTTGTATATTGTTCTCATGTGATGACTCCATGTGCTTCCTCCATAATGGATCTATACTCATGCTCTAGAAAACACCTGTGTAAGACCTCATATCTACCCATTTTATACAGGTATCCTCTAATGAGTTGATATGCTCCTGCTCAAATAACAAGTTGCTTCTTCTCCAAGGTCTTCATTCCCTTTGGTGCAAGTCCAATGCGTAAAAATATTTCCATGTACTCCAAATCAGCTGGCGCGTGGTTCAAATTGGACAACTATGCACCATTCATAGTGTCTTCAATACTTTGTGCATATTCTCTAGAATTGATCCGTGATAAGTGATCAAGTTCCAAATTAATCTTTCTTGGATTTACTACTACTGTGAATTCAAATTCCTAAGAAAGGAATACCCATTGGAAGATGCACCCTTGCAAAATAGGTTTTTTGACTAAATAATTCAATTCCATATGATCAATATAAAAGATGAACGGTGTGACTAATAAGTACTCTTTAAATTTGTGAATCATCTAGATCATGAACAATGCCTCGTGCTCCATTGTTGTACAATTCTTCTCTACTAGTGTCAACTTCCTACTTCCAAATCATATGGGATGATCCAAATTACCCTCTCTTGATCGTGCCAAGCTTGCGCCAATGGCCATGCTAGAGGCATAAACATGTACATGAAAGGGTTTGTTCCATGAAGGGAAACATGATATCGATGCAGTGGTAATCTTCTCCTTTAATGTGTAAAATTATTGTTGCTTCATGTCACCCCAATACAAATTTCCTTTGGCCTTGAGTAATTCTATTAGGGGCACATAAATCTTTGCATATCCTTGGATAAACTTTCTATAATAACTAGTATGCCCCAATAAACCATGCATTTCACTCTGATTGGTAGGTTCTTCCAGTCCCAAATAAATTGTAATCTTAGCTAGATCCACCAATAATCCATTCTTGAAAATAATATACCCTAGAAGAGTAATAAAGGGTGTAGTAAAGATACACTTCTTAATGTTAAGAGAGATGCTTAACTACCTACATCTCTCAAACATTAGCCTTAGATTATCATAGTTATATTTTAGTAATCCATAAATGGTCCAATCATCTAGATAAACCTACAAAAACTTGTGGATGAAGTACTTAAATTCTTGTACAGTTATGAGTGAAAATACTGTTGGCGCATTCTTTAATCCAAAAGGCATAAAAATATATGAAAATATTCCCCATTCAGTGGTAAAGGTGGTATTTTCCTTATCCTTATGCACAATGTGCACTTGGTGGTACCCTGAAAATCCATTAGCAAATGAATAGATTTTTCACCCTAAAAATATTTCAAGGATTTCCTCTGTGAATGATGTAGGAAAAGGATCTATGACACATGAAGCATTGAGTTCCATGTAATCAACAAAGATCTTGTCATGACCATCCTTCTTAATACTGATCACTATGGGGCTAAGCCACTCAAATTCCTCAATTGGTTCGATGATTCCAGGCTAAGAATTTTATCAATTTCTTCCTTGACCTTCACGTGCAGGTTCAGATTCATCCTATAAGACCTATTCCAAATAGGATGTGTGCCTTCTTTCAGCTTGATATTCATCTCTCCTAAAGAGGGATTCACAGTTTTCAACTCATGATAGCCACATGGAAATCATGCAATAGTTTAAAGATATTTACAACCTTTAGTTCTAACCAATAATACCTAATGATAGCCTCCTTAGGCACATTCTCATTGCCAATATTCACCTTTTTGGTCTTCATAAGAGCATGGTATGCATGTGCATTTTCATCTGTAGAATCCATCACCTCATGTGTACCCTCTATATGGCTAATGTCTAGGTTCTCAACTTTTCATCATCAATGAGGTATACCATATTCCATTTTTCCATCTCTTTCTAAGAATGATCCCACTGTATCTCTTTTGTCTCCATTATATCCTCATCCACCTCAATACCATGTTCCCCTAACAACTCAACCATGAGTTTTTCTACCTTGGCACTATCTCCTAGCATGATGCAGTCCATTATCTGCAAGGCCTCATATACTAGAGGATTATTAGAAAAATAATCAAAGGTATGAAAATACCTTCAAACATCTCTTTCCAGCTTGCAGTCTTTTGTTTCAACTCAGCATGGACATACCAAGCTTGCACACATATGCAAAAAGTATAATGGAACTCATGTACCAAAAGAGATGGTGGTATAGCCTCATGGAATTGAGCCCATTATCTCTCATAGTTAAAAAACATGTACCAAAGTAGGAGTCTTCCCATCATACTCTTCTATAAGGGAGGGAACATTGATATAAGTAAACCTTGTTGAAAAGGAAACCCTTGCCTCATGCCAACCTATAATATTATCTCTATGTGTCGCCCACCAGTGCATTGTTGTTTGGTGCAAGGTATAAAACATCATATTCCTTTTATCTCCCTCATTCTTCCACTGGTCCTCTATGACACGTAAGAAAGATTAGAGGTTTTTCTCCCCAGTATACCTAGGTAACTCAGTTCTTCCCAAATGCCTAATCATGCATGACCTAATAATCCAAGTGAATATTCCCTTAACCTCATGCCCGACCATTTCATACATGCCATAGGCCCAATTCCTACAATAAAAACTAGTAGTGTCACTGACAGAATGTGCATCTTCTCACTAAAGTATGAATTCTTTAGATGGCTCCACATTCTCAGGGTCGTGCACCGCATGTTCATAAATCCTATTAAGCTCCTCTTCACTCATAGGCTCAATGTAAGGCACAACCTTCACATCATCCAGGGGTATGAAAATGCGCTCCTCTTTATTCTAAAAATTGATATATCTTTTGTTGAAGCACAAGTCTGCATTATTTGCATAGCACTAAGAATGCTCAAGCAGTGTTGGAAAGTTGTCTACCTCAACCAACTCTAATACTTCAAAATATCTTATAAACTTGGCTACTTAAATAAAAAATTGAAGTATCCTTCAACACCCCAATAGGCATGGCCCTTGTTTTGTTTTCCATATACATCAGATTAGAAGATGGCTGTAATTTTGGTCTCCCCATCTAGTTCTAGGAATCCAAAGTCAAGACATTCACCTCTGTGCCTATGTTAATTAAAATGTTACTTACTTATTGGCTTCTCAAACATGCACCTATGTCTCAGATCACGTAAGGGCCAAGGTGTTTGAGACCACAATGGAACCATCCCCAAGTTGTGGGAGCTTGTGCGCTTGGGACGGATCTCTAGATAAGGCCGGCTCCTCTATCTACTTCTACTGCTACTGCTACTACTACTCCTAGTGCTGAAAGGGGAAACTAAGCTAATAATGCCAAGGGACCAGGGATATGAGGATGACATGAAAGGAAATTATACTAAAAGGTGATAGCACTAGAAAATAGGGATGAACACTATCTATTCTTAGCGAAAATGAAAGGAAATGCATGAAAGGAGGCTAGACACGAGTAACACAACTAAACACATATTCACCAAATAATTCTCATGGAACACAACTAAATAAAGAAATGCAAGGGACATGAGATGGCATAACCAACATGAAACACAAAAGAAAAGGAAAGAATAAGAAATGTGAACACACTAGGAAAAAGAATAGTCACAAAATTATGCTTTTATTACTTCGATAAATGCACAGAGTTGTTACAATGATGAAGGAGGCCGATATCCACATGCAATAGCTAGATGTAGAGGTCTGCAACTCAAAATATAGAAATTATGGAGTCCTTAGCAAAACAAGTAAGGATCCAGAGTGTCCAAAATAAAAAATGAGCCTTGATCTTACATTTATAGATGAATCCATGGAGGAAGAAGGGAAGGAGGGAAAACCTATTTTTGAAACACAACCACCATCAATAAGCATTCAATGCCTAAAAATATGTCTAAAGATCTGTGAAATATGCTTCCCCAAGCCTTTTTTGTGTGTTGAAGAAGAAAGGAGGGAGGATCATATCAAATCAGGTGGTTGGAGCAATCAAATATGCTCATCAATGCTCAAAAAGATGTTTTCCCATTTCTCACCTCCCAAATCTACCAAGAATTTGAATTTGAATCTCTAGCACTATGGTTGATATCAGTAGCTTTATGAAAAGTCCAGGCGCACACCAATCTAAGCTCTATATAAAAATATACGACTGTCAAAAGATGTCACAGTCATCGGCACACAAAAAACACATGGTGCACAAAGATTGGCTAAAATGATGACCAACTATGTAAATATTTTTCATTTATGCCACGTGCCACTTGTTGATTTGTTACATGGATTTGGCGTGTGAAGGAAGGTGCAAAAGGGCACACATGAAATGTGTGGGAGAAGGAGGAAAATAGGTGATAAGATAATGCATGGTCAAGGGGAAACTATTATAAAGTGATGGGTGTAGTGTGTGAGCAAGCCAGGAACTTAGCTGATTTGAAACAAGTCTGAGACATGCACAGGGTGAAGAAGCTGCTTAGGAAGAAAGTGAAAGTGTAAAAAGGGGGTGCCAAGGGGAAACTACAACTAAAGAGTTGTGCCAATCAAACTTTTAGTGTGCACAACCTTCAATGAGGAACTAAGAGCCAGAATATTTATACTAGTTATCCAAATAACTAGGAGAGTTGTTTGGATAACAGTTTTGGCAACTTTTGGGGCCATTTTACTACTAGATGAAGAAGATCTGTTGCTTGAAGCATCCATTAGGAATGGAGTCCACTTATGTAATTTTGAAACTTCCATTACAATAACTTGATGATCATTTCTTGACTTTTTCCTGATTGTTGCAACTGCTGAAAGAATATTTGTACTCTGGAAACAACAAAAGAGCGTACGAAGGAAGCACGCAAGAAGAAAGAACTATGTACAAACAAAAAATGTGCATGCAGCACACTTGGAGGAATTGAAACTACTCTAATATATACAACATGATGCAACAAACTTAATGGAAGGGTTTAAGATAGATCCCATTTACTGGGATTTGTAGCATGCCTCCATCATGATGAGCTAACTCAAAAGAGTTAGCCTCCTTGTAGGAAAAGATGATGTATGAGCCACTCCAAAGTGCATCAAACTTTGAATGGCACCTTGGTTTATCTCTTTCAGTATCCCATTTGAAATCTTGAGGCCTAGCCTTTCTATCAAACCATTGCTTTGTTGCTTGTTGATGTTGTTCTAGCTTGATCATGGCAGAGTTCTTTGATTCTAAAAGATTAAAAAGCTCTACCATTTTGATTTGTCTTTGGTCATGCCTTCAAATTCTAGCTGCTAGAAAAGCACCAATGAATTCAGTTCTAGTGTCAAAGGAAGGGTAGCCTCCTTGCCATAGACAAGCTTGTAAGGTAAAGTTCCTATTTCCTTTTTATTGTGATTCTATCTTCCCAGAGCACGCACGAGACCTTTGTATGCCATTTTCTTTGGCTGATGTTCATTATGTGCTTTATAATTCTGATCAGGTTCTTATTTGTTGATTCTGCCAAACTGTTGCCCTGAAGGTAATAGTTGGAAGAATTCTTTAGTTAAATGCACATACTTAGAGCCCAATAAATGATTTTAGTACCAAGGAAGGATTTTTCATTATCAGAGTCGATGGTTTGAGGAACGCTAAACCTTATGACTATAATTTTGAGAAATTCAAGGATGGATGACATAGTTTATTCCTTAAGCGAGACAACTTTTGTCCATCTAGTGAAGTAATCCATAGCTATCAACACCCATTTATGTCCAGTGGTTGAAGGTAGATTGATCATGCCTATGAAGTCGAGACCCCACTGCACAAAAGGATGATATTCTTGGATTGGTTGAAGGGGAAGCGTTGTCAATATTTTCTTTCCTACAAAGAAAGCACATTCTTTGCATTTTGTGACCCACTTGTGTGTATCTGGAAATAGGATAGGCTAGAAGATACCTACCATTATGATTATCATTGATGTAGTTTTGGCAGAGAAGTGTCCACCAGAGAATCCATCATGAAATTTTGCTAGCACTTTTTTAGTCTGCACGCCATTGATACATCTTAACAACATTCCATCAATATTTATTTTAAAGAGAAGTCCATCAATCAAAACATAAGGGACATATTGTAACCTCATATGTCTTCTCTTTGCTTTATTTAAACCAGGAGGGTATGCACCCTTGAAAAGGAATGTGATCATGTCCTTCATCCAATCACACGCATTAGGGTTTGTATTTTTCTCAAGCTCTACGCATGGAAGACCTTCATCTAGAAATAATGAAGCTTCAAGTTTAGCCTGCACATTTTTAGCAATCTTCCTATAGAGTGCGCTACCACTTACCAGCTTTGTGGCCTTGATAGTCACATCAAACTCCATGATTTTGGTCACCCGTCGTAGTCTTTTCTCACTGATTTATGCTCCCATGATGAAGTCTCTGACAGAATAGTGGGAGACCAATACCATGATATGATTGGTGGTGAGCATAATTTTTAATTTCTTGAGTGCGTGCATAATGGCAAAGACCTGCTTCTCCGTGTGACTGTATCTTATATCATAATCCTTCAATGTCTAGCTAAAGAACACCACTGTCTATTCCAACCCTTGTTCATTTTCTTGTGTTAGGACAACAAAAACACTTGCATTAGCGTTATAAGCATAAAGGATGAAATCCTTTGAGTAATCTAGGTTGATGAGTGTTGGTGCACAAGAAATTTATCGCTTGATCTTGTTAAAGATTTCACTTCCTTCTGTTGTCCATCTGAAGGCTGTCCTCTTTTAGCATCAAGGTAATGGGTCGAACTAGTCCTGCAAAGTTAGGGATAAAATGCCTAACAAAATTGATCTTGCCAAGGAAGGACTGTAGGGCATTTTTGTGTGCCAATAGGGAAAGAGCCAGGATAGTTGAGACGTGATTAGGATCAATTTTGATGCCATATTTTGAAACCATGTGGCCTAATATCTTACCTTGTGCCAGTGACAAAATTACACTTCTTGGGGTTAAGAGACACCCCAAACTCTTTGCATCTCTCAAATTTTTTTTTCTAGGTGTGCACTATATGATCTAACGCTTTGCTTTGAGAAGACTGGTTATCTCATCCAAGGTAAATCAAGATGAACTCATTTATGTATCCTTTGAAGGAAATATACATGGCATGCTAAAATGTGGTGCCCATGTTTGATAAACAAAAGGGAATATTTCTGATATGCATATTTTCCCCATTTGGTTCGTAAACGTTGTTTTCAAATTGATCATCTTCCTTGACCAAGGATCTGATTGAAACTTGAATATCCATCTAGCATGGAGAATCTCTGCGCATGCCAGCCACAATCTACAAGATCTTGATCCATTAAAGGAAAAGGATAATGATCCTTTATAGATGCCTTATTAAAATATATGAAATCAATGTAAATTCTAATATCACCATTCTTCTTATGCATACTGGAACCAAATTTACAACCCAGGTAGAGTATTTTATAGGAAAAATAATATTTACCTCAATGATTTTGGATAATTCCTTTCTTCATGAGGGGATTTATTTTTGGATTGACTAGTCATTGTTTTTGTCCTGATAGGCTTGATACTAGGATCAAGGTCAATGGAGTGTTGAGAAACACTTGGATAAAAACCTTTGAGGTCTATCATACTGCTCATGAGAAGATATCACTATATTTTTTACAGAGAGAAGATAAAGGCATGATTCCTCCTTATGCACACAAGTCCTACTAAGCAACATACTCTTTCTCATGCATGTAATAGTGAGCTGAGGAGAATTATTATTACTCGGCGCATGTATGCACCTTTCTTCACCCTTGAACTCATCATCAGGGATAAACATTTTTCTCTAAGGTTATCAAAGCCCTTTAGGAAAAAATTGTTTGTCTTCAACTTTATCACTTGGTCACCATAACTGTCATGCAAGTCAACTTGCATACTTGATGGGAACTCAGTTTCATTATGGATAAATTAGATTATCTACACGTCATGTTGTCATACACTTGTCCAGCTGGTGTTGTTATCTGGAATGGATGGTATGACCACCATCTTGATGTGTTGAGTGTTTCCTTTGAAAAATTCCTCACCAGGAGAGAATTGTGAGCCCATTGTGGCCATCTGGTTAGCTTCTTTGTTCATTTTATGTGGCACCACCTATAGATTTAGAGCATCAAATCTCTCAAGGAGGTCCCAAAATATATGCTTATAAGATTTGAGAAGCTTATTATTTGTCTGGTATTTCTTGGTAACCTGATGGATGACCAATTCTATGTCCCCAAAGATCTGCAGTGCCTTAATTTTATTCTTCTCAACAATGAGCAAGCCATGTACCAGCGCTTCATACTCTACCACATTGTTAGAACATTCAAACTGCATCTTGTGCATGAAGAAGAATTTCTCATCCTTAAGGGAAATGAGAACCACTCCTACTCCCGCACTATTTCTACTTCTAGATCCATCAAAGTACAACTTCCATAGACCTAGGTTCAACTTTATCTTTCTTGAGCATGAGTGGAAGCATAGCTTCTTCTTCTAGAATGCAATAAGTACCAAGCCCAGTTTCATAAGCTTCCAGTTCTTTAGCATAGGGATCAAATTTATGGTGTCTTTTTACCCATTCATCAAGTACTAGGTCAGGAACAGAGGGTGGAAGAGACTACTCTTCAAGAACTGAAGCTTGTTCTTCTTGGATTAAATAGTTGGCTTGGAGAGGGGATGGGACATATGACTCTACATGATAAGAAAATATAGGCTCAGCTTGTATGGTAAACTGGGTACCATACCTTGTCTTGAGTAACATATGAGACCAATCAGAAGACAAGTAACCACCCACTTTAGCAGGAAAGTCCTTTGACAAACATAGGGAAAACAAAGGAGGTAGGTCGATAATTGACACATCTTGAGTTATGGTTAGGCTTGAACATGCATGAAGAGTTAACTCAATATCCTTGATGACTCCTAAGGTGGTGACAGTTGAACCATCAAGTTACATGACTCCTTTAGACAAAGGGCTATATTTCAGACCTAAGACATCAACTATTTTCTTAGGCATAATAGAAGTACTAGCACCTAAGTCAATCATGCAATTATGCACTAGGTGTTTACCTATGATCAAGGACATATAGAAGGGTGGGTTCTTAACAAATTTACTTACTTGTTTCTCCTCTTCTTGGAAGATGTTGATAGAAGAGTGTGGCTTCTATATGACTAGATCAACAACGAGAGTTATGCCAGAGCTTCATGCAGCAAGGCCCGCTGAGATGGAATGGTGAGGGCATCCCACATTTTGATATTTATGTTTGTTATCTTCATTTGGTCCACAATGTTAAATGGAAGGCCCTTATTTTTTGCATATTTGGGGAACAACATCCCTTCTTGACTATTTAGGCACGGAAGCTTGGTCTTTAGCTAAAAAAGAGGCTTGAACTACCAAAGGAGAGACATGTGCTGCTTCAGAAGGAGCTTTACGCGAGGCCTTATACATAGGGACTTGAGCACTTTTATTATTGGGTGCCTTTTCTACATATTTATGCTTCTAAGGATCTACTTGCATTGTTGGAATTGTGATTTAGGCGCCTAACTCTAACATTCTTTTCTTGTATCTTGTGTTGTCCACAACTTGGGTGCATGGTCTGTTTGTATCTTTTGTAGCTTGGTTGATTGCACAGAATTCCTCTACACCAAAGAACATCAAATTTGTCTTTGGAGGAGCTTCTGGTCTTTCTAGGTTATCTGCTTCAGGGGAACTTGTTGAGGGCTCACAAACTGAAGCATTCTAGATCATGAAGGCTTGGACACATGTGACATTGGCACAATGATATTGACTATGAGGCATGTTGTAAGGGAAGCACCATTTAGAATCTTGTGCCAAATTGTTCTGAACTAGAACAAGCACCTGACTTCACACTGGGTGCTAGAAGAGAAGGCATGGGAGGAATAACTTACAAGGGAAGATGTGCATTGGGCTGCCATCTATCATTATATTGGTTGGGCATGTATCTTTGATTTCTATATGATTCCACCAAGGATGATTGCTTTGGCCATGCAACTGATTAGAATTACATCTATAGGATTGTGCCTATTATTTTTCTAATGATATGACTTTGTTTGATAAATTTCTAATTAGGGCCTTTAACTCTTCATCTTTCTTCTAATGTGTTGGAGAGTAGGATGTTGAGGCAACTAGTTGCATGCTTTGTTTAGGAATAGGAATAGGGGCCACAGAAGGCTGGGGTGCTTGTGACATTTTTGGGAACAAGGGCATAGACAGTCTAGGAGCCAACTTTCAAACCTGAATAAGACTATTTTCTGCCCTTACTGCAATACTATAAACAACTGGTAAAGTCCTACCTCCCATGGATTGGATCATAACTGATATATCATTATTAAGTTCCTTCAGATAATACAAGAAATCATGTTGGGCTATAGGTCTTACCACAAGAGGGATTTTGTCCCAAGTCTTTTGAAATTTGATGTTGAAATCAGTCATCTGCTCATTGGGTACCCTCCTTGTTGTTGTCAGTTGCTCCACCAGAGATAGGTGATATGACTTATCTTCAAAGTAATTGTAAAGATTTGTTCCCAGCTCATCCCAGGTGGTGATAGATCCAAGTCTCAAGCCTCAGTACCATTGAAGTGCTTTACCTTTGAAAGAGGCTGCAAGTAGCCTGACTGTGACATCATCATGTGTGATCAGATAGAGTGAACACACATTCACTATATCCTGAATATGCTCCTAAGGGGTGACTTAATTCTCACCAGTAAAGTATGAAATACTTTTGAGTGTGCCATTTGGAATATCATGTTGCACAACTAGCAGGAAAGGACTACCTCCAGAAAAGTTTACATAGTTTCTCAGTGGAGGAGGTGATTGATGCGCCATTATAGGGAACATAGGTTGTCTATTTTGAGGAGGAGTTGAATGGACATGACGCGTAGGAGATAGAAATGTGCATGTAAACTTTCTGGAATGGATTCTCCTTGGGGATAGCTGGAGGTACTCAAAATAATCTTCAGCTACTACACTTCTTCTTGTATGCACTTTTCTCATGAAAGGCGCTCAGGACTACTAAAACAGAGATCTTAAAATTGTTGGGAGTCACTATATGTGTTGAAATGAGCCTCCAAAGGATGAAACACTAAGTCCACACACTAGAACTTAGAGATATGAAATTTGAGCTTTCAATGTTGGTCCCACCGGGCGTGCCAGAAACTGTTGGTTTCTCAAACATGCACCCATGTCTTAGATCTTGTAAGGGCCAAGGTGTTTGAGACCACAATGGAACCGTCCCTTAGTTGTGGGACCTTGCGTGCTTGGGACGGATCTCTAGAGAAGGCCGGTTCCTCTATCTACTTCTACTACTACTACTACTCCTACTGCTGAAAGGGGAAACTAAGATAATAATGCTAAGGGACTGGGGATAAGAGGATGACATGAAAGGAAACTACACTAAAAGGTGATGCACCAGAAAAGAGGGATGAACACTATCTATTCTGAATGAAAATGAAAGGAAATGTGTGAAAGGATATTAGGCATGAGTAGCATAACTAAACACATGTTCACCAGATTGTTCTCATGGAACACAACTAAACAAAGAATTTCAATGGACGTGAGATGGCACAACCAAAACACAACCTAGAAGAAAAGGAAAGAAGAAGAAATGTGAACATGTTAGGATAGGGAATAGTCACAAAATGATGCTTCTATTACTTCGATAAATGCACAGAGCTATTACAATGATGAAGGAGGCCGATATCCACATGCAAGAGCCATATCTAGAGGTCTACAACTCAAAATACAGAAAGTATGGAGTCCTTAGCAAAATGCATAAGGATCTAGAGTGTCCAACATAACAAATGAGCCTTGATCTTACATTTATAGATGAATCCATGGAGGAAGAGGGGAAGGATGGAAAAACTGAATTTGAAACACGACCACCATCAAGAAGCATTTAATGCCTACAAATCCACCTAGAGATCTATGAAATACGCTTCCCCAAGCCTATGTGGCATGTTGAAGAAGAAAGGAGGGTGGATCATATCAAATCAGGTGGTTGGAGCAATCAGATTCACTCATCAATGCTCAGAAAGATGTTTTCCCATTTCTCAACTACCAAATCCACCAAGAATTTGAATTTGAATCTCTAACACTGTGGCTGATGTCAACACCTTTATGATAAGTCTAGGTACATGCTTATTTGAGATCTGTAGCAAAAGATATGGTTGTTAGAAGATGTCAGAGTCATCAACATATAAAAAACATGTGGCACACATGGATTGGCTGAAATGATGACCAATTGTGTAAATACTTGTCATTTCTGCCAAGTGCCACTTGCTGATTTGCTACAAGGATTCGGCACATGGAGGAAGGAATAGTAGGGAATGTGTGACGCGCATGGGGGAAGGAGGAAAAAAAGTAATTAGAGAACGGATGGTCAAGGCACAACTATTATAAAGTGATGGGCATGGCACGTAAGTGGGCTAGGGACTTAGCTGATTTGAAACAAGTCTGAGATGCGCGTAGGGTGAAGAAGATACTCAGGAAGAAAGTGAAAGTGCAAAAATGGGCACCAAGGGGAAATTGCAACCAAAGAGTTGTGCCAATCAAACTTTGAGTGCACGCAACCTTCAATGAGGAACTGGGAGCTAGAATATTTATACCAGTTATCCAAATAACTAGGAGAGTTTTTTGGATAACATTACCAACTAGCCATCAATCACTGCATCTAGTGTAATTTCCTTGTAATACTCATGGTTATGTGGTGGTAAGTTTGCATGAAGCATCTAACAATCCCGTTAAATTCTAGTGTGTGGTACCTTCTCACGTAACCATTCTCCTAGTAATGGGATGGTGTTCTCCTTCCACAGGATCCTGCATAATTCCTTAAAATAATCTACATCCTTATGTGGATGCTCAATTTTCTTTGCATATTCCCTCTTACGCACCTTCTCCTTCAATGCTCAGATCCGCTCATCAATGCTCAGAAAGATGTTTTCCCATTTCTCACCTACCAAATCCACCAAGAATTTGAATTTGAATCTCTAGCACTGTGGTTGATGTCAACATCTTTCTGACAAGACTAGGTGCATGCCTATCTGAAATCTGTAGCAAAAGATATGGTTGTCAGAATATGTTAGAGTCGTCATCTCACAAAAAACATGTGGTGCATGTGGATTAGCTGAAATGATGACCAAATGTGTAAATACTTGTCATTTCTGCCAAGTGCCACTTGCTGATTTGTTGCAGGGATTTGGCACATGGAGGAAGGAATAGTAGGGCATGTGTGATGCACATGGGGGAAGGAGGAAAATAAGTGATTAGAGAACGCATGGTCAAGGAACAACTATTATAAAGTGATGGGCATGACATGCAAGTGGGCTAGAGACTTAGTTGATTTGAAACAACTTTGAGATGTGTGTAGGGTGAAGAAGCTACTCAGGAAGAAAGTGAAAGCGTAAAAATGGGCACTAAGGGGAAACTGCAACCAAAGAGTTATGCCAATCAAACTTTGAGTGCACATAACCTTCAATGAGGAACTGTGAGCTAGAATATTTATACCAGCTATCCAAATAACTAGGAGAGTTTTTTGGATAACATTACCAACTAGCCATCAATCACTACATCTAGTGTAATTTCCTTATCATACTCATGGTTATGTGGTGGTAAGTTTACATGAAGCATCTGACACTCTCGTTAAATTCCAGTGCATGGTACCTTCTCGTGTAACCATTCTCCTAGTAATGGGATATTGTTCTCCTTCCACAAGATCCTACATAATTCCTTCAAATAATCTACATCCTTATGTGGATGCTCAATTTTCTTTGCATATTCCCTCTTACACGCCTTCTCCTTCAGGTATTGGATCTCACCCTGCAAATATTTGATTACTTCCATGGTCTCCTGGTATACCTCCTTTTGATGAGAAACATCTTGATACTTAACATGCATAATTACCTCCCTCCAAATGATATATTTTTCTTTAAGAGGGTCCCATACGCTTGTTTCTTCTACACGCGTAATGAAAAATACAAGACGAGTCTCTAAATCAACCATTTTTAGGTGTCCATTGTTTTTTCTTCATGCGTTATACCTTAATCATCCCCATGCCTTTGTTATTTTTGTTATTACACATATGATCATAAAGACTAGGTAATTCTTCAACCTTATGTGCCTTCCAACAACATGCGTATACCTAATTCTTGGGACACTTGTGCTAGTAATGATCTAGAGACCCAAAATTATAGCAAGACGCAAGTGTGAACCTTCCTCTACCACCATGGCCTCTGCTCTTATATCCACCTTGAGCACCACCATATCCATTAAAGCACCATTCACTAGTTTGGTCTTCCTTCATCTGAGAGATACTAGCCATAGTGGTATGTCATAAGCTAGTCTCACATGCCTCATAAATATAGTGTATCAAATGAAAATCAAATTTATCATGGGTATGTGCATTACAAATATTACAGTACATATAAACATTCTTCGTTGTTGTACACTGTAAGAGGGGGATAGTTTGGACATCATGATTCTTGTGGATAATTTCATAAGACCGTAACAATTCATGTACATTCCTACACAAAAAACTATTCTTAGTATGCCCTTCCACATCACAATTGGTGTACCATAACCCACTGCACATCACATGCATTGAGTTGTAAAAAAGATTCTCCAATTACTTAGCCATATATGCTATTGTTGTACCTTTTTTATTATCATATGTGTTCTCATTGATGTCAAGTTGCATGGTTGAAAAAGTATTTTATGTCAAGCGGTGTTGGTGGCAAAAGGATCAATTGGTAAAGTGAACAAGCGAGAAAGATGAAGGTTGATTGGTAGTGTCAGATCATAGTGACACAGAGGCTTCGTGATGGTCAAGGATAGGTTCTAAGGGACTTAATAACTAGCTTTTGATCGTACAGCCGCAGTACATAAGGAGATAGCCAGCCGAAGTCTTGAAGTAAGCCGTCCAAAGACTTTGAGGAAGCTGACAGAGCTCTAGAAGAAGCCGTGGAGAGTCTAGTGAAAGTTATGGGTAAAGGAATGAAGTCTACCCAAGTAAAATGAGACAAAGGATAAGGCCACGAGTGAGGATGGTGAAGCACATGAATGTCAAGGAAGATCCATGCAAGAACAAGGATGAACTTGAAGGAAAAACTATGAAATGAAGGGAAGTCTGGAGAAAGTCGCGTATAAAGGGAAAAGACTATGAAGGACTGGAGAGAGCCATAAAAATTATGGAAGCCGCACCAAAGGTAAAGGGATAGAGTCATAGACATGAACCAAAGCTGCGTGAAGGCATAGGGGAAAAGGAGGAAAGTCTGTGAAGCATTGAAAATATTCCAGAAGTAGAAGAAAGTCCACAGAATAACTAAAAAGCCTTAGAACAAAGGATAGAGCCGCAATACAAATGAAAATGTCAAAATAGCCAAGGGAAGCCGCAGATCAAACAAATAAGATCTGGAAAGGGATGAAGGACAATAAATTGAGATGGACATTGGTTAAGAAATATGTAATTCTCCAAAATCAATGGTTATTTTGATTTTCAGATGATTGCGGCTAAGTTTGTGACTTTAAATCCACAAGGATCGATGATATATACTATTCCAGCTACCAAAATTTAATGTTTGTTGACCCAGTCACATTCTCTGTGTTTTCTAATTTTAAGGAAAAATTAATGCTAGAAGAGAAAGTGGCTTGATCGGAAATTATAGAAGTATGAGAAATTTATTTTTAAAGATGTAGGCTCATAAGATTTTTGAATTGATGTCTAGAAAAATGCAAAATCAAGTTGTTAATGAAAAGAACAAATCTGGACTTAGTCGACTGCATTTAATGAACTAGATCCTCAGGTGAAAAAGAAGGAGAGGACAATTGAAGTATTGGAATGGGTCGATTGTGTATATAGAGAAAAAATTGAAGTTATTTTAAATAACTATTGTTGCTCATAAATGAGATGATGCTATTGAGCTAAGGCAAAGGGACAAAGTGAAACTGCTCAAGTAAGAAGATGATGCAATCAAGCTAAGGAAGAGTGACAGATAAAATAAAGAGAGAAGAGAATAAAGAAATAGATGAAGTATTGAAGAATCAGATGAGAAGAGCATCAATGTGACATAATTTATTGAGTAAGAGGTGTCAATTCAAATGTGCAGAAGAGAGTGACAGAAAGAGCATAAACAGATAAAGAAAGGTGATCATAATCTATTGTGTAAGCAATACTATAACTAGATGATAAAAATTTGTATGTAAATAAAGTCTAAGTTATATCTTAGCATTGTCAGGGGGTTGTAGCCTCCTTGTGGGTGGGTGCCTGCAAAATATCAGTTGTAGTTGATTAAATTAGGGGTTGGTGCTCCTTGCAAGTTGGTGCTTGCTAAATTTTATGGAGTGGGTGCTAAAAAAATCTTCGAGTGGGTGCTTGAAGTTATGGAGTGGGTGCTTCATAGGTTGAGTGGGTGCTCAACCGAAACCAGTGTAAGCTTTGGAATTGGTGTTCCTAATAAAGCCATGGTTTCAAGTGGGTTTTTCTCCCGAAAGGGTTTCCCACTATAAATTTGTGTTCAGTGTTCTTCTATCTTGCATGTGCTTGTTTTAATGCTTATGATCTATTTCTACACTTATTAAGAAATTTGAATAAATATTATTAAAGTGAAAATTTTAATCTGCACTGATTCATCCCCCTCTCAATGCTTGTGAATCTCTAACAATTGGTATCAAAGTGAGTCCTTATAGCAGAAGCTTAACATCTTCAAGGAGATCCTCTTTTCATAAGCATGGCATAAAATCAAGCACAAGGCAGTTTATCACTATCAAGATCACCTCTCTTCACTGGAACAAATTATTCATTCTAGAGAATAATAATGAAAACATATTTGATGTCACTTGGTTTTGATATCTGAGAATGCATTGAGAAAGGATACAATCCTCTAGCCATGTGCCTATCACTTCTTCAATAGATAACAGAATATAAATGCAACTCAAGAGAAATGAATGCCTTACTATGTGGTCTGACTGAGACAGAATTTGTAAATTTCATGCACTACACAACAACAAAGGAGATATGGACCAAACTATAGAGTATTTATGAAGGAGATGAAAAATTCAAGCTAGAAAGTTACAGACCTACAAAGCTCAGTTTGAGAATATGAAAATGAAAGATGATGAGAGCATAGTGGCCTACATGCAGAGAATAGATGAAGTCATTAATATGATCAGAGGCTTAGGTGAGACACTAGAAGAATCTTTCATAGTCCAAAATATCTTGAGATCTTTGACTGGAAAATATGATGCAAAAGTTTCAGCTATAGAAGAAGCCAAATATATGAAGACTCTCACTATGGATGAATCACATAGAGCAATCTTTCAGCATACGAGATGAGAATTTTTGGATCCAAACTACTAGTAAGAAAGAGGTAGCATTAAAGGTCAAGAAAGAAACCTAGTCTAGGTAAGAAGAAGAATTATCAACTTCAGAGGATGAGTTAGATGATGAAAATATTGAAGCAATGTTCGTAAGAAGACTAAAAAGAGGTTCAGGTAAGTATAAAGGAAAAATCCCTTTCAAATGCTTCTCATGTGGACAAGTAGGTCATTTTGTTGTTAAATTTCCAAAAAAAATAAAGAATCTCAGTCTGAACATGAAGAGGAAGTCATAAACACAACAAGAAATAAGTTGGGTATAAAAAGAAAAACATCAAGAAGAAGTTCTTTAAGAACAAAAGAAACTTCTACTCAAAATAAGAATCAAGTGAATCTGATTCTAAGCAACCCAGGACAACTTTGAAAGTGAAAATGATGAAGATCAGTTTGAATGCTTGTTTATGGAAATGGATGCATCTGAAGAATGCAGCTCCAAAGGAAAGAGTGCAGTTGACTTCAAAGACTATGATGAAGAAGAGACTGAAGTAAATCTTGAGGCTGAACTTGTGTGTGCTCTTGAAGAACTGAAACTGTGTAGAAAGAAAAATAAAAAGCTAAGATGTACTTTGAAATATTATGAAGAGAATATCCATGTCTTTGAGAAAAGACAGATCTTAAGAAAATAAGAAGAGACTAATGATCTCAAAGAACTTGAGACTCAGCTAGAAAATATTTCAAGCTCTTACAAATCAAAGGAAGCATTAAAATTAACTCAGAACTAGAGCAACTAAAATATGAGTTGGAACAAATGAGAACAAGATGACAGTGTATGAAAAGCTAGAGAAGAGTTCAAATGTTTTGACTAGTATACTAAGTGGACAATTTGATACAACTGATAAGTATGGAATTGGTTTCAAAGAAGAAAGTAAGGAAAAGGAGTCTATCAAGAATGTTAAAAAAAAGAACTGCATCAATTCCAAGCACTTCCTCTACAGTAAATAAAGAGTTCAACAAATTTGTGAAGAGAAGGACTACTGCTCCCAGAATCACATATGTTATGAGGTACACACATTCTTTCTATGGTTACTATTATTCATGTAATCAATTTGGACATAAGGCTGCTAAGTGTAGGAAATTCTCTAGAGGCTATAGAAGAAACTTTGGCCCATCTTACACCAGATTGGATTACAATAATGTTCACCACAATTACTACAAGAAAATAAATGTGGGTTCAACAAGCAAACAAGATCCACCCAAACAAAATAAATGGATGTATGTTGTAAAGAAAGATGAGAACAAGAGAAAAGAGTCATGCTCAATAGTTCAGACCACATTTCATGTGCAAAATGAAGATAAAATATGGTATCTTGATAGTGGATGTTCCAGCCATATGGTAGGTGATAAATTAATTTCATTACTCTGTCAAACAATGCATCAGGTGTTGTGAGATTTGGTGACAACAATTCAACAAACATAGTTGGAAAAGGAACTTTGAGCTTAGATAATGGAAAGACAGTCACTGAAAATGTTTTGTATGTTGAAGGCCTTAAACAAAATTTATTGAGTGTAAGTCAAATGTGTAAGAGGGGATACAATCTGATCTTTCATGATAAAGGTTGTGATATCATCAATGGAAAACTAGGAAAGAAGGTTTCAAAAGCCAAAAGGACAAGAACAACATGTATGTGCTAAATGAAATAAATAATGAAAAATACTTCACAAGTAAGGTTGATTACAACTGGCTATGGCACAGAAGGTTAGGACATGTAAGCTTTGAGAATATGGTAAAACTTAGTGCCAAAGGGTGTGTAAAACATATGCCAAAGATCATAAAACCAACAGATACTCTTTGCAAAGCTTTCCTGCATGGTAAACAAACAAGAAGATCATTCAAGTTGAAGGAATACTCTACAACCAGACCTCTGGAATTGATTCATACAGACCTCTGCAGTCCTACCAGAACTGAAAGTATACAAGGAGAAGTGTATTTCATGTTGCTAATAGATGATTACACCAGAATGACATGGGTAGCATGTTTAAAGAAAAATTCAGAAGCATTAGACAGATTCAAGAAATTCAAGGCACTAGTGGAGAATGAGAAAAACAAAAAGATAAAATGCCTAAGATCAGATAGAGGCAGATAATTCTAGTCTAATGAATTCGATGAGTTTTGTGAAGAACATGGAATTAGAAGACAATTCTCAACCACCAGAACACCTCATCAAAATGGAGTTGTTGAAAGGAAGAATAGGATTGTGCAAGAAATGACGAGAACAATGTTGAATGAATCAAAATTTCCTGACAAATATTGGAGTGAATTATTTTACACCGTGGTCTACATTTTGAAAAAAGATTAGCCAAGAATAAACAATGACAAGACTCCTTATGAACTGTGGAAGAACAGGCCTGCAAATGTGAAACACATAAGAGTGTTTGGAAGTAAATGTTACATGAAACGAGATGAAGATAACCTGAGAAAATTTGACTCAAAATGTGATGAAGGCATATTCCTTGGATACTCAGCGGTCAATGTAGCTTACATGTGCTACAATAAGAGATTGCAGAATATTTTAGAAAGAACAAATATGAAGGTAGATGAAACTCTCAAGTCCAGCACTCAACATAACAAAAATCATGAAGAACAGGAAGATGATGAGGAAATGGACAGTCTACGTGAAGAAGTAGATGAAGAGGAAGAAAGACCATACACTAAGGCACCCTCAAGGTAAGTCAAAAGAGACAATCCAACAAATCAAATTATTGGAAACAAAGGAGATGGAATTCTAGCAAGAAGAAGGATAAAAGAGCAGCAGAACCATGAAGACATAGCACTTATGTCAATGATAGAACCCAAGAATGTTACAGAAGTAAGAAAGGATCAACATTGGGTAGACGCAATGAATGAATAACTTGATCA
Source organism: Taxus chinensis (assembly GCA_019776745.2). Classification (NCBI taxonomy): domain Eukaryota; kingdom Viridiplantae; phylum Streptophyta; class Pinopsida; order Cupressales; family Taxaceae; genus Taxus; species Taxus chinensis. Next base: position 15,793,761 of record CM034153.1, read on the forward strand.
AATTGAGAATAATGAGACATGGGAGTTGGTACCTAGATAGCAGGACAAGAATGTAATTGGAACCAAATGGGTTTTCAGAAATAAGTTGAATGAGAAAGGAGAAGTAACAAGAAATAAGGCCAAAATTGTATGCAAAGGATACACACAAATGGAAGGAATTGAATTTGATGAAACATTTACACTAGTGCAAAGAATGGAAGCAATCAGACTGTTTCTAGCTTATGGCTTACAAGAAGATTAGAGTGTTCTAGATGGATGTGAAATCCACCTTCTTTAATGGTTTTCTGAACGAAGAGGTATATATTGAACAACTTGATGGATTTTCACTAATTGAAGATAAAGATTATGTGTGAAGGTTGAAAAAGGCATTGTATGGACTCAAAAAAGCTCCTAGAGCTTGGTACAACAAATTGGATTCATACCTCATTAATCAAGGTTTTAGAAAAGGTGTTGCTGACAACAATCTATATGTCAAGGAAGAAGGAGATCATTTTCTCATTGTAATTGTGTATGTGGATGATATCATCTTTGGAGGAGATCATGAAAAAATGAATTATGAGTTTTTTGATATGATGAAAGAAGAGTTTGAAATGTCCATGTTGGGAGATCTATCATTCTTTCTTGGATCACAAATCAAGTCAGTCAGATCAAGGTATTTTCATATCCCAAACTAAGTATATCAAAGAAACATTGAAATAGTTTAGGATGGAATAATGGAAACATATTGAGACACCAATGGAAGTAGGATGCAAGATGAGAAGAGAGGGATAGCTCACCAAAAGTAGACAAAACACTGTATAGATCCATGATTGGAAGTCTACTTTACTCCACTGCATCAAGACTAGATATCATGTAGGTGGTAGGTCTAGTTGGAAGATTTCAAGAAGATCTAAGGGAAACACACTTCAAGGAGATCAAAATAATTTTGAGATATATCATGGGAACAATTGATTATGGACTATGATACCCCAAAAGAAATGATTTTAGTATATAAGCATATACAGATGTAGATTGGATAGGAAGCATTGATGACATAAAGAGTACCAACAGCGGAGCATTCTTTATTAGAAATTTTTTAGCCTCCCGGTTGAGAAAGAAGCAATCATCAGTGGCACTCTCAACATGTGAAGTAGAATTTATAGCTTCCACAATGTGTTATAATTAAGTTCTTTAGATGAAGCAGACATTGGAAGATTATAAGGTAAAATATGAAATCCAATTCATTTGTTGTGTGATAACACAAGTGTAATAAGTGTCTTATAAGAACCCTGTGTTCCACTCAAAATACCAAGCATATTCCAATTAGATATCATTTCTTGAGGGAACAAGTGAATGAAAAGAAAATTATTCTAGAATATGTGAACACAAAAGAAGAAATTGCAGATATAATGACCAAAGACACTACCAAAAGTAACATTTGAGCACTTAAGGAATGAATTAGGGGTCATTCCCGATCCCACAAACAACTAAAATTTGTGCAGAAAAGGAAAGGGAGCATTCTCATGAATTATCAGATCCTAATCAGTGACAACCAATATTTGTGCGAGGGGGAGCTAGTATGCTAGCTTATCTTAACAATTGGTATCATTAGCTCAAGGGAGCATTGTCATGGACACACCAAAATATATTGATCAGAAGCATAATCCTAGGGATAGTATTCTTAAGGTAAGAACATTCTTATCTAGCTTACCAAAATTTTCAAATTTATGTGGCATAAATGGCCCTTTGTCATTGTTGTCAAAAAGGGGGAGAAATAATCTGCAATTTAGAAACCAATCCAGTAATAATACCAGAAAGAGAGAAGCTGATCCACCAAGGGATAATTACAAACCAGGTATGCAAGTATTATTTTTCCATCAAAAGGTTGTAGGTTTCTGCCACATTGAAATGTTGAGGTGTTTCCATCAATGAAAAAGGGGGAGATTATTGGACCTTTGTCATTATCATATGTGTTTTCATTGATGTTAAGTTGCATGATGGAAAAATTATTTGATGTCAAGCAGCGTTGATGGCAAAAGGATCAATTGGTAAAGTGAGAAAGAGAGAAAGATGAAGGTTGATTGGTAGTGTCTGCTCATAGAGGCTCCAAGATGATCAAGGATAAGTTCTAAGGGACTTAATTAGCTTTTGTGTGAAGCCACAGACATAAGGAGATAATTCCGTCGAAGTCTTGAAGAAGTCTGCCAAAGACTTGGAGAAGCTGCAAGCTCTAGAAGAAGCCACAAGAGTCTAGTTAGCCATGTAAAGGAATGAAGTTGCCCAAGAAAAAGGATCCAAAGGACAAGCCATGAGTGACAATGGTAAGGCCACAGATGTGAAGGAAGAGCATGCACATAAGAAAGGATGAATTGAAGGAAAAAATGTGAAATGAAGGGAAGTCTGGAGAAATCCATGCATAAAGGGAAAAGTTTGAAGGACATGAGAGAGCCACGGAAAACTATGGAAGCTGCAAGGTAAAGGGAGAGAGTCATGGACATGAACCAAATATGCGTGAAGGTAATGGACAAGGAGGAAAGTTGCGAAGGATTAAAAAATTTGTCAGAAGAAGAAAAAATCCATGGATAACTAAAAAGCCACAGAACGAAGGATAGAGACCGCGATACAAAGGAAAATGTCAAAATAGCCAAGGGAAGCTGCAGATCGAACAAATAAGAACTAAAAGGGATTGAGGATAATAAATTGAGATGGACATGGTTAAGAAAGATGTTGTTCTCCAAAATCGATGGTGATTTTGATTGTTAGATGATTGTGGCTAAGTATACGACTTGAACTCCACAAGGATCGATGAAATCTACTGTTCTAGCTGTTACCATTTAATGCTTTTTGACCTAGTTACATTCTCTATGTGTTTCCTAATTTCAAGGAAAAATTAATGCTAGAGGAGAAAGTGGCTCGCTCATGGAAATTCTAGAAGTATGAGAAATTTATTTTTAAAGATGTCGGCTCACAAGATTTTTGAATTGATACATAGAAAAATGTGAAATCAAGTCGTTAATGAAAAGAACAAATATGTACTTAGCCAATTACATTTAATGAATTCATATTCTCAGGTGACACAAGCAGGAAAGCTCCATGAAACACATTCAATTAAAGTAGTAGAATGATTTGAAAGTATATATAAATCTGGTTTATTAAATGAAGTCGGATTAATTCCAGATTTGTTCTTGTTCCTTAAAATGAGATTTTGAGGTAGAGGGACAAAAGTGCATTCTAGTAAGAAGACGATGCAATACAAGATAAGGAAGAAAGATAAAAGAGAGAGAAAGGAGCAAAGACTAAATAGATGAAGTATTTAAGAATCATATGAGAAGAGCATCAGTGTGGAAGAATTGATTGAGCAAGAGGAGTTCGATTCAAATGTGTAGAAGAGAGTGAAATAAAGAACATAGAAAGATAAAGAAAGGTGATAAATAATCTATTGTGTAAGAAATATGTGTAACTAGATGATCAAAAATTTTATGTAAATCAAGTCTAAGTTCTAGCTTAGCATATTTTTGGGGGTTGTATCCTCCTTTTGGGTGGGTTCCTGCAACAATATCAATTATAGCTCATTAAATTAGGGGTTGGTGCTCTTTGCAAGTGGGTGCTTGCTAAATTTATTGAGTGGGTGCTCTAAAAATATTTGAGTGGGTGCTTGGAGTTGTGGAGTGTGTGCTTGAGAGGTTGAGTGGGTGCTCAACCAAAACCATTCTAAGCTTTGGAATTGGTATTCCTAATAAAGCCTTGGTTTCAATTGGGTTTTTCTCCCAAAAGGGTTTCCCACTATAAATTCAGTGTTTAGTATTCTTCTATCTTACATGTGCTTGTTTTAATGTTTATGATCTATTGTTGTACTTATTAAGAAATTATGAATCAAAATTATTAAAGTGAAAATTTTAAATCTTCATGGATTCACTCCCCCCTCAATGCTTGTGAATCTCTAAAAACTATTTACACCTCAAGAAAAGGGATCACTCCAGTGTCTGCACTCTTAATTTCTTCAACATGCAGAGTTACTTCCAAAGCCTCACATAGATAAATAAATGTTTTATGTGACAAGGCCCTTGAATTAGAGTCAACAAGCATCCAACAAACCATTGTGCATGTTGGATTTGATGAATATCATAAGGTAGCTTGTACAATAGAGTTTTAAACCATGCATCATACTACCTTACAATTTAAGGAAATCCCTATTTGATATCCTTTAGGTCACTAATACTTTTTTGTTCAAACTCTGGAATGTGGAATTCAACCAAGAATGCAACGTCCAATGCATCATAATACACCACAGTCTGGTGTGGATCATAATTTATATACTAGTTGTGTTCTCTCCTTTTAAATGTGGTGGAAAATTGGTTTACCTTTCTATTAGGGGTTGTAATACCCTTAGCTCTCCATAAAAATTCACACCTGTGCACATGCTCAACTGCATCCTCCACACCTCAGTATTCTAGCAAGTGAAGAGACATATCAAAGAATACTTGAGGTGTTTCCTGCTATGGTTGTTGAGGTGGTGTTTTTGAGGGCTGATTTGGTGATGGTTGAGGACCTCTTCTTGGAGTAGGACTAGTTCATGAACTTGAACCTCCACCAGGATTTCCTCTGTACGGTGGCTGACTTGATCCTCCTGAGCCTTCCTCCATGACCTCTGGTCATGTAGTTAAACTACCTTGTGTCTTAGTTATTGTGATGAACTAAACACCAATTGTTTGTGTTATAACATCTCCTATAGGATTTCTTCCAATAGTCTTTACATTAACACTCAGTCCTGATGAAGTGCCTATAAAAATACCTCCAAAAGTAATCCTAAACACTGGCACCTAATGCACTACCATGTGTGCATCCTTAATATGTCGCACCTCTTGAGCAGTAACTATAATATTCCTACATGTATCTCCTTCCCAACGCGGAGATCCTCCTTTCCACCTTCACTATGATGCTCTTCAAAAACTACCTATGGATTTGGAACACCTTACAAAAAGGGCTAGGTAGCTAGGCTGGGTTAGATGCGCACTTGCAGTTCTCTATCCCTCCTCAGACTCACTCTCATTAGAGGCCAATGGGGTCTCTCTACTGCACTTTCTCAATGTGGAGAGGACATAATACTGTGGTCCCTCACCTTCTGTAGGGTTCTCATCACTTCTTCCAGTCATCATTCCTTTTGACCTCAGCACATCATCAACTACTCTCTGTTGCACCTCATTATACTTGAACCATATTTACTCTCTCTGTCTTTCTTCCTCTAGGGTCACTACCATCTTTCCCAAACTTTCTCTTGCCACTACACGTGGTGGGGTTTTAGCTCGCCATAGGTAATCTTTCCATTCCCAGTTCTAACTCTCAGGATCTTAATAACTAACGGTATTGCATGTAAATAATATTCTCTTAGCTCATGCAAGAACTAAATTTTTTCTTCCTCTAGACAAGAATACGTTTAAATTGTGTACTCCAAAGTATAGTTGCGCAATACACCTTCCCACCAACGATCCATGACTTTAGTCCATGGCTCATCCGAATCAAAGAGTGTGTGATAGTATTCCTACATCTAAGATTTATTTCCTAGCTGGACACCTCTATTTTTCGTGTAAGCTATTACCCATTGGTACAAATATACTAGGAAGAAAATGAATAATGTCTCATACAAACAATCATATAGATTGTATTCCACCCACTTTCGTGGGTCAAAATCAGGTCCAGTGTTATATCACCATGTACAGGTGTCTTGGTTGTATTTTATCCAGCCTTCAATATTATTTAAAGACAATCAAAACGCCATCTGTATGCAACATTTTGGTAGATAAATTGAAAAGAGGTCTTGAAAATGGAACCAAAATATAGTATTGTTTTACCCAACCAGAGAAGTCTAGATGCTCACCCGAAGCGCACAAAGCTGCCAGAACCCTCCTTTTTTATGTTTATAAGAATGTTAGCATACATGATTTCCATATTCATAATCATTCATAACTAAAACAACCATTCACGCACATATAAGAATCAAATTATAACAATCTATAAACACATGTAATAAAGAAATCATTCATAAATGATATCAAATAAGAACTAAATAACCATGATCATATATGAAAATCTCTGCAATTCATAGTCGTTTATCCATTGCAAAACACCATCATAATGTAGATTTGATTACAATAATATCTATACCTTTAATGTATTGGACAATGCATGCACTCATACAATCTTAAGAACCACTTACATCAAGGTCTGCAAAATAGGACTCTAGCTCAAAACCCTCAATACTCAGGAACTAAGAACTGTCTATTCTCACTTACACACACTAGCCAAAACAAGATCACACTTTCCATATTTATACTCAGTGGGGACTTTCCCTTCAACACTTTCATGCACTTTCCTAACAATAGGTGTGCTTATAATAACTTGCATCCTTTTTCCATCTTGTCCTAATAATAGACTAAGCTAAATATACAACATGCTATAATATTATTATTACAATTCTCTATGCGTGATCTGTATCTCTGCTTTGTATGTGATTTTACTATTTATATCCCTTGCGTGCACCTTAAGTCTACTTTGCTTTTACCTATTCCTGGATATTTACTTGAGTGACACTCCATCTCTTCTTTTCTATTTTTATCCTTATCACTGGAAAATTGGCTAAGACCTTAATCTTGTGTCTGCATGTAAGCAACCTCGCATGCTGACTCGATTCTCTATCGTGTGCACCCCTTGTGCGCCGTTTCACTCCTTCATGCACATACCCTTGCGTGTAATCCTCTACGCTCCATTGCCACTTGGTCAATTTTATCTAATCAACATTACCCCAACCTAGGGATATTATCCATGCTTGGCAATACGCCAGCAAAGAATGCCCCCAATGAATCAAAGAGTTAGAAATGGAAGACCATAGAATGGTGGTACATAATGAATCAAAGAATATCTAATTTCCACATGTGCACACTTAATTTAGATGGGAGCAATGGCCATGAGATTTTTTGGTCTCTTAACAAGCCAAGTTGTGTATTCCTATCCCATATAAGTTTTTTGGGTTTCCCTTTTTCCCATGGGATTTCACAAATAGACTTATTAACCCATCAAGTTGATTCATTTTCTAGGAATATAGGACATTGTATGCTACCTGAATTCAAATGTGTGTTAGCATCAAAGTTGATCTCTTAAAAGATCACAAAATATAAGACACACATTTCTCTTAGCACATCCTATACACTAATAATTATTTTTTATTTACTTAATATAAAACTACATGGAAAAATATGTGGATTGAGGCCCAACTCAACTTAATTTTAATTATGTTTTTTTAAAAAATTATTATAATATTAAATTTTATTGCATATTTGATGTATTTAATTTAATAACATACCATATCCATGTTAATAGATGGGATTGATAAAAACTTTAATTTGGGTGTTTTGTCTACTATGATATTAAAGGGTGATATGATTACTCATTTTGAAACCTGGGAAATATTAAATTATCAACCTTTTTAAATTATTATGATGAAAGTTATTTGGCCCTCTTTCTTTCATTAGTTGTCACTTTTATACATGAGACCTTGTGAGGACCCAAAGTTATTCCATCGATTGCTTCCTTTATTTGTTTTATTGTCATTACATGTACAAGTGCAATAAGCATCTTTTGGACATTTTCAATTTGTATATAAAATATCACCACTAGGGCACCTCAACCTTCTTTCTTTTATTCTAAGCACCAAAATTTTTGTTCATCTCGATGTGACGGTCCTTTTAATTCCCATGATCCACATTAGAAGGGTGTTCTACAGGGTTAGATGTTAGGAGATATTTCTAAGGGGTGTAGGTATTTCTTGCTCATAGGATTTTCCAATTAAATCCTATAAGTGTTAGCCATTGTATGATATACATTATAATGTATTGCATAAGCAATCTTACCATAGGTGACAATAATAATGTTGATTGATTTGTTCTAAGTTGCATTGCATACATGTGTCGACATTCTTTATCTCTAATCGCATAATTTAAATATATTAACCATTTTACTTTGTTTTATTCCCTTCCACTTTTATTTACAATTACTTTCACAACTTGTCTTCTTTCATAAAATTGTCCAACTAGATCCCATTAGCCTTATGCTATTCTATAATAAATAATTTCGCCATATTCCGCAACAATAACATTCATTAATTTGATTTTAATATTTTAACCGTTTTCATACCCTCTTATTTTATTTCTTTTCTTTCACTTTTATATACTATTAATTTCACGACTCATAATGAAGTTGGCATAAGAGAGCAGAGCGAATGTCTAGTTTCTGTGATTTTGGCTGCCTTGCTTCATAATGTTTAGGTGTGGTGACCATATATAGATGATGCCATCGCTTGCGGGTGATGACGTTGGCCAGGGATATCTAAGTGTCATGCAAAGTGAAAAAGAGGTGTCATGGATCAAATAAATGAGTGAACAAGGTGCCACATGGTGAAATGTAAGCAAGATGTCGGCAGTGCAATGTGTATGTGACATAAAAGAACTGACGAGGAAAAAGGAAACTAAGGCAAGGACCACATAATGATACTCTCTATGTGTATTGTCTCTAACCCATAGTGACTATCTGTATAGTCATACCCCATTCTCGGCAGGGCCCTTAAGGCATTGGCTCAAGAAATAGATGCATCATTGACCCTTATCTACACAAAGGAAATTGTTAGTAACATGTATGAAAGATGAAAAATGAAAAATTGGGTGTATACACATTTTAGTTAAAACCCAATAATAGAAATACCACGATCCGATATGGCATTAGTTAAAAACCAATAATACCAATATTGGAATCCAATTTCACACTTAAAATATCCAAGACATTGATCCTCGGAAGTCTAGATTATCTAAAATAAGTCCAAATTTATAGAAATGTTGGTTGAATGGAGACCCAAATCATTCCAATATTTAAAGTAAGATTGTACAAGGTGTATTTATTTAAAGAGAATTAATAATCCATTTGACGAAGAGGATAACAACCTAAAGTTTAATGTCCAGGAGGTTGAGGCATCCACATCTTTTGGTCTACAACAAATGTCCCAATAAACTTTGTAGAATCCATTAACACTTTCAAAGTTCACCCAAAGAAACTATCTAATAAGTATTTGAGTGGTGTGGTTTTTCTAGTTGGATTTCTTGTTAATGGATATAGTCCAAAAACTTGATTCATAGCTAATTTGCTAGCTTTATTTACCTTAGGAGAAGTTTTAGATGGTAGTAATGGCCTTGAGATTTTGTGGTCTCTTAACAAGCCAAGTTATGTATATTCCTATCCGGGATAAGTTTTTTGGGTTTCCCTTTTTCCCATGGGATTTCACAAACCAATTTATTAACCCATTGAGTTGATTCATTTTCTTTGAATAGAGGACATTTTACGTTACCAGGATTCAAATGTGTGTTTTCATCGAAATTGATCTGTTCAAAGCTCTCAAAGAATCTATACATATTCAAATAGAAGGCACATATTTCTCATAGCACATCCTATACACTAATAATTATTTTTGATTTACTAAACATAAAACTACATGGAAAAAGATGTGGATTTAGGCCTAACTCGATTTCTTTTTACTTATGATTTTTAAAAATTATTATAATATTAATTTTTATTACAAATTTGATGTATTAAAGTTAATAACATACCATATCTGTGCTAATAGATGGGATTGATAAAAACTTTAGTTTGGGTGTTTTGTCTACTATGATATTAAAGCGCGATAATATTAAATTATCAACCTTTTTAAATTATTATGATGAAAGTTATTTAGCCCTCTTTCTTTCATTAGTTGTCACTTTTATACATGAGACCTTGTGAGGAACTAAAGTTATTCTATTGATTACTTCCTTTATTTGTTTTATTGTCATTACGAGTACATTAAGCATCTTTTGGACATTTTCGATTTGTGTATAAACATATCACCACAAGGGCACCTCAACCTTCTTTCTTTTTTCTCACCACCAAAAATCTTGTTCAACTCGATGTGAAGGCCTTTCTAACTCCCACGATCCACATTATAAGTGTGTTCTTTAGGGTTGGATGGTAGGAGAGATTTCTAAAGGGTGTAGGTCTTGCTTCCTCATAGGATTTTCCAATTAAATCCTATTAGTGCTAGCCATTTTATGATATACATTATAAAGTCTTGCATGAACAATCTTACCATAGGTGACAATAATAATGTTGATTGATTTGGCCTAAGCTGCATTGCATACATGTGTCGGCAATCTTTATCTCTAATCACATAATTTAAAGATATTAACCATTTTACTTTGTTTTTTACCCTACCACTTTTATATACAATTACTTTCACAACTTGTCTTCTTTCATAAAATTGTCCAACTAGATCCCATTAGCCTTACGCTATTCTATAATAAATAATTTCACCATATTCAGCAACAATAAAATTGATTGATTTGATTTAGATATTTTAACCGTTTTCATACCCTCTTATTTTATTTCTTTTCTTTCACTCTTATATACAATTACTTTCACAACTCATCTCTTCCATACGGCTCAAAGTCTTTTAAGTCTTCTATATTATAATGAGTTGTACTTTTGAACAGCCCACACTTGTCTATCTTTCCCAAAATAAAAATAAAAAAACAATATAAAGAACAAGTAACCCATACTAATCAACTCTTGGTATCCCCATACTCATCCATCTTTTCCGTAAGAAAGAAAAAATCTTAAAAGAGCAGGTGTACCCCACGTTCTTCATGTCCTCCCACACAACCACCTCATGCCAACGAATCCAAAATTTGATCACAAAATTGACATGCAACACTTAATTACTCCCTCAAATAAAAACATGACGTTGCCCTCCCAACAAACAAAAACAAACATACGTTTCACTGGTCCCATTAAATACCAATCACCCTAATTTTCCCTCAAGCCTATCCACTCCTTTATCAACAGTCTCTGTTATCAAATAGTTACACGTCCTTATAGTTCCCCCAGTGGCAAATATACAGACAACGTGCCTACCTAGATGTGATGATCTGATCAAATCAGATCGTCCCCATTACTTGTGATTCTCAGTCATCCTTTTCTTGATGCTTTTGTAAATGTAGATGTATGGATCCTTTCATTTCAAGTCAATCATCTTGTCTGCAATGATAAAAACAAGTTCTACTTGATTTAACATTTTACCTACTATATAAACACCGTTAGCCATTTCAAGGGATTCTTTGTATTTGTTGTGGTTTGTTGTCTGTGGATTTCTGTGTGTAAGAATGGAAACAACTAAAGCTGTTAAACAGTCCAAGGAATTGCAGAAGATTGGGAGAGAGAACAAGAAAGAGAAGATAAAAAGAGAATGCTGTTGTATGTGTGGGGATGTGGGTTTTGAGAAGCAGCTCTTCAGGTGCAATAAATGCACCTACAGATTTCAGCACATGTAAGTACTGTTCTAATATTGTAGCTGGTTATATCAATTTCCTCAATCCCTAATTACAACTACGAATTGCACAGTTTTGAAGTCTGTTTAGGAAGAGCCTATTTATTGTATCTGTTTGTATTGTCAACAATATAAGATTAACAACATAATATGTTATTACTTTAGAAGGGATAGAGAGGAAAAAATACAATACATTGTTATCTTTCAATTGTTTCCACTTTAGAAGAGTAAATAAGATCAGTAAATAAGATCAATAAGGTAATCTATGTTGTTACCTTAAAAGGGGTGACAAGGAAACGATGCAATACGTTGTTACCTTTCGATTTTTTCCACCATAGAAGGGTAACAAGGAAACACTACAATATATTGTTATCTTTTGACAAATTTTTGTTTAACTGCAAACAGATTGGATAGGTAGGTAATCGGTGCATTCATGTTGAATGGTGTTGAATGCATGGATTCTATCACTCAATTAACTGCAAACAGAATGGATAGAAATAAAAATGGTGTTGAATGCACGGAGTTCAACACTTAAAATACTAATCAGCCCATGTCAAAATTCTGAGAGGAAGTTGCTGGTGTGTCTGGGGTGGTTGTTCTCGGTTTAACACAAAAATTCATGCAAGAATTGCTTAACAGAGTGCGATTTATTCAGTGACAGATGAAAAAAACTTTGGCCCACTGGTAAAATAGGGGTCTCTATATCAAAAACACTAAAAAGAGATAAACAACCTATATGTTAACAGCCAGACAACCCCAACTCACCTGCTGTTTAAGCTCTCCTGTGTGTGTGTGTGTGTGTGTATATATATATATATATATATATATATATATATATATAAAGGAACGGTTAGTGAGGAAACAATGCAATACATTGTTACGCTCGATTGTTTCCACTTTAGAAAAGAATAAAATTAAGAGTGTAACTTATGTTGTTATTGTAAAAGGGGTGACAAGGAAACAATGCAATACATTGTTACCTTTTGATTGTTTCCACCTTAAAAGGGTAATAAGGAAACACTGCAATATATTGTTATCTGTTTGATGAATTTTTGTATTACTGCAAACAGACTGGATAGGTAGCTGATTTGTGCATTCAACATGAATGGTGTTGAATGCACGGAGTTTAACACTTAAAATACTTTTAAAAAAATGGTAAACAACCCATGTCAAAATGCTGAGAGTAAGTTCCCCGTGTGTTGGCGGTGAATGTCCCCAGTTTAACACACAAATACATGCAAAAAATTGCATAACAGGCGGTTTATGCCGTGTTAGTTCAAAAAACGTTTAGGCACACCAGTAAAATAGGTGCCTCCATGTCAACAACATTAAAAAAGAGATAAACAGCCTATATTTTAACAGCCAGACAACCCCAACTCACCTCTATGTGTGGTTTCAATTTAAGATATGTAATTATTAGTATCCTTGAGTAAGTGGGTTTCTGTCGATATATTTATATATATTTGTGCATATACTTCTCGCAGATATTGTAGTCGATTGTTTACAAGCTTGCAAGATAAGGTGGACACATGTGAGTGGTGTTTGGAGGTTGAAACCAAGGAGAAGTTGCAGCAAAACAATACCAGAAGAAAATTTCATACGAAAGACAATGAAGACGGCCATGAAAGTGGGTGTAGAGAGGAAGATTCAGAAGAATTACAGGCAGAAAGATGCAAGAGCAATATAATCATGTCCCCACAGACTGTTCAGAGCACCAGCAGTTCTGTCAGAGGCCTTGGACGTCGTTACAGGCTTCTTTCAGAAGTTCTATGCTAAGTATACCTAATGGCCAGTCAATGAAGTACTAAGCCTTTTTTCGGTGGATTGTACAGTGTGTTGTAGTGTCTCAGTTTTGTCAAGTACTTATTAAGAGGACACACAGCATTTGTCATGTACAGCTGTGTGGGGACTTATGCATAATTAGCATGTTCACTTTCAATAATGACTTCATGGACAAGGTATTTTTCAGCATCATCTTTTTTGGTCTGACTGGGTTTTTTGAATTGCTGTTACTGTGATAAATTTCATTGCAGGGGGGGATCTTGTGTAGAGTGAAAATTAAGTTAACAGGTTGAATAATTTACACAATTCAACAAAGAAATGTAGTACAGTGGGGAAGGTATCTCATGACACCTGGTTGATAGTGATGAAATAGCCTCATTATTACAAATATATTAGTTTTTAGTTAGTTAGGATTAGTTGGCAGTGAACTGAAATGATGATTTTAATATACTTAAAAATATGTATTGAAAATATCTAATTCAATAGTAAAGAAAAATATTTTAAAATGTATGTACTTGAGCAAATTTTATTAAATTACTGAGGTATAGAGAACACCGAAAGATGGAAACGTTTATAATGGATAAATGGTTAAACACTTAGTATTTTCTTAATGTTAATTTGTGGGTAATTAATGTAAGATTATTTTACTTTTTGTGTTTAACTACTTTAGGTTTTTAATAAATCAGAATTAAGTATTTCTTTAAATTCTATTGATTTAAAGTTAAAGTGATTTATATTCTAAAATATAGATTTGTATATATTTTTATCTGATTTTTTTAAAAAAGTAATTTTTTTCTTTTTTATTGATCAAGGAGTAAAATATTTCTGAAGCCTTTATTGCCAAATATTCTCTTGGATCAGATAATTTAATTTGTGTATATTTTTTATCTGATTTTTTTTTAAATAGTTAGTTTCTTTTCTATTGGTCCACTAGTAAAATATCTCTTAAGCCTTTATTGTCAAATATTCTCTTGGATCAGATAATTTAATCAATTGTTACTTTGGTCCATTTGTAGTGCTGCCTTAAATGTTTCATTTTCTTGAATCATTTTTCTATGCATTCATTTAGTCATCATTATTACACTATTGATTTAATATTTATTCTTTCAATTCATCTTTAATCTTTATTATTATGAATCTCAAATAGAAGTGTAATATAAATTTGGAGATAATTTTCAGTACCCTAAATTATTGTCAATTTTTTTACCAAAATAATAAGATCAGCAATATTAATATATTTTATTAAGATACAATATTAATATATAATGGTTGTTCATGCTCATATATTACTACAATTTATTCCATATAAATGTTGTAAGCCTATAACTTATTCTTGTTAAAATAATGGTATAAGTGGTGAATATAAAGTCATATTATCAAATAAATGGGATTAAGAGGGTCCATTTGCATGTGGAATAATCTAGTTGAATTTCCATTGGCTAGGTTTTGAATGTTTATTGTGAACTATGGTTGTTTATTATCTCAATAATTATGATCAAATATATATATATTTTTATTTACTCGTATTTAAATAAGTGCAAGTGTCACTTTGTTATATTGTATTTCTCATATTATCTTTTATTTTAGTTAAAATAATATATTTTATAATCTTAAATCTTATATTCAACTTTTTATGAAATAATCAGTTTTCAAATGTTTATCTTCTTACTTATTATTATATAATTTAATTCAATGTAATGCTGATCACTTTAAAAGAATTTCATGTTAATTATGTCGCGTCTTGCAGTAATAAGCAAGGTTGTAATGGAGGGCGTTGTTTACTTTTATTCTCAACATTATATTTGATGTTCATTTGACCATCACTTCTATTCCATAGTGTCACTTAAATAATTTTGTATCTTTTTTTAGGAGAAATCAATCAAAAAATAGTAATATCTTGGTCATATAGTAGTGTTTGGGTCCATTTTTCTTGAATAATTTTTTTTTAGTTATATTTGTTTTTATTGTTACTTTTTTGAGTATACTTATACCATACTTTCATAGTAAGTAAGTGCCTTGATGTATTTAAGATATATATACTAGTTACCTAAAACAATTCAATATTAAAGTAGAAACTAATAACACCACAAACTTTTATTTTATATAATTTCTTTAATATAAATCAATAGTTAAACGTGTTGTATCTTTGACATTTTTTTATTTATTAATTCATGTTAAAAAATAAACCATCAATACAAATATATTATTTTGTTTCGTAACAAATTAATTATTTAGGTAAAATAATACCCGGTAGCAAAAGGTGTCATTCTTTTAGGAGGGATGCAAACTTAAATCTATTTCTATATTAATGTGTCAAACGTACTCAAATAAATTCCTCGTTACAAGAGATGCATATTTGAAAAAGAAAATGAACATCCTAAATTATATTTGTAAAATTATAAATTAAAGAGAAACAATATCTTACGCAAAATTAGACTCAAGATGGCAGATTTTCATACCTGTATAAGATGTGGAAAATGCAATTATTCAGACAGGTTTTTCTTCAATAATATTACAAAAATATTAAAACTAAGAACAACGCATTCATATGAATCACTCGTTTGTAACCACACATCACATAGTGAAGAAAAGTTGCCTAATGAAAGAGAAACACTTAAAATCCAAAACTAAGTTATGAGCTATAACTGAAAGAGATGAACATCTCAATAAGCAACTTGGAAGAGTGCTTGCATTCCAGCATGTTAGACAAATTTGATGTTTTTGTTCAATATATATTGCAAGAAAGGGGCCCATAACAGGCTTGGATAGGATTAGTAAGCATGTGGCAGTTTGGTTCCTCTACCCCCTCCTACAAACTCGATGGAGCACTATGGAGGTAGAATGTTCCATTGTTTATTATTATTTTAGTTGGATTGAGTGATGAATGGCATGATCAATTTTTGTTAATATGGTAAATTAGGGAGAGTTGGATTAATGGTTCTAGGTGCCTTACACAATGTTCAAGAGTTAATATTCCCTCAATTTTTTTATAAATATTCTTATATCGATTATCATGTACTTCAAATTTTTGGTATACATTACATTTGAATGTTTTAATGGAAAAAATTGCAAAATAAAAAGTGCTTTGTTGACTGCAACACACTAGATTGAAGCCCAAATGAAAAGTTACTTCATTGGTTTCAATATAGTGTAAATCATGTGTAGTAGACAACTAAGAAAAGACAACCTATAGACTAGGTGACTACGTGGAGAGAATTATTGTCAAAAAGAAATTCATGACAAAAGAAAAGTTATGGTAGCACTTGATGTTGACAATAGAGCACTAAAAATACATCATTTTTTTAGAGTCTTTGTATTAAGAAAAAATGTAGTTTGTGTGAGTATACACTTTGCATAAAATTTCTAAATAGTAACAAAAGCAATTATCTTAAACACAATGGATTAAATGTCTTCTTTGATAAAATAGAATTTTAACCCAGATAATAATTACTTCCTACAATATCAGAAGTGATTCCCACAACTTCAATTTACATTATTATTTTATACCTTTATTATGGTGAATCACCTTGGTGTTTGGATGAAGTGTATCTAATCCTAAAAAAATATTGGAATCATTATTATTGTGTTAAATCAAATTCCTCAAGATCTTATGCAATTGTCTTGTGAAACTTAGAGAATGTAACACCCCTAGATGTTTGTGCTAAAAGAAACTACCTAGTTCACCTAGAGTTTAATCCCCCCTTGGTGTTAGGAAGTGACACAATGAGGCTTTTTCTAAATAATCCCAAAGATTTTCTTGATAACTAAAGTAAGATCTCTTTGATTTGCATTTACCATCTATCACCGCTCAACTCAAACAAAGTGGAATTCATGCCTCCAAGGGGCTCAAATACAAGCTCATATGCATTGGATTAAAGTTGGAGATCGTTCTTCTAAAAAAAATTCAAATCCCTTAGACTCAAATAGGCCAAGGAGAAAATTAAGGTCATCCAAACTACTCATGCACATCTCACCAATCTGCCTTAAATTTCCTTGACTTTTGCAAAACATTACAAATTGGTGTTCCTAGATCAATATTATATGACAACAAGCATCCAAGTGCTATAGGAATGTCTTGACATGGTTCCCCGCATTGTCAAGATATTTGTTTTTGTATAGAGTATGGGCAATGAAAAATCTCGTAGCTTTGATGGTTGTCCTTGTGAATTGTATAGGGCCACTCAGGACATCATTGACCCTTACTTCATGTTTACAAGGAAGTGTAGACACAAAATCATGTACTTGGGTACATTTCTAGGTCTTAATCACATACCACTATTCATATGATTCCTAAGTGATAAAACTAGTAATTGACATCTATCTTTGGCCTCTTTTCCGTCTTTCTTGTTTCCTCTTTGGGCTTACACACCCACAACCCAGTTTGATCTTCATTGCTTTATGTTTATTGACTTTGGACACCAACATCCAGCCAAGACACTAGTTCCCAAGCACCCTCGTCCCCTCTAGGCACCCCTGACCTCTTTGTATCTTATTCACCCCTTTCAGGCCTCTTTTATCTTTTAGGCATGTTGTTTTCTTATGGGTCGTCATTTTAGTTGTCAATTACACAATTCAAACAAGGGAAGCATATAAATACAAAATTATGTGACCGTAATAAAAGACCAAGATCTAAGCATCTATTATAATCACCTAAGGTTGCATCCAAAGGCATTCTAAGAGCATCAAGGCATCCATCTAATACTCACTTAAGGGAGAAGGGAATACATTTTCTGCATACATGCATAGGAGGAGAATTTCATTTTGGCATTCACACGTCTATTTACATTTTTACATCTAGTTATTGCTCGCTATCAAGTGCATCTTGCACAAGAGCTTCCTAGGGCACGATTTTTACACACACACACACACCAGAACTACATGGAATCTAAGATGTAGTGCAACACTCAATCGTAAGTTCACTTTTTTGGGTGACCGCCTGGGTCAATTTTACTCCCCATTTGCATATTTACTCTTTTAGGATTTGATGTGTTTTGGGGTTTTACAGGCTAAATTTCTCTTTGTAGGTTACACATGAATTCTTTGGACATAGTGCAACATACATGCGACCAATAGAAAAGGTTAGCAAACACCTCGTGACACAAGAAAAACCATATTTCAAGCTCTTGCGTAGTTATAAGCACCCAACAACAATCTCCAGTGCCTAGGCACCCTAGTTTAGGCGCATCCGGAAATTACAGAATTTTTTGAGTGTGGTTGTGACAATTTCCTCCTCTTGTTCATCAGTTTTACAGTCCAAAAAACTTAGGTATTTATTGCCAAATCAACTAAGTTTTATATTCCCTCTCTTGCACTTAGGGTTTCAATTTTCATTAGCTTATTGTTTGCATCAAATTTGTGTTTTAATGTTTATGTATTACACGTGACATTGCAATATCTAGGGTTCAACATAAATTCTATATTTGTTAAATCATTTAGTGAACCCATCGCTCAACTTCAACCTTCTTTCTAGGGTTTTCTTCTTATGCCCGTCACCCATAGTGGTCGTTTCAGGACTTTTGAGCATATAGAGCTCCCTCCATCTACCCGTAGGGTTTCTAAATCAATGGCTGAACTTGAAAACCCCTTTGCTAATTCTCAAAATGTTCCTCTTGAAAACATTGAAAAATATGACAGTGAGAAATCATATGATGAGGACACCAATGTTGATCAAGATAAATTGGACAATCTTACCAAATTTTGACAAGATTTACATGAAAATCCTACACATCTTATGTATATTCTACATGATTTGATGGCTGCTAAAAAAATCTCGAGATACTGCTTCTTTACCCCTAGTCGGTTCCTCCTCAGCTGCCATGGACTCCACTCAACCCCTTCATATTCCTATTTCCATTCCCACTAGTACCACTCCCATAATTCAACATAATGTTTCTACTGCACAACCTGGCTCTTCTTTAAACACTCATTATTTAACTTCTTTATATTAGGATTTGTAGACTCAAATTCATAAACTTCAAATAGATACTTCTCGTGCATCTCCATCTCTTGATTCCACTTTACTCCTTTGCACTCCTTTCGCACTCGCCATTTCAGCACATCCCCTTCTTCCAAATTTTGTCACCCCTAAGTTGCCCACCTCCAAAGGCCATGGTGATCCTCAAGAGTATCTCTGAGAATTTGATGTCACATGTCTAGATTATGCAGATGATCATACTTTACTAATAAATATCTTTCGTAAAATTCTTCATGATTTTGTTATATGTTGGTTCTACGATCTACCTGTTCACTCAGTAACATCATTTACACATTTAACCGATGCTTTTCTCCCACATTTTTCAATCGATATCGGT
This sequence comes from Taxus chinensis, assembly GCA_019776745.2. Taxonomy (NCBI): domain Eukaryota; kingdom Viridiplantae; phylum Streptophyta; class Pinopsida; order Cupressales; family Taxaceae; genus Taxus; species Taxus chinensis. Next base: position 15,813,231 of record CM034153.1, read on the forward strand.
TCTAAGCTATCCAATTCTCAACTGGAAAAAATCAAACAAGGATCTAATGAGCATCTAGTGGATTATGTCTTATGATATAAGAACAACCTAACTAAGATGTCTAATGTACTTGTGGAATTTGAATTGCAAGATTTTTTTCCATAGTCTTTTGGCTCCATTGCAAGAAAGCGTCATCTTTGATACCTCTCCACCATTTGATCTGTTATGCCATACTCTTAAGCTATGAAAAAGAAAACTATTATCTATGGGAAAGCTTAAATACCATGATACAACTTCATCTTCCAACTAGTTTCAAATAAAATCAACTTTCAAGCCCTCTACTAAGCCTATTGAGGTAAAACCTAATGTTAACGTTGTCTCTACCCCTAAAAATCTTCAACTGTAGCCTCCAAATTGTACATTCACAAAATTTCCTTGTGCTTCACATATTCTATTGCCACAACTTATTGAGAGCAATCTTATGACGCTCCTCCTCCACTTAATCTGGATTCATCTCGCTCTAAGGGACACAATTATAACTAAAACTTTATATACGACTATCATCAATGCATTGGGAATTTTACCGATTGATGTTTCAAACTTAGGCATCTCACTCAAGATCTTATTGAAAATAATACTATCGATCTTCCAGAGCCTTCGACATCTACGTTGCTCAATGAAAACAAAAAATCTCAAAATATTTAATGATACTCTCCCTAAGCATGACAAGCAAGATGCCGACTCTTCTGTCAATCATACATATCGTGTAGTTCCCCCTCTTTCATCGGGGGCTCTTGATTTCCTATTTTCTCACGCTGATGCATCGCCACCATTCATTGCTTTCTATGATCGTGATTATCATGCTAATTTCTCTTCTAATACATTACATATCAAAGATTCTATCAAGCCTCATGCTATCAATAATACAATGACCAATCCATCAATTCACATGGGTGTGTGCTCTATTTCACTTCTTGTCTCTATCAACTATCCAAACTATCATATTGCGTATCTAGTTCCCAAATCTTATGGTTACATCAAGATTCCAGTTAGAGTTGTGCCTCTTACCATGCTTGTGTCATTCATTATGGAACCTTCAATCAAAGGATGTGACATTCTCTTAGGTCTTACTTAGCTTCGTGCCACTCAATCTATCATTTCTATGAACCACTTGTGTCTAAAATTCATTCACAACAAGCATGTTACAACCATCAAATGTGTTCCACCATGCACACCATGGATACATCCTCCTCTTGAGGTTGTCATTGCACTCGCTAGAGCATCTAGGTCTGTTGGACCTCTAAAATATAAAGTACAATATTCTCCTAGCTCTCATATTTGCACATGACATATGTAGTATCAATGGTATGCTAGTCCATCTCATCATCCTAGGTCCACCACTCAGGCGGCTCCTTCACATAGGTATACATCATCTCTTCAATATCCTTCACATAGGTTCGCCTCACCTCCACGGTATCCTTCACATAGGTTCACATCACCTCCTAGGTTTCATGCACATAGGTCTCATCCACCGACATATCATTTGTCTCATACACCACCGATTTCAGAGCATGGTCACATGCCTTTATCTCCACAAACATCGGGTGGAGGACCCTTTCCCTTCACTTTTGTTGAATAACATACTCATCATCATACACTTGGGGGGCATCATGCTTACTTCCCTCCTCCTAGCATCATCAGGTTTCTTTCATTTATGCTATTGCGCTCTGTGCTTCATACTTTTGATTTCTAAACATCATTTCACAACTTGATACACACAACTTGTATCGTCATTACCCTATGAATTAGTCTAGTTACAAGATTCATACTCGACTACTAAGGGTTTAAATATGAAATGAACCTCACCAAATTCACACTCTTTATGCTCTATGATTCATTGCTTTATCTATCCAGTACACATTTCAAATCATTTCCCGATGACGCACTCTTATTTTATGGTTCATTCGTGACTGTTGAGGGGTTTTTTATAAATGAACCTCATCTCATACACATCTGTACACATCCACTTGGGGGGAACACTACTCTTATTACATTCACATTACTTATCATTCCACCTCACTCATTCATAACATATTGCATATCTTGGTTGTACTTAGTTTTACTTTCTTATACTTACATGCGCACTGTGTTTCCTATGCTCTCCACGTATCTAGTATGTCATTATGTTTTCTATATACACATGCACATTCAATTTTTCTAAAGTTGTGTATGTAGAATCTATACATATCTTTACACGCAGTATGGATGTTTGGTATTGTACATTTTACTAGTCCCACCGAGGCTCATGGGGCATCCACTTTCGTACACACTATAGGTGATATTGTTTCATTTTGTACTCCTTCATATTCTTACTAGCACACTACTCTATATCAGAACATACACGTTTATACATACTTTTTATCTTTCTAACATGCTAACAGATGATTCATGTGCAACATTTTCTTTGTAGGGGTTGTTTGTCACACTTTCCTTGCTCTTGTATTCTATTATATGCAAATGTTTTCGGGATTTGACCTATGTATTTCTTGTTCATTGCTTGTATGCTTTTTGCCACTTCGGCCTTGATTTTCTTGCCAAATTGTGACTGATGTCCCATGTTTGCAACCCAATTTTTGCAGTCTACATTGTCTTCTTGCTTGCTAGATTACACTTTTTCTTCTATATGCATACTTGTCTTATTTTTACTAACACATTTTTCTAAACAAATTATTTGCATGTGCCTTAGTTTCTACCATTCACATTCCCTCCCCATGCAGGGTATTAGTTTCATATCAGAATTTGGTCCTCTCCTTTTGGACACATCCTCCTAGTGATGGCACATGCACACTAAACGAGGGGGCATACATTAGGTGAATCAATAACCCCATACAACAACTTCGAGCTTCAATAAAGGCATGTACAATACATGAATATAACATATTTCAGTTACATAATGGCCCAAGTTCTAACTTGGGTCCTCGGTTCAACACAGTCACCAGTGCCCAAATACATACACTAGCATCTGGGTGCCCTTGACCTTCCCCGGGTGCCTATGACTAGGGGGAAGTTACAGTCACTTTCTTAGATCAACACAATTTTTAGCAGTTTCACAACACAAGCACAGTCCTCCACCAATAAAAATGCATTCTATCTTATTTTTCTACTTAGATTGAACTGGATCAAACACAAAACAAAGCAAGATCATACCATCTATAGTGGTGCATTAATTCAGAAATTAGTCAGAGATGGAGAATAACACTAGACCTTCCCCGGGTGCCTATGACTAGGGGGAAGTTACAGTCACTTTCTTAGATCAACACAATTTTTAGCAGTTTCACAACACAAGCACAGTCCTCCACCAATAAAAATGCATTCTATCTTATTTTTCTACTTAGATCAAACTGGATCAAACACAAAACAAAGAAGGATCACACCATATGTAGTGGTGTATTAATTCAGAAATTAGTCAGAGATGGAGAATAACACTAGACCTTTCTTCCCAACACTCTTATGCCGTGGTATGAGATCATCCCAAAAAATTGTTATTGGCATGAGATAACCCAAAAACTCGCTCTTCTACAACATTTTAGGACACTTTCTATCCTTTTCACTGGTCGTGGATTAGGTGCACACGCTCCTTTTACTACTTTTTGAATTGTTACATACTTTTACAGAGTTTTCATGACACATGACTTTGATTACTTTTTCTCTCTTCTTTTGTAGGTCCATCCTTAATACGCAAGAAGAAGCAACGCCACATTGCTTCCTCTTTCTTAACTTCCATGCTTTATTTTTTATCACTTCACGCTTTCACTTGTCCACTCGGCATGCATTTCACTTCTACATGGTTATCAGGTATGCATCTCTTATCTACTTTATGTTTTTGAGTATTCACTCAACAACATAAAGTGGGGGAAAATATAGACACAAAATCACGCACTTGGGTACATTTCTAAGTTTTAATCACATACCACTAGTTATATGATTCATAAGCAAGAAAACCAGTAATTGAAATCTATCTTTGGCCTCTTTTATGTCTTTCTTGTTTCCTCTTTGGTCTTACACACCCCACATCCAAGTATGATCTTCATTGCTTTATATTTATTGACTCTAGAGACCACTACTTAACCAGGATGCTAGCACCCATTCACCTTCATCCCTTTTGAGCGCCCTTAACCTCTTTGTATCTTACTCACCCCTTTTGGGTCTCTTTAATCTTTTGGGCATCTTGTTTTCTTATAGGTCATACTTTTAGTTGTCTATTATGAAATTCAAACAATGGAATCATATAAATACAAAGCTATGTCACCATAATAAAGGATTAATCTCTAAGCATATACTATCATCTCCTAAGGTTGTTGTTTCACCTGATTCTTAGACATTTCTTTGAAGTATTGGCGAAACAGATAGGGTAACGGGCGTAGGAGGAATACATGTTTTAATGTTGATTGATGGGTTGTTGCACGCGTATGACTTCTGAATCCACATCTAATTGTGAGAGCTTCCTTCTGGCTAGGAGGAACTACCTGTAATGAAAATCAAGACCACCAGAAAGAGTTAAATAATATATTCGGTGAACTACCTAGCGTGTGCTAGATACGTGAAGTATGATACTTCCTAGACGACTATTAGTCCATTGTTTTAAAAAATTTAATGCGAATAATAAAGTAAATCCTATTGTAATTTGAAATGATTTAGGTATCTCACTTGAAACACAATAAGAAAGATCTAATCTAACAAGCTAGGTTAGAGTAGGAGCCAAAGGTTGAATAACTAGTTCTGGATCTTTACAGGTCTGACAGAGGTCTTAGGCAGATCACAGGTGAATGGGGGTGATGTTGAATTAGGTGGATAGGTCACTATTCTGGGTTGTATGGGAAAATACAGAAACTGATGCCGGTTAAGGGTGACCGACATTGGTTGGGTGTAATCTGTGCCGGTTACTGTGGAAAAATAGGAATGCCACATAATGCATTTTGGGTCTCCTTTGTGATTGCACAAAGGACTTTGGTTGGTCGGGATGAAGTATTTAGTAGCTCGGGTGGGATTTAGCAAGGTTTTAATGGGTATATGGAGGGGGAGTGTTGAAGGAAGTCAATGGGTGGCTAGGTAAACAATAGGTGATAATATAATAATGAAATTAAATGAACCAAAGAAGTATAATGTTTTACTTACTTGGATTCTGGTCCTAGACGCATGTGAGTGATGAATGGAGGTGTTGGTGAGAAGTTAAAGGCTACAGGTGATCACCAATCATAGGAGAGCTTCTGCATGGGCTGCATGGGAATTCCTTTTGCTTGGTAAGATCAGATCATTATTGGGGTGAGTACTGGATGGCTATGCAGAAGGAAACACTTGATCTCCTTCCTTGCATGCGTGTTCTAGCTGAAATTCGCTCTCAGAAGATGCGATATCTCTCTAGAATGTGCTAATGTTTGCCAAAATTTTCCAATCTTTACCAACCTTGAGAATAAGGTTGTTTTGGTGGTTAAAAGGTTAACTGATGGCGGTTTCAGCTTAACCGGAGACGGTTACAGCTAATCATTGTCGGTCAAGGCGGGATTTCCTAGGTTTACTAAACTAAGGAGATCCTCTTGATTTTCTCATATCTCATGTTGTTAACCTTGGATTAAACTGGAAGATTCTTGTAAGCATGCGGGAATGTGGTTAGAGAGAATGTAGGCATTGATTTTTAGGGTTTTGGTAAGTCTTAGTTAGTTATGGCGACTTACTAAGAATAGGTCTTAGGGTGAGTTGGGTTGATGAGGTGTCTAGGTGAAGTGTATGTGTGGATATTATCCAAATTAAGATATTTAAATAATAAATATGGTGAGGATAATGAATTAATTTAATTAAATTAATACTAGTGAGGTGAAGGGGGCCATGACTAGGTGAATGTGATGAAGGGTGCTTATCTGTCGAGGGACCAAAGGGGGGTGTGACCTAATTATAGTGTCTACATTTTTCCCCTTTTTGTTGTGTAGCTTGTATTGGTAAGTGACACTAACAAAAATAAGATATGGTTACCCCATGTGTGGGTGAAGGTGATCCCCCTCAAACCAGGAACTAATGAGGCTAATGGAAAAATCAGTGAGTGGTTTGATAAAATGGTAAATTTGAGAAAGGGGAAGGTGTGGTGGTCCCATAGGTCTATGCGGGCAATCTAGGTAATGGTCTAGGTTCAAAGGTAGCAACAAGAAAACACACACACACACGTATAAACTGCAACACACTACTAGGTTGAAGAGCAGGCAAAGTCTACATTGTCTAAGGTCGATAGGTTTATCCAAACGAGTTTGAAGTGATTTTGAGATCCAAGGTATAGGATATGGTCAGGAAGCACAATGTAGGTTAGGTGCATGAACGTTTAGGTATGTTCTGGTACACCAAAGGTAGGGTCAGGATAAATGGTCATGACAATAGGCTAGGTAAGGTCATTAGGTCAACAACATAGGTAATAGTGCCGCAAGGTATAGCGAACACATGAGGTCAAAGGTCACTAGTAATGGTCCAGGTCCAAATATCTAGGTCATGGCACGAGTAAGGCCAAGGTAGGGGTAAAATAATGAGTCCCCAAAGGAGAACAAAGGGAGGTAGTAAATGATGAGGTCAGGAAGGTGAGGTAAATGGTTTAGGTAAAGGTGGGGTGGGGTAAATGATTAGGGTGAAGGTTGGGTGAGGCCAAAAAAGGAGGTAGGGGTAGGGTAAAAGGGTTAAATTTAGGGCAATGTGTAGGTGAGGGTGACCAATGCTGATCGAGGGTAACTGACATCGGTATAGGTCAAATGATGACGATAAGGTAGGGCACGTGACCGATGTTGGTCAAGGGTAACCGACGTTGGTTAGGTCGAGTTTGTTATAAAAATAAAAAAATCTGTGTTTTTTGTTATTCATTTGTCTTTTAGCTAATCGAGAAAATGACAAAAGAGAGAGAAAGAGAGAAATGTGCTCAGACAGAAAGAAGCATTGAGTTGGCAGTGTGAACGATGGGTGATTGGTTGGTGAGGAGAGGGTCCAAAGGATCAGTGTGAGGGATTTGATTGGGTAGAGGTTGCGCGTAGCGATTTAGTGATGGCGGAGGTCAGAGAGGGATCAAGCAGGCCACCGGTGTAGCAGCCAGATGTGCCACTGAGATGACGGCATCGTGATGAGGTAAGCACCCTACTCTACGTGTATTTGAGTATATAGAGTAGGGGAGTAGGAAATTGTTTATTGTAGTGGTGGTTTTTTTTTTTTGGGTGGGGATGGATTAACTTTGGGAATGGGGGGAATAGTGGGTAAAAAGATGAATGGGGAGGGTAATAAACATGATAGGGGGTGGGTGGAGGTCCAAAGATAGTTTAGGTTAGTGGAGGTGGGTAAAAGGGGGAATGGGGGAGGTTTTGTTAGAAAAGGGGGGTTTGGGAATCACGGGTTGTTACCGTGATAGTGACCGGCGTCGGTCAGTTGTGGTCAACATCGGTAAGTTTGAACCAGTATCGATCACCAAACAGGTGACCGATGTCAATTAAAGGGTGATCGGGGTTGGTTAGGTTGAATTGGTATCGGTCACCAAACAGGTGACCGATGCTGGTTAAAGGGTGACCAAGGTCGGTTAGGGGCAGTTGGCACCGGTTGGGTTTTGGGGAACACGGGTCGAAAAGTGATGTGGGCTAGGTGGTTGGGATGGGTAGGGTGAAAATAGGTTGCGGGAAAATGATAGTATGTGAGTATGGGTATGGTAAATGTAGATTAATATTTTGTTTGTATTGGATGCAGGGGAGAGATTAGCTGCATATGTAGGACATGGTTCTGCCTCTACTGGTGACAGTACACGGTGCATCGACCCCGGAGGAGCTACAGCATGTGGAGGTATTTGGCTTGAGTGGGGTTCATCGTTATCGGCATGTAGTCTGACAGCCCAGTTTGATGGTCGCACTCATCGATAGATGGGATTCCGTGACCAACACGTTCCACCTATCGACGGGTGAGATTACTATCACCCTAGAGGACATGTTCAGGATACTACGGTTACCCTTATTAGGTGCAGAGGTCTACTATGTATCCTTTGAGGCCTCAGAGGATCTTATTATGACTGTGTTTGGAGAGGGGATGGCCGAGTTAACATTCCATAGTGCCAACTTGAGCTATGGAGATATGTACCTAGCCCGTCTGGAGGAGACGAGGCTAGTGGTTCTATTGATGGAGGCAGTGTGCTGCTTTGCACTGCCAGATGCAGAGGGTGGAAATTTTCCCTAATCACTGATGGGAGTACTCCAAGATATGATGATAGAGGAGACCCACTTTTCCTGGGCACCAACATTCTTGGTGCAGCTGTACAGGGAGTTGTGGGCATATGGGCGATTGCGTAGGTTTAGCCTGTGTTGTATAGTTTTACTACACTGTTGGGCATATGAGCTCATAGTTTGTGTGCGGCCCATAGGGATGCCCTGAGTAGATGCATTCCCATCAAGATTTGTGCGGGTGGGGTATAGGATATGGGTGCTAGCTATTGGAGAGCGGAGATTTGAGATTCCCACACATGATGTGGCCTATTTCCAATAGTTACTAGAGGGTTTATCTGGAGTGGACATTATCTGGGGGCTGTATGAGGAATTCCCCTCAGATAGGCATATGCATTAGGAGCTAGCTAAGCTCCAGCTAGAGAGATGGATACAGGATTGTTGTGCCAGGGAGTACGAGATGATCTCGGTGGATAGAGTCTGGCGGCAGTTTGGGCTAGTACAAGACATACCTCCACCCTTCCCATAGTATCAGAGAGACGACGTGGAGAGGCCCTTACCTCTACCACAGCCAACAGTTCCTACAGGGGAGGAGGAGCAGGTAGTGGACCGGTGGATAGATGATGCCGGGTGCACAAACAGGTACCGATAGTGGTTGGCGACTCACTTACGAGCCATACCACCTAGACCGAGGTAGCCAGATTTAGCCACCATCACAGTGTAGAGAGACTCCCTATAGGGGTAGGTGGCTACTCTCATTACCCAGTTGGGTATATTGCAGACATAACTTGAGAACTCTGAGGCAGAGGTAGCAGAGTTACGTGTACAGGTGGCCAGTCTGCAGGCCTAGATGGCTGATGGAGGAGATGGAGATGGAGAAGAGGGTGATTATCAGGTGGCAGCCTTACAGGCCCAGGTGGCAAGTTTACAGGGCCATTTGGCCACATCCCAGGCATATAATGGGGTCTTACAGGCCCAGATATAGGCACAGGGACAGGGGGAACCACCACAGGCATTGGGACTAGGTCCCAGTTCACAGGTAGGAGTGGGGTAGGGTCCTGCAGGATAGGTACAGGGGCTGAGACCTATGGGACCACCACATAATATGCCTGTATCTAGGTTATGGGATGCTCTAGGTAAGGCTAGATATTACCAGGACCACCTGATGGCGGCTGGGATAGAATTCATATCCTATGTCGAGTACAGGGCACATCAGGTGTCTAGTGAGAGGATGAGATCCTGTACTCACAGTGTGGAGAGCATAGGGGGTCAGTGAGCTCTGAGGCTAGATCAGGAAGAGGTGACCAGTGCATGAAGACCAGCTCTAGTTGAGGTGCCAGCAGGGACCTAGGAGGCCAAGGGTATAGGTGATACATAGATGGAGGACATCCACCGAGATACCTGATATGTGGTCACCTGGTTTTTGATGTATGATAGTCTTTTTGTGATATATACCAACCGGCATGCCGAGAGATAGTTGTATTTTTTATCACATACTGGCCTGCATACCGAAGACAGTGAGGATGTATGAGAGATTTTTGTATATTTCGAGCATATAACAGCCTGCGTGTCAAAGAGATTTTGTATTGATTCATTATTTTATTGTATAGATGAGACCAACCTGTGTTGCCGATGACCTTTTATATAGTGTATCGGCTTGCGTGCAGATGATTTTGAGATGATGGACATGAGGAGATAGCCATGTATATTGTATTGAGATACATAGTTATTTATATGATGAGATACATGTTATTTCTAGATTTGTTGATGTGTTGATGAGATTTTGATTTGTTGTTTTGATATAGATGGAAATTAGGTGAGTTCGGCATGATGGAGTCAGGTTGGTATAGGCATGGATCGAGTCAGGTTGGTATAGGCATGGATCGAGTCAGGTCGGTTTAGGCATGGATCGATTCTAGTTTTCTAGGCATGGATTGAGTTAGGTCATAGGTATGGTTGAGTTAGGTTTTGTTAGGCATGATTGAGTCAGGTTTTCTAGGCATGATTGAGGTCAAATTTAGTGAAGTTGTGATTCATTATTTTGTGAAATGAATGATAATATGGGTCATATGTGAGATGTGGTATAATCTATGCATAGTGATGATAAAGAAATGGTAGGCGTAATAAATGTATGTTGTGATAAGGATTAAAATATGAAGCAACTTATTATGTATTTGGTTAAATTTCTAATTTGGGATAGAAAAGGGAAACTAAGTGAGGTTTTATGTAATATGAGGAACATGGAAGATTAATTTTTTAGGGTAGAGAATGGTCAAGCGAACTTCCAAGGGTCCCATGCCCTTGGAGTGTTGCCTACATAGTCCCAGTGAAAAGGGAGCTCAGGCCGATGTAGTTCTCCCATGAGCTAGGGAAGAATATGAGGAGGTATGAAAATGAGTTAGTAGGTTTTAGGCATTGTGTGGGTTTAGGTTTGTTAGGTGTGGGTGGGGTCGATTTTGGTGAAAGAAAAAGATAGATTACCCCATAAGTAAGAATCGAGGACCCAGTCCTGTATAAGGTAATCAAAACATAAACAAAGACGGTTAAAAGATAAGAGGGGGCAATAAAGCCACCTGATTGGGTAGGATCATACCGAGTAGATCATACCTTGGAGGAGGTGATGAATGTAAGAGGCTAAAGACATTGCATGAGTGATTTTTCTACGGTAAAAAGTAGTCACATGATCACCAAATTTCTAAGTCCTAAGAAGTCCCTTGAGGTAGTAGGAAATGGGAATGGGAATGGTAAGAAGGGTGAAAGGTAGTTAATTTGTTAGATGGTATGAGGTAGCATGCGCTTCGGGAAAGAGAACCTAGGTCACAATGGGCAAGTCCATGACTAAAATGTTTGTTATTTTGATTTTTATTTGAGATAGACTGATCGGTGTGGGAAGTCTACATGAGATGAAGAAAATGTAACTCCTTGAGGTCTTTGTGAAGTTGATCAATGCGGGAAGCTTCGGTTTCTCTCGTCTTTTTTTTTTTTAGCTTTACATAACTGTCCTTGGAGGGACCGGTCTATTTATAGGAGCCATTATTGAGAGGAAGATGTCCTTTTGAGGGAGTCATCTTTTAAGTGGAAGTTTGACTCAAGGAGTTATAACCCATGTGAGGGATTTGAAGTCATGGACAAGACCAAGGTGAGGATAGGAATCTTGTGCAAAAGGAAAGGTGAAACGACTATGGGATCTCATCTAAAGGTAGACGAAAAGTATCCATGAGAATCATGCTATGTGCAGCACCGTGGTACACATATTCAAGAGAAGATAACAAGTGACAGGTACTCACATGATTCTTGTTTAATCGTTAGTGAGGTGTATGAAGTGGATAACGCTCAAGGGACAAGCATGGAAAGAGACAAAATGTGAGGTAGGACTATGAGTCAACAATAGAATGGTCGAAGATGCAAGGCATTAAGGGGCTCAGGTTCGGGTTTAACATTGAGTGAACATAAACGATAAGCACCTTATCCATAAGTATGAGTCACGATGTATGGTCCAAGCCAATTAGGAGAAAATTTACCTCGTTTCTTTTTTTCTGCTTTAGTTACATGTTGATTTTATTTTAGGACAAGATCACTGACTTGGAAGGTTCATGCATGGACACGTTTTTCGTAGGCACATTTGATACATTTTTGGTAAACCTGAAGGTGATCCAGAGTGTTAAGATGACGTTTGTCTAGTAACTCTAGCTGTGCTAAATGGTCTTGATGAAAGTCATCATCATTGAGCATGTCATTGAGAGAAATGTGGAGTGAGGGAATATGGAATTTGAGAGGTAGAACAACGTATGTACCATAGACTAGAGAAAAGGGCGTGGCCGTAGTGGAAGTGCAAATACTAGTGCAGTATGCCCATAGGGAAAAAGGAATGTGCGTATGCCAATCCTTCCCAGTATCATTAACCACTTTCATAAGAATTTTGTTTAGGGTTTTGTTAGTGGATTCAGCTTGGCCGTTGGTTTGTGGGTAATAAGGTGATGAGAAACTAAGCTAAATGCCAAAGGTTTCGCAAAGTTTTTGCAATGTTTTGTTTTTGAATTGTTTTCCATTATCAGTGATTAGGCGATGCGGAACACCAAAGTGACAAATGATGTGATGATTGATAAACTCGCATATTTTCTTATCTTTCATGGAGATGAGTGGTATGGATTCCACCCGTTTTGTATAGTATTTGATAGTACTGATGATCCATTAATGGCGTTGGGAATAATGGGGGTTGATTTCTCTAACAAGATCCAAACCCCATTGAGAGAAGGGCCAAAGGTTACGAGTGACCTATAAGGCATGACTGGGTACATATGATGAAGATTGGCATGTTGTTGGAATTTTACACAATGTTTGACATAGACACAACAATCATGGTTAAGGTTTGGCCAGTAATAGCCCAGGTGAAGGATACGCTTAGCAACAACAAGGCCATTGAAGTGACTTCCACATATGCCATCATGAACTTCCTTAATGGTATAAGGAATTTCAGAACTTGTGATGCATCGTAAGAGAATACCATCAAAGCCACACTTATAGAGGAGTCCCCCCAGGATGACGTAACAAGAGACCTTTTTAAGGAAGGCACGTTGTCTGTTACGGGTGAGATCAAGAGGTAAGATGGAGAGAGAAAGGTAGTCATAGTATTGTTTGTACTAAAGGTCACTCGGGTCCGGGGTAGTGGTTCCGATAGATTAAACCTCGCGCGGTAAATAAGAAGGTGATTGGAGTCATTATATGGTGACAAATATTTTAGAATTGGCAGACGAAGCAGGTATTTGGGAAGCCAAGAAGGCCATGTTATCTGCAAATTTTTTAGTTGAATGTGGGATGGTTTGAAGGGTGTAACGGTCAAAGGTGGTCAAAAGTACATCTACATGATGTTTATACTTCTGAAGTAGCTAGTTACGACATTGGTATATACCATTGACTTGGTTTACGACCAATTGAGAATCACCAAAGATGTTGATTGATTTGACATCTAGGGCATAGGCGGATTAAAGACCTAATACGAGTGTTTCGTATTCAGCGATATTATTTGTGCATTCAAAATCAAGTTTGAAAGACAAAGGCATGGGCTCACCATCAAGTAGAATGAGGATAAAACCATCCCCACCCCTGCGCTGACACTTTAAACCATTGAAGAAGAGTGTCATTTGGTAAGGGGGTTCATCCAAGGAAAGGGTAACAATTGACTCATTTGGAAAATCAAAATTAGAGGGTTGATCCCTGGAAATAGGTGCATCAGCCAACTGGTCGATGATAGCTTGGCCCTTGGTGGAATTTTGATGAATGAAATCAAGGTCAAGATCAGCTAAAAGCATAAGCCATCATGCATCATGTTGATTTTGATAAGGTTTGGCGTACATGAAGTGTAAGGGGTCGGTGTTGGTCACAACATAGGTTTTGTGGTTAAGTAAGTAATGGAGGAGTTTGGTGGCAACGAAAAATAAGGCTAAGAAAAGTTTTTCAGGATGGGTGTATCAAGTTTCGTAATCCTAAAGAGTGCGGCTTATGTAATAAACTACCTGCTCCCTATGTTGTTCATCACGATGAGTGAGCATGGCTCCCAAGGAGATGATCGGTAGCTGAGATGTATAGGTAGAAAGGTTGATCGTCTTTAGGTGGAATGAGTATGAGTGGTTGGAGAAGGTATTATTTTAAGGCCTCAAAAGCTTTGTGGTAGTCATCATCCCATCTAAAGGAGACATCCTTCTTGAGCATATGATGAAATGGTTGGCACCGATCTGATAATTGTGAAATGAAATGGTGAATAGACTACAACTTACCTTGCAGGCTATGGAGTTGTATAAGGTTAGTGGGCGGAGGCATTTTGAGAATGGCTTTGACTTTAGCAGGTTCAACTTCTATACCACGTAGGGAAACGATAAAGCCCATGAACTTGCTTGAAAGGACCGCAAAGACGCACTTTTTAGGCTGAAGGCGGACACAATATTTAATGAGATGATCAAAGATGTTTTTGAGGATGGCAAGGTGCTTGGAGTAGCATTTAGATTTGGCTAAGAGGTCATCCATGTAATCTTCCAATATGTGATGCATGATGTCATGGAAGATGTAAGTCATAGCCCGCTGATATGTGGCACTGGAATTTTTAAGGCTGAAAGGCATGACTCGATAGCAAAATGTCCCCCAAGGGGTGATGAACGAGGTTTTGTGTTGATCCTCTAGGGCAAGCAAGATTTGGTTGTAACCCGAGAAGCCATCCATGAGTGATAGCATCTCATGGCCAGTGGTAAGGTCAACCAGCTAGTCAATACCGGGTAAGGGAAAGTCATCTTTCAGACATGCTAGGTTGAGGTCACAGAAGTCCATGTAAATATAGTCCCCCTATTGCCTTAGTGATAGGGAAAATGTTATAAATCCATCGAGGATAATCAATGGGTAATATGAAGGAAATAGAAAGAAGGAGCTGAAGTTCTTCTTTGATGAGAAGGGCAATGAGAGGGTGTATTTTCCTCGACTTTTGTTTGATGGGTTTGGCATTGGGAACGATTACGATATTGTGGACCACTATGGTGGGGTCAATACCAAGAATGTCTGCATAAGAAAAAGCAAAAGCATGATTATGATCGCTGAGAAAAGAAGTGATGGCTTCCTATTTAGCAGCATCTAAAGATTTACGGATCTTTAGGATGTGCGGGTCGTCTTGAGTATGAATGTTGATCTTGATAGTTGATTCATTCAACATGGTTTGCATCTCAAAAGGTAATGAATGATGAATATATGAGTCTTCTGCACCAAGGTAGTTGAGTATAGATTCATCATCCTGACATTAAACGATATTAATTGAAGGTGTATCGTCATCGATCATTTCAGGATACAGAAAGGGGAGAGTGGAAGGGGTCTCACCCTCCCAAGGAAATGGTTTTTATGAAAAATAAAAAAAGTTAGGATGGATAGATTAAGGATCCATCAAATCTATCAGTGAGGGTTGTGATGAAGGTGGAGCGGGTGAAGAAGTTGAAGAAGGGATAGTTTCCTTGATGAGTTCAATGCGGGCCTGTTTGGTAGGTGTTTCAGGAAAGCCGATACCACTATGGTCATTATGTTTACGGGTAGTACATGGAATAATCGTATGGCATCCTTACTCATAAAATCCAAAACCAAAACCCTTTCACGCACATCGATGCAGGAAGGTGTGGGAAAAATGGTGATTGGTAAGTGATTTGAAGTCAGTGGAAAATAGGTGAGTTTGTGGCGGTGGTTCGGGTGTGTAGGTGGTAGTATCAAGTCCCACATAGGTGAGAATTGTACGAATATGAGGAGGACCATAAAGGAGGCATTCTCCTATGTGGTGATCATAATGAGGGTGTTGGTGAAGACTTCTGTAATCTTGTGGTGTAAGGAATGTGTTTACTCTATATAGGTAGTACTCCCCCAGAGTGAGGCATTAAAAATGCCTTCCAAGGGATTTGTGTTTGATATGTAGGTTGTTAGGATAGACAATGTGTTGGAGGTCAGATACGAAGGTAGAGTTGATGGATTGGGAGGCTAATGGGTCAGCCGTGGAGGTTGTGGTAATGGTTGGAATGGAGGACGCATGTGTGGTAGAAACAATAGTTGTATTGGTAAGTGGAGGTGTAGATGAAATGGTGGTGGTCATGGAGGTAGACACTTTAACAAGTATGAGCACATCATTGGGTCGGTAAAGCATGTTATAGGTTTTGAAAGGTGATGGATCAGCTGGAATGGTATAGGTGTGTTATTCATGTTCAAAATTTACACAACGATGTAAAGTGGAAGGAATGCACCCTATGACACAAATCCAGGGTCTGCCAAGTAACTAGTTATATTGAAACTCCCCCTCCAAGATGTAGAATAATTCTGGGACAGTGCGGGGGCCCACGCGAATGTGAAGGATGACAGTGCCTAATGTAGAGGTGATAGTGTCATTGAATGAACACAACATGACAGGATGTTTATGCATGTAATTGTCAGGTATGCACATTTGAGCGAATGCATGGGATGAAATGATGTTAATGCTAGCGCCCCCATCAATCATCACACGTTGTACCTGTATGTCATCGATGTGGATAGAGATGAAGAGGGCCAGGTCTGGGTCATCGTTTTGGTGTGGCGTGATCTCTTCCTCTGAGAAGCTAAGGGAGGATACTTGGTGAATACGGTGGTGTGAAGATGAAGGTGGTAATTTGGTAAGAGAGGCTACATGATGGGGTGTGATAATAGAGGCTACAGGTGTAGGGTCATTGGGTAAAACCTCAATAGATTGAAGAACCTCCATGAGAGCTTGACGATGGGATTCTAAGGTTTGGATGAGGTCATATAAGGACATTTTGAGGGGAGACTGGTGTAATTGTTTGAGCATGGTGCGATGTGTAACCCCATTGGAAATAGGATATGTGAGGCTACGAATAGTGATTTTAGGCATAGGTGCAAATGGTATGCTGGGTATGGGATTAGTTGGTGGGTCGGTTGCCTTTTCTTTTCCCTTATCCTTCTGAGTGCACGTGTAGTGACGTGTATCATGTTGATCTGAGGGGAGTTGGCAAACAGAGAAGGTGTAGGGTGAGTGGCATAATGACACGATGGGAAAAAACCTACCGGAGGAGAAAAACCTTGTTAGGTGAGTTGAGCGCCATGACATTTGGGTGGTGGTGTGGAAAGTTCTCTGATGCAAACCATGTTAATTTCAAATCTTGGCAGTGGTTTGAGGAGTTGTGGGGATGGAGGTTGTGGTTGTTGAGTGGGTAGTGTGGGAATGGGTGTTAGTGAAGCAGGGTCCTCGTCAAGAAGGTCGTCATCGTCAAAGTTGGTTTATGGAGGACACAACTAGATAAGGACGGTTTTCTAGACCTTACAGTTCTCAACATCGTGCTCTGGCACACGATGGTAGGAAAAAAATTTAGTGTCATCAAACCCTTTTGGCTTGGGTTTGAGGGGGTCGTAGGGTCTGAGTGGCGGTAATGTGATGACAAAAGTCTCAAGGAGGTTGGTTAAAATTTTAGCATAAGACTCCTAGCTAGTGGATCGCAATGGGAAGTGAACGTGGGTTTGGGTGTAGGTGCGGTTGATTGTTGAGGAACAGTCTTTGGAAGAGGAGGAGTAGGTCGAGTCATGATTTTGGGTGCTAGCATGGTTTTGGACGTTGGTCGTGTATGTTTAGGTGGGGGGGTATATGTAGATGGATGGGCAGGAGGGTGTGTGGTTATTTTGATTACCTTATTATGGGGTAGTGGAGTTTTGTTTTTGGGTTGCACCTTCTTGGGTAAAGGTGATATGGGTGTATGAGGTCTAGAAGGAAAGGCAGATGGGGGAAGAGGACAAGTTACCCATGGGGATAATGGAGGTGCTATGAAGGTAGAGGATGCGGGTCATGCAGGAGGTGTAAGGGATAGAGATTGAAGTGTAGTGGGTAGTGAAGGAATTGCTGAAGGTATTGGAGGTATGGGTGGTAAAGATGTTGTGGGTGTGGGTGTAAGTCATGTCGGGTGCCTGGGTGCATTAGAGGTTTGCGAGGAAGGAATGGGCTGTTGTGTTTTTGGTTTATTGATGGGTGGAGGTTTCTTGACCATATTGGGAAGCTAAGGTCCTAAGACAGATGAGACAGGTGTTGGTGTGATTGGCGTTGCCGGGGTATGAGGTCGATGGGTTTGGTTCTTCTATTTGGGCATCAGAGTAGGTGTGGTGTTGACTTTGGAGGATGTAGCTAAATCCAATTTGATAGGTGGATGAGTAAGGCTGGTGGTCGAAGGTGACCCCTAAAGTGGTAATAGGTTTAGTCGAGGAAGATGCCATAGGTGTGGGTTTAGGTTTAGATATAGGTTGGATTATGGGTGAGGGTGTAGTTTGAGCTATGATAGGTGTCATGGAAGGAGTTGTGATAGAATTTGTTGTGTTTGGTTTGATTGGTCGAAATATTTTTGGGTAGATAGTAGAGGTATCAGCAAGTGACCTCTGCATCTGTGTTAAGACAAGAAGCAAAAGGTGCCCCCATAGTAAAGCCCTATCCACATAATCTAAGTGATCAACCAAACATGAGAACGACACATCTGTGGGTGGAGTTGATGAGGACTTAATGGTAATTCCCGTAAAATGTGTCTTAGAGATGGGAAATTGGCTAGCTTCAGCTTCTGTGGGTAAGAGAGCCGAAAGTAGGTCTGTAGGATTTTGGGTAGCTGATGGAGAATTCTCACCAAGAGGCAAAGGTATCTCAACTAAGTATGTGATGGGTGGAGGAGATAATGGGTGCTCCTCTATAGGTGGAGGAGATGATGGAAGCTCCTCTATGGGTAAAGGAGGTAAATAAGTATCCTCCATGGACTGAAGAAGTACTATGGGTATCGGTTCTCTAAGTGAGAAGCCAAAGGTGAAATGGTCTCGATGTTAGCAGAAGACTCCTCCATAGGTGATGAAGGAGATGAAAGGTGTTCCTCTATGGGTGGAGGAATAGGTGCAGGTTTATTCCATACAAAAGGAGGAATTATGGGCTAGAATTTCCTCTATGGAAGGAATATGGGGTAATTGGGCAACAACGGATGCATCACTAAAAATAGTGTGGACCTCGCGGGTATGGGTATCATGAGTTGAGGTCTCACCGGTTTGATCAGACGAAGGGGCATGGTTGGGAAATGGTTTCTTGAAGATGTGTAGGTTTTGGTTGGCAGGTGCGTTAGGATTATCCATGGTTAACTTTCCTTTCTCAAGCATTTCTTGGACAATATTTTTGAAAGTGATGCAATTTCCGTCACTATGACCCTTTACTTGATGATAGTTACAGAAGTCATGTTCTTTATACCATGTGGGCATGGGGCAAGCAGGGTCAAAACCAGTGTGTGGTTTTATAGGTGGAAGGGTGATGGCTCCATGGCTTTGATAAGATTTTATAAGACAAAAGAGTAAGGTTCCCCAATTGGGGTGTATTTCCATTGTTCTCGTCTGAATTGAAAAGTCTGGATGGGTGAGAGATTAGATGAGGGGGTAGCCTGATTTGATGGATGAGTTGGGCCATCCTTGAGTACCAACCCGTGTTAGTGGTGCCCTTAGCTTTTGAATAATTGTTTTGTGGTTTGGAAGAAGAAGAGGTATCATTCGACTTGAATGTTGAATTCTTATTACGTAATTGGATTTTCTTCTCTTTGATGGCCCAAATCTCTAACTTTCATGCCATAGTGAATGCTTCATCAAATGTTCAGAAGGTTTGGACCTGCAAGGTCAGTGAGATATGTCTAGCACAAACCCATGTGAAGAGTCTCGATGAGTTCTATTTGGGGTAGTTGGAAGGTGAGTTGATTGATCAAGCTACGCCAGTAGAGTGAAAAAATATGTGATAGATTCATCCTCATACTGACGCGTGGAGTATAGGTCAGTCATGGTAACCTTCTTGACGATATTGATAGAGAAATGATCCAAGAAGGCTTGGGCTACCTGATTGAATGAGAATATAGAGTGTCTAGGTAACCCACTATACCAATCTAATGCAGGTCTAGTCAGAGACATGGGAAAGGTTTGCAATAGCAAAGCTTCATCGTGAGCGATCAGATAACACCCATGTTTGAACAACCGTAAATGCTACTGCGGGTCTTCTTTGCTATTGAAACATTGAATTTAGGCATTTCCCAATGCATGGGGTATGTACGGATAGGAATGGATGGTTGGATGGATTTGTTACAAATCTTGTCGTAGGTGAGAGTGTTGCGGGAGCCAGAAACCAATGCCTCCAATGTTTGCATCTTGTCCAACATTAATTTGATTAGGTCATTGGTAGGTTGGGATGATTGGGTGCCTCCTGTAGCATGAGAGGGTTGGTTTTGGGCATATAACGGGGGTGGACACTCCAGTGTATGGTGCCTGCCATGTAGGTTGATTGAGAAGAAGGCAGTGAAACATGGGGTACGGTACCCAGAGTGAATAATAGATGAAACGGGAGGCTGCTGATAGTATGTATATGGAGGTGGAAGGGTCGTGGTAAACCTAGTGGCAATGGGGGCCTAATGATTGTGGAATAGAAAGGACCACATTCTGAAAAGGGGTAGGGGTCACCGACACCGGAGGTGGTAGTGTAGCTATGGGTATGTGTGAGACATTAGGGGTGGATGAGGTTACATTTTTGGTAGTTGTCGAAGGTAATGGTGGATGTGGTGAGGTGCCACGGAGGTGGTAAACATGGCAGTCATAGTGGGTATAGGACCTAGCTGCGAAATGACTAGGGGTAAGGTAGATGTGGGTAGCATAGAGCCAGATGGGGCCGATGCAGGAGTGGGAGCGAGAGTCGGGGGGATAGATATGGGCATGCCGTATATCAACTGACCCGAGGCATCTCGAGTGGACGAGTGGGAAAGGTAAAACTGCAAAGCGGTAGGGTTTTGGTCAAGGAGTCGTGTGAACTCCTCATCTACTGGTGGCAATAGTGATAGGCTAGATGGGATCCATGGCTAGTGATAAAATGGAAGGTGGTGAAGGACTAGGTGGGAGTGGTTGACAATTGGTGTGGAATACAAGTGCGCTTACTTGTCTTTGGGTTAGCACCATGTGAACCAGTATTGGTCAGGTAGGGCTGCTTCTTTGTAAATGACACAAAAATAGCAGGAACAGGTGAATATGATGGTAAAAAGTGGATTAGGTACCAAATGTTGGTGGGAAAGTGAAACAGGATAACCAATGCCGGTTAGGGAAAACCGATGCCGGCTAGGGGTAACCGCTGCTGGTCACTGTAGAAAATGGACAGTGAGTGAAAAACAAGGTAGAAGGTAAAATCTGATAGGTATGCCAAATCTGATGTTTACAACGTCAATGGGAACGATAGCAGTGACAGGGACTATAAAAAGTGGAAGAAGATGAATAAATAGCAAGGATGAAGATGAATAATTGTCCCTTTGAGTAGGTTAAAAAAAGTACCTGGAACCGACGTCAGTTGGGTATAACCGACGATGGTTGCTGGACCGACACCGGTCACTATGAAATTGAAACAGTGATGAAAGAATAGTGGTTGTGAATTAAAATCTGATGTGGAATCAGACCCAAAATTCTGAGAATGATGAGAATATGGTCCAGGCACACTCAGGTGAAGCCCGATTACACCAGCTATGATGAGGAGCGTGCAAGGATGAATAAGAAAAATGAAGAACATGATACTCTCACCTCAAAATGCAAGCCAAGCAGAAACACTAAGAAAAATGTGATCCTAGGAGTGCCTTTTCTATTATGTTTGTTTAGCTTATGTTATTTAAGGACTGACACATGAACTGTGAAATAGATTTTTTTGGTGAGGATGGCTTCCTACGAAGAAGGAGATCTAAAAGGTGAGGTTTCAGGTATGTTATGGTGGGGGCGGGCCTCGCTCTGAAGTATGACTCGACAGAGCAGCGAGCTGGGTGCCCACTATGTCGTGATTGTGTGATCACCTATAGCTTCTTCCAGGTAAGATGTTGTTTAAGAATGTGTGTATTTTCAATTTTTGTGAGGTTTGGTAAGACTCAGAGAAAGAGAAAGAGAAATAAAGTGCTTTCTACAGTTCGTTTGTCAACCATCAGTTGGTCATGACTTCCAGCCTATAGGTTTCCCTGCAATTAATGTGAGCTAATGTGATAAATCAAAATGAAATGCACTTATTTTTAAGCCCAAATCGAAGTGTGAAGTTGGATGACACAAAAATATGAAGAGGAAGAGGGATGCTCTTTCACTACAATGTAGAAAACATGAAGAAATGGTTCTTTTTAATTACACCAAAAGAAAGGTTTCCTTTAGAGAAAATAGAAAGAAAAGGTGGGTTACCAAGGAAGAAAATTAATGTGTATGCTTTTTAGAAGGGAAACAAACACACAACTTTTCCTAGGAATGAATAAAATGCAAGGGACCCCGAATGGGTCCCATCAAGTCGTGCCAAAATGTTTCACCTGATTCTTAGACATTTCTTTGAAGTATTGATGAAACAGATAGGGTAACGAGCATAGGAGGAATACCTATTCAAATGTTGGTTGAAGGGTTGTTGCGTGCATATGACTTCTAAATCCACAACTGATCATGAGAACCTCCTTTTGGCTAGGAGAAACTACTTTTAATGAAAAGCAAGACCACTAGAAAGAATTAAACAATATGTGCACTGAACTACCTAGCGTGTGCTAGAACCGGGAAGTGTGATACTTCCTAGATGGTTGTCATTCCACTATTTTAAACAATTTAATGCAAATAATAAATTATATCCTATTGTAATTTGAAATGATTTAGGTATCTCACTTAAAACACAATAAGAAATATCTAATCTAACAAACTAGGTTAGAGTAGGATCTGAAGGTCAAATAACTGGTTCTAGATCTTTGTAGGTCTGACAGAGGTCTCAGGAAAATCACAGGTGAATGAGGGTGATATAGAATTAGGTGGATAGGTCACTGTTCCTGGGTTATATGTGCAAATATAGAAACTGATGTCCGATTAAGGGTGGCCGACGACGGCTGGGTGTAACTGGTGCCAGTTACTGTGGAAAATTAGGAATGCCACATAATGATTTTTGGGTATCCTTTGTGATTGCACAAAGTACTTTGGTTGTTTGGGATGAAGTATTCAGTGAGCTTGGGTAGGATTTGGCGAGGTTTTAATGGGTATATGGAGGGGGAGTGTTGAAGGGGGTCAATGGGTGGCTAGGTAAACAATAGGTGATAATATAATAACGAAATGAAATTAACTAGAGAAGTATGACATTTTACTTACATGGATTCTGGTCCTGGATGCTTGTGAGTGATGAATGGAGGTGTTGGTGAGAAGTTTAAGGTTACAGGTGATCACCAATCATAGGAGAGATTCTACATGGGTTGCATGGGCATTCCTTCTTCTTGGTTAGATCAGATCATTACTAGAGTGAGTAGTTGGATGGATTGTGCAGAAGAAAATGCTTAATCTCCTTCCTTACATGCGTGTTCTCACTGAAATTTGCTCTTAGAAGATGCGATATCTGTCTAGAATGTGTTAATGTTTCCCAACTTGTTCCAATCTTTGCTAACCTTGAAAAATAAGGTTGTTTTGGGGGTTAAAAGGGTAACCAATGGCGGTTTTGGCTTAACCAATGACGGTTAGGGGTAACCAGCGTCAGTCAAGGCTGGGATTTCCTAAGTTTACTAAACTAAGGATATCCTCTTGATTTTCTCGGATCTCATGTCATTAACCCGCATGGATTAAAACTGGAAGCTTCTTGTAAGCATGTGGGAATGTGGTTAGAGAGAATGTAGGCATTGATTTTTAGGGTTTTGGTAAGTCTTAGTTAGTTATGGCAACTTACTAAGAATAGGTCTTAGGGTGAGTTTGCCTGATGAGGTGTCTAGTTGGGGTGTATATGTGGGTATTATCTAAATTAAGATATTTAAATAATAAATATGGTGAAGATAATGAATTAATTTAATTGAATTAATTAAATTAATATTAGTGAGGTGAAGGGGGCTATGGCTAGGTGAATGTGATGAAGGGTGCTTATTTGTCAAGAGACCGAAGGGGGTGTGACCTAATTCTAGTGTCTACAGTTACATCCAAAGTCATTCTAAGAGCATCAAGGCATCCATCTAACACTCACTCAAGTGACAAGAGACTACATTTTATACATACACGTATAGGAGGGGAAGTTCATTTTGGCATCCACACATCTATTTACATATTTACATCTAGTTATTTATTGCTATCAAATGCATCTTGTACAAGATCTTCCTAGGGCACACTTTCTACACATGCACCAAAACTACATGGAGTATAAGATATAGTGAAACACTCGTTCATAAGTTCACTATGTTGGTTGACCATCGGGGTCAGTCCAACTCCCAATTTGATCTTTTCTTTTTAAAGATTTGATGTGTTTTGGGGTTTTGCAGGCTATCTTTCTCTTTACAGGTTACAAAAAAATTCCGCAAACATAGTGCAACATACAGGTGACCAACAACGAAGGTTAGTGACCACCTCATGACACAAGAGAAACTATATTTCGAGCTCTTTCATAGTCACAAGCACCCAACATCGGTCTCCAGTGTCTAGGTGCCCTTTCCCCAGTCCAGGCACCCTTGTCCAGGCTCATCCGATAATTACAAAATTTTCTGAGTGTGGTTGCAACAATTTCCTCCTCCTATTCATCAGTTTTATAGTCCAAAAAATTGTAGTCTTTTAGTTTCACTCAAGAGTTATGTGCACTGACACCTCATGTAGACACCAAAATTAGGTCACACTCCCCTTGGTCCCTATTCAAATAGCCAACTCAAACATACTCACCTAACTAAGGCCCCTTCCACCCCACACCACTATTAATTTAATTTAATTAATATCCACCACCTCACCTATACACCTCATCTAGACACCTCACCCTAAGACCTATTCTTAGTATATTGCCATAACTAACAATAACTAAGTCTTACCTACCTAAACCCTGAGCTAGGATTTGGTCTAAGCCCTAAACATCAATCCCTAAAATATCTTTAACCACATTTCCACCTGTTAGAAGGGGAGGCTTCTATTATGATCCGATGAGAACAGAGGAACGAGATTGGGCCCAAGAAAATCAGAAGGGATCTGCCCATATTTTGGAAAACCTAGGAAATCCCACCCTAACTGACGCTGGTTACCCCTAAACGTATGCTACGAGTCAACCTAGAAACTGTCGTCAGTTACCATTTAATCAACTAAAACAACCTTGTTTTTGGGGCTAGCAAATTCTGAGAGCAAGAAGACGAGAGGAGAGCTACATGCAAGTAGAACCAGTCTTTTCACGCACATCAGAGCATCCACAGCCAACACCAAAGACTGATCATAGAAGCCATTTGGCATTCATGATAACATTCTGGGAAGTGTCACTACTACTTCAAGCTCCATTCCATCAACTAATCATCACCACCACCAAACTATTAGACCTACAACATTGGTAAGTGTTTTATCATTAATCATTTCCATTCTTATTCTAGTCATAGAGTTGTTATCGTTATTTTTATTATTCTTCTATTAACATTCCCATCCCTCCATAGCCTTCTTTCTAACAAACCCAAAAATATCACCGTTCCATTTATCAGATCACCTATCCTGAACTTCCACCTCTTTAAGTGTTCTCAGATCCTTGAGTATACCAAGACCTCGCCATGGACCTTCTTTAGCCCCATCCATAACCATTTAGCCTAGCCTCTGTCAATAAGGTTTTTTGAATTATTATCACCCCGACCATATCGATGCCGGTTACCCACAACCGTCACCGGTTATACCTAAACCGACATCGGTATCTATGTTTTTCACCCCTTAGACCAAGAATAGAGCCAAACAACCTCCTACCAAATGACCTAAACAACCCAGAATCTAGACCTAGACCAGTCCCAATACTCTGACAGAAACCTTCATCCTTTAGATCAACTATAGCCTAGCCTGTTGTGATTGGATTTGCTTATTGTACTTGAATGAGATTCCTAAATCATATCAACTATAATAGGACTTTACTTATTTCTTGCATTAATTTATTTTAAATAGTGGGTTGATAGCCCCTCTAAGAAGTATCACACTTCCTGGAACTAGCATACGCTAGGTAGTCCACTGTCATATATCATTTAACTTCTCTTTTTTGTTCTTGTTTTCTATTACAGGTTGTTCCTCCTAGCCAAAAGGAAGCTCTCACAATCAGCATTGGATCAAGAAGTCTGAACACACACATCAACCATTAACCAACCCATTTAACAAGTATTCCTCCTAGCCCATTACCCTTATTTGTTTCGTCATTAAAAAAGGTAAAGAAAATGGTGAAACATTAAGGCACGCCCAGTTTGGGTTTACAAGATCAAGGTTCTACAATAGCATTGATCCATTAGGTAGGTGATAACTTGGGTCCAAGCCAATTAGGAGAAAAAATTCCTCAGTTTACTTTTCTCAGGCTTACAAGTTGGAATTTTCTTTGATGGTAATATTCTTTTGACCTTGATAATTTCATTAAAAGAAACATTTTTGGCTGCATTTAAAAAGGAATCACTTTTCTACAGTGCTTTTTAGCTTTGAAGGTGATCAAGAGCATACCATTTCCTATTCCTCATTGTCTTAACTCAATTATTTTTAATGGTATTTGGGCTTAAAATGCACTATCACTGTAAGCATTTCTTTTAGCTGACATTAAAATGAGATGCAACCAATATGCATGGAAGACTTGTCAATTGATGGCCTTCGACACCATACCATAATTGTAGATCAAAGAGTGTCTCAGCAGTCTGTAGGAATCTAGTATCGATAAACCCTTAACGTGAAAGGATCCCTGTGCATATGCGAATCTTACGCATTCATCATTCTGGGACACTTTTATCTTTCTGTGATCCCATGATGGTATTGCAGGTACTCAATTATCTTTGCCAACATTTTTTAAAGGATAATAACATCTGAAGAAGGGATCACTGACTTGAATGCCAAAGGTATCACATAGTTTGCATAGGATCTTATTTTTGAATTATTTACCATTGTTAGTGATGAGGTGATGAGGAATAAAAAAAATGAAAAATGATGCGATGGTTAATGAATTCACATATTTTCTCATACTTTTTTAGAAATGAGAGTAGGATGGCCTTCCTACCCAATTTTTTAATTTTGATAAATGATCCATCAGTTCTGAAAAGAATAAGATTGAATCTCACAGAAGAGATCTAAATCACTATTTAGATCGTGCAATTTTTCCATAGCATCCTTGATTGCTTTCGTATTTGAAGTTGAGGACACGATTGATATAATTTTCTTTACAACTGTTGTACTCATAGTTATGATTATTCTAAGTCATCATTTTATTGTAGATGATATGTTTATCTTCTAAAAATGGATAAAATCATGCCATGATGATTCTAAATTTATGATGAAGCATCATATATGCATTTTTGCTAAAAAATTTTGTCTCAATGTCACAGTAACCGGTGAGTCCATGAATTATCATCTAATTCATTCATTAAATGACCGTTGTGATTGAACCTAACCTTGTGTTCAGTCTATTTGAATTAAAAATGGAATAGTCATATCTTGGATCAATTTTATGATTCATGGCATGTCATTCGATATTCTAGATTTTTGATCATTTGGGCACTAACAGCGTATTTTATTGAACTATCTTTTGTGACTCTGTTGCATCCGATGGTATCATCATACAGAAATGCATCTCCTTTTATTGTCTAATCAACGTCATGTTTGATTTTCGCAAAAGGGTATGTTTTAGTTCATTAGCAACCTACATTTATTTCTAAGTGACCTATGATTTCATTATCTTCGTAATGACCTAAGTTAAGGTCAATCTAGTTAATAATCCTTGATGTCTATCATTTGGCATGATTTGTAATCCTAATCATTGACACTAGTAAATACCACCTATCTTGAATTACTCATTTCTAAGGTTAGTATCATTGCTTGGTTTTCAATGCATACTATATAATACCTAATTGTACCAGGGTCGAGCTAGCTTAAGGGGACATTAGGTGCTCATGGATGAAGCCAGTTCTTGAACTGGTAGTGCCACTCAATATTCCAAATGCATTTTTAAAGGTTTAAATCTGGCATTTAGTAGTTAAAGTTTCCCTCAATCCTGTCACCAATGCATGAACTAAGGGCCTTACTGGACCACCATTTTTGAGATTGATTAGGAACTTGCACTAATCCTTTTTCATGAATCCCGTGGCCTTACAATTTTATAGTTCCCACTCTTCTACCCAGGACTCCTCAGGTGGGAATTTTGATGGGATATGGCAGTCCTATTCCATTTAATATCCCTTATTCCCACTTTTAATTTGTGCATGCCACCTAGGGAATAGTAGAAGTGTTTCTTTGAGAGAATTTATGTTACAACAACGTTGGTTTTAGCTTGAATTCATATGCCATTTATTGGAGCTTTGGAGTCTACATTTGTTTAGCATTCCTTCAAACCTCCATGTTGAATACTTTCCGTCATGCATAATCTTTCCACTTACCATAGCCCCATAGAATACTAATTGCAAAAACCTCCTGTGGTGTCGGAACCCCTATACTCACAGAAAAATGTGTCCTGCTTACAGACTTTGATTACATAGAGTTTTCATGACGGACCATTTCCCTAGAACCTTTATAGAACAACTATCAGAACAACCCCCTGAAGATTTGTTGAGTTACCAGGCATGATCTGGAAATAACAATGACCCATCATATCTCTTGGTCCATTATTTGAACCCATGTTTTCATCCAAATGATAGGCATGATCAGGTTTATGAAAATTGTGGGCCTCTGAATGATAGTTCTTTTACGTCACAAGTTCAATTGTAGTTCCCTTATGCCACAGGAGGTTCCCTACAACCTACCAGTAGACCTGTATCAAGACGTGATGTAGTGGAAAGGTGATGCATGTCAGATGATTATGGGGAAGCCTCAGTTTCTAGATCACTAAAATTCTGTTTTTCCATATATCAAATCTATAGGGCCATAGGAGAAGTGGGGAATGTGATTTCATTGGCCCTTTAATCCCATATCCTATGTAAATTTGTACTTGTTGGTGTGAAATTCCAAAATTCAACCGGTTCAATAGCAATTCTTTAAGGATAGAGGCAACAACCTAGGTTATTGCAGTCTTGTACCAATGGGTGTCAACCTGAACACCCATTCTTGTATGAATAGCTTTGTTAAGCATGCTCATGGATTTTGGCGATTGGTTCCCTGGTCACAGGTTACCTTACATTGTAACTGATCAGTTTGATATTTTTGTCATACTTTATGTATAATTTAATCTCGAGCCCATACTAGCCTTCTCTGAAGATAATGATATCCAAATCAAGCATTGTTAAATCATCATCATTACACCCCGAATCCAACTTATAGGCGTTTATGTCTCACACGAAAATATGACGATGTTGTCTATCACCCTTGAAAATTTTAACTAAGGTTTTCATTTGCTGCACAGCCTAATATAAGAACTTGGGTTCCAATTACTCAAACTCTCAGTTCTGGGCTATAATACTCAATCTTGCACAAAACTCACTCACTCTTCTCCTCTCCTTGTTGGTTGTGTTTACTTTGTATGAATACCCATTTTGGGTTGAGAGATTTGGAATCTATTGAGTATTGGCCACTCCAAGTCATCAAAAATTTTGAAAATTGTCCTATCGAACTTTAGATGAAAATTCAACTTCGTAAGAGAACATTACTCTTTAAATCGAACGTGATGCTTATGCATCTTGGAGTTAAATGCTCATGTTCAACAAATATTTTTTTGATCAAAGGTTATTAGTGATTTTTAAGACGTTTTCTTGGCATGACGCTCATGATAATTGAATGTTAAGCTCTGAAACATCCTTCTATTAGAGAATGGAGTCTGTAGCTGTTTGGGTTCAGAAATATCAACAATGAAAGGACACGTTGGTAGCTAAGAATCTTACCCTGTCTATTTTGAAAAAGTGTTAATTAGACTTGTGCCATTACCCTGTGAGACTATTAAACCAATTTTTACTGGTTTTAAGACTGAACCCATGATTTTTGGTAAAAAGGCACATAGACTTCATTGGAACTATCAATCGTTTCAAACCCCAAGATAAGGAGTTACTTGTCACCTTAAAGACATATCTTGATCATGAAAGAAATGTTAGTGGATCCAGACTATAGTTCTTCCCTAGCCATGAATAGTTTGTTGTTAATATCAAAACCTAAATGACTTTTGTAAAGAATTCATTTTGTTAAGTTTCCCTCTTCCAATTCCTAGAGCTGGTGTTGTATTGTTTCTTTTCATGATTAAGTAAATGTCCGTAGGTCCATGTACAATTATTGAACTAACTATTCCCCAATTACCAGTCAAAAGTTATTCCATTTTGAATGGCTTCAGCCCGAACTCCCCTGGATGGTTCCAACGAGCCTGGTTATCATGCTATTGCTCGCACCCAGGTGAGTAGTGCACCCCCTTCATGTTCATGTCTTCATAATAGAATATTATACTTTAGATACTCCACCATTTGACCCATTGATTTCCGTAGGAATTGGTCAGTGTTCACATTTCCATATGAACTTATTACGGATGTAAAATCCACCGCATTATTAAGTACATGAAGGAGAGAATACTTGATTCTAGCTTCTGAAAATATAGTTGGTTACATGTATGACATGGAGGATTTTGAAATACAAGTGTATCATGACCCTTACTGTGATGTTAGAATTTGAGGATTCTAATAAATACAGATTTAATCAACTTACATATTATATAATGTTACAATAAATATTTAAATAAACATTACATCATAACATAAGTAAATAAAGAAATACTTACAGGAAATAAATAACACAGGTGACACAATATTTATAGTGGAAAACCCCAATAGGGTAAAAACCACTTTGAAAATAACCTTTTACTTCAGAGAACTTATTTTACATCCAGTAAGACCACTTCCTCCTTTAAAACCCTATTTACCAAGGGTAAAACCAAATCACTTGATTTGCACACCTTTGATATATTTCTCAAATATATCAAATGAGGACCTAAAGTCCTTTTTATATAAGGTGATCAGGTATGTCTCCCGACCCACCTTTTCAACCTAAAATGGTTGACACATAAACCTAGGTTTATAATATTTAATATTAGAAATATAATCATTTCATGATATTAAATATTTAACCTAAATTTATATACCTTAGGTTAGCATATTTAATACATAGAAATATAAATATTTCATATTATTAAATATTAACCTATATATTAGTGATGGACCCATATACATTAAGGGTTGTCTAGACCACTTAATCATTATGTTCCAACACTCCCCCTTAATGTTAAGTGGGATAACATAACATATGCCAATAGATTACCTTCCCATGGTACACTACAGGATTTACAATCCTTAAACCATAAAGGTTTTAGGCTAGCATATCAAGTTGAAAGAATTATAACACCTTCATCATACTCAATTTACCTTTTGGTACAAAAGGATTTGGAATCCCAAAGATCATCCCATGATCAGTGGCTAAGTATGATTTGTGAGTTTTACATATTCTCACAGGTTCTCATAAAAGGTTATTGAACCCAAGCATATAGGAGCCTTTTATAACCAAGGACCTCCTTAACAATATGCTTGTACTGGATGTTTACCAGTAAACTCAATAGCACTAAAGAGTTTACTGAAGACCGCCTTTAAGATCTTTCTACACTTCTTTCTAAAAAAGAAGTTGATGAGGTATACATGCCCGAAGGTCTTTTTACACGAAGGTCTTTTTTACACTTGCCTAAAGGTATTTTACAAATACCCAAAGGTATTTTTACAAAAACTAAGTTCCATTAGGAGGTGACATTGTCATGAACACTCCCCCTCAATGGAAACTTCGACAATTCAAGCTTTTCATGAAAGTGACAAAACTTTACAGCACTCAGGGACTTTGTGAAGATTTTAGCAACCTGCTCTTCAGTCAACATGAACTTGAGATTTATCTCATCACTTTGCACCTTCTCACGGGTGAAGTGTATATGTATCTCAATGTTCTTCATCCTCTGATTTTGTAACTGGATTCTTAATCAAGAGTAATACAACTTTGACCACAGACATAGAAGAGAAATACTTCCTTTATCCTTCCATGTGTATCTCTACCAACAGTTATTGTAGCCACATGCCTCTTTTTACTTCTTCCATTGTACTTCTCTTACTCATGTAGAAGAAATGGAGACTGTTGATTGTATTTTTTGTTCCAAGTAATGGTTCCTACACCAAAAAACTTGAACACATATCGAGTAGTATATTTTATATACACAACATCAATATGGTTAGAATCACAAAATCCATATAAGATAACATTTTCATTCTTAGTATAATGCAACCCATAATTGATTGATCCTTTAAGATATCTAAAAATTATTTTTGCAAGATTCCAATGATCTCTAAAAAAGGTTCCTACATAAACCTTGAAGTAATTCCTACTGTATAGGAAATATCTGATCTAGTTATAGTTAGATAAATCAAACTATCAACTAACATCGTATATAAAAATAGGATCACCTTTTTCATATGCAGATTTAGGATCAATATTTATTCCAACTTCCATTGAAGTAGAAAATGGTTTACAATCAATCATAAGAAACTTTTTCATTATACAATGGTTGCATATTATTTTTAAAAATAACAATAGATTTTTATCTTGAAATACAATCATACAAATAACATGATGTGAGAGACCTAACTCATTCATTTCAAAGTACTATTGTTTCAATTTATCTTTAATCCTATGAATTAAATGAGAATTATCACTAGACATAAGAAAATCATCAACATATATACATATAATGATAATATGTGAGCCTTATTGCTTAATGAATATATCATTATTAGAAGAACAATTAACAAAACCTAACAGTTTAAAGAAAGGAAATAATTTTTCGCATACCAAGCTCTAAGAGCTTTTTTTAAACCATACAAGGATTTTTTCAACTTACAAACATAGTTTTCTTTACTAGTTTCTTCAAATCCTTTAGGTTGAAACATGTAAAGTTCTTATTTTAAATCACCATTCAAAAAGGCATTTTTCTTATCCATTTGGTGGATTTCCCACCCAAATTGAGCAGCGATTGCAAATAAGGCCCTAACAGTACTCATTTTAGCTACATGGGCAAATGTCTCAACATAATCAATACCAGGTTTTGAGTGAAACCTCTAGCAGCAAGTCTAGATTTGTGTTTATTAATACTACCATCAACATTATATTTTACTTTGTATATCCACCTAGACCCTATAATACTTTGCAGCTCAGGTTCATACAAGGTAATTAATGCATGGTACATTAGATGGCTTATGGTCAATTTGCTAAGGTTAATAGGATTTGAAATTTATAACATAGAGTGAACCCAGTTTAATTTCTTATCTAGGAAGATAAGAGTTTCAGAAAAATCTATAGCATCAAAACATCATCATGACCATTTACTAAATCAAAATCAAACCATCATTTAGAAGCATTTAATGAAGTAACTTCAAGAGAAGAAGACAACACATGTAAATCTTTCACTAGATTATATCTAGACATTTCATATAAGCTTTGATAATTAACATGTCCTAAGCTTTCATGCCATAGTTTTAAATTATTCAAACTTTGAGATATAAAACGAGATGCAAAAGAGAAATCATCAAAAATATACAGACCATTTCTTTGAATTTCTTCAGCTATTGTACTCTCATTACTATACTTGATATACTAAGTATCCTTCATGCATGGATTCTAGTTGTGTCCATACCTCTTTCAGATGTTCGATATTACTGTTAGTGCAAATCTATGGCACCCCTTAAATGACTTTCATATCTCCAGTTTAGAATTGGTTCATTTAGTGTGATTGCACAACATTGAATTTTCTCCAAGGTGTGGGATCTTGCAAGTGAGAAAATTCTCCAGAGAAAGCTGGTTCTTACTCCTTTGTTTAGGTGTATGCATGAATTTGCAGAGGTTCAATACTGATTCCTATTCTAAATTCCAAGGATGCAAAGTTAAGAGATGCAAAAGGAAATAAAACTGAGTAAAAATGGTGATACACCGAAGGAGTGATGAACTTCTGTCTTGCAAATAAACACAAATCATAGAGATATAACACCAAGCATGCACAAATTTCTAGAATGTAATGAAAGACCATAAAACAATAATATATGCATGAGAGGATTGAAAGAAATCATTCACAAAACATGCATTACCATTCCCAAATTTGATACAATGCATTACACTGGCAGAAAGGAAAAAAACGTGTCGTAGGTTCCATAGAAGGTCTGAAACTCCTCAAATTCACGTGTCAAGGGGAAGAGGGGAGTCTGCAAGAAACAAAACATTCAACCCTTTACAAATGAGCCAAATCTAGCTTTTAACAATGAAAAACAGAGTCTAGGAAGGAGAAACATGGGAAAGTTGAAAAAAATGTTCAACCACCAAAAAAATTCATCAAAATGGCATGGGTACCCTTAAAATTCCATTCCCCAAGATTTTTGACCATGCTGGAGAAGAATGGAAGCCATACTGCATTAAAATTGGTGGTTGAATGTCAGTTCTACTCTTTTTCCCATGCCAAAGGCGTTTTTTCAATTTTCTCTCACCAAACTCCACCAAAAAACAAAATTGAATAGTCCATCATGTAGAGGGTTTCACAAGCTTTCCAATGACACCAAGAACACAAAAAAACTGAGCTCTGGATCAAAATTTATGCCCCTCTGAAGATTTAGGCAAAAAATGGATTACGGTCCAAAATTTGAAAATTTTCCCCTTTTTGAATTTTGGGAAAAATCCCCAAAAATCTCCATTGCCCCAACCTCCATTGACACGTGCCACGTTCTGGTTGCTCCGCGGGCTCAAATAGTCATTTTACTTCTTTTTTGAATTTGAATTTTTTTCCAAAATTACTCTGCGCCCCTGTCGCTCTGAGACATGTGTCACCACCTGGCTTCTCATGGGATTTCACTTCATTTTTTACCTTTGCACCATCAACCACTTTGGAAAAAATTCTAAGGTCCCTCCACTGCTCTGACCCTCGCTTCTGACAGGACATGTGGCGGCATTTTATTGCTCGGCGGGCTTTCGTGCCAAAATTTTCCTTCTCCTCCGTGGGCCCGTGGGCAAAACTTCACCTTTACACCCTTTGAAAAATTCTTCAGTTTCACTCCACTGCCCCGACTTGTGCTTCCACATGGCACCTTGTTATCTCCTTGTGGGCTTTCAGGCCAAAATTTTCCTTTTCCTCCACCAAATCTCTTGGGCCTCAAAACCTCCAATGTCTAAGTGCCAAAAATTTTCCCGCGGGCCCGCCTTGGGAAATTTTCCTCCAAAAACTCCGTCGAGCCATAACTTGCAAAATACAAGGAGTTAGGAGGAAAATTTTACCTTTCTGGAAAGGTGAGAAAATTCTCTATCTGATGAAGCCATTTCTAGATAATTTTGAGTGCCTAAAAAGTGAAAAAAATTGACTGAGGCACAAGGAAGGAAGGAATGAAGGAAAGTTAGCCAAAAATAAGCAGGGGCTTATTTTGGATAACAATTTTGGCAAATCAGAGGGGTCATCTACCTGCTAGATGAAGTGAATAGCTTCCTGAAGAAATCCATTAGGCAATGGAGTCATGAGCTTAACTATTTGTTACTCTCAATTCATTAGAAAATCTCTAGAATGAAGATTGTGAGAGTAGAACATTACTTGATCTGGAACATGATCTGTAAAAGATGCATCCTTGGGACAACAAAACTTTTACACCAAAGCACTTACGGAAATGTAAAAGTAAGCTACAAAAAAATAATGTGCATACGCACTTGGAGAAATAAAAATCTAAGCTAGTATGTACAAGGTGAGAAGTTTCCCTTCTAGTAGCAATGCTTTAGATGGATTCCATTAACTGGAATCTGCAGTTCTTCACCATCCAAAGTAGACAATTGGAAGGCATTGTTGTTCTTACATTTTATGACCATGTAGGGGCCACTCCAAATGGCATCAAAATTTAAATTCTCCCTGGCTTTGCTCGGTCTGAATCCCATTTCAACACTAGATCTCCAACTTGGAAGGTTCTAGCTTTAGCTTTCCTATCAAAGCTTCTCTTGATCAACGCTTGGTCCTTCTCCATTGTTTGGGCTGCAAGCTCTCTGATTTCTTAGAGTTCCATCAATTTTGCATATCTAACATCCATGGGTTCAAACTCAAACAATTCCAATTGCTTCATGAGTTCTAATTTTGGCAACTCAAGTGACATAGGCAAGATTGCTTCTCTCCCATAAACAAGTCTGAATGGAGAGTTACATGTGGATCTCTTGGGAGTTATCCTATCAGCCCATAGAGCTGATTTGAGCTTAGTGTGCCTAGTCCTCTGATTTTCTAGATTCTTCTTGATGATATTTAATAAGATTCATTTTGGCCTCTTTGAGTGCTCAGATAGATCCCCGCCCATTCAGTCCATTTTGTGAAGTAGTCTGTTGCTAGAATTAGAATCCACTTGTGTGCTTGGCTTGAGTTCAGTTTATTAATGAATCCAATGAAGTCCAAACCCCATTGCATGAATGGCTGGTCAACTGAGATTGGGTGTAATGGAAGTGCTGCTAACCTCTCTTTTCCTGTGAAGAATGCACAATTCTTGCACCTCTTGATCCATGCATAACAATCACTAAACATTTTGGGCCAATAATAACCAACCTTCATGATCTTGAGAGTTGTCACTCTCATAGAAAAATTCCCCCCAGCTGATCCACCATGGAACTCTTCTAACATTCTCTCAATCTGATTTGTCTCAATGCATCTCAACAACACTCCATTGATATCCTTTTTGAACAAGATGCCATCAACAAGTGCATATGGAATAGCCTGCAATCTGAAGTGTCTTCTTTTGGATTTGTTCATCTTTGGAGGGAATAGGAATGTTTTTAAGAAGTGTATTATGTCTTGGGTCTAGCAAGGAGTGAGCATACCACCATTTTCTTCTTGAACATCTCTTTGTTCTTGGCTATCTTGTAACACCAAAACAACATTCTTCTCTTTATTTGCTTCAATTGATTGGCTCAAGGCTAATTTCTCACACAATCCCTTTCCTTCAGATCAACTTGGTGACTTTGATCTCAATAGTCATACTCCATGACATGAGTAATCCACCCTACACATTTTTCATTTAGATCTTTGTTGAGGAGGAAGTCTTTAACTCCCACATGAGAAACCAATAGTTGAACCTTGTTGTTTGAAACTAGATGCTTAAATTTCTTCAAGCTCCTAATCACTGCAAGAACATGCTTCTCAATGAAGGAATACCTTACTTCATAGTCCTCCAAGCTTTGGCTAAAGAAGGCAATTGGCTACTCTGCATTTTCTTCATTCTGCTATACTAAAATTGCAGAAATTGTATCATCACCGCCAAATGCATAAAGGATGAAATATTTAGATAAATTTGGGTTAATGAGAGTTGGAGCTTTTGATATAGCTTCTTTGATTACCTCAAAAATTGCCTTACCTTCAGCTGTCCATTTGAATGCCACTTCAACATCATAGTTATTGGCTTGAAAAGGGCTACAAAGTTTGGAACAAACCTTCGAACAAAATTGATTCTTCCCAAGAAAATTTGAAGAGCCTTCTTATGCTTTGGTAATGGCAGTGCTCTTATTACTTCAACCCTCTCTGGATCAATTGCTAATCCCTCTTTGGAAACAATGTGGCCTAGGAGCTTGCCTTCATGAGCTAAGAAAATGCATTTTTTGGGATTCAAGGATACCCCAAATCTTCTACATCTTTGGAACACTTGTCTCAAATGAAAGAGATGATCTGCTGCACTTTTAGAAAATATAGTAATATCATCTAGGTATATCAGAACTATTTTGTTGATCAATCCCTTGAACGCCATATTCATTTCCCTTTGGAAAGTAGCTCCGGTGTTAGACAACCCAAATGACATTTTTCTATATGCATAGGTTCCCCATTTGGTGGTGAAGGCTGTTTTGAACTGATCATCTTCCTTTACCATGATCTGATTATACCCCAAATAACCATCTAGCAATGAAAACCTCTCAGAGCTAGCAACAACTTGCAAAATCTACTCCATAGAAGGAAGTGGGTAGTGATCCTTGAGGGATGCTCTATTCAAATCTCTAAATTCTACACACAACCTTATTTCTCCACTCTTCTTTCTAAATGGAACCAAGTTTGTAACCTAGCTTGAATGCTTGATGGGGAATATGATACTTGCCTCTATTAACTTATTCAATTCCTTTTTCATAAGAGGCTCAATGTGTGGATTGACTGGTCTTTATTTTTTCCTGATGGGTTTAGCACTTGGATCTAACTCGATTATGTGTTGAGCTAGCTTGGGATTGAAACCTTTCAAGTCTTCATAGCTCTAAGCAAATACATCCAGGAACTCTTGGAAAAGTTTCATGAATTCATACCTTTCTTGCTCGGTTGCTACTTTACCAATTTGAAGTGATTTTCCTTCTCCAACTGAGATGGGCTCTGAATCCTCTCCCTTGACTTGGATATTTGATTTCTCTTTCCTAAATTGATCATTAGGATTAAAGATAGACTCCAAAGTGACAAGTCCTTTTGGCAGTTTGTTGGTTCTCAGCTGTACCACCTGATCACCATACTGCTGTTCTAATTTTTTCTGATTTTTGGCTAAGAACTCAGCTTCTTCTTGCAAGAAATTGATGATTTTTTGGTCACTCTCAAACACTTGCCAACTTACATTATTGTCTGGCACTGATGGCCTCACAATCACATGGATGTTTGGCTACATTTTATCCCTTCTAATACTCTCTACAACATCAAAATTTGCTCCAACTGTAGCAAGTCTATCAGCAGCTTGGTTTTCTTTCCTAGGGATGGAGTTGATGTCAAAGCCCTCAAAATCCTTAATGAGGTCCCACACCCTATTCTTATAACTATTTAGAAAGTCATTCTTGGCACCATGTTGTCACTTAACTTGATTAACAATCAGCTCACTATCACCAAAGACTTGTAAGTTCTTGATGCCTCTTTTCCTTGACCAATGCAACCCATGTATCAAGGCTTCATATTCATTAGTGTTGTTAGAACATGCAAACTAAAATCTAAAGGCTGAATAATACTTAATTCCTTGAGGTGAAACAATCATAGCTCCTCCTCCTACACCTTGTCTACTTCTTGATCCATCAAAGAACAGTTGCCATACCACATTATCATCTTTATGGTCTGGCTTGGTGATACTAGGAATAGGTTGATTTTCTTCATGCATGTAGTACAATCCTAGTTCAGATTCCTCTATTTCCTTGTAGGGATAAAAATCATGTATCTTTCTTTCCCATTCATCAAGATTCAAATCTGGGATACTTCCAACTTTGGTATCAGCTTCATGTGTGTTTGGATAATCCTCTTGATCAAATGTTGAACAGTTGGCATTGATTGGGCTTGGAGTGTGAGGCTCAATGTGAAAGTTTGCAATAGGTTCAGACCTGATTGTGGCCTTGGCTCCATACCTTTTCCTAAAGAACATATGTGACCAATCAGCAGACAAGTAGACCCCAATTTTAGCTGTGAAATCCCTTGACAAACATATGGTGAAGAGTGGTGGTAAATCTATCACTGACACATCTTGCAAAATAGTGACATTAGGGCATGCATGCAGAGTGAGGCTCAAATATTTAATTACCCCAACTATGGCTACTGTTTTCCCATCTAATTGCATCACCCCCTTGGATATGACTTCATATTGGAGGCCAACTGATCAACTATTTGCTTGGGCATTATAGAACTACTTGCCCTAGAATCAATCATGTAATTATGTACTAGTTTATCCCCAATGATCAATGAAACATAGAATGGAGGGGGCTTCAAAACTTTACCTTGTTGTGCTCCAAGATTTCTCTCAGGCTGAGTAGCATTTGTGAGTACCTTCTCTTGCATGTGAGCTTGCTGGTTTGAAGTTGACCAATTCTTCATGGCAGCTTGTAGTAGATCCCTTTGGCCTAGGATGGATAGTGACTCCCACATAGATATGTTCACATTTGTCTTCTTCATTTTCTCAATGATGTTAAATGGGGATGAAACATCTCTTTTCCTGCCCCTTAGTCTGCACATTTTTCTCTTGTACATGGGTTGCAACAACCGGTATTTGAGCTGGTCTAGAAGGTGGCTTGGGACTGTCTTTGCATATTTGGAACTACATTTTGCTTGCTAACACCTTGTGGAGTGATGGAAGGTTGTGGATCACCTGGGGCTAATGACTGCCCTTCACCAATGTTCCTCTTCTTTGACCATGTGTTAGCTGCTACACTCTGAGAAGGTGTTTGATTCACACCACAAAAATCTTCAGCTTGCCAATTCACAAGTGTAGTCTCATTTGGAGTTGTATCTTGTTGAGATGTTCCTTGTTGTTGGTTTGTTTCTTGATTCACTTCACTCTCTATACCAGTTGTTGTCACCATTAGAGCTTCGTTCAAAGCACCATTGAAGCACATAGACTGGTTGTGAGGTTCACTACATGGGAAACACCAGTCATACTCTTGAGCTACATTATTTTACACTAGAACTAAGGCTTTAGAAGTAGATGCAACATTGGGGTTATAGGGCTAAAATGGCCTATTGGTAGGAGGTTTTGCTTGATTTTGATTCGCAGCTATGTTTTGTTGATATGGTTGTATATTAGGCTAAGTTTGCTACTGATAAGAAGGCCTAAAACTTTGAGCTTACTGTCTCTTGAGTGTAACCAGCTCATTGCCTAAATTTTGTAATTGTTTCATAACTTCTTGAAGCTCATTTGAGGCACTAGAGGATGAAGTAGAAGTTTCATTTGAACTCTGATTTTTAGGAGTGGAAATAGGAGCTAAAGTAGGGTGTCTTGACTAGTACTTGGGATTTCCAAGTTTGGATATAAGGGAAAAGGAGGCCTAGGTACAAGTTTACTAGCTTGGATAAAACAATTCTCATCCCTAATGGCAATGCTATAAGCTGCAGGTACAGTTGCACCTCCCATGGATTGAATTAACATAGAAATGTCAGAAATTAAGGCCTTGAGAAAGTATAAGAAAGCACCTTGAGCCGTTGGCCTCACTGTCACTGGGATTCTATCCCAGGTCCTTTGAAATCTGAAATTGAAGTCTGTTAGCTGCTCATTGGGAGCTCTCTTGATAGTTTTCAGTTGCTCCAGTAGAGACAAGTTGTCCCCCTTTTCTCCAAATTGGTTGTGGAGAGCTATGCACAACTAGTTCCAATTTTGAATAGAGCCTGCCTCAAGGCTCCTGAACCATTGCAAGGCTTTCCCTTTGAATGAAGATGTCAACAATTTGACAACAATTTACATCTCAACAATCTCATGGATTACACAAACATTAGAAATGTCTTTGACATGATCACTAGGATTGGTATGATTTTCCCCAGTAAAGTATGGGATATTCTTCAATGTTACAATTGGAACTGGGTTTTGTGCATTGAGAGCAAGTGGGCTGCTACCAGTAAAGTTGACATAAGTATTGGGTTGTGCCATTATGATTGTCTTGAGAACCCTTGTTGATTGGGTGAAAGGTCTACCAGGTGGAGGAGTTAATAGATTTCTATTTGGTGGAGATGGAGACATTTGAATCCTCCTTCCCCTCTCTCTTCTTCATGGGGATAATTGCAGATACTTAGACAATCCCTCTTCACTAGCCCTTGACCTTGTCTGGATTCTTGTCATGAATCTTTAGACTTGGACTTCTAAAAATAGTTGATTTTATCCTTTTGGAGTCGCCAGATGTGCAAATCAAGGCTCTTTTCAAGAAAGAAACTTACAACAAATGCACATCAACTTTGTTGTAATGAAGATGAAGACCTTTAAGGTCCCACTGGGCGTGCTAAAACTATTAGTGCAAATCTACAACACCCCCTAAATGAATTTCAGATATGTAGTTTAGAATTGGGTCATTTAGTGTGATTGCACAACATTGAATTTTCTCCAAGGTGTGGGATCTTGCAAGTGAGAAAATTCTCCAGAGAAAGCTAGTTCTTACTCCTCTGTTTAGGTGTATAAATGAATTTTCAAAGGTTCAATACTAATTCCTATTCTAAATTCCAAGGAGGAAACGTTAAGAGATGTCAAAAGGAAATAAAACTGAGTAAAAATGGTGATACACTGAAGGAGTGATGAACTTCTATCTTGAAAATAAACACAAATCATAGAGATGTAACACCAACCATGCACAAATTTCTAGAATGTAATGAAATACCATAACACAATAATATATGCATGAGAGGATTGAAAGAAATCATTCACAAAACATGCATTACCATTCCCAAATTTGATACAATGCATTACACTGGTAGAAAGGTAAAAAACATGTCACAAGTTCTATGAAAGGTTTGAAACTCCTCAAATTCATGTGTCAAGGGGAAGAGGGGAGTCTGCAAGAAACAAAATGTTCAACCCTTTACAAATGAGCCAAATCTGGATTTTAACGATGAAAAATAGAGTCCAGGAAGGAGAAAAACGGGAAAGTTGAAAAAAATGTTCAACCACCAAAAAATTCATCAAAATGGCATGGGTACCCTTAAAAGTCAATTCCCCAAGATTTTTGACCATGTTGGAGAAGAATGAAAGCCATACTGCATTAAAATTGGTGGTTGAATGTCGGTTATGCTCTTTTTCCCATGCCAAAGGTGTTTTTTTCAGTTTTCTCTCACCAAACTCCACCAAAAAACAAAATTGAATAGTCCATCATGTAGAGGGTTTCATAAGCTTTTCAATGACACCAAGAACCAAAACAATTGAGCTCTAGATCAAAACCTATGCCCCTCTGAATATTTAGGCAAAAATGGTAGCAAAATTAGGGCAAAAAATGGATTCGCGGGCCAAAATTTGAAAATTTTCCCCCTTTTGACTTTTGGGAAAAATCCCCAAAAATTTCCA
The DNA here is from genome assembly GCA_019776745.2 of Taxus chinensis. NCBI lineage: Eukaryota > Viridiplantae > Streptophyta > Pinopsida > Cupressales > Taxaceae > Taxus > Taxus chinensis. The sequence goes on from CM034153.1 coordinate 15,855,694, forward strand.
CCTTCCCAACCTCCACTAACACGTGCTACGTTCTGGTTGCTCCATGAGCTCAAACAGTCATTTTACTTCTTTTTTGAATTTGGAATTTTTTTCAAAATTACTCCGCACCCTCGTCGCTCCGGGACACGTGTCACCACCTGGCTTCTTGCGGGCTTTTGATTCATTTTTTACCTTTGCGCAATCAACCACTTTGGAAAAAATTCTAAGGTCCCTCCGCCGCTCTAACCCCCACTTCTGACAGGACACATGGCGGCATTTTATTGCTCGGCGGGCTTTTCGTGCCAAAATTTTCCTTCTCCTCCGCGGGCCCGCGGGAAAAACTTCACCTTTGCACCCTTGGCACCCTTTGAAAAATTCTTCACTTTTGGTCTCCACCACCCTGACTTGTGCTGTCATGTGGCACCTTGTTATCTCCTTGTGGGATTTTGGGCCAAAATTTTCCTTTTCCTCCACGGGCCTCAAAAGGCTAAGTGCCAAAAAATTTCCCGTGGGCCTGCCTTGGGAAATTTTTCTCTCCTAACTCCGCCGAGCCATAATTTGCAAAATACAAGGATTTAGGAGGAAAATTTTACCTTTCTGGAAAGGTGAGAAAATTATCTATCTGATGAAGCCATTTCCAAATAATTTTAAGTGCTTGAAAAGTGAAAAAATTTGACTGAGGCACAAGGAAAGAAGGAATGAAGGAAAGTTAGCCAAAAATAAGCAGGGGGCTTATTTTGGATAACAATTACTAATGTGTAGAAGGTAATCATTGTTCACATTGTGTAGAATCATAGAAAGAGCCTCCTTGATTCGTTGTAAGAATGTATTCATGTTATCTATAGTTACTTAATGACCAGTGGGAACAACCTCAGATCCAGAAACAATCGTCCAAAGTTTACTTGCCATAAATTATGTTTTGATCCAAATGTTTTAGTTGGTTTCATTCAGGATCTGGGTTTTGTCAAGACTGAAATAGTTGGATGCCATTGTTTTCCTAAACTTGTAAAACAAATCCCATTAAAATATACAATGTACCAAAGAGTTAGATACATATTTATCGATAATAAAGACAACACTTTTAATAAAATCAGATCTAAAGAAATTATTTGATCATAACTAATTCTGTCATTATAATGCATATTAATTACCCTCCCATTATCAAAATAATAAACCACAATATAAATGGCTCTGCATGATACCCCAAATTTATATAAAAAATATTTATAACCATAGAGAAGAGAAGAAGAGACCCCTAAGAATACATAACTTCAAATTTCTGAAAAAAATTAATGTAGACAAAGATCCAACCATCTTAAATTTGACGTTTAAATGACCGTCATAATGGCTAATTTTTTGGTCTATCGTGACGGTCATTTGACCGTCAATTTTAACACAGTGAAAGTTTCTTGGAAACTACGAGCTTAAATTTGACGTCTAAATGACCATCATACCATCTTATGTTTGGTCTACCATAACAGTCATTTGACCATCAAATTTAATGAAGCCAAAACTTGCTATGTATTTCTAGAATGTGAAATTCCATAATTTTTCTTCTTTATAATATTACTAAGGTTATATTTTAATACATTATAATAACCTATTATAATTTATAATGTAAAACTATATACACTTTTTATAAAAAGAGGTATATAGTTTATAGAATGTAAATAAAAAACAACATATAGTTCATAAAAATTATAAACTATAGTATATTTTTTATATAAAAAATTCATAACCCTTATTAAAGGGGTTTAAAGAACATACACTAGGTTAAAAGAATTTTACCAAGTGCAAGTAGATTTATGAGAGTATCGATTAACCTAACCTACATTTTTTTACAGAGATGACAAACAATTTCACCTGACCAATGAAATAAATTCAAATCTCTATTTTCATGAATTTTGTCTCCTCCCTTCATTTACTCTTAATTTTACCCTACACACATTTAAAACTATGGAAATATTGTAAAAAATCCTTCATATAACTACCAATGCAAGCTAATAAATATTTACCACACTTTCATGTGGCTCTAACTACCAACTATTTTGAAAATTCTTCATTTATACATGGACTTCTACGTGGCCGACCTAACAAACTAGTCTCATTTTTAATTGTTGATAATTCTCCACTCTTATACTTGGGGATTCCACATTTATACTTGAGTTTATTTATGCCAATTTTATTATCCACTCCCACGCTTATATAAAACAAAAATGAATGGGGCCGCCCCCTTACATGGATAATATAAATGGTTAGGGACACATGTTAGGTTTTATTTAATAAGTATTCAGATTTGAAAAGTAATCCCTTCATGGCCAAGAAATAAACACGGGCCCCCTTACTAAAAAAAAGTAAACACTTTTTTTTTAAAACATATATAAACTAAATCTAATAAAATTTATATTTTAAGCGGTTTAAAATAACCATATATATAAAATATGATTCAAACTTAGGTTTGTTTCTTTAAAAAAAAAAACTATATATGCCTAGATTTATAAGTTAAGTTTAAATATGATTTAAACTTAGGCTTAGAATAAGGTCTGTTGATTCTTCCCTCAATCCCATGTAATTTTAATATGGTTTAAGGCTTTTAATATATAATTTTTTTTCAAAACTATATAAATTTTAATATGATGTTTATATAAATTATTATATAAACATTATTCTATATATATATATCAAAATAATAATATAGTTTTCAAATTATATAAGATATAGCTATAGATTAACTATAAACTATAGTTTTTCAAATAAAATACTTTTAGAGGGGACCAAAGAACATGGCTATGAATTTACCTTCTAAACTATTTAACCTGCAAACATTTTTAATTATAGAAAACATGAAAATTATTTCATATAGTAATAAATCCTTTCTTTTTCTGTATGTGATTTTCACGCAGGTAAATATTTGAAGCCCCTTTCACCTATGCACACATCAATCTCTAAACAAACATTAATTCCATATAATTTACAAATTGTAAATGAAATTAAGAATCGTATCATATTACATCTCCTCCAAAAAAATTAGGGATTTAAAATTGAAAAACCCTAAAAAATTTACCAAGAGTTTAATTGCACATATGTAATGTCAAAATAAATTGGGAAAAAAGGGGACTAGATACTTTTAAACACCCTTTCAGGTTGGTTGAAAAAACCCATACAAATTAAATAAATAAAATAAAAAACATTTGATCTTAATTTATTTAATTTACCTTTCTCTCTTACCATGTTAGAATTCGAGGATTCTAATAAATACATATTTAATCAACTTACATATTATATAATGTTACAATAAATATTTAAATAAACATTACATCATAACATAAGTAAATAAAGAAATACTTACAAGGAATAAATAACACATGTGACATATTATTTATAGTGGAAAACCCCAATAGGGTAAAAACCACTTTGAAAATAACCTTTTATTTCAGACAAATTATTTTGCATCCAGTAAGACCACCTCCTCCTCTAAAACCCTATTTACCAAGGCTAAAACTAAATCACTTGATTTGCACACCTTTGATATATTTCCCGAATATATCAAATGAGGACCTAAAGTCATTTTTATATAAGGTGATAGGGTATGTCTCCCGTCCCACCTTTTCAACCTAAAATGATTGACAACACCTAGGTTTATAATATTTAATATTAGAAATATAATCATTTCATGATATTAAATATTTAACCTAAAGTATATACCTTTGTTAGCATATTTAATAATAGAAATATAAATATTTCATATTATTAAATATTAACCTATATATCAGTGATGGACCCATATACATTAAGGTTGGCCAGACCACTGAATCATTATGTTCCAACATCACCATCACACCTTCAAGATCCCACTGATCTACTTTCGGCTCTCTTACCCATAAATTCCAAGGCTAGCCATTTCTCGATGTCTCAAACAAATTTTACGAGGATTGCCACTCGATCCACGTCAGCCCCGCTTATAACAACACCCTTTTTATGCTTGGCTGATCACCTGGATTATGTCGATAGGGCCTTACTTTGGGGACACCTTCTACTTCCTGTTTCAATACAAATGTAACTATCACTCACTAACACCTCCACTATCTATCCAAAAGTTTTTCGAGCACCCAAACCAAACACAACTACGAATATTGCAACACCTTCCACGTCATCAACCATGGCCCAACTCACACCTGTGTCCACAACCCAACCTACATCTACACCCAAACACCTACCCATGCCTATATCATCTCCCATACCTAGACGTATCCCTACCTTAGGGGTCATACTAACAACTATCCTTACTCACCCACCCATCAAATTACATTTAGCCACATCTTCCAAAACTAACACTAAACTTACCCCGGCCCCTAAAAAGAAGATCCAATCTCCTAGACCTTTTACAACAACCTCACCTATCACGCCATCATCACCTTCACCCCTTCCGTCCATCCTAGGACCTCACCCCTCGACCCTGGCCAATTGGCCCCCATCCACTGGTAAACCAAGAATGCAATAACCCATTTCCCCATCATAGACCTCTAATATACCTAAGTGACCCACACAACTTTCATCTTCACCTGTAACCTTCTTGCCACCCATACCACCACTACTGTCCATAACTTCTTCGCTACCCATGACACTTTCTTCTCTTTCACTCACGCCTCCTACCTAACCTACACCACCTACCTCCACAGCACCTCGGTTACCCCCATGGGTAACCCACCATTGGATTTTCCCTCCACATCTCATACACTTGTGTCATCGTTTCCCAAAAAGACACAACCTAAAGCTTGAAATCCGCTACCCTCTAATAAGGTAGTTAAACCAACCAAACCTTCCATCGCTAGCTCTTCTACCATGCCCATACCCAAGCAGGTGCAACCAACACCTAAGACCACACCACACACCAAATTAGTAGACCAACCTACCCCCCTCCTGTAAAGTATCTTCCCCCACAATCAGCCACACCTGTACACAAACCCACATTCACCTCCCATAATGATCCACCATCAGGATCCTATGCGAAGATCTTAACCAATATCCTTGAAACCTCCGTCATCACATTAACACCTCTTAGACCTTATGACCCACTCAAACCCAAACCAAAAGGGTTTGACGAAACCAAAATTTGTGCCTACCATCGTGTGCCCAGACACGATGTAGAGAAATGTAAGGGTTTAAAAACCTCTCTTGTCCAATTGTGTCCTCTCAAAGAAAAATTTGATGATGATGATCTTCTTAATGAGTACCCCATTTCACCTTCACCAATTTCCACAGATATTCTCCCATTATCTACTCAAAAACAAAAATCTCCACCCCCACAACTCTCTGATCCACCCCCGAGATGCGAGATAAACATGGTTCGTATAAGAGAGTTGGCCAAACCAACACCAAAATGCCAATGTGCTCTACTCATTTCATAAGGATAGTATCCCCCACTAGGGTTTTATCCCTCATGCCGCTATACGTTCCATGACACACCCTCTTCATCCACCTCCCCTCAGATTAACATGATCAACATTACCACCCATGCTCAGAAATTCAAGGGCAAGGAAAAAGAAACTAGCCCATCAACCAACCCTGTGCGCAACATACCATCCGCACCCATACCCAAAGTCACCATTTGAGGTCCTGCATATCCTATTTCCGATGGGGTCACACATCGCACAATGTTAAAACAACAACACCAATCCCCCTATAAATGTCATTATATAACCTCGTTCAAACCTCAGAGTCACATCGTCAAGCCCTCATTGAGGTCCTTCAATCTATTGAAGTCTTACCAAATGACCCCACACCCATAGCCTCCATCATTAACCCTCACCACGTAGCCTCTCTCAGTAGGTCTTTTCCTTCTTCTACAACTCCGCTTACTCGCCAAGTGGTTGCCCTCAACTTTTTAGATGAAGAGATCGCTCCCTTCCAGTCCAATGACCCTGACCCCTCTCTTTTCATATCCATCTTTATCGATTATATATGCATACAACATGTTATGATGGTTGGTGGTGTTAGCATTAACATCATCTCCTCCCATGTATACGACTAAATGTGGATACCTACTAATTACAAGCATGGTAACCCGGTCATTCTGCGCTCCTTCAATGATGCCATGACCTCTACCCCAGGTACCATTGTTCTCCATGTCCGCATGCATCCCCTCACTATCTCGGAACTTTTCTATGTCCTAGAAGGGGAGTTCCAATATAGCTTGCTACTCGGTCGAGCTTGGATCCATGCCATGGGTTGTTTCTCTTCAACTTTACATTGATGCCTCAAATTTGAACATAAAGGACATAATTACACCATCCGTATCGACCCATCACCTTTAAGACCTATAACATGCTATATCACCCCAATGATGTGCTTATACCGGTCAAGGCATCTGCCACTATCACTACTTCACCTTCACCTACAAGCTCATCCACCAAAACCGCCACTACCTCAGCTGCATCTAACTTCACTATCCCCACTATAGCTGTAGACTCTACCAATGACTCACTTGTTTCCCCATCATCTAGCGAGCCATCTATCCCCGCTACCCACATACCAACTAACAATCCCTTAGAAGGTGTTTTTCAATGCCTCACTCTGGGAGAATACCACCTATACAATATCGACACCTTCCTCACCCCACAAGAGTATGGGAATCTACATCAATATCCCAGCTACGACATCCACATCAGTGATGGTTTTCCTTACTGCCCTCCCCACCTTCACATAATCTAACGTATGGGGGACTTGATATTTCCATCTATAAACCCGAACCCCCATCCCAAGCCCAACCATTTTCATCCAACCTACACTCCCTCAATAACCGCCACTTCGCTCACACTTTCCTCCACCGGTGTGCATGTAAAGGATTTGGCTTTGGATTTTATGAAAAAGGCTACCATATTGTCATTTCTTGTACCTCTCATAAACACAATGACCGTATCGGTATTGGTTTTGACGCTCTATCCTCCAAGAAGGTTTGTGTCGACCTTATCCAAGACTAGAAATCTTCCCTATCTCATTCACCCACATTACCATCTCCACCCACGGAGTCCATAGATCCCAAATCTATTCCTCCTAACTTTTTTTTTGTAAACACCATTTCCTTGGGACCGCTGACCTATTAACGCGATGATGAGGCTCCCTCTTCTCTCCCATTCCTTTATCCTGACATGATCGATGACAATACACCTTCTATTAACGTTGTTCAATGTCAAGATGATGAATCCATCCTTACTTAACTTGGTGCGAAAGATTATTATATTCATCAGTCATTACCTTCTGAAATGCAAAGAATGTTGAACAAATCGACCATCAAAATCAACATTAACACTTAGGACGACCCACACATTCTGAAGATTGGCCAATCCTTAGACGCTACTGAATAGGAAGCCTTCACCTCTTTCCTTTGGGACCATGGAAAGGCCTTTACCTGTTCCTATGCCGATATGCCTAATATTGACCCAAAAATTGTGGTTCAAAATATCGTAACCATTCTTGATGCCAAACCCATCAAACAAAAGCTACCAAAAATGCATCCTCGCATTGCTCTTCTGGTCAAAGAAGAGCTTCAACACATTCTCTTGGTTTCCTTCATTCTACCCATTGAATATCCCCAATAGATTTCTAACATCATTCATGTCATAAAGGTGACAGTTGGACTCCACATTTACAAAGACTTCCGTGACCTCAACCTCGCATTTCCAAAAGATGATTTCCCCTAGTAGACATTGACAAACTGGTTGATCTCACTGCTGGCCATGAAATGTTATTGCTCATGGATGGTTTCTCGGGTGACGAAAAAATATTACTAGCTCTAGAGGATTAGCACAAGACTACCTTCATCAGCCCTTGGGGGACCTTCTGCTATCGAGTCATTCCTTTTGGCCTCAAAAATGTTGGTGCTACATATCAGCGAGCCATGACTTACATCTTCCATGACATCATGCATCATATACTGGAAGATTACGTTGGCGATCTTCTTGCCAAATGTAAACATCAAACCAAAAACTTGTATGTCCTTAAATTCATCTTCGACCATCTCATAAAGTATTGTGTACATATTCAACCAAAGAAGTGTGTCTTTTTGGTACTTTCCAAAAATCTCCAAGGCTTCATTGTTTCTTTGTGTGGCATAGAATGTAACATCCTCATTTTATACATTAGAACAAGTCAAAATTTTTTTTTTTGATAAATGCTTCCTAGTTCTAAATACATAATTTAGAACTCACAAATCAAATAACCATTCTTATAATAGATAACCATATGCAGCTGTAATGACTCAGAGTACCTCTGATCTATTCATTCCATGACTCGGTAATCTACCGATCTATTCATGAGTAATAAGAGTTGGAGTTTTTATTTAACACATCACTCTTGCGGTTCTCTTCCCTATTCTGGGATTCAGAATGCTCTGTCCAAGGAACCTATATGAATAATTGTTACCATTATTCATAGGCATCTCATCCCTTAGACTAGGTGACTCAGGACAACGCAATCAACAACTTGCGATACTTTGGCCAAAGATTTGAAACATACTGCTTATGTCTCGTATTCCTTAACGGCGTACTCGTCAATATGGAATACGTCCTTCACCCCATTCCTATGTTATGTAGAATGTCTTATACTGACTTCTGTCAGTCCCTCCTATCCCAAGTTATTCACTCGGAAATGGATTAGTAAGGTGACAACATTATATGGATGCTCCCGAGGACTAGGGATATGATGACATACTGGGTAAACCCTAGTTAAACTAGTGTGTCAAGATACCCCGAGTCTCATAGGTAGCCTTATAACGTGACCACATTCCTAATCAGTCCCAGAGTAACTTGTTCGAGTTAAAGGTGTAAATCTTAACGATCAATGCAAAGGGTGTCGTCATAAGTCACCTGCATTGTTGTATCTTCGAGAAGATCCTAATCTTCTCGAAGGTACAACCCTACAGTTGACTTGTGCCGTCAACCTTTAAATCCTCCTCGAAAAGATCTACTTATTATTAAGCGTTACACACGTTTAGTTAAAATTTTACTAAAAGACGTTCCCCTAAGATTAGCCTTTCCCGATCCCTGGGTTCCTCACCTTAGAATGACCTTTCTTAATAAAACCCATTTCATAAGAGAAATTATTAAGACTAGAGGGTCCCATCAAGGAGTTCATAGAATTTACATAATTCTAAATCAACGAAATTGGACAATAACCCATAATCTTCACATGTGATTGCCAACCGAACCCTTTTTAGGTTTATTTCAGTTCTCATAACTGAATTTATATCTTACTTATTAGTATCGAGATATAATGATTAAGAATCCAATTAAACGTTGTCCTGGCTTAATCAAGACTAGGAATTAATAATTTAATCCAGCTTGTTTAACATCTTGCTTAGGTTTATTTTTACCCTAGCTTCCAGAAAGACAATGATCTAAATTCCTTAGTTTAGCTTTAGATAGAACATAACTAGAAGTACTAAACTTTTACAAGTATTCAGTCACCTAATCTTTGCAAAGTTTACATTAGAGAATCCCAAATGACTCCAAGGTATACAATAATAACAAGCTCTCAAGATCATTTGATCCGAAGAAGGTCAAACTATCCAGATAAGAATACAAACACATAAGTAACAAATATCTCACTTTATTCCCTTCAGGCTAATCAAATACATTTTATGCTTTCAGCTTACTTGATACAATACTCAACGGAAAAAGAACATCTTTCTTCATATAGTACATTTAGAGAATCAAGCTGAAATTCATCATAAAACCAAATTAAACAATCTGAACATCCTATCAGATCTGCGTGCTTTTACCACTTACGGAAACCCATCTGCAAAAATTGTCAACATGGGTCAGTTCGATGAACTGAGCATGATAAGCACTAACTCTTAAAACAATTGCAATCCACCAACTGTTTTCATTAAACAACCTGTTTAAATGAGATCATTTCACCAAACAAGTAAACATATTTCAGACTATGCTCTTGTAATAAAAACATGAATATAAACACGTAGCTCATATTATAGTCACTAAATAGTCTCGGATACCTTTCAAATATCTCATCAAAACGTTAGTGACCAAGAAGAAAAATGCATCTAAACAACTATCCATCTGAATCCCAAGGACAGTAACATCAGACAGACTAATATATTCAACATAATAAATGAATATCATAACCTTTCATGATTCCATCAGCATGTTAGAACAATTCCAAAAGTTAGATAAACAATTATATCAACCTATACTTTACAACAGAAGAGAAATAAACGAATCATACATATTTCCCTCAGAACTAGCTCATGACTATACTTGTCTTTCCAAGAGCAAAGCATTCACCTTAAACACATGCGAATAAATCAGACGAGGCCACCAGAAGCACCACAGTTTTGTTAAAGTTTAAAATATAACAAACTACTGGAGTTTAATAGCAGTACAGTAGCTCTCACACCAAACAGTGATGACTATCTACCAAACAGACTCCACATGACCTTCCACACGAAGCGACAAACAAGAAGATATTCACTGCCATCGCCTGTTGAGGTGCAGTCGACAGCTCCTAAGTTCAATCAAGCTCCAGACTAGATATCCATGCAACAGAAGACGTAATCATGCTCAAACACGACAACAATCCCTCTCAGCAACCTACAGCTCGCTCTAATCCCTACTAAACACTGTAAGGCTTTAGATTCAAGGTCGAAATCAAAGAACTTCTCTTTTATCACAGTCAACAAGAGACTCCTTGACATTAAAGCAAATGATGTTTCCCTAAGACTATGCAGAGATATTCATACAAAATCCACGCACATGCACAGCCTCATTTAACTGGAATTATTTAGAAAGAAACATAACATACTGTATTCACATCTGAACTCATTCAGAGTTTGAAAAGTATGGTAATCACGACCCACTTTTACAGAAGCCAAGATACATGATATCTATCTAACTTAAGGAACCCAACAGAGCCAAAAACAACAAGTGTACAAAATCAGGCTTATATAGAGGCAGATACACTGGTTACCTATCAAGGATTTCAACTGAATCCGAACAACAGTATACACGATAAAGCTTCTACAGAAGCCGATATACAAAATAAATATCAGTTAATGATTCCAACCATGCCAACAATGGTAAATATACAAAATCAGGCTTTTACAAAAGCTAATTACTGATTTCGTAACAAGGAATCCAACTGAGCCTCTACAACATTATTCGCTCAAGCTTACACAGATAGGAAACGTAAAAAGTACACCAACTGAGTCTGTACCAAAAATTCATTACATAAACGAAGGTATTCATTACAAGATAACAGAAGTCGTATTACTAGTTACCCCTCCAGGACTCCGACAGAATCATGCTACTAGTATTCACATACATGACTTATACAGTAGTCCATAATATACGAACCAATCCAAGGACTCCACAGAGTCATCTTGCAAATAAATAAATATAGTGCAAACCATCAACGAAGTTAAATCCCATAATTGCAACACAAGGGAGGGAAAAACAACTTCTACAGGGTCGCGTTAAATACTGATAACATTAGCCAGTTATCCATTCAACATAACCTAAGTATCATAGCGAAACCCAACAAGATTCAGTAACCACCACCTATAATAACCATAACATAATCTTACAAAGAAATCCAATTAAACTGAACATTCAAACAAAAGTCCATCACTATCCTTTCCGACAGTAGTATCAACAACAAGCATCAACAACAAGTATCAACAACAAGCATCAACTATCAAGTATCGACAAAAAGTATCAACAGTATCAACAAGTATCAACTGTAGCCTAAACCCAACAAGGGAACAATTCATGGGCTCTCACAGAGCAGGTCTAGTATACTTTCTTGCATGCATTTCACAAACTTAAGCCAGAATGCAAAACACAACAAAAATAGTGCAACAGTTTGAAACACAATACACACCCATCAAGGGTTAAATTGAAAAAATCGAACCAGTAAGAAGATACAGTAACAAAAATCATACAAAGCTACCATAATAACCATCTAAACCCATAAATCATCTTAACAGAGTTGTTCTAATGAAATCAATTGAAAGAAAGCAAGATTTTTAAAGGTTAGGGCCTAACATGCCTGGTTATTTGCTTAAAAATCCAAAGAAGACAACTGAAAGAGCTCGAGCCTTCTCCTCTTTTTCCAAGTTAGATTCACCAACAAAAATTTGTTATTTCCATGACTTATAAATTTTCCTTGCCAGAGAAAAGAGCTAGTTACGCTCATACTTGCCATGCAACACCAAGAAGACTGGTGCGAAGAACCAGTGATCAGGCAGAGGGAAAACCGGAGCACATGAAAAACCAAACAAACTACTAATTTTCCATTTTGCATGCCTTCCCGTGAAACCCGAGCTCGAAGGACCGAGTTCATAAATGACATTTACTCCTAATTTTCCCGCTCAATTTCCATTGCCACTGACCGCCATAGTTGGCGATGGATAAAACCAGTTCAAAGACCATTTCCAACTTTGGTGACCTGCCACGTCGGCGCTAGCTAGCCATTTAAAAACTTCTACCAAATTACCTATCCTTCATACTTATCCCTCCATTTAATGCCATAGAAACTGCCGCCCATGGTTCGCACCCTTCCATAGGTCCCCTTTCTTCCTTATTCATTAGTTAGGTTAGTAACTTAGGTTAGGATTTAAGATAACACTTAGTCTAACCTCATAGCACATAGATACTAACTTAGAACATTAGCTTATAGCCTAGGCCTAGGTTAGATTAACACTAATCTAACCCCTAGGTTATAGTTTAGTTTTAGGTTACTTAACCTTAATAAATCCAGTTTAGGTCTAACATTTCAAATGCTCAGAAAAAGGACCTACAACATACATTTACGAACAGGGTTCACTCCTGCACTGCCAATAGGCTAGTGGAAATAAATGTATCTGAATTTATTACCTGGCTTACGATCAAGACCTTCCTGATATTACTATTTCGGGAACCAATTCATTTAACACGGTCAGCCTGATTTAGACTCCGGAACAGTTTATTCAATGCATTCAGACCTTGCAACCTGCGAAAGGTCTATAATTTTAGTTCATCCCAAATAAACTTAAAGCATTACTTGGATCAATGTCACTGATCCAAGGCTGGGTCTTAAAGATGGATAACTCCATAATTCATTCCGAGATCAGATTAAACTCAGGTTTAAAATGAAAGAATTAAAAGAGTCCAATTATGTTCTGACTCAGTCAAAGATCTGCAATTTCAAAGAAGGTACATTCCATATCAAGCATGACTTCTCAATCAAAGGAACACATCCTTTTTACAAAATAAATCACATATCAAAACTTCTATGCTTAGGAGGAAGTAACAACAGTCCAGGGTGTTACATGCTTCCCTCCTAAAAGATTCATCGTCCCGATGATTACATATTCGATTAACCTTCAGGTCAACCAATTTATTAGTTCACAAAACAATGAAGATTATTTTCCAACTTAATAGTTCCAGAAATCAATGTCACAACACATTTTATTCAGCCTGAATAATGTTTGCCTCCCTCTGGCTTTCATATAAACTAAAAAAAAATAAGTTCATAAAAGAAATGTTTTGTCAACAGATTTCATTCTGTTGAAAAAGAGAAGGAAAAGCAATTTTCATCTCTTCCAGATTTTCCCAAGTTGCACTTTCTTCGTTAAACTGGTCCCACTGGACCTTACATTACTGTATTTCACGATTTCTCAAATGCAATTGGTGAGTTTCCAGCACTCGTGTGGGTTTAACCACGATTATTCCTGGGTCTTGGACCTGCAAGGAATTCCAATTTAAAACATGTGACAGATCTGAAACGTATTTCTTAAGCAAAGAAATATGGAAAACATCATGCATGCGAGATAAAGCAGGTGGTAATGCTAAACGATAAGCTACAGGATTGATTATTTTGACAATTTTGAAAGGTCCCACGAATCGAGGTGACAACTTGGCAGCCTTGCCAAAAGTTATAGAACTCTTTCTGGGTTTAACACGAAGAAAAACCTTCTCACCCAGCTCAAACCTTCGATCAACCCGCTTAAGGTCAGCATAGCTCTTCTGCCTATCCGCTGCTTCCTTTAATCATTCACGAATCAACTTAACTTGTTGTTCCATTTCTGTGAGAATCTCTGGTCCAATTACCACTCTATCCTCAACACTATCCCAGCTAACAGGAGGTTCTGCACTTTCTTCCATAAAGTGCTTCAAATGGTGCCATTTTAAGAGATGAGTGATAAGTGTTGTTGTATGCGAACTCAACTAATGGAAGATACTCTTCCCATTTATACTGTTGATCCATGCAATACATTCGCAACATGTCCTCCAACACTTGGTTTACCCTCTCAGTTTGTCCATCTGTTTCCGGATGATATGCAGAACTGAAGTTTAGTTTCATTCCAAGAGCTGTATTAAGCGTTTGCCAAAACCTTGACATCATTCTTGGATCCCTGTCAGATATAATCAATTCTGGTACACCATGTAATCTGAAAATTTCGTGTACGAATCTTTTGGCCAGCACTGGTGAATCATCCTTTAGATTTCCAGCGATGAAATGAGCTACCTTAGTCAGTTTATCTACAACTACCAGGATAACATCATTGTTTATTCCTGGACATGGGTAATCCTTGTACAAAATCCATGGTTATTACTTGCCATTTGTACTGCGGTATGCTATGAGGATATAACAGTCCAGTAGGGTGCATATGTTCTGCCTTAACCCGCTGACACTCCAAACAATGAGTCACAAAATTAATGACATCCTTTTTCATACCTTTCCAAAAGTATTGTTGTTTCAGATCAGCAAGCATTTTTGTGATACCCGGGTGTCCAGAGAAAGGTGAATTATGAAATTCAACTAACAACTTCTTTCTCAAATCATTCAGCATAGGTACATATACCCTGTTTTCATAACGCAAGATTCCTTCATTATCAAAATGAAAACCTTTATACCTTTCATCATTAGGTTCTGCAGCAAGCACTGCTTTTACTTGCTGAAAGTAAATATCAGATTCTGAGGCACTTTTTACCTCATCCTTAAACTGAGTTCTTAATGTTATAAGAGTAGAAATGTGCCTCCTACGACTTAGAGCATCAGCTACTCTATTCTCCTTCCCTTTGATATAGCTAATATCAAAATCATATTGTGATAAAAATTCTAACCACCTTCTCTGTCTAGCATTAAGATTAGGCTGAGTGAAAATATATTTCAGTCCTAAGTGATCAGTTTTCAACTCAAAAGGTTTCCCAAGTAAATAGTGTCTCCAGACTTGAAGTGCATGAACAATGGCAGCAAGCTCCAAATCATGAGGAGCATAATTCAGCTCATGTAATTTAAGTTTTCTACTTTCATATGCTATGACTTGATCATTTTGTAGCAAAACACCTCCAAGGCCTTCCCCAGAAGCATCCGTTACAACAGTAAAGCTCCCATTAGGGTCTGGTACAACTAATATAGGTGCAGAAGTCAACTGGATTTTCAAACTTTTGAAAGCCACTTCACACTTATCATTCCATATGAATTTCTTATCCTTCTTCTCACAATGATATTATTGGTGCAGCCAACTTTAGAAAAATCCTTAACAAATTTTCTATAGTAACCAGCAAGACCCATGAAGCTTCTTACTTCGTAGTCACATTCTTTGGTGCAAGCCACTCAGTTATTGCCACTATTTTTGAAGGATCTACAGCAATTCCTTCTTTACTAATGACATGACCCAAATAGTGAACTTCTGTATCAAAGAAATTGCATTTGGATAACTTACCATACAACAGATTCTTTTTCTCAAAATTCCCAAAACTATCTTTTTATGCTCATTGTGTTTCCTAACTGAAATTTTTTAGAATAAATGAGAATATCGTCCAAGAATATTTTCAAGTACAAACTTGTCCAAATATTCTTGAAATAATATTCATTCATTAAGTTCATAAAGTCAACCGCCATGGGTGCATTAGTTAATCCAAAGGGTAGAACCATGAATTCATAATGTTATTACCTTGTTGGAAAGTCCTGTTTTATGAATATCTTCTTCTTTAATCCTTAACTGATGATAACCAGATTGAAGATCTATCTTAGAATAAACCACTGCCCCACGCATCTGATCAAATATGCCAAATCGTCGATCCTTGGAAGTGTGTATCTGTTCTTGATTGTTGCTTTGTTCAACATCCGATAATCGTATACTTATGCTAAGTGATTACGATCATCCTTCTTCACAAGGGCACTGATTTGCGTAGGGTCTTTCCCACAAGGTGTAGCAGCCTGGTCTACAGGTCAAACCTTTTTAGGCTCAAAATTGCCTCCAGCCTTGTAATTGTCACGTTGTCCTCCATAGGGCTTCTGCCCATTGTTATAATTTTTGGCAAAATTATCCCTTACATTTCTAGCAGGCTTATTTACTACTGCTTTCTTACTGTTATCCCCTGGAAACTTATTTTTGTTTCCAAAATTTTTCCATGGTCCCTTTTTGGGTGCAAGAGAGGTTGAAGAAGGGTTTGCAGTCTTCTTCCGCACTTCCTCTTTATGAGCAGAAATAGCCTTTAATTTCTGTTCTTACCTTATGGCCTTTTCAACAACTCCTTCCATAGTGGTTGGACTGTGAACATCAACCTCTCCCCCTATCACGGGATTCAATCCCATGATGAATTTCCGTATTCTGAACTTCTCGTCAGTTTGATACTGTGGTACATACTTGAGGAGTTTTGTAAACCGCTCCCAGTATTCAGTTACTGTTAGCTTCCCTTGAGCTAAGTTCTGGAATTCTATCATTTTTTGATCATAGAAAAGTTGTGGCAGCCAATGTTGCCTAAAATAGCCTTTAAATTGATCCCAAGTAACGTTGGTCTCATCAATATTTAGCTCAGCTTTACGGCTATCCCACCATGAAGATGCTTCGTGGGAAAGCTGATAGGCTCCCCAAATAGCTTTGGTTTCCTCTGAGAAGTTTCTTATTGCAAAGTACTTCTCCATTTCGCTGAGCCAGTTCTCAGCTCCATCTCCTAATGTGGTGCCATCATACTTAGGTGGACTTATTCCTTTTATATCATTAGTGAGTTCTGCTACTGCAACCTGGCCTTTTTGTTTTCTGGTTGGACCGGTGCATTCCCAGCATTAACATCAACACCCATATCAGGGTTGTCCTCAAGAGGTGGCTGATTGTTATTACAAGCTTCTTCATCCTCCTCATTTCCCATCACTTACTATTCAAGTACAACTAAACGATCTCTTGTGTCCAATAGGGCAGCAAGGATCTCATCAAGTTTCTAGGTTGTTTCCACCCCTCCATCAGGTGGAGCATTATTCGCAATGTTCCCCCTTGTTCTAACCATTTTCTGTTACAAGAAAATTCAGGTTCTCATCAGATTATGGACACAATAGGCCCAAGAGCTGCAACCTTCAGCTCTGATACCAAGATGTAACATCCTCATTTTATACATTAGAACAAGTCAATTTTTTTTTTTTGATAAATGCATCCTGGTTCTAAATACGTAATTTAGAACTCACAAATCAAATAACCATTCTCATAACAGATAACCATATGCAGCTGTAATGACTCGGAGTACCTCCGATCTATTCATTCCATGACTCAGTAATCTACCGATCTATTCATGAGTAATAAGAGTTGGTGTTTTTATTTAACACACCACTCTTGCGGTTCTCTTCCCTATTCTGGGATTCTGAATGCTCTGTCTAAGGAACCTATCTGAATTATTGTTACCATTATTCATTGGCATCTCATCCCTTAGACTAGGTGACTTAGGACAACGCAATCAGTAGCTTGCGATACTTTGGCCAAAGATTTGAAACATACTGCTTATGTCTCATATTCCTTAACGGCATACTCGTCAATCTGGAATACATCCTTCACCCCATTCCTATGTTATGTAGAATGTCTTATACTGACTTCTGTCAGTCCCTCTTATCCCAAGTTATTCACTCAGAAATGGATTAGTAAGGTGACAATGTTATATGGATGCTCCCGAGGACTAGGGATACGATGACATACTGGGTCAACCCTAGTTAAACCAGTGTGTCAAGATACCCCGAGTCTCCTAGGCAGCCTTATAACATGACCACATTCCTAATCGGTCCCAGAGTAACTTGTTCGAGTTTAAGGTGTAAATCTTAATGATCAATGTGAAGGGTGTCGTCATAAGTCACTTGCATTGTTGTATCTTCGAGGAGATCCTAATCTTCTCGGAGGTACAACCCTACAGTTGACTTGTCTCGTCAACCTTTAAATCTAGCCTTGAAAAGATCTACTTATTAAAAAGTGTTACATACGTTGAGTTAATTATACCATAAGATGCTCCCCTTAAGAGTAGTCTTTCCCAAACCCTGGGTTCCTCACCTTAGAATGACCCTTCTTAATGAAACCCAATACACAAGAGAAGTTATTAAGACTAGAGGTTCCATCAAGGAGTTCATAAAATATACATAATTCTAAATCAACGAAATTGGACAATTACTCCCATCCTTCACATGAGATTGCTAACCAAACCCCTTTTTTTTTGGATTTATATCAGTTCTCATAACTGAATTTATATCGTACTTATTAGTATCAAGATATAATGATTAAGAATCCAATTAAACATTGTCCTGGCTTAATCAAGACTAGGAATTAATAATTTAATCCAGCTTGTTTAGCGTCTTGCTTAGGTTTATTTTTACCCTAGCTTCCAGAAAGACAGTGATCTAAATCTTAATTTAGCTTTAGATAGAACATACTAGAACTACTAAACAATCATAAGTATTCATTCACATATTCTTGCAAGCTTACATTGATAATCACAAAAGTCTCCAATTTAAACAATAATAACAAGCTCTCAAGATCATTTGATCCGAAGAAGGTCAAACTATCCAGATAAGAATACAAACACATAAGTAACAAATATCTCACTTTATTCCCTTCAGGCTAATCAAATACATTTTATGCTTTCAGCTTACTTGATACAATACTCAATGGAAAAAAGAACATCTTTCTTCATATAGTACATTTAGAGAATCAAGCTGAAATTCATCATAAAACCAAATTAAACAATCTGAACATCCTATCAGATTTGCGTGCTTTTACCACTTACGGAAACCATCTGCAAAAATTGTCAACATGGGTCAGTTCGATGAACTGAGCATGATAAGCACTAACTCTTAAAACAATTGCAATCCACCAACTGTTTTCATTAAACAACCTATTTAAATGAGATCATTTCACCAAACAAGTAAACATATTTCAGACTATGCTCTTGTAATACAAACATGACTATAAACGCATAGCTCCTATTATAGTCACTAAATAGTCTCGGATACCTTTCAGATATTTCATCAAAACGTTAGTGACCAAGAAGAAAAATGCATCTAATCAACTATCCATCTGAATCCCAAGGACAGTAACATCAGACGGACTAATATATTCAACATAATAAATGAATATCATAACCTTTCATGATTCCATCAGCATGTTAGAACAATTCCAAAAGTTAGATAAACAATTATATCAACCTATACTTTACAACAGAAGAGAAATAAACGAATCATACATATTTCCCTCAGAACTAGCTCATGACTAAGTACCGTCTTTCCAAGACAAAGCATTCACCTTAAACACATGCGAATAAATCAGACTGAGGCCACCAGAAGCACCATAGTTTTGTTAAAGTTTAAAATATAACAAACTTCCACTGGAGTTTAATAGCAGTACAGTAGCTCTCACGCCAAACAGTGATGACTATCTACCAAACAAACTCCACATGACCTTCCACACGAAGCGACAAACAAGAAGATATTCACTGCCATCGCATATTGAGGTGTAGTCGACAGCTCCTAAGTTCAATCAAGCTCCAGACTAGATATCCATGCAACAGAAGATGTAATCATGCTCAAACATGACAACAATCCCTCTCAGCAACCTACAGCTCGCTCTAATCCCTACTAAACACTGTAAGGCTTTAGATTCAAGGTCGAAATCAAAGAACTTCTCTTTTATCGCAGTCAACAAGAGACTCCTTGACATTAAAGCAAATGATGTTTCCCTAAGACTATGCAGAGATATTCATACAAAATCCACGCACATGCACAGCCTCATTTAACTCGAATTATTCAGAAAGAAACATAACATATTGTATTCACATCTGAACTCATTCAGAGTTTGAAAAGTATGGTAATCACGACCCACTTTTACAGAAGCCAAGATACATGATATCTATCTAACTTAAGGAACCCAACAGAGCCAAAAACAACAAGTGTACAAAATCAGGCTTATATAGAGGTAGATACACTGGTTACCAATCAAGGATTTCAACTGAATCTGAACAACAATATACACGATAAAGCTCCTACAGAAGCCAATATACAAAATAAATATCAGTTAATGATTCCAACCATGCCAACAATGGTAAATATACAAAATCAGGCTTATACAAAAGCTAATTACTGATTTCGTAACAAGGAATCCAACTGAGCCTCTACAACATTATTCGCTCAAGCTTACACATGATAGGAAACGTAAAAAGTACACCAACTGAGTCTGTACCAAAAATTCATTACATAAACGAAGGTATTCATTACAAGATAACAGAAGTCGTATTACTAGTTACCCCTCCAGGACTCCGACAGAATCATGCTACCAGTATTCACATACATGACTTATATCCAGTAGTCCATAATATACAAACCAATCCAAGGACTCCACAGAGTCATCTTGCAAATAAATAAATATAGTGCAAACCATCAACGGGTTAAATCCCGTAATTGCAACACAAAGGAGGGAAAAACAACTTTTACAGGGTCGCGTTAAATACTGTAACACAGCCAGTTATCCATTCAACATAACCTAAGTATCATAGCGAAACCCAACAAGATTCAGTAACCACCACCTATAATAACCACGATAGAATTCTTACAAAGAAATCCAATTAAACTAAACATTCAAACAAAATTCCATCAGTATCCTTTCCAACAAGTATCATCAACAAGCATCAATAACAAGTATCAACAACAAGCATCAACTACAAGTATCGACAACAAGTATCAACAACAAGTATCAACAAGTATCCTGAACCCAACAAGGGAACAATTCATGGGCTCTCACAGAGCAGGTCTAGTATACTTTCTTGCATGCATTTCACAAACTTAAGCCAGAATGCAAAACACAACGAAATAGTGCAACAATTCGAAACACAATACACACCCATCAAGGGTTAAATTGAAAAATCGAACCAGCAAGAAGATACAGTAACAAAAATCACAAAAAGCTACCATAATAACCATCTAAACCCATAAATCATTTGAACAGAGTTGTTCTAATGAAATCAATTGAAAGAAAGCAAGATTTTTAAAGGTTAGGGCCTAACATGCCTGGTTATTTGCTTAAAAATCCAAAGAAGACAACTGAAAGAGCTCGAGCCTTCTCCTCTTTTTCCAAGTTAGATTCACCAACAAAAATTTGTTATTTCCATGACTTATAAATTTTCCTTGCCAGAGAAAAGAGCTAGTTACGCTCATACTTGCCATGCAACACCAAGAAGACTGGTGCGAAGAACCAGTGATCAGGCAGAGGGAAAACCGGAGCGCATGAAAAACCAAACAAACTACTAATTTTCCATTTTGCATGCCTTCCCGTGAAACCCGAGCTCAAAGACCGAGTTCATAAATGGCATTTACTCCTAATTTCCCACTCAATTTCCATTGCCACCGACTGCCATAGTTGGCGATGGATAAAACCATCTCAAAGACCATTTCCAACTTTGGTGACCTGCCACGTCGGCTCTAGCTAGCCGTTTAAAAACTTCTACCAAATTACCTGTCCTTCATACTTATCCCTCCATTTAATGCCATAGAAACTACCACCCATGGTTCACACCCTTCCATAGGTCCCCTTTCTTCCTTGTTCATTAGTTAGGTTAGTAACTTAGGTTAGGATTTAAGATAACACTTAGTCTAACCTCATAGCACATAGTTACTAACTTAGAACATTAGCTTATAGCCTAGGCCTAGGTTAGATTAACACTAATCTAGTACCCCTAGGTTATAGTTTAGTTTTAGGTTACTAACCTTAATAAATCCAGTTTAGGTCTAACATTTCAAATGCTCAGAAAAAGGATCTACAACATACATTCACGAACAGGGTTCACTCCTGCACTGCCAATAGGCTAGTGGAAATAAATGTATCATGAATTTATTACCTGGTCCACGATCAAGACCTTCCTGATATTACGATATCAGGAACCAATTCATTTAACACGATCATCTTGAGTTAGACTCCGGAACAGTTTATTAAAATGAATCAGCTAGACCTTGCAACCTGCGAAAGGTCTATAATTTTAGTTCATCCCAAATAAACTTAAAGCATTACTTGGATCAATGCCACTGATCCAAGGCTGGGTCTTAAAGATGGATAACTCCATAAGTCATTCTGAGATCAGATTAAACTCAGGTTTAAAATGAAAGAATTAAAAGAGTCCAATTATGTTCTAGACTCAGTCAAAGATCTGCAATTTCAAAGAAGATACAGTCCATATCAAGCATGACTTCCCTAAACCAAAGGAACATGTCCTAATAATGGAGAAATCATATATCAACACTTGAATGCTCAGGAGAAAGTAACAATTGTTCAAGGTGTTACTCCACATTACCCCATGTGGTCTCTCAGTTAGGTCCCACCTCTGCCATAACTGTTTCTCCAATGACGTCTATTACACCTGTGGTGTCAACTGTTCCTTCACCAACTACCTTAAACATGGCCCCATCTACCCCCTCTTCCGCGTATATACTAGTTACATCACAGTCACCTCTAGTGTTGGTAACCCACACCCCATTCCAAAACTTAGTTCTTTCAATCCCTCTATCTCTACCACCCATTACTAGGAAAGTCATTGTGACTACCCCACCTATTTACATGCATCACCAGCAACTCCCAATCTTGTCTATTGCTTATTTGGGGTACATTTTGCTTGTATTTATCCCCCCTTCACAATCATATTTGGCACCCCCATGTACTTGGATGTCATCCACATCATATACCCATCATCAACCTCCCTTTACTATAGGTGTTTCACCTGATTCTTAGAGCATTTCTTTGAATATTTACGAAACAGATAAGGGTAAATGGGCTACGAGGAATACCTATTAAATCTGGTTAAAGGTTGTTACATGCATATGACTTCTTGATCCATAGCTGATCGTGAGATCTTCCTTTTGGCTAGGAGGAACTTCCTAAAATAGAAAACAAGACCACCAAATGGAATTTAAACAGTATATGTAGTGGACTGCCTAGCGTATGCTAGTTCCGGGAAGCGTGATACTCCCTAGAAGGCTATCAATCCACTGTTTAAAACAATTCAATGTTAACAATAAATAAAATCCTACTGTAGTTAAAATGATTTAGGTATCTCATTCGACTACAATAAGTAAATTTGTTCACAACAGGCTAAGCTATGATAAAATCTAAGGGGCAAGGTCTCTGTCAGAGTACTAGTACTGGTTAGGGTCTGGTTTTGAGTTTTTTTGGGTATTTGGTGGGGATTTTAGGCTCTGTTCTTGGTCTGAGGGTAAAACATAGAGACCGACGTTGGTCTGGTATGACTGATGTCGGTTCCAGTGAAACCGATGATGGTTAAGGGTAACCGACATCGGTATGGTCGATGTAGAGGAAACTTGTTAAAATCTTGGTGTGAGGATAGATCTGAGGCTAAATGGAAATGGATAGGGTAACGACAAGGTATATGGAGATCTTGGATTTACTCAGAGATCTTTAAAAGTTAGGTATGGGCAGTTTAATGGTGTGGGTGAAGGAATGATCAAGTTTGCATGAAGGTGGAAGATGGGAGAATGGGAATGCATGTAGAAACTAATAACAGAGGTAACAGAGCCTACTACAATGAAAGTAGATGAATTTTGGTTAACAAAATACTTACTATTGTATGAGCTTTATGGCTGGATGGAAATGACAGTTGATCAGATGGATGAAGCTTGGTGTGGTGATGGCACTTCCCAGGATGCTCCCGTGAATGGAAATGGCTCTGTGATCACTTCTAATGTTGGATGTGGATGCTCTGATGCGTGTGTGAATATTGGTTCTACTTGCATGCAGCTTTGGTTTTGTCTATTGCTCTCAGAAAATGTGTCAACCATGAACTAAGGTTATTTTTAGGGAATAAATGGTAACCGATGATGGTTCTGGGTTGACCGGCGGCAATTTAGGGTGACCGAAGTTGGTTAGGGCAGGATTTCCTAGGTTTACTAAACTGGGCAGATCCACTTGATTTCTTGGATCTTATTCGTTTTCTCTGTGGATTAGAATGGAAACTTCCTTTCTAATGGGCAGGAATGTGGTTAGAGGGAATGTAGGCTTTGATTTTTAGGGTTTAGGTAGGTCTTAGTTAGTTATGGAAACGTACAAAGAATATGTTTGGGGTGAGGTGGGGGTGTGAGAATTATCTCAATTAGGATATTTAAATAATAAATACTATGAGATCATGAATTAATTAAATTAATAATTAATATTAGATTGGAGTGAAAGGGGCCATGGTTAGGTGAGTGTGTTCAAGGTGATTATTTGACGTGGGACCAAGGGGAGTGTGACCCAATTTTGGTGTCTACATTTTGCCCCTTTTTTTACGTTACTTGTATTGGTAAGAGATGCTGAAAAATAAAGTGTGGTTGCCCCATGTGTGGGTGAAGGTGATCCCCCTCAAACTAGGATTTGGTGAGGTAAAAGGCAGAATCAGTGAGTGGTTTGATAAAAGGTGGATGTAATGAAGAGGAAGGTGGACAACATGGGTGAGGGGGGTAAAGGTCCAATCAGGTAATCCAGGTAATGGGTCAAGGTCAAAGGTAGTAACAGTCAAACGCACACACACGTATAAACTGTAGCACAATACCGAGTTGAAGAGCATGCAAACTCTACATTTTCTAAGGTTGATAGGTTTATCCAAACAAGGTTGAGGTGATTCCAGTATCCAAGGTATAGGATATGGTCAGTAAACACATCATAAGTCAGGTGTAGGAACGTTTAGGTATGTTCCGGTACACCAAATGTTGGGTTAGGATAAACGGTCACAGAAAAAGGTAAGGTAAGGTCAGGAGATCAAACAACACGGGTAAAAATGTCACAAGGTATAACACGCACATGAGGTCACAGGTCACTAGCAATGTTCCAGGTCCAAGTAGCTAGGTCACATCACGGGTAGGGCCGAGGTATGGGTAAAATAATGAGTCCTCAAATGAGGAAGAAGTTAGGTGGTAAATGATGAGGTCAGGAGGGTAAAGTGGAGTGTCCAAGTCAGGTGTGGGTGAGGGAAAACAATGATTCAAGTCAGCAAATGAGGGATAATAGGTAGGAAAAAGACTAAGCATGATAACCATCAATGATTATAAGGAACTGATGTCAGTCGCTATGGACAGACCACGATAGGCTAAGGCACATGATTGATGTTGGTCAAGGGAAAACCGTTGCCGGTCAGGTTGGGTAGGCTATAAAATGAAAAAGTGCCACATTTTTAAAATAATTTTTCATTTACCGAATTGGAGAAAATGATAAGAGAGGAAGAATGAGGTGGAAAGTGACCAAATGACATAGAGATCTGAGTTGGCGAGCCATAGAGTGAGGGATCATTGGTTGATAGGTGGGGCTACGAGCACCGTGATTGGATTGGGTGAGTGATTTTATTGGATTGAGCTAGCGAGTGATTGGTGATGGAAAAGGTAGGAGAGGGATCAGGTGGACCTGCGCAGTGGCCCGAGGTGCCACCACACAGATGACAATGCGATGAGGTAAGAACCTATTTCGATTGTTTGTGAGTAGGTGGAGGGTAGAAGGGAAAATGGGGTTTGTTTTGGGGGGAAAATTTTAAAATTTAGATGTGGGGGATTAATGAGAAAAGGGGAACAAGGGAGGGTAGATTTAGGAAAATAAGGGGTGGGAATAGGTAATTGGGTAGGTATGGGTAGGGTAAATGGGTAGAAAGGAAGAATGTGGTAGAAAAATGGGCGGTGTTATGAGTTCGTCACCGTGACAGTGACTGACGTCAGTTTACTCTTAGTTGGCGTCGGTGGGTAAGGACTAGTATTGATCAAAGATGCAGTGACCGATGCTGGTTATTGTTGGACCATGGTTGGTCAATGCTGACCAATGCCGGTTAGCAAGCTAAAGAGGCAAGCCCTCAAAGAGTTAAACTGGATGGGTTACAGACAGATAGTAGGGGGAGGGAGAGTTAAAGGGGGGGGGTGGAACTATGGGTAGGGGTAGGTGAGCTAATAAGGAAGATTAGTGAGAGGAGAAAAATGGCAATAGGGGAGGGTCTGAGGCATGGGTAGATAGGTAGATAGGTAGTGTTGATTTAGGGCATAAATATTGGTGAAAGGGTGATTTAGTTAGGTTAAGCAGTGTAATAGGGGGATAACAAGGTTGTATGCAGGTTTTGGTCAAGGTTTATTAATATGATTAGTTGTATGTAGGCCAGGGACCAGCTACGGATGAGGGATAGGGTACCTCCCTTTCTCATGGAGATACGGGGGAGAAGACACATGAGGAGTGGATCCATGTTGTAGATGTGGGTTTGATTGGTGTCAGATGCTACCGGAACATAGTTTGAGAGGTGAGCTTGATGGTTTCCCTCATCGATAGATGAGACTCGACAACCAATACATTTCATTTGCCGACGGGTGAGATCATGATCACCCTAGAGGATGTTTATATGATCCTACGACTACCTAGAATAGGTACACAAGTTTACTCAATCTCCTCAGAGGCATCCGAGGAGTTACTATTACCAGTGTTTGGAGAGGAGCTGACATTGTTAGGATTCCACATTGCCAGTATGAGCTATGGGGCGATGTATTGAGCCTACCCCGAGGAGATGAGGCTAGTAGTACTTTTGATGGAGGTAGTATGCTGTTTTGCACTGCCAAATGCAGAGGGTGGGATATTCCCACAGTCACTGATGGGGGTCCTACACGACATGGTAGAGAGCAGGACTCAGTTTTCATGGGCACCTACATTCTTGGTACAACTATACAAGGCGCTGTGGGCTTATGGGTGACTACGTCATTTCAGCTTGTGCTGCACATTTTTGTTACATTGTTGGGCCTATGAGCACATTGTGTGTGTGCCTAGTTGGTATGCCCCAGGCTGACACATTTGAGCCAGGTTTTGTTTGAGTGGGCTACAGGTGATGGGTTCTAGTTATGGGAGAGCGCCGAGTGGCTAGACTGATACATGATGTATCCTATTATAGGAGATTACTGGAGGGGTTGTCCGGTATGGACATTATTGGAGGCCATATGTAGGCTATCCTTCATACAGGTAGATGCTGGCAGAGCTGGATGGGCTACAGATTTATAAGTGGGTAGAGGGGCGGTGGATTGGGGAGCATGAGATGATACCCGTAGACTGGGTCAGATGACAGTTTGGGTTGCCATAGGATATACCCCCACCCTTCCCTCAGTACATGAGAGATGATGTGGAGAGGTCTATGTATCCACCATGACCTACAGTGCTGACCAGACAGGAGGAGCAGTCGGTCAACTGACAGATAGATGATGCCAAGGTGAATGACAGGTATAGATAGTGGTGGGCTGCATAGCTATGAGTAGTACTGTTGAGGCAGAGGAAACCGGATTTGGCTACCATCATAGTGTAGAGAGACACCCTACAAGGGTAGGTGGCTACCCTGGTGACCCAGTTGGGCATAGTACATGGACATTTGACAGGGGCCGAGGCACAGGTTGCGACCCTATAGGCATAGGTGGTTGCTTTGCAGGCCTAGGGAGTACAGGGACCAGTACCCACACCGAAGGGAGAGGGAGAGGGTGGAGATGGAGATGGGGTGTAGGTAGCCACCCTATAGGTGCAGGTGACATATTTACAAGTTCAGTTGGCCACAACGTAGGGGAAGGTTACAGGTTTACAGGGCTAGTTGGCCACTGCATAGGCACAGATAGCAGCCCTTGAGGCCTAGATACAGGCATAGGCTCTAGGTCCGATGGAACCACCACAGGGGCAGGGATAGGGTTAGAGGCCGATGTCACCACCGCAGACAGTACCCACTACTAGATTAAGAGATGCCATGGGTGAGGTGAGATACTACCAGGATCATTTCATGACAGTAGGTATATATGTCTTATCATATACCGAGTATAGAGCACAACAGGCCTCGACCAAGAGGAACAAATCCCACACACATAGTATGGAGTGTACAAGGGGCCAGCAATCCTAGGATCCAGTTCAGGGTGAGGCCACTAGTGCACGAAGGCTAGCTCCAGAGGCAGGGCCATCATGGGCCAGACCAAGGCAACGTGGAGGGAGGTCATCTGGATGCCAGGCTCGAGGAGTAGGGGAGGAGACATATGAGATTGGTTTGGACATCAGATGGGGAGATGATTGAGCTCCATGCATGATTATTTTATTCTTGATATCATATTTTTGACACATATACTGACTTGCGTGCCAAAGATAGTGAGGATGTACATGAGAGTTTTTGAGATTTTGTTATATACATCGGCCTATGTGCTAAAGATATTTGAGAGTCATGTATATGTATACACATGTTTAGATGATTGATTTATAGAGATGATGGTGATTATGTGTATATAGTTGTGTTTAACTTGCTATTTTGATTTGTATATGTGATGAAAACTAAGTAGTGTAGGTATGATAGAGCCAAGTCATATGCATGGATTGAGTCAGGTTGTTGGTGTAGGCATGGATGGAGTCAGGCTAGGCATGGATTGAGTCAAGTTGTAGGCATGGGTTGAGTCAAGTTGCATGGATGGAGTCACGTCATAGGCATGGATGGAGTTAGGTTATGGTTTAGGCATGGTTAAGTTGGGATTGGTTGAGTTTATAACTCATTAATTTGTGAAATTAATGATGATATGAGTCACGTTGAGATGTTTTATAGTAACATGTATGATAATGGTAAAGAAATGGTAGACATAATGAATGATAGACATAATGGTAATGTATAAATGATGATGATAAAGATGTGAAGAGATTATTGTTTTGTTTGGTTTAATTTCCAATTGTTGATATAAAAAAGGAAATTAACTAGGGTAGAATGTGATTAGGAAAGGGAAAAGGGGAATTGGTTAGGGTAAAGAGTGGCTGAGCTAACCTCCAAAGGCCCCATGCCCCCGGAGTGTTGCCTACATAGTCCCAACGAAAAGGGACCTCAAGCCAATGTAGTTCTCCAATAAGCTAGGGAAAATGTAAGGAGGTATGATAATGGGTTGGTAGGTTATAGGCATGGTTGAGTTAAGGTCGTTTAGGTATGGTTGAACTCTAGGCACATTGGTATGGGTGATTTTAAGTTGATTATGGTGAAAGAGGAAAATTTCCTAGAGGTAAGCATCGAGGGTCTAGTCCTGTATACGATAATCAATATGTAATTAAGAATGTTAAAAGATAAGAGGAGGCAAGAAAGCCACCTGATTGGTAAGGATCAAAATGAGTGGGTCATACCTTAGATAGGATGATGAACATAAGAACCTAAAGACATTGCATGATTGATCATTCTAAAGGTGAAGAGTAGTCACATGATCACCAAATCTCACAGTTCCAACAGGTCCCTTGAGGTGGTAGGAAATGAAAGTGCAAATTGTGAGAAGGTGAAAAGTGGTTAGTTTATATGGCGTGAGGGAGCATGCCTTATGGAAAGAAATCCAAGATCACAATAAACTAGTCCATGACTAAAAAGGTGTATGTTTTGACTTACATTTGAGATAGAATGATCGATGTGGCATGTCTATATGGGATGAGGAAATTAACTCCTTGAGGTCTTCGTGAAGCTGATCGATGCGGGAAGCTTCAGATTATCTCTCTATTTTTTTTATTTTAAGAAGCAAGGTTTACATAGCTATCCTTCGACAGAGTAGTCTATTTATAGTAGTGATGTAGAGAGAAAGATTTCCTTTTTGAGGGAGTCATATTTTTATTGGAAGTTTGAATCAAGGAGTTGGATCCCATGTGAGGGATATTAAGTCATGGACAAGACTAAGGTGAAGAATCAGATTCTTGTTCAAAAAGCAAGGTGAAACAACCACAGGATCTCATCTGAAAGCAGACAAAAAGTATCCATGAGAATCATGCCATGTGCAGAGCCGTGGTACACATATTTAAGAGAGTGTAAAAGAGTGATGGGTACGCACATGATTCTTGTTTAATCATTGGGGATGGAATATTGAAAGGATGGAAGATAAAAGTGCTCAAGGGATGAGCATGAAAAGAGAAAGAAGGTGAGGTAGGACTAAAAGTCAACAATAAAATGGTCAAAGATGCAAGGAATTAAGGGGCTCAGTATTGGGTTTACCATCTAGTGAAGATAAATGATAAGCACCTGATCTATAAGTATGAGTCACGATGTATGATCCAAGCCAATTAGGAGCAAACTTGCCCTGTTTACTTTTTTCTACTTTGGTTACATGTTGATTTTCCCTCAGGACAAGGTCACCGACTTAGAAAGTTCATTCATGGACACGTTTGTCATAGGAACGTTTGATACGTTTTTGGTAAATTTGAAGATGATCAAGAGCATTAAGATGACATTCATCTAATAACTCAAGTTGTGCTAAACGGTCCTGGCGAAAGTCATCATCATTGAGCATGTCATGGAGAGAAATGTGAAGTGATGGAATCTGGACTTTGAGAGGTAGAACAACCTCTATACTGTAGACCAGAGAAAAAGGTGTGGTAGTAGTGGAAGTGCGAATACTAGTGTGGTACACCCACAGGGTGAAAGGAATGTGTGTGTGTGTCAGTCCTTCCCAGTATCGTTAACCACTTTCATGAGAATTTTGTTTAGGGTTTTATTAATGGATTTGGCCTGGCCGTTAGTTTATGGGTAATATGGTGACGAGAAACTTAGTTGAATACTGAAGGTGTCGTAAAAATTTTCTGTAAGGTTTTATTTTTGAATTTTTTTTCATTATTAGTGATGAGGCAATGTGGAACACCAAAGCGATAAATAATGTGATGATTAATTAACTCACATATTTTATTAGATTTTTTGGAGATGAGAGGTATGGCTTCAACCTATTTGGTGTAATATTTGGTAGCGGTGATTATCCATTGATGTCACTGGGAAGAATGGGGATTGATCTCTTCGAAAATATCCAAACCCCATTGAGATAAGGGCCAAAGATCACGGGCAACCTATAAGGCATGACTGGGTGTCTGATGAAGGTTGTCGTGTTGTTGGAATTTTACACAATGCTTAACGTAATCATAACAATCATGGTTGAGGGTTTGCCAGCAATAGCCTAGGTGAAGAATACGCTTAGCAACAAGAATGCCACTGAAGTGACCTCCACATATGCCATCATAAACTTCCTTCATGGTATAAGTAATTTCAGAACTAATGAGGCATCGTAAGAGAATACCATCGAAGCCACACTTATAGAGGAGACCACCCATGATGATGTAACGAGATACCATTTTAAGAAAGGTGCGTTGTCCATTACGAGTGAGGTTGGGAGGTAAGACAAATAGGGAAAGATAGTATGAATATTGTTTATACCAAAGGTCACTTGGTTCGGGAGCGGTGGTTTTGATAGAGTAAACTTCACGAGGTAAATAAGAGGGTGATTGGAGTATTTGTATGGTGAAAAAGATTTTAGAATCGGCGAGCGAAGCGGGTATCTGGGAAGCCAAACAAGCCATGGTATCTGTAAATTTGTTGGTAGAACAGGGAACAGTTTGAAGGGTGTAACGGTCAAAGGTGGTCAAAAGTATGTCTACATGATGTTTATACTTTTGAAGTATCTCATTATGACACTGGTATATACCATTGACTTGGTTTATGACCAATTGAGAATCACCAAATATGTTGATTGACTTAACATCTAAGGCATAGGCATTCCCATTTTAAGACTTAAGAAACAAGGGAAATTTTTTTATAGTGTTCACTGTTCTAAATAAGGCATTATTTAGAAAAAATATTACATGCCAATAAAATTCAATGGATAAGCATATGCAGCTGTAATGACTCGGTGATTCACCGATCTATTCATTCCATAACTCGGTAATCTACCGATCTATTTATGTTATCTTATGTATTGAATACATATTGTATGCTTCGTATACTTTGTCATCCTACCCTACACTGGGTACTGAGTGATCTGTTTAAAGAACATATCTGAATATCTGCTACCAATATTCATTTGATATCATGTTGTTTTAAACTTGGTGACATAGGACAACGCAACCAGCAGTTTGCGATACTTTGGCCAAAGATTTATAACATAGTGTGTATGTCACTATTCCTAGACAACATACTCGTCATTTTGGAATACGTCCTTCACCTCACTCTTCTATTATCCTAATTGGTCTTTATTGACTACCGCCAGTTCACTTGTTCCAGGTTTTACCCTAGCCCTAGATAGAAACATAACCTATTATAGGAAGATGCTCACAAAGGCTTAGGGTAGATGAGCATACTCATTTGACTTAAGTCATCTAAATGTGCAAATGTACCCTAAGCCTTTGGAAGTTGATTCCTATTCTAAATATGCTCCTATCCAGACCTAGAGAGAAACTAGGTTCAAGTCTGAGTTCCAGATGAGTGTAGATCTCGATCATCAATGCAGAAGGGTGATGCCACATGTCAACTACAACGCTGTATTCTCGAGAAGACCCAAGCCTTCTCAAAAGTACAACCCTGCAGTTGGCGTGTGCCAACATCCTACAAAAACTACCTCATCGAGATGTACATACCCCCAAGGAGATTGTTAATACATTGTTAGTTTGGATTATAACTTGATTACAACAACCCTGCCAAACCCTAATCCAACGCTCAATAAGTTATTTCCTAAATTTTCCTCATTTAGCCAATTAAGAACTTTTTTATTTTCATGGTCACTTTTAATATTTGATCACATAGTTAAAATGTCAATTAACTGTAATTGTACAACGTTATAATATGTCTTATTTAAAAATTACAATAACTTTTTAGAAAATTTCAACGCCCGAACATATATCCAATATAAAGTAGACTTCATAGAAAATGAATTCTAATAATTTGTAATCACATTAACATACCTTTTTGGTTTATATTCAATTAAGAAAGATAAAGAGTCTTTATCTACATGTTAAGTGTTAGGGTATATCCTACCCAGTATCCACATTTCTTAATGTATGTTCAACACACATTACATTACCATATAATATAGTTTAGATAAGAACATCATATTCTGCAACTTAATGAGTTGCATCTTAATTAGGGAAATTGAACTAAATCCCTTTATCCAACTTATTAAAGGATAACCAATTAAGCATATAAATAATATGAATAATATCAACAAGATAGAATCCATCTCTTCCATACAAGTACAAAATAATTTACACAACCAATACAGGTAAAATATCAACTTTGAATTCATCTTTATAACTTATACATTTACAATACTTATGCATTTAAGAATACTGCATAACAATCGTCTTCATTATAAAAGAATACTACTTTTATTTTTCGTTACAATCTTAAGAATGAATCATAATTCTTCAAAAGGAATCATATTTAATTCAGCCAATGCATCATATAAATTTTGCCTTCTTTTATCACTTACAAATTCCATCTGCAAAAATTGCTAGCATGGGTTAGTTCAATGAACTGAGCATGATAATCACTAAGCATTAAAACAAAGTGCATTCCACTAATTATTCCATTAAAAAAAAATTATTTAATGAAACAATTATTACATCATGAATATCAATATAAGTAGTAGCAAATGGAAAAGAAGTACATTTAACCAATTCAAATTCACTTCCAAGAGAAGAACATAATATAATCCACAACATCTGCCCTTCAGAATTAAAGTTTAATTGATCCTATCAATTATCCTTAAGCAACAACAAATCAAAACATCTCATTGTTCCCAATTCTATCATAATAAAATACAACATTTATCTTTTCTTTAAGCCAAAGGAAGTGTTTACAACATGGTTCTCATTAGGATGATTCATCTAACTCATACAAAAAAGAAGAAGAAGAAAAATTATAAACTATGCCCAAACACAAAACATCTGAAAAATAGAAACAAATTCATAAAATGAATTAATTGTTTCATTTACAGGACAACTACCTTAAAATTCAACATTTAAGATATTCATCAGAAAAAAATCCCCTTTCAAACCCTGAACGAATATAAAATCAAATAGTCTGCCAATAAGTTTACATTTTATGTTCAACAAAACCAAAACATATAACCTCTTCCTACATCACTTCAACGAATGATATGACAAGGAAGACCAAACAAACATAACCAAATCTCCAATTCATAAGAGAATCAAAAATAGAAGTGCTCAATCAATGAACTTATCCCAACAACATAAAAAAGGAATCTTATCAGAATTTGATTCAAACCTTAAATCATTCACTACACTTAACAAAAAATTCCCTTTTCTAATCCAAACCATAAGCTCATACACTAGTTCCCAGAAGAGAGAACAAAACCAACTCAAGGTAAGAAGAAAACATACTGCAAGTCTCCCTTACAATTTTTACCTTCAATAAAGCATGAGTTCTCATTTCATTTCAAACCAAATACACAGTAAAGTTCAAAAATATCATATTGTCCTAAATGAATCGAAATTTCTTTTCTCTATAAAAGAATAAGGGATCATTTACTAAATCCAATCAAGAAATAGAAAATTCTGAATAGAAAACTAACAATTCTGAATTACCCATGAGCTTAACAAAGACTGTAACTTCATTACAATGTTTCTACATCTCATTACAAAGAGTAAGTGGTTCGTGGTTTCAAGAAAGCCATATCCAAACAAAAACTATCTCATCTTCATGTTTCCAACAGAGGAGACAATGTTTCAAACAAAATAGTCAACCCGAGACGTGGGTTTCCTAAAAAAAGAGGGGAAAATACTATCCCACATTAAACGCCAGTGCCTTCTCAGAAAAGACGAAACAGATCCACAAGAGGAGTTCCAATTCCATTATCTTAAGAAAATTTTTCCAGTTAAATCTCCAAAAGATATTTAAATAGCTCGATTAAACTACTCTCCCAGATTTCCTTTGAGTAAGTAGTTCGAATTAATAGAGTTATGATCTTTAAACTTTTTAAGAAATTAAAAACCCAACTCAAATACCAAAACCAAATCGAGCATGTCGATAATCCTACCAGTTCAGAACTCAAAAGTACAAAATATGAGAACAATGTTGAACACAAGATTTTCAAAAAGGTTCAAGACTACTTAAGTAAATATTCACAGGTTCGGGGAGACAACAAGTTCCCATTCTAGTTAATATCTTATCAAAGAAAACTCAAAAATACCAGAACTGAACTGACACATCATTCCAGCTACAAATTCCAAACACAAAGTAC
The DNA here is from genome assembly GCA_019776745.2 of Taxus chinensis. Taxonomy (NCBI): domain Eukaryota; kingdom Viridiplantae; phylum Streptophyta; class Pinopsida; order Cupressales; family Taxaceae; genus Taxus; species Taxus chinensis. Next base: position 15,890,962 of record CM034153.1, read on the forward strand.
CAAATTACATGTACGGTTTTGAATCACAAGGTCTCAAACATGAGCTCAGATATGCACAAGTATCTTAATACGAGGCAGTATATAATATAAATACCTATTAATAGTTCAGAATAGAAGAGGGCTTCCATTATCTGTTTACATCTTATCAAAATTCCTATTTCCAACTCCAACGATACACAAGTTTCTCACCAAAGTTTGAAACCATAAAAGTAATAAAATATGAGTGTTGTATACGATATGAACTCCCATTAACAGTCCTGAATAATATAGGAATAAACATGAGTACAGAGTTACATATGGAATTCAAACAACAGTCCAGATTATCATAAGAAAATAAAACACAAGCACCGAGCTATATACGGACTTCAACAATAGTCTAGGATTATCCAAGATTCCAAACACAGTCCCATGGTAACAAGAACCTCCATCACCAGTTTTCATCAAACATGAAACCAAAAACAAGATCCAAACCAAATACGAGCTCGATTGCAAGCTCAAGCAAAACACGAGCTCAATACAAGCTCAAGATCAAACAAAACACAAACTCCAACAAGATCAAATGAAACTCAAGGTTCCCAAAAACATAGAACCATATTTAAATAGCAACGAAGGTCATTTAAAACAGAACACTTCAATTACCAGTTCTAGAATGACAAGTAGAGTTACAGAAATACATTTTGTATGCATTTTTAAAAAATAGAACTAACACAAGGTAAGTTTCCAAACTTAATGTTATTTTGCTAAGGATTTCGTATCCAAATTTCCAGAGATTTATAAAACCCAGCAAGCAAATAACCAGATAAAACATGCAAGCCAAGAATCTCAAAAGAGAAGACTTGTTTTAATGAAACATTTAGAAGAAAGCAAGAGATCTTAAAGATTAGAGCCTATCATGCCTGATAGTGCTTCTGCCAAATCGAAGGAGACTTCTAGCCGAGCTTTCAACTCCTTTTCTTCTCCATGAAAGATCAACAAACAAATAAATTTCCTCAGAATGCCTCATATACCTTCCCATGATCAAAAATAGACCAGGTGAGTTAAAAATAGCAAAGAAGTGCAAGTTGAACTTCTGGTTCAAAGAACCAGTTCGCTCTATGTAGAGAAAATACGAAAAGCATGCAAAAACCAACAACCTCTCACAAACCCGCCTTCCAAGTTTCCTAGACGGTTTGTGAACAAAAACCGAGACCAATAAATTCCATTAATTCCAATTTTCCCACTTATCTTTCCTTGCCACCACCTCCCATGTCTGTCGAATCCCAATTCACATTTAACATGTAATTCCATCTTTAGTGAAACTTCCACATAATCCTCCGCCAAGTGAACTAGACCCTACCAAAACTGATAGTACTTTATGCCTTAAAAACCTTATCAACAACTTAAATGCCATTGGAACCGTCACCTTTAATGCATACGACCCATTAGGTTCCCATGAAAATAGCTTAGGATAGATCCTTAAACTTAGGTTAGTTTAGAATTAATCACCCTAGGCCTTACACATTACCTTGGGTAGTTTCCACATAGGTTAGATTAATTCACAACCTAATAGTTTTAGGCATTAGGTTAGATCATCACATAATCTTATAGCATTAGGTTTTAGGTTAAATTAAATAGCCTAGTAACCTCTCCATAATCCTTTAGCACAAAGCTTAGGTTAGGATAAAAATTCAATTAAGTAACATAGCTAGGTAGTATATATATATATTCTTACCCAGCTTAGGATTCCGTAGGATAATCCTTTAGTTTTAGGATTCTGAATCCTTCCTATGCCATGAACAGACTGTATTTCATTTACGTCAGCAATGTCCCACCATGATTGATCTCTAAAGACCCAAGCACAACATACAACTGAATGGAAACACGTTCACACAAAATCTAAGAACTTGTTACAACAAAGTTCAGTCCGATATGTCCCTCAATTTTATTAAATGTCAATTTACCCTTCATTCAACTGAGTAGATTTAAAACATTCCTTGGATCACTGAAATTGATCCAAGGATGAGTCAGATAAGGAGATAAGTTTGCAACTCTTAAACCAGATTACAACTCATCTAAAAGAAGTGAAAATGGATTCAAGGAAGCCATTTTATTTCATTCTAATGATCTTAAGAGCAGAAAATATTTATCCATATCAAGCATGACTCCATCAATCAAAAGAACACATCTTGAAAAGAAGATCACATGTCAACACTTGAAATGCAAAAGAGGGATATAACAATTGTCGAGGGTGTTACATGCTTCCCTCCTAAAAATAATCATTGTCCTGATGATTACCTCATTTTAACAATTTATATCAATGAAAATCAATTCATTCACTTTTCTTACCATAAGTCAAAATATATTAAAACCTTATAGTTCAAGAAATCAGCATTAAATAGTTGTTTATTCAAATCAAATAAATATCTACCCAAAACTGGCATACTTATTGTCATATAAAGATAAAATCATAAATTTTTATCAGTCAACAAAATCAATTCTGTTCAAATAGATATGGAAAATAAGTTTTCATATCCTCTAGGTTTTCCCAAGTTGCACTATCTTCATTAAACTGGTCCCACTGGACCTTACATTGTCTTATTTCTTGATTTCTCAAATGCAATTGGCGAGTTTCAAGCACTCATATGGGTTTAACCATGATTATTCCTGGGTCCTGGACCTGCAAGGAATTCCAATTTAACACGTGTGATAAATCTGAAATGTATTTCTTAAGTAAAGAAATATGGAAAACATCATGCATTCGTGACAAAGCAGGAGGTAATGCTAAACAATAAGCTACAGGGTTGATTACTTCAACTATCTCAAAAGGTCCCACATAATGAGGTGATAACTTGGCATCCTTGCCAAAAGTTATAGAACTCTTTTTTGGTTTAACCCGAAGAAAGAATTTCTCACCAAGTTCAAATTTCTTATCAACCCTCTTTAAGTTAGCATAACTCTTTTGCCTATCTTTTGCTTCTTTCAAGCGTTCACAAATCAATTTAACTTGTTGTTCCATTTCAGTAAGAATTTCAGGTCCAATTACCTCTCTATCTTCTATGTTATCCCAACTAACAGGGGTTCTGCATTTTCTTCCGTATAATGCCTCGAAATGTGCCATCTTAAGAGAAGCATGATATGTATTATTGTATGTAAATTCAACTAATGGAAGATACTCTTCCCGCTTATACTGTTGATCCAAGAAATACATTCATAACATATCTTATAAAACTTGATTTACTCTTTCAGTTTGCCCATCTGTTTCTGGATGATACGTAGAACTGAAATTTATCTTAGTTCCTAGAGCTACATTCAGCGTTTGCTAAAATCTTGACATCATTCTAGGATCCCTATCTGAAATGATTAACTCAGGTACTGTTATCCAAAATTCACCCCCCCAGGGTAAATTTGATAACATGCATCAGGATGTCCAAATTCCAAGAAAAATGACTGATTCAGAGCAAAATCAGGTTTCTAGGGTCCCTTCAGGAATCTTTCTAAACTCCCCAGGCCGAAGAAGGAAGGAGCAAGCTTAGAGAAACTGCGGAGAAGGTTGCAGAAAGCAAGTAGTTTGGGCCAGGAAAAATTGTGAAAATCGGCTAAGTCCTAGTCCAGCACAAGGTGGGACAAATGGGACAAAGGTACGCGAACCGCCCGAACCGGCCGAAATGAGTCCAGTCGGCCCACAAAGCATTCGGGACGAGTGGGACAAATGGACGTGAAATGCCTGAACCGGCCGGTTCGCGTGAAATCAGCACAAGGAGCCCAAATCAATTAGAACAAGCGGGTCAGAAATACCCGAACCGGCCGAACCGGGCAAAATTGTCCCAAGCGGTCCAAAGGAAAATGGAACAAGCGGGTCAGAAATACCCGAACCGGCCGAATCGGTCGAAATTGTCCCAAAAGATCCAAAATCAAAAGGGACGTCCGGGACGGATGGACGTGAAGTACGCGGAAGACCCGGCAGGCCCGAGAACCATTGAGAAATTGCCACATGTCATCAAGAGAAGCCAAAAGGTCAAAGGGCAAGGTTTGAAGCGCTGGCCCGAGCCAATAGAAATTGGACACGTGTCCAATGGAGCATAGAAGTGCGGAGCTCGGGGAGGAGTTGGAAAGTTTGGCCAAATCTAAGCCAAAAGGGGTAAAAGTGAAGGAAGACCTGGCAGGTTCGTGAAACAACCAATGCATGCCACGTGGCGTCCAAGTGGTAGTGCGCGGGAAAATATTTCAAAATCCGTTTTCGCCTGTTCCATGTCCTAAATCTTCAGATCGACATATCTTTCGATCCAGAGCTCGGATTTGCACGTTCTTGATATCAACGGAAAGCTGCTGAAATTCTCTACACATTTCCAGGGTCAATCTTGCATTTTGGTGTAGTCTGGAGGGAGAAAATTGAGAAACACCTCTGGCACGAAATAACAAGCAGAGATAATGCTTCAACAACCACTTTAATGCAGCAGACAACCCGCCGCTTCTGTTAGGCAAAACCGCCGCTTTGCCAGAACCCGCCGCTTCTGCCATGATGGATGAATTAAATGCAACCTAGAGGTGGTTGGGGCAGTTTTCGAATTCCTCTCTCTTTTCTCTCCCATTCTTCCTATAAATTGTAAGGAGGGGTTTCTTTCTGTAGTTGGACATTTTTCTGCTTTGCACCCTCCCTTCTCTCCTGTTCATAAGAAGATTTGTGGAGTTTTCAAACCTCCCATATAGACTATAACACCATTTTTTTCCTTTTGGCCATTGCAATGTATTGAATCGATCCTTGAGCAATATATATGTGTCTGTGGTTGCTTCTAAACCCTCTTACATATTTATTACTGTCATTCTCGATCTTTCATTGCATTTTTTGCTATCTGTGCATGGTGTTGTTTTATATCTACATGGTCTGTGTTTAATGTGGCAAAGCATATGTTCTTCATTCCTCGGTGCATCACCTCTATTAGCTTAGATTTATTTTATGCATCTTCTTACCTTGTCTCCTTGGCAGATTAGATTAGATTTTGAGAAAACCCTCTGCATATTTCGTGTGCACCTGAACAGAGGAATAGGAACCAGCCTTTCTCTGGAGATTCCTTTCTCACTCTTCAAGTCCCACACTTGGAGAAAGGATTCAATGTTATGCTATCACACTGGATATTAATATGATCAACCTAGAAAACTGATCAATATCCAGGGGTGCTGTGATTTTGCACTAACAGTTTTGGCACGCCCGGTGGGACCAGAGGTCTCATTTTTTATTGCAGCAAGGTTGATGTGCATCTGCTGCAATTTTCTTGCTTGAAAAGAGCTATTATTTGCATATCTGGCGACTCCAAGGGGAAGAATCAACTAGTTTCAGCAGTCAGGCCTAAAAGCTTATGAGAAGAATCACAAGGTCAAGAGCTGGAGAAGAGGAAGTACCGTTTGAATACCTGCAACTATCTCCCAGAAGAAGGCAAAGAGGAAGAAGGATTCAAAGGTCTCCATCTCCACCAAACAGAAATATCTCAACTCCTCCACCTGACAGGACTTTCTTTCAGTATACAAGGGTTTTAAGACCACTCAGAATGGCGCAACCAGTGAACTCCTATGTCAACTTCACAGGCAGCAGCCCACTTTCTCTCAATGCACAAAATCCAATCCCAGTTGTAGCATTGAAGAATATTCCATACTTTACTGGAGAAAATCAGACCACTCCTGGTGACCATGTCAAGGACATTGCTAACATTTGTGCAATCCATGAGATTAATGAGATGCAAGTAGCTGTCAAATTGCTGGCATCTTCATTCAAGGGGAAAGCATTGCAATGGTTTAGGAGCCTTGAAGCTGCTTCTATCACGAACTGGAATCAGCTATGTATTGCACTTCATAATCAATTTGGAGAGAAGGGAGACAACTTGTCTCTTTTGGAGCAGCTGACAACCATCAAGAGAGCTTCCAATGAGCAACTAACTGACTTCAACTTCAGATTTCAAAGATCTTGGGATAGAATTCCAGTAGCAGTCAGACCAACAGCAGAAGGTTCTTTTCTATACTACCTTAAAGCTTTAAACTCTAATATTTCTATGTTGATTCAATCCATGGGAGGCACAACTATCCCTGCTGCTTATAGTATTGCCATTAGAGCTGAAAATTGTCTGATTCAAGCTGGCAAGCTAGCTCCTAGGCCTCCAATGCCATTATATCCAAGTTTAGAGAGCCGAAGTACTGGTCAAACACCTGTCTTAACTCCTATTCCCACTCCTAGAAATCAAAGTTCAAACGAAGCTTCCACTTCATCTCCAAGTGCCCCAAATGAGCTTCAAGAAGTCATGAAGCAATTGCAAAATCTAGGCAATGAGCTGGTTACTCTCAAAAGACAACAAGCTCAAGGTTTTAGACCTTTGTATCAGCCTCAAGCTCAACCTAATAGGCAGCCATATCAGCCTCAAAGGCCACCTAATCTAGCTACAAATATGAATCAAACAAGGCCTCCTGTCAATAGACCATTCCAGCCCTATAATCCTAATGCCATGTCCGCCTCTAAGGCATTAGTACCAGCACAAAACAACATTGCCCAGGAGTATGAATGGTGTTTTCCATGTAATGAACCCCATAATCAATCCATGTGCTATAATGGTGCTTTAACCCAAGCTTTAATGGTAACAAGTGCTGGTGTGGAGGGTGAAAGTAGTCAAGAAAACAGCCAACAACAAGAAACATTCCAACAGCAACCTGCCCCAAATGACACCACATTGGTAAATTGGCAGGTAGAGGATTTCTGTGGTATGAATCAGGAAGTCTCTCAAGGTGTTGCAGCCAACACAAGGTCAAAAAGGAGAAATTTGGGTGAGGAACATCCGTTAGCCCCGGCCAATCCACAACCTTCCACAGCTCCACAAATGATTGGCAAGCAAAACCCAGTTTCAAATGCATGAGGGCAGCCAAGAACAGCCCCTTGGCCAAATCAAATGCCAGCTGTTGCTGCCCATATTCAAGGAGAAAATGTGCAAATCAAGGGACAGCAGAGAGATCCTTCATCACCATTCAGTATCATTGATCAGATGAAGAAAACAAACGTCAATATATCTATGTGGGAATCCCTATCCATCCCAAGCCAAAGAGATCTACTGCAAGCTGCTATGAAGGACTGGCCAATTTCGAATCAGCAGGTTTAGAGGCAAGACAAAGTGCTTACAAATGCTGCCCATCCTGAAGGAAATCATGGAGCACAACAAGGTAACATGCTGAAGCCCCCTCCATTTTATGTTTCATTGATCATAGGAGACAAGTTGGTACATAATTGCATGATTGACTCTGGGGCAAGTAGTTCAGTAATGCCTAAACAGATAGCTGATCAGCTAGGGCTCTAGTATGAAATAACAACTAAGGGAGTAGTGCAATTAGATGGGACAGCAGTAGCCACAGTTGGAGTTATAAAAAACTTGAGTCTTACCTTGCATGCATGTCCCAACGTGGTTGTTTTGCAAGACGTCTCAGTCATAGAACTTCCACCACTCTTTGCCCTATGCTTGTCAAGGGACTTTACTGCCAAGATTGGGGGATATTTTTCCACTGATTGGTCACACATGCTGTTCAGAACGAGGTATGGAACTAAAGCTACAATTAGGTCAGAACCTATTGCAGATTTCCACATTGAACCCTATACTCCAAGTCATATTAATACCAATTGCTCAGCTTTTGATCAAGAAGATCACCTCGGCACTGATGAAGCTGACACTAAGGTTGGAAGTATCCCAGATTTGACTCTTGATGAATGGGAAAGCAAGGTGCATGCTTTTGATCCTTATCAAGAAGTAGAAGAATCTGAGCTGGGGGTCTATTGTATACACGAAGAAAGTCAACCTATTCCTAGCATCACCAAGCCAAACCACAAGGATGAGAACGAGGTATGGCAACTGTTTTTTGATGGATCAAGGAGTAGACAAGGCGCAGGAGGTGGAGCCGTGCTTATTTCACCTCAAGGAGTAAAATATTATTCAGCTTTTAGATTTCAATTTGCATGCTCTAATAACACTGCTGAATATGAAGCCTTGGTGCAAGGGATGCATTGGGCAATAAAAAGAAAAATAAATAACTTGCAAGTTTTTGGGGATAGTGAGCTGATTGTAAATCAGGTCAAGGGACAGCATGCTGCCAAAAATGATCTACTCAGATGCTACAAGAACAGGGTGTGGGACCTCATGGAAGATTTTAAAGGTTTCGGCATCAAGGCCATTCCCAGAAAAGAGAATCAAGCTGCTGACAGGCTTGCAGCAGTAGGGGCAGCCTTTGACATTGTAGAAAACATTCAACAAGATAAGGTACAGCCAAACATCCACGTGATTGTAAGGCCTTCAGTGCCAGATAACGATGTCAATTGGAAAGTATTTGAGAATGACCGGAAAATCATCCACTTCTTGCAAGAAGAAGCTGAGTTCTCAGCTAGGAATCAAGAGAAGTTGGAACAACAATATGGTGACCAGGTGATACAGCTGAGAACTGACAAGCTGCCCAAGGGACTTGTCACCTTGGAGTCCATTTTTAACCCCAATGATCAGTTTAGAAAGGAGAAAGAAAATATTCAGGTCAAGAGGGAAGATTCGGTATCCATCTTGGTAAAAGAGAACAAGCCATTGCAAATTGGAAAAATGACAACTGAGCAAGAGAGATATGAGTTCATACAGCTTTGTCAAGAATTCCCTGACGTGTTTTCTTGGAGCTATGAAGACTTGAATGGCTTCAATCCCAACTTAGCTTAGCATACCATCGAGTTGGATCCAAATACTAAGCCTGTCAGGCAGAAACAGAGACCAGTCAATCCACACATGGAGCCTCTCATGAGGAAGGAGCTGGATAAGCTGATTGAGTCAGCAATTATATTCCCTATCAAGCACTCAAGCTAGGTTGCGAACTTGGTTCCGGTCAGAAAGAAAAGTGGAGAGATCAGGCTATGTGTTGACTTCCGAGACCTCAATAGGGCATCTCTCAAGGACCATTATCCACTCCCTTCCATGGAGCAAATATTGCAAGTCGTAGCTGGGTCAGAAAGGTTTTCGCTACTTGATGGTTACTCAGGCTTCAATCAAAATATGGTGAAGGAGGAAGACCAGTTCAAGAAAACCTTCACAACCAAATGGGGCACGTATGCTTACAAGAAGATGCCATTTTGACTGTCGAACGCCGGAGCAACATTCCAGCGAGCTATGGATATGGCATTCAAAGGCTTGATCAACAAGACAGTACTGATATACTTAGATGACATTACTGTCTTCTCAAAAAATGCTGCAGACCATCTCTTTCACCTCAGGCAAGTGTTTTAGAGATGTAGAAAGTTTGGAGTGTCTTTAAATCCTAAAAAGTGCATCTTTCTTGCACATGAAGGGAAATTCCTTGGCCATATTGTCTCCAAGGAAGGATTAGCAATTGATCCAGAGAGGGTTGAAGCCATAAGGGCTCTACCATTGCCAAGTCACAAGAAGGCTCTTCAAAGTTTCCTGGGAAGGATAAACTTTGTTCGGAGGTTTGTCCCAAATTTTACAACCATTGTCAAGCCCATTACCAAAATGTTAAGAAAAAGCATGGCTTTCAAATGGATGATAGAAGGCAAGGAGAGCTTTGAAGCAATCAAAGAAGCCATCTCCCAGGCACCCACTCTCATCAACCCGGACTTTTCTAAGGATTTCATCCTCTATGCATTTGGGGGTGATGACACTATTTCTGCCATTTTGGTGCAACAGAATAAAGATAATGATGAGCAGCCGATTGCCTTCTTCAGCCAAAGCCTAAATGACTGCGAATTGAGGTACTCTTTTATTGAAAAACATGTGCTTGCAGTAATCAGGAGCTTGAAGAAATTCAAGCCTTTGGTCTCAAACAACAAGGTCCAGTTACTGGTCTCACATGCTGGGGTTAAGGACTTCCTCCTCAACAAGGATTTGAATGAGAAAAGGGCAGGATGGATCACCCGTGTCATGGAGTATGACATTGAGATCAAGATCACCAAGCTGGTAAGAGGCAAAGGTTTGTGCGAGCAGCTCGCTTCCAAACAACCAGACAGCCCAGAAGATGAAGAAGACGCTGTCTTGCTATTACAAGATGATAAAAAACAGGAAAATGATGATGTGTCCATTCCCTGTTGGACTCAGAATATGATACATTTCCTACAGACAGGTATGTGCCCTCTAGAAATGAGCAAAGCAAAAAGAAGACACTTCAAGTTGCAGGCTATTCCATATACCATCATTGATGGAGTTTTGTTCAGGAAGGACATGAATGGAGTGATGCTGAGATGCATTAACACAGGTCAGATTCAAAGGGTATTAAAGGAGTTTCATGATGGACCAGCTGGTGGCCATTTTGCACCAAGAGTGACAGCTCTGAAAATCATGAAGGCTGGTTATTATTGGTCTAAAATATTCAGTGATTGCTATGCATGGATCAAGAGGTGTAAGAATTGTGCATTTTTCACAGGAAAAGAGAAACTTGCATCCCTCCCACTACATCCAATCTCAGTTGACCAGCCATTCATGCAATGGGGTCTGGACTTCATTGGAGTCATCAATCCCAATTCAAGCCAAGGGCACAAATGGATTTTGACAGCCACAGACTACTTCACTAGATGGACAGAAGCAGTAGCAGTCAAAGAGGCGAATGAGTCTAGCATCTTGGACTTTTACGAGGGAATAACTACCAGATTTGGTGTACCTGCTACAATAGTCTCTGATAATGCATTGGCATTTATTGGATCTAAAGTGACTGAATGGGCTGTCAAGAACGGGATTTACCTGAGCACTTCATCAAACTATTACCCTCAAGGTAATGGCCAGGCCGAGTTTACAAACAAAAACTTGCTGAGGATCATTAGGAGGACTCTTGATGAGACTCAGAGATCTTGGCATACTAAATTGAAATCAGCCTTATGGGCTGATAGGATAACTCCCAAAAGATCCACAGGTAACTCTCCATTTAGGCTTGTCTACGGAAGAGAGGCAGTCTTGCCCATGTCACTTGAGTTGCCAACGTTGGAACTCATGAAACAGCTGGAGTTGCTAGATTTTGGGCCCATGGAGGTGAGATATGCAGAATTGATGGAGCTGTAGGAAATCAGAGATCAGGCATTCCAAGCAATGGAAAAGGATCAGGCTTTGATCAAGAAGACCTTTGATAGGAAGGCCAAAGATAGATCTTTTCAAGTAGGAGATCTAGTGTTGAAATGGGATGTGGACAGAGCAAAACCAGGGAGGCATTCAAAATTTGATGCCATTTGGAGTGGCCCATACATGGTCACAAAGTGCAAGAACAACAATGCTTTCCAATTGGCCTCATTGGATGGTGAAGAACTGCAGATTCCAGTAAATGGAATCTATCTCAAGCGTTGCTTCTAGAGGGAGGTTCACTGCATCTGTAAATACTAGATTAGTTTTTCTTTCCTCCAAGTGCTTGTGCACATTGTTTTGCTGTAGATTAGTTTTGTTTTCCCTAAGTGCCTTGGCACAATTTGCTGTCCATGGAGATGATGCATGTCTTTGCTAAAATCAGGTCTTTTTCCATCTTCCTCCTCGCACATTCTGAGTCTATTTGGATTCTAACAGAATATTTGATGACTCCATGCCCAATGGATGGCTTCAGGAAACTGGCCTTTTCATCTAGCAGGTAGATGATCCCGCTGAGTCGCCAAATTGTTATCCAAAATTCACCCCCCCAGGGTAAATTTGATAACATGCATCAGGATGTCCAAATTCCAAGAAAAATGACTGATTCAGAGCAAAATCACGTTTCTAGGGTCCCTTCAGGAATCTTTCTAAACTCCCCAGGCCGAAGAAGGAAGGAGCAAGCTTAGAGAAACTGTGGAGAAGGTTGCAGAAAGCAAGTAGTTTGGGCCAGGAAAAATTGTGAAAATCGGCTAAGTCCTAGTCCAGCACAAGGTGGGACAAATGGGACAAAGGTACGTGAACCGCCCGAACCGGCCGAAATGAGTCCAGTCGGCCCACAAAGCATTCGGGACGAGTGGGACAAATGGACGCGAAATGCCCGAACCGGCCGGTTCACGCGAAATCAGCACAAGGATCCCAAATCAATTGGAACAAGCGGGTCAGAAATACCCGAACCGGCCGAACCGGGCAAACTTGTCCCAAGCGGTCCAAAGGAAAATGGAACAAGCGGGTCAGAAATACCCGAACCGGCCGAATCGGCCAAAATTGTCCCAAAAGATCCAAAATCAAAAGGGACGTCCGGGACGGATGGATGCGAAGTACGCGGAAGACCCAGTAGGCCCGAGAACCATTGAGAAATTGCCACGTGTCATCAAGAGAAGCCAAAAGGTCAAAGGGCAAGGTTTGAAGCGCTGGCCCGAGCCAATAGAAATTGGACACGTGTCCAATGGAGCATAGAAGTGCGGAGCTCAGGGAGGAGTTGGAAAGTTTGGCCAAATCTAAGCCAAAAGGGGTAAAAGTGAAGGAAGACCCGGCAGGTTCGTGAACCAACCAATGCATGCCACGTGGCGTCCAAATGGCAGTGCGCGGGAAAATATTTCAAAATCTGTTTTCGCCTGTTCCATGTCCTAAATCTTCAGATCGACATATCTTTCGATCCAGAGCTCGGATTTGCACGTTCTTGATATCAACGGAAAGCTGCTGAAATTCTCTACACATTTCCAGGGTCAATCTTGCATTTTGGTGTAGTCTGGAGGGAGAAAATTGAGAAACGCCTCTGGCACGAAATAATAAGCAGAGATAATGCTTCAACAACCACTTTAATGCAGCAGACAACCCACCGCTTCTGTTAGGCAAACCGCCGCTTTGCCAGAACCCGCCGCTTCTGCCATGATGGACGAATTAAATGCAACCTAGAGGTGGTTGAGGCAGTTTTTGAATTCCTCTCTCTTTTCTCTCCCATTCTTCCTATAAATTGTAAGGAGGGGTTTCTTTCTGTAGTTGGACATTTTTCTGCTTTACACCCTCCCTTCTCTCCTGTTCATAAGAAGATTTGTGGAGTTTTCAAACCTCCCATATAGACTGTAACACCGTTTTTTGTCTTTTGGCCATTGCAATGTATTGAATCGATCCTTGAGCAATATATATGTGTCTGTGGTTGCTTCTAAACCCTCTTACATATTTATTACTGTCATTCTCGATCTTTCATTGCATTTTTTGCTATCTGTGCATGGTGTTGTGTTATATCTACATGGTCTGTGTTTAATGTGGCAAAGCATATGTTCTTCATTCCTCGGTGCATCACCTCTATTAGCTTAGATTTATTTTATGCATCTTCTTACCTTGTCTCCTTGGTAGATTAGATTAGATTTTGAGAAAACCCTCTGCATATTTCGTGTGCACCTGAATAAAGGAATATGAACCAGCCTTTCTCTGGAGATTCCTTTCTCACTCTTCAAGTCCCACACTTGGAGAAAGGATTCAATGTTATGCTATCACACTGGATATTAATATGATCAACCTAGAAAACTGATCAATATCCAGGGGTGCTGTGATTTTGCACTAACAGGTACTCCATGTAATCTAAAAATTTCGTGTACAAATATTCTTGCCAAAATAGGAGAATCATCCTTCATATTTCTAGCAATAAAATGTGCTACCTTCGTTAGTTTATCCAAAACTACTAAGATAACATCATACTTATTTCTTTACATAGGTAACCCTTGTACAAAATCCATGCTTATTGTAACACCCTGAACTGTTGTTACTTCCTCCTGAGCATTCAAGTGTTGATATGTGATTTCTTTTGTAAAAAGGATGTGCTCCTTTGATTGTGAAGTCATGCTTGATATGGACTGTATCTTCTTTGAAATTGCAGATCTTTGACTAAGTCGGAACATAATTGGACTCTTTTAATTCTTTCATTTTAAACCTGAGTTTAATCTGATCTCGGAATGAATATGGAGTTATCCATCTATAAGACCCAGCCTTGGATCAGTGGCATTGATCCAAGTAATGCTTTAACTTTATTTGGGATGAACTAAAATTATAGACCTTTCGCAGGTTGCAAGGTCTGAATGCATCGAATAAACTGTTCCGGAGTCTAAATCAGGCTGATCGTGTTAAATGAATTGGTTCCCGATATCGTAATATCAGGAAGGTCTTGATCATGGACCAGGTAATAAATTCAGATACATTTATTTCCACTAGCCTATTGGCAGTGCAGGAGTGAATCCTGTTCGTGAATGTATGTTGTAGTCTTTCTTTTTCTAAGCATTTGAAATGTTAGACCTAAACTGGATTTATTAAGGTTAGTAACCTAAAAATAAACTATAACCTAGGGGTTAGATTAGTGTTAATCTAACCTAGGCCTAGGCTATAAGCTAATGTTCTAAGTTAGTAACTATGTGCTATGAGGTTAGACTAAGTGTTATCTTAAATCCTAACCTAAGTTACTAACCTAACTAATGAACAAGGAAGAAAGGGGACCTATGGAAGGGTGCGAACCATGGGCGGCAGTTTCTATGGCATTAAATGGATGGATAAGTATGAAGGACAGGTAATTTGGTAGAAGTTTTTAAACGGCTAGCTAGAGCCGACGTGGCAGGTCGCCAAAGTTGGAAATGGTCTTCGAACTGGTTTTATCCATCGCCAACTATGGCGGTCGGTGGCAATGGAAATTGAGTGGGAAATTAGGAGTAAATTCCATTTATGAACTCGGTCTTCGAGCTCGGGTTTCACGGGAAGGCATGCAAAATGGAAAATTAGTAGTTTGTTTGGTTTTTCATGCGCTCCGGTTTTCCCTCTGCCTGATCACTGGTTCTTCGCACCAGTCTTCTTGGTGTTGCATGGCAAGTATGAGTGTAACTAGCTCTTTTCTCTGGCAAGGAAAATTTATAAGTCATGGAAATAACAAATTTTTGTTGGTGAATCTAACTTGGAAAAAGAGGAGAAGGCTTGAGCTCTTTCAGTGGTCTTCTTCGGATTTTTAAGCAAATAACTAGGCATGTTAGGCCCTAACCTTTAAAAATCTTACTTTCTTTCAATTGATTTCATTAGAAAAACTCTGTTCAGATGATTTATGGGTTTAGATGGTTTTTATGGTAGCTTTGTGTGATTTTTGTTACTGTATCTTCTTGTTGGTTCGATTTTTCAAGTTTAACCCTTGATGGGTGTGTATTGTGTTTCGAACTGTTGCACTATTTCGTTGTGTTTTGCATTCCGGCTTAAGTTTGTGAAATGCATGCAAGAAAGTATACTAGACCTGCTCTGTGAGAGCCCATGAATTGTTCCCTTGTTGGGTTCAGGCTACAGTTGATACTTGTTGTTGATACTTGTTGTTGATGCTTGTTGTTGATACTTGTCAGAAAGGATACTGATGGACTTTTGTTTGAATGTTCAGTTTAATTGGACTTCTTTGTAAGTTCTGTCGTGGTTATTATAGGTGGTGGTTACTGAATCTTGTTGGGTTTCGCTATGATACTTAGGTTATGTTGAACGGATAACTGGCTGTGTTACAGTATTTAATGCGACCCTGTAGAAGTTGTTTTTCCCTCCCTTGTGTTGTAATTACGGAATTTAACCCGTTGATGGTTTGCATTATATTTATTTATTTACAAGATGACTCTATGGAGTCCTTGGATTGGTTCATATATATGGACTACTGTATAAGTCATGTATGTGAATACTGGTAGCATGATTCTGTCAGAGTCCTGGAGGGGTAACTAGTAATACGACTTCTGTTATCTTGTAATGAATACCTTTGTTTAAGTAATGAATTTTTGGTACAGACTTAGTTGGTGTACTTTTTACGTTTCCTATCTATGTAAGCTTGAGTGAATAATGTTGTCGAGGCTCAGTTGGATTCCTTGTTACGAAATCAGTATTTAGCTTTTGTATAAGCCTGATTTTGAATATTTACCATTGTTGGCACGGTTGGAATCATTAACTAATATTTATCTTGTATATCAGCTTCTGTAGAAGCTTTATCGTGTATACTGTTGTTCGGATTCAGTTGAAATCCTTGATAGGTAACCAGTGTATCTGCCTCTATATAAGCCTGATTTTGTACACTTGTTGTTTTTGGCTCTGTTGGGTTCCTTAAGTATAGATAGATATCATGTATCTTGGCTTCTGTAAAAGTGGGTCGTGATTACCATACTTTTCAAACTCTGAATGAGTTCAGATGTGAATACAGTATGTTATGTTTCCTTTCTGAATAATTCCAGTTAAATGAGGTTGTGCATGTTGCGTGGATTTTGTATGAATATCTCTGCATAGTCTTAGGGAAACATCATTTGCTTTAATGTCAAGGAGTCTCTTGTTGACTGCGATAAAAGAGAAGTTCTTTGATTTCGACCTTGAATCTAAAGCCTTACAGTGTTTAGTAGGGATTAGAATGAGCTGTAGGTTGCTGAGAGGGATTGTTGTCGTGTTTGAGCATTATTACATCTTCTGTTGCATGGATATCTAGTCTAGAGCTTGATTGAACTTAGGAGCTGTCGACTGCACCTCAACAGGTGATGGCAGTGAATATCTTCTTGTTTGTCGCTTCGTGTGGAAGGTCATGTGGAGTCTGTTTGGTAGATAGTCATCACTGTTTGGCATGAGAGCTACTGTACTGCTAGTAAACTACAATAGTTTGTTATATTTTAAACTTCAACAAAACTGTGGTGCTTCTGGTTGCCTCGTCTGATTTATTCACATGTGTTTAAGGTGAATGCTTTGCTCTTGGAAATACGGTACAGTCATGAGCTAGTTCTGAGGGAAATATGTATGATTCGTTTATTTCTCTTCTGTTGTAAAGTATAGGTTGATATAATTGTTTATCTAACTTTTGGAATTGTTCTAACATGCTGATGGAATCATGAAAGGTTATGATATTCATTTATTATGTTGAATATATTAGTCCGTCTGATGTTGCTGTCCTTGGGATTCAGATGGATAGTTGTTTAGATGCATTTGTCTTCTTGGTCACTAACGTTTTGATGAAATATTTGAAAGGTATCTGAGACTATTTAGTGACTATAATATGAGCTACGCGTTTATAGTCATGTTTGTATTACAAGAGCATAGTCTGAAATATGTTTACTTGTTTGGTGAAATGATCTCATTTAAACAGGTTGTTTAATGAAAATAGTTGGTGGATTGCAATTGTTTTAAGAGTTAGTGCTTATCATGCTCAGTTCATCGAACTGACCCATGTTGACAATTTTTGCAGATGGTTGCCGTAAGTGGTAAAAGCACGCAGATCTGATAGGATGTTCAGATTGTTTAATTTGGTTTTATGATGAATTTCAGCTTGATTCTCTAAATGTACTATATGAGGAAAGATGTTCTTTTTCCGTTGAGTATTGTATCAAGTAAGCTGAAAGCATAAAATGTATTTGATTAGCCTGAAGGGAATAAAGTGAGATATTTGTTACTTATGTGTTTGTATTCTTATCTGGATAGTTTGACCTTCTTCGGATCAAATGATCTTGAGAGCTTGTTATTATTGTTTAAATTGGAGACTTTTGTGATTATCAATGTAAGCTTGCAAGAATATGTGAATGAATACTTATGATTGTTTAGCAGTTCTAGTATGTTCTATCTAAAGCTAAATTGAAGATTTAGATCACTGTCTTTCTGGAAGCTAGGGTAAAAATAAACCTAAGCAAGACGCTAAACAAGCTGGATTAAATTATTAATTCCTAGTCTTGATTAAGCCAGGACAACGTTTAATTGGATTCTTAATCATTATATCTTGATACTAATAAGTAAGATATAAATTCAGTTATGAGAACTGATATAAACCAAAAAAAAAGGGGTTTGGTTAGCAATCTCATGTGAAGGATGGGAGTAATTGTCCAATTTCGTTGATTTAGAATTATGTATATTCTATGAACTCCTTGATGGGACCTCTAGTCTTAATAACTTCTCTTGTGTATTGGGTTTTATTAAGAAGGGTCATTCTAAGGTGAGGAACCCAGGGGTTGAGAAAGACTACTCTTAAAGGGAGCGTCTTATGGTATAATTTAA
Source organism: Taxus chinensis (assembly GCA_019776745.2). Classification (NCBI taxonomy): domain Eukaryota; kingdom Viridiplantae; phylum Streptophyta; class Pinopsida; order Cupressales; family Taxaceae; genus Taxus; species Taxus chinensis. Next base: position 15,908,850 of record CM034153.1, read on the forward strand.
CTCAACGTATGTACGCCTATTTTTAAGAAGATCTTTTCGAGGCGGATCTAAAGGTTGACAGCACAAGTCAACTGCAGGGTTGTACTTCCGAGAAGATTAGGATCTTCTCGAAGATACAACAATGCAGGTGACTTATGACGACACCCTTTGCATTGATCGTTAAGATTTACACCTTAAACTCGAACAAGTTACTCTGGGACCGATTAGGAATGTGGTCACGTTATAAGGCTGCCTAGGAGACTCGGGGTATCTTGACACACTGGTTTAACTAGGGTTGACCCAGTATGTCATCGTATCCCTAGTCCTCGGGAGCATCCATATAACGTTGTCACCTTACTAATCCGTTTCCGAGTGAATAACTTGGGATAGGAGGGACTGACAGAAGTCAGTATAAGACATTCTACATAACATAAGAATGGGGTGAAGGATGTATTCCAGATTGACGAGTATGCCGTTAAGGAATACGAGACATAAGCAGTATGTTTCAAATCTTTGGCCAAAGTATCGCAAGCTACTGATTGCGTTGTCCTAAGTCACCTGGTCTAAGGGATGAGATGCCAATGAATAATGGTAACAATTATTCAGATAGGTTCCTTAGACAGAGCATTCTGAATCCCAGAATAGGGAAGAGAACCGCAAGAGTGGTGTGTTAAATAAAAACGCCAACTCTTATTACTCATGAATAGATCGGTAGATTACCGAGTCATGGAATGAATAGATCAGAGGTACTCCGAGTCATTACAGCTGCATATGGTTATCTGTTATAAGAATGGTTATTTGATTTGTGAGTTCTAAATTACGTATTTAGAACCAGGATGCATTTATCAAAAAAAAAATTGACTTGTTCTAATGTATAAAATGAGGATGTTACATCTTGGTATCAGAGCTGAAGGTTGTAGCTCTTGGGCCTATTGTGTCCATAATCTGATGAGAACCTGAATTTTCTTGTAACAGAAAATGGTTAGAACAAGGGGGAACGTTGCGAATAATGCTCCACCTGATGGAGGGGTGGCAACAACCCAGAAACTTGATGAGATCCTTGCTGCCCTGTTGGACACAAGAGATCGTTTAGCTGTACTTGAACAGTAGGTGATGGGAAATGAGGAGGATGAAGAAGCTGGTAATGACAATCAGCCACCTCCTGAGGACAACCCCGATATGGGTGTTGATGTTAATGCTGGGAATGCACCGGTCCAACCAGAAAACAAAAAGGCCAGGTTGGCAGCAGAACTCACTAATGATATAAAAAGGATAAGTCCACCTAAGTATGATGGCACCACATTAGGAGATGGAGCTGAGAACTGGCTCAGCGAAATGGAGAAGTACTTTGCAATAAGAAACTTCTCAGAGGAAACCAAAGCTATTTGGGGAGCCTATCAGCTTTCCCACGAAGCATCTTCGTGGTGGGATAGCCGTAAAGCTGAACTAAATATTGATGAGACCAATATTACTTGGGATCAATTTAAAGGCTATTTTAGGCAACGTTGGCTGCCACAACTTTTCTATGATCAGAAAATGACAGAATTCCAGAACTTAGCTCAAGGGAAGCTAACGGTAACTGAATACTGGGAGCGGTTTACAAAACTCCTCAAGTATGTACCGCAGTATCAAACTGACGAGAAGTTCAGAATAGAAATTCATCATGGGATTGAATCCTGTGATAGGGGGAGAGGTCGATGTTCACAGTCCAACCACTATGGAAGGAGTTGTTGAAAAGGCCATAAGGCAAGAACAGAAATTAAAGGCTATTTCTGCTCATAAAGAGGAAGTGCGGAAGAAGACTGCAAACCCTTCTTCAACCTCTCTTGCACCCAAAAAGGGACCATGGAAAAAGTTTGGAAACAAAAATAAGTTTCCAGGGGATAACAGTAAGAAAGCAGTAGTAAATAAGCCTGCTGGAAATGTAAGGGATAATTTTGCCAAAAATTATAACAATGGGCAGAAGCCCTATGGAGGACAACGTGACAATTACAAGGCTGGAGGCAATTTTGAGCCTAAAAAGGGACCTGTAGGAGGTTGCTACAATTGTGGCAAAGACCACTACGCAAATCAGTGCCCTTTGAAGAAGGATGATCGTAATCAGCAGCATAAGATACATGCTGCAATAGCAGACAAGCAAGCTGAAAAGCAAGTGACACCTATAGAAGTTCCGGGTAAGTTATTTGGCATACCTGTCACTATTCTTTTTGATACAGGAGCTACTGAATGTTTCATTTCTAATAAACTTGCTTCTAAACTTAAGAGAAAAGCTGGAAAAATGGATAAATCTTGGACTGTACAATATGGTAATAACTCTGTTCATACAGTGAGTATGTGTCTTTTTGGGGCAGTCCTTGACTTACCTAATTTCTCCACGGAAGTTGACCTCTATGTTACACCTTTGGGATCGTATGACATTGTTATCGGTGTCAATTGGTTAGCTGACCATAAAGCAAAGGTAGACTGCTATGAAAAGAACATAAAATGTTTAGATGATCAGCTGGAAACAACAGAGATTCAAGGTGTGAAACGGGAAATTTCAGTTAGAAAACTGTCAGCTATGCAGCTTAAAAAGGCTAAAAATAAAGGATGTACCCTTTATGCAGTAAAGATATCTGAATTTTTAGAAGAAGATGGTGATTACATGAAGCGATTTCCTCTGTTACAAAGTTTCAGGGATGTTTTTCCTGAGGAATTACCAGGGTTACCACCTAAGAGGGAATTTGACTTCACCATCGAAATCAAACCAGGAACAGAACCTATTTCCAAAGCACCTTATCGGATGACTACTACAGAGTTAGTAGAGCTTAAGGCACAATTGCAAGAACTTCTGTCTAAAGGTTTGATTAGACCAAGTGTTTCACCTTGGGGAGCGCCCGTAATATTTGTGAAAAAGAAGGATGGAACACTTAGGCTGTGTATCGATTATCGGATGTTGAACAAAGCAACAATCAAGAACAGATATCCACTTCCAAGGATCGACGATCTATTTGATCAGATGCGTGGGGCAGCGGTTTATTCTAAGATAGATCTTCGATCTGGTTATCATCAGTTAAGGATTAGAGAAGAAGATATTCATAAAACAGCTTTCCGAACAAGGTACGGACATTATGAATTCACGGTTCTACCCTTTGGATTAACTAATGCACCCGCAGCCTTTATGAACTTAATGAACAATATTTTTCAAGAATATCTGGACAAGTTTGTACTTGTATTCTTGGACGATATTCTCATTTATTCTAAAAGCATTGAGGAGCACAATGAGCATTTGAAGATAGTTTTGGGAATTTTGAGAAAAATAAAGTTGTATGGTAAGTTATCCAAATGTTCTTTCTTTGATTCAGAAGTTCACTATTTGGGTCATGTCATTAGCAAAGAAGGAATTGCTGTAGATCCTTCAAAAATAGTGGCAATAACTGAGTGGCCTGCACCTAAGAATGTGCACGAAGTAAGAAGCTTCATGGGTCTTGCTGGTTACTATAGAAAATTTGTAAAGGATTTTTCTAAAGTAGCTGCACCAATAACTTCATTGCAGAAGAAGGATAAGAAATTCATATGGAATGAAAAGTGCGAAGTGGCTTTCAAAAGTCTGAAAGGCCAGTTGACTTCTGCACCTATATTAGCTGTACCAGACCCTAATGGGAGCTTTACTGTTGTAACGGATGCTTCTGGGGAAGGTCTTGGAGGTGTTTTGCTACAAAATGATCAAGTCATAGCATATGAAAGTAGAAAACTTAAATTACATGAGCTGAATTATGCTCCTCATGATTTGGAGCTTGCTGCCATTGTTCATGCACTTCAAGTCTGGAGACACTATTTACTTGGGAAACCTTTTGAGTTGAAAACTGATCACTTAGGACTGAAATATATTTTCACTCAGCCTAATCTTAATGCTAGACAGAGAAGGTGGTTAGAATTTTTATCACAATATGATTTTGATATTAGCTATATCAAAGGGAAGGAGAATAGAGTAGCTGATGCTCTAAGTCGTAAGAGGCACATTTCTGCTCTTATAACATTAAGAACTCAGTTTAAGGATGAGGTAAAAAGTGCCTCAGAATCTGATATTTACTTTCAGCAAGTAAAAGCAGCGCTTGCTGCAGAACCTAATGATGAAAGGTATAAAGGTTATCATTTTGATAATGAAGGAATCTTGCGTTATGAAAACAGAGTATATGTACCTATGCTGAATGATTTGAGAAAGAAGTTGTTAGTTGAATTTCATAATTCACCTTTCTCTGGACACCCAGGTATCACAAAAATGCTTGCTGATCTGAAACAACAATACTTTTGGAAAGGTATGAAAAAGGATGTCATTAATTTTGTGACTCATTGTTTGGAGTGTTAGCGGGTTAAGGAAAAACATATGCACCCTGTTGGACTGTTATATCCTCATAGCATACCACAATACAAATGGAAAGTAATAACCATGGATTTTGTACAAGGATTACCCATGTCCAGGAATAAACATGATGTTATCCTGGTAGTTGTAGATAAACTGACGAAGGTAGCTCATTTCATTGCTGGAAATCTAAAGGATGATTCACCAGTGCTGGCCAAAAGATTCGTACACGAAATTTTCAGATTACATGGTGTACCAGAATTGATTATATCTGATAGGGATCCAAGAATGACGTCAAGGTTTTGGCAAACGCTTAATACAGCTCTTGGAACGAAACTAAACTTCAGTTCTACATATCATCCGGAAACGGATGGAAAAACTGAGAGGGTAAATCAAGTGTTGGAGGACATGTTGCGAATGTATTGCATGGATCAACAGTATAAATGGGAAGAGTATCTTCCATTAGTTGAATTCGCATACAACAACACTTATCACTCATCTCTTAAAATGGCACCATTTGAAGCACTTTATGGAAGAAAGTGCAGAACTCCTATTAGCTAGGATAGTGTTGAGGATAGAGTGGTAATTGGACCAGAGATTCTCACAGAAATGGAACAGCAAGTTAAGCTGATTCGTGAATGATTAAAGGAAGTAGCGGATAGGTAGAAGAGCTATGCTGACCTTAAGCGGGTTGATCGAAGGTTTGAGCTTGGTGAGAAGGTTTTTCTTCGTGTTAAACCCAGAAAGAGTTCTATAACTTTTGGCAAGGCTGCCAAGTTGTCACCTCGATTCGTGGGACCTTTCGAAATTGTCAAAATAATCAATCCTGTAGCTTATCGTTTATCATTACCACCTGCTTTATCTCGCATGCATGATGTTTTCCATATTTCTTTGCTTAAGAAATACGTTTAAGATCTGTCACATGTTTTAAATTGGAATTCCTTGCAGGTCCAAGACCCAGGAATAATCATGGTTAAACCCACACGAGTGCTGGAAACTCGCCAATTGCATTTGAGAAATTGTGAAATACAGCAATGTAAGGTCCAGTGGGACCAGTTTAACGAAGAAAGTGCAACTTGGGAAAATCTGGAAGAGATGAAAATTGCTTTTCCTTCTCTTTTTCAACAGAATGAAATCTGTTGACAAAACATTTATTTTATGAACTTATTTTTTTTTAAGTTTATATGAAATCCAGATGGAGGAAAACATTATTCAGGCTGAATAAAATGTGTTGTGACATTGATTTTTGGAACTATTAAGTTGGAAAATAGTCGCATTGTTTTGTGAACCAATAAATTGGTTGACCTGAAGGTTAATTGAATATGTAATCATCGGGACAATGAATCTTTTAGGAGGGAAGCATGTAACACCCTAAACTGTTGTTACTTCCTCCTGAGCATTCAAGTGTTGATATGTGATTTCTTTTGAAAAAGGATGTGCTCCTTTGATTGTGAAGTCATGCTTGATATGGACTGTATCTTCTTTGAAATTGCAGATCTTTGACTGAGTCGGAACATAATTGGACTCTTTTAATTCTTTCATTTTAAACCTGAGTTTAATCTGATCTCAGAATGAATATGGAGTTATCCATCTATAAGACCCAGCCTTGGATCAGTGGCATTGATCCAAGTAATGTTTTAAGTTTATTTGGGATGAACTAAAATTATAGACCTTTCGCAGGTTGCAAGGTCTGGATGCATTGAATAAACTGTTCCGGAGTCTAACTCAGACTGATCGTGTTAAATGAATTGGTTCCCGATATCGTAATATCAGGAAGGTCTTGATCGTGGACCAGGTGATAAATTCAAATACATTTATTTCCACTAGCCTATTGGCAGTGCAGGAGTGAACCCTGTTCGTGAATGTATGTTGTAGATTCTTTTTCTGAGCATTTGAAATGTTATACCTAAGCTAGATTTATTAAGGTTAGTAACCTAAAACTAAACTATAACCTAGGGGTTAGATTAGTGTTAATCTAACCTAGGCCTAGGCTATAAGCTAATGTTCTAAGTTAGTATCTATGTGCTATGAGGTTAGACTAAGTGTTATCTTAAATCCTAACCTAAGTTACTAACCTAACTAATGAACAAGGAAGAAAGGGGACCTATGGAAGGGTGTGAACCATGGGCGGCAGTTTCTATGGCATTAAATGGAGGGATAAGTATGAAGGACAGGTACTTTGGTAGAAGTTTTTAAACGGCTAGCTAGAGCGGACGTGACAGGTCGCCAAAGTTGGAAATGGTCTTCGAACTGGTTTTATCCATCGCCAACTATGGCGGTCGGTAGCAATGGAAATTGAGCGGGAAATTAACAGTAAATGCCATTTATGAACTCGGTCTTTGAGCTCGGGTTTCACGGGAAGGCATGCAAAATGGAAAATTAGTAGTTTGTTTGGTTTTTCATGCGCTCCGGTTTTCCCTCTACCTGATCACTGGTTCTTCGCACCAGTCTTCTTGGTGTTGCATGGAAAGTATGAGCGTAACTAGCTCTTTTATCTGGCAAGGAAAATTTATAAGTCATGGAAATAACAAATTTTTGTTGGTGAATCTAACTTGGAAAAAGAGGAGAAGGCTCGAGCTCTTTCAGTGGTCTTCTTCAGATTTTTAAGCAAATAACCAGGCATGTTAGGCCTTAACCTTTAAAAATCTTGCTTTCTTTCAATTGATTTCATTAGAACAACTTTGTTCAGATGATTTATGGGTTTAGATGGTTTTTATGGTAGCTTTGTGTGATTTTGTTACTGTATCTTCTTGCTGGTTCAATTTTTCAAGTTTAACCCTTGATGGGTGTGTATTGTGTTTCGAACTGTTGCTCTATTTCGTTGTGTTTTGCATTCCGGCTTAAGTTTGTGAAATGTATGCAAGAAAGAATATTAGACCTGCTCTGTGAGAGCCCATGAATCATTCCCTTGTTGGGTTCAAGCTACAGTTGATGCTTGTTGTTGATACTTGTCAGAAAGGATACTGATGGAATTTTGTTTGAATGTTCAGTTTAATTGGACTTCTTTGTAAGTTCCATCGTGGTTAATATAGGTGGTGGTTACTGAATCTTGTTGGGTTTCACTATGATACTTAGGTTATGTTGAACGGATAACTGGCTGTGTTTCAGTATTTGATGCGACCCTATAGAAGTTGTTTTTCCCTCCCTTGTGTTGCAATTACGAGATTTAACCTGTTGATGCTTTGCATTATATTTATTTTTATTTACAAGATGACTTTGTGGAGTCCTTGGATTGGTTCGTATATTGGACTACTGTATAAGTCATGTATGTGTATACTGGTAGCATGATTCCGTAGGAGTCCTGGAGGGGTAACTTGTAATACGACTTCTGTTATCTTGTAATGTATACCTTCGTTTAAGTAATGAAATTTTGGTACAGACTCAGTTGGTGTACTTTTTACGTTTCCTATCCATGTAAGCTTGAGCGAATAATGTCTTAGAGGCCCAGTTGGATTCCTTGTTACGAAATCAGTATTTAGCTTTTGTATAAGCCTGATTTTGTATATTTACCATTGTTGGCACGGTTGGAATCATTAAATGATATTTATTTTGTATATCGGCTTCTGTAGGAGCTTTATCGTGTATACTGTTGTTCGGATTCAGTTGAAATCCTTGATAGGTAACCAGTGTATCTGCCTCTATATAAGCCTGTTTTTGTACACTTGTTGTTTTTGGCTCTGTTGGGTTCCTTAAGTTAGATAGATATCATGTATCTTGGCTTCTGTAAAAGTGGGTCGTGATTACCATACTTTTCAAACTCTGAATGAGTTCAGATATGAATACAGTATGTTATGTTTCTTTCTGAATAATTCTAGTTAAATGAGGTTGTGCATGTGCGTGGATTTTGTATGAATATCTCTGCATAGTATTAGGGAAACATCATTTTCTTTAATGTCAAGGAGTCTCTTGTTGACTACTATAAAAGATAAGTTCTTTTATTTTGACCTTGAATCTAAAGCCTTACAGTGTTTAGTAGGGATTAGAGCGAGCTGTAGGTTGCTGAGAGGGATTGTTGTCGTGTTTGAGCATGATTACGTCTTATGTTGCATGGATATCTAGTCTGGAGCTTGATTGAACTTAGGAGCTGTCGACTGCACCTCAACAGGTGATGGCAGTGAATATCTTCTTGTTTGTCGCTTCGTGTGGAAGGTCATGTGGAGTTTGTTTGGTAGATAGTCATCACTGTTTGGCGTGAGAGCTACTGTACTACTATTAAACTCCAGTAGTTTGTTATATTTTAAACTTTAACAAAACTGTGGTGCTTCTGGTGGTCTCGTCTGATTTATTCGCATGTGTTTAAGGTGAATGCTTTGCTCTTGGAAAGACGGTACAGTCATGAGCTAGTTTTGAGGGAAATATGTATGATTCATTTATTTCTCTTCTGTTGTAAAGTATAGGTTGATATAATTGTTTATCTAACTTTTGGAATTGTTCTAACATGCTGATGGAATCATGAAAGGTTATGATATTCATTTATTATGTTGAATATATTAGTCCATATGATGTTACTTTCCTTGGGATTCAGATGGATAGTTTTTTAGATGCATTTGTCTTCTTGGTCACTAACGTTTTGATGAAATATTTGAAAGGTATCCGAGACTATTTAGTGACTATAATATGAGCTACGCGTTTATAGTCATGTTTGTATTACAAGAGCATAGTCTAAAATATGCTTACTTGTTTGGTGAAATGATCTCATTTAAACAGGTTGTTTAATGAAAACAGTTGGTGGATTGCAATTGTTTTAAGAGTTAGTGCTTATCATGCTCAGTTCATCGAACTGACCCATGTTGACAATTTTTGTAGATGGTTTCCGTAAGTGGTAAAAGCACGTAGATCTGATAGGATGTTCAGATTGTTTAATTTGGTTTTATGATGAATTTCAATTGATTCTCTAAATGTACTATATGAGGAAATATGTTCTTTTTCCGTTGAGTATTGTATCAAGTAAGCTAAAAGCATAAAATGTATTTGATTAGCCTGAAGGGAATAAAGTGAGATATTTGTTACTTATGTGTTTGTATTCTTATCTGGATAGTTTGACCTTCTTCGGATCAAATGATCTTGAGAGCTTGTTATTATTGTTTAAATTGGAGAATTTTGTGATTATCAATGTAAGCTTACAAGAATATGTGAATGAATACTTATGATTGTTTAGCAGTTCTAGTATGTTCTATCTAAAGCAAAATTAAGATTTAGATCACTGTCTTTCTGGAAGCTAGGGTAAAAATAAACCTAAGCAAGATGCTAAACAAGTTGGATTAAATTATTAATTCCTAGTCTTGATTAAGCCAGGACAACGTTTAATTGGATTCTTAATCATTATATCTTGATACTAATAAGTACGATATAAATTTAGTTATGAGAACTGATATAAACCAAAAAAAAGGGGTTTGGTTAGCAATCTCATGTGAAGGATGGGAGTAATTGTCCAATTTCATTGATTTAGAATTATGTATATTCTATGAACTCCTTGATGGGACCTCTAGTCTTAATAACTTCTCTTGTGTATTGGGTTTTATTAAGAAGGGTCGTTCTAAGGTGATGAACCCAGGGGTTGGGAAAGACTACTCTTAAAGGGAGCGTCTTATGGTATAATTTAACTCAACGTATGTAACACTTTTTTTTATAAGTAGATCTTTTCAAGGCGGATTTAACGGTTGACAGTACAAGTCAACTGCAGGGTTGTACCTCCGAGAAGATTAGGATCTTCTCGAAGATACAACAATGCAGGTGACTTATGACGACACCCTTTGCATTGATAGTTAAGATTTACACCTTAAACTCGAACAGGTTACTCTGGGACCAATTAGGAATGTGGTCACGTTATAAGGCTGCCTAAGAGACTCAGGGTATCTTGACACACTGGTTTAACTAGGGTTGACCCAGTATGTCATCGTATCCCTAGTCCTTGGGAGCATCCATATAACGTTGTCACCTTACTAATCCATTCCCGAGTGATTAAGTTGGGATAGGAGGGACTGACAGAAGTCAGTATAAGACATTCTACATAACATAAGAATGGGGTGAAGGATGTATTCCAGATTGACGAGTATGCCGTTAAGGAATACGAGACATAAGCAGTATGTTTCAAATCTTTGGCCAAAGTATCGCAAGCTGCTGATTGCGTTTTCCTAAGTCACCTGGTCTAAGGGATGAGATGCCGATGAATAATGGTAACAATTATTCAGATAGGTTCCTTAGACAGAGAATTCTGAATCCCAGAATAGGGAAGAGAACCGCAAGAGTGGTGTGTTAAATAAAAATGCCAACTCTTATTACTCATGAATAGATCGGTAGATTACCGAGTCATGGAATGAATTGATCGGAGGTACTTCGATTCATTACAGCTGCATATGGTTATCTGTTATAAGAATGGTTATTTGATTTGTGAGTTCTAAATTACGTATTTAGAACCAGGATGCATTTATCAAAAAAAAAATGACTTGTTCTAATGTATAAAATGAGGATGTTACACTTATTACTTGCCATTTGTACTGTGGTATGCTATGATGATACAACAAACCGGCTGGGTGCATATGTTCTGCCTTAACACATTGACATTCAAGGCAATGTGTCACAAAATCAATAACATCCTTTTTCATTCCTTTCCAGACATATTGTTGTTTTATATTAGCAAGCATCTTAGTAATGCCACGGTGTCCAGAAAAATAGTGAATTGTGAAATTCAGCAAAAAATTTCTTTCTCAAATCATTAAGAAAAGGTACATAGACTCTGTTTTCAAATTGTAAGATTCCTTCTTTATCAAAATGAAAATCTTTATACCTCGAATCGTTAGAATCTGCAGCAAGTGCTGTTTTTACTTGTTGAAAGTAATAATTAGATTCCATAACACTTTTTACTTCATCCTTAAACTGAGTTCTAAGTGTTATAAGAGTAGAAATGTGCTTCCTAAGACTTAGAGCATCAGCCACTCTATTTTCTTTTCCTTTAATGTAACTTATGCCAAAATGATATTGAGACAAAAACTCTAACCACCTTCATTGTCTTGCATTCAGATTTGGCTCAGTGAAAATGTACTTCTACCCAAGATGATCAGTTTTCAACTCAAATGGTTTACCAAGCAGATAATGCCTCCAAACTTGAAGTACATGAACAATGACAACAAGCTCTAAATCATGTGGAGCATAATTCAACTCATGTAACTTAAGTTTTCTAATTTTCTATGCTATAACATGACCACATTATAATAAAATACCTCCTAGACCTTCACCGAATGCACGAGTTACCACCATAAAATCTCCATTAGGATCTGGTACTGCAAGAATAGGTGCTGAAGTTAACTATTCCTTCAAGGTTTTAAATGTAATTTCACATTTCTCACTCTAATCAAAAATTTTATCTTTCTTCTGTAAGGAAGTTATTGTTGTAGCTATCTTAGAAAAGTATTTTACAAAATTTCTATAGTAGCCAGCAAGTCCCATGAAGCTTCTAACTTCATGTACATTCTTTGGTGTAGGCAATTCCGTTATAGCTGTAATTTTTGAAGGATCTACAAAAATTCCATTTTTACTTATTACATGACCCAAATAGTGGAATTTTGTGTCATAGAATGAATATTTGGATAGCTTACCAAAAAACCGTCTATTTCTCAAAATTTCCAAAACTATTTTCAAATGCTCATGATGCTCCTCAATGCTTTTAGAATATATGATAATGTCATCCAAGAATACGAGCACAAATTTGTCCAAGTATTCTTGAAAGATATTATTCATTAAATTCATAAATTCCATAGGTGCATTAGTTAATCCAAAAGGTAAAACAATAAACTCATAATTTCCATACCTTGTTCTGAAAGATGTTTTATGAATAACCTCATCCTTAATTCACAGTTGATGATATCCAGATCAAAAATATATCTTAGAATATACTGATGCTCCACACATATGATCAAATAAATCATCAATCCTAGGAAGTTGATATCTATTCTTGATTGTTGCCTTGTTTAAAATTTTGTAATCAATGCACAATCTAAGTGTTCCATCTTTCTTTTTCACAAAGATCACTAGTGCTCCCCAAGGTGAAACACTTGGTCTAATCAAACCCTTAGACAAAAGTTTATGCAACTGAGCCTTAAGCTCTACTAATTCTATAGTAGTCATTTGATACAGTGCTTTAGAAATAGGTTCAGTTCCAGGCTTGATCTCAATCGTGAAATCTAAATACCTTTTGGGTGGAAGACCTGACAATTCTTCCAGAAATACATCATTGAAGTCTCGTAATAGTGGATATTGTTCCATAACATCGCTTCTCTCTTCGATTGATTCAGTAATTTTTACTGCATATAAGGTACATCCTTTGTTTTGGCCTTTTTAAGTGCATAGCTGACAGTTTTCTAATAGAAAATCTCACGTTTCACATCCTAAATCTCTATTGTTTTCTGCAGGTCATCTAAACAACTAATGTGTTTTTCAAAATAGTCCACTTTAGCCTTATGTTCTGCTAACCAATTAACACCTATGTTTACATCATAAGACCCTAAAGGTGTAACATAAAGATCAACCTTTGTGGAAAAGTTAGGAAAATCAAGGACTGCTCCAAAAATACACATACTAACCGTATGCAGAACATTATTACCATACTGTACAGTCCATGTTTTATCCATGTTTCCAACTTTTCTTTTTAATTTTGATGCTAATCTACTAGAAATAAAACATTTAGTAGCTCTGGTATCAAAAAGAATAGTTATTGGTAAACCAAATAACTTACCTAGAACTTCTATGGGTGTTGCCTATTTCTCAGCCTGCTTGTCAGCTACTGCAGCGTGTATCTTATGTTGCTGATTGTGATCATCCTTCTTCAAAGGAAATTGATTTGCGTAATGATCTTTTCCACAGTTATAACAGCCTCCTATAGGTCCCTTCCAAGTCTCAGGTTTAATTCTAGCCTTAGAGTTATCGTTCAGACCCCTATAGGACTTCTGTCCGTTATTACTGTTCTTGGCAAAGTTATTTCATGCATTACGAGCAAACTTGTTTGTTGTTGCTTTCCTATTTGTATTAGATGAAAAATTATGTTTCATTCCAAATTTCTTCCATGGTCCTTTCTTGGGTGCAAGAGAGGATGAAGAGGAGTTGGGATTCTTCTTCCTTACTTCCTCCTTATGAGCAAAAATTTCCTTTAATTTCTATTCCTGCCTTATGGATTTTTCAACAACCCCTTCCATCGTGGCTGGGCTGTGAACATCCACCTCTCCTCCTATAATGGGATTCAATCCCATAATGAATTTCCTTATCCTGCACTTCTCGTCAGTTTGGTATTAAGGCACATACTTAAGGAGTTTTCTAAATCACTCCCAATACTCAGTTACAGTTAGCTTTCCTTGGGCTAAGTTCTTAAATTCAGTCATTTTTTGATCATAGTAAAGTTGTGGCAGCCATTGTTACCTAAAGTAACCTTTAAATTGGTCCCATGAGATATTAGATTCATCAATTTTCAACTTATCCTTGCGGTTGTCCCACCACGAAGATGCTTCGTGAGAAATTTGATATGCTCCCCATATCGGCTTTGTTTCTTCTGAGAAATTTCTTATTGCAAGGTATTTCTCCATCTCACTAAGCTAGTTCTCAGCCCCATATCCTAATGTGGTGCCATAAAACTTGGGTGGAATTATCATTTTTATGTCATTAGTGAGTTCTGCTGCTAGCCTAGCCTTTTTGTTCTCAGGCTCCACAAGTATGTTAACATTGTTATTACCAACACCCACATTGGCGTTGTCCCCTGGAGGTGGCTGATTATTGTTATCAAATTCTTCTTCCTCCTCATTACCCATTACTTGTTGTTCAAGCACAACCAAATGATCTCTTGTATCCAATAGGGAAGCAAGGATCTCATCAAGTTTTTGGGTTGTTGCTACTCCTTCCTTAGTGGAGGGTTATTTGCAACGTTTCCTCTTGTTCTCACCATTTTCTGTTACAAGAAAATTTAAGTTTCATCAGATTTTGGACACAATAGGTCCAAGAGATGCAACCTTTAGCTCTAATACCAAGATGTAACATTCCCATTTTAAGACTTAAGAAATAAGGAATTTTTTTTATAGTGTTCACTATTCTAAATAAGGAATTATTTAGAACAAACATTCCATGCCAATTAAATTCAATGGATAAGCATATGCAGCTGTAATGACTTGGTGGTTCACCGATATATTCCTTCATTAACTCGGTAATCTAGCACTCTATTTATGTTATCTTATGTATTGAATACATATTGTATATTTCGTATACTTTGTCATCCTACCCTACACCGGGTACTGAGTGATCTGTTTAAAGAACATGTCTGAATATCTGCTACCAATATTCATCTGATATCATGTTGTTTTAAACTTGGTGACATAGAATAACGCAACCAATAGTTTGGAATACTTTGGCCAAATATTTATAACATTCTGTGTATGTCATTATTCCTAGATGACATACTCGTCATTTTGGAATGCGTCCTTCACCTCACTCTTCTATTATCATGATTGGTCTTTACTGACTACCATCAGTCCACTTGTTCCAGGTTTTACCCTAGCCCTAGATAGAAACATAACCTATTATAGGAAGATACTCACAAAGGCTTAGGGTAGATGGGCATACTCGTTTGACCTAAGTCATCCGAAAGTGCAACCGTACCCTGATCCTTTGGAAGCTAATTCCTATCCTAAATATGCTCCTATCTAGACCTAGAGAGAAAATAGGTTCAAGTTTGAGTTCCCGATGAGTGTAGATCTAGATGATCAATGTATAAGGGTGATGCCACATGTCAACTACAACGTTGTATTCTCGAGAAGACCCAAGCCTTATCAAAAGTACAGCCCTGCAGTTGGCGTGTGCCAAAATCCTAGAAAAACTACCTCATCGAGATGTACATACCCCCAAGGAGATTGTTAATACATTGTTAGTTTGGATTATAACTTGATTACAACAACCCTGCAAAACCCTAATCCAACGCTTAATAAGTTATTTCCTAAATTTTCCTCATTTATCCCATTAAGAACTTCGTTATTTTCATGGTTGCTTTTAATATTTGATCACATAGTTAAATTTTCAATTAACCATAACTATACAACGTTATAATATGTCTTATTTAAAAAGTACAATAAATTTTTAGAAAAGGTCAACGCCCGAACATATATCCAATATAAAGTAGACTTCATAGAAAATGAATTCTAATAATTTGTAATCACATTAACATACATTTTTGGTTTATATTCAATTAATAAAGATAAAGAGTCTTTATCTACATGTTAAGTGTTAGGGTATATCCTACCCAGTATCCACATTTCTTAATGTATGTTCAACACACATTACATTACCATATAATATAGTTTAGATAAGAACATCATATTCTGCAACTTAACGAGTTGCATCTTAATTAGGGAAATTGAACTAAATCCCTTTATCCAACTTATTAAAGGATAACCAATTAAGCATATAAATAATATGAAGAATATCAACAATATAGAATCCATATCTTCCATACAAGTACAAAATAATTTACACAACCAATACAGGTAAACTCTCAAATTTTAATTCATCTTTATAACTTATACGTTTACAAGACTTATGCATTTAGGCATACTGCATAACAACTGTCTTCATTATAAAAGAATACTACTTTTATTTTTTGTTACAATCTTAAGAATGAATCAAAATTATTCACAAGGAATTATATTTAATTCAGCCAATGCATCATATAAGTTTTGCCTTCTTTTATCACTTACAAAGTCCATCTGCAAAAATTGCTAGCACGGGTCAGTTCAGTGAACTAAGCATGATAAGCACTACATTAAAATGAAGTGCATTCCACTAATTGTTCCATTAAAATAACTCTGATTTAATGAAACAGTTATTACATCATGAATATCAATATAAGTAGTAGAAAATGGAAAAGAAGTACATTTAACCAGTTTGAATTCACTTCCAAGATAAGAACAAAATATAATCCACAACATCTGCCCTCCAGAATTAAAGTTTAATTGATCCTATCAATTATCCTTAAGCAACAACAGATCAGAAAAACTCATTGTTCCCAATTCTATCATAATAGAATACAACATTTATCTTTTCTTTAAGCCAAAGTAAGGGTTTACAACATGGTTCTCATTAGGATGATTCATCTAACTCATACACAAAAGAAGAAGAAGAACCATTACAAACTATGTCGAAACACAAAACATCTGGAAAAAAGAAACAAATTCATAACATGAATTAACTGTTTCATTTATAGGAAAACTACCTTAAAATTCAACATTTAAGATATTCATCAGAACATAATCCCCTTTCAATCCCTGAAGGAATATAAAATCAAACAATCTGCTAACAATTTTACATTTTCTGTTCAACAAAACTGAAACATCTAACCTCTTCCTACATCACTTCAACGAATGATATGACAAGGAAGACCAAAAAAACGTAACCAAATCTCCAATTCATAAAAGAATCAAAAATAGAAGGGCTCAATCTAAGAACTTATCCCAACAACATAAAAAAGGAATCTTATCAGAATTTGATTCAAACCTTAAATCATTCACTACACTTAACAAAAAATTCCCTTTTCTAATCCAAACCATAAGCTCATACACTAGTTCCCAGAAGAGAGAACAAAACCAACTCAAGGTAAGAAGAAAACATACTGCAAGTCTCCCTTAAAATCTTTACCTTCAATAAAGCATGAGTTCTCATTTCATTTCAGAACAAATACATAGTAAAGTTCAAAAACAACATACTGTCCTAAATGAATCGAAATTTATTTTCTCTATAAAAAGAATAAGGGATCATTTACTAAATCCAATCAAGAAATAGAAAATTCTGAACAGAAAACTAACAATTATAAATTACCCATGAGCTTAATAAAGACGGTAACTTCATTACAAAGAGTAAGCGGTTCGTGGTTTCAAGAAAGCCATATCCAAACAAAAACTATCTCATATTCATGTTTCCAATAGAGGATACAATGTTTCAAACAAAACAATCAACCTGAGATGCGGGTTTCCTCAAACAAGAGGGGAAAATACTATCCCACATTAAATGCCAGTGCCTTCTCAGAAAATACAAAACAGATCCATAAGAGGAGTTCCAATTCCATTATCTTAAGAAAATGTTTCCAGTTAAATCTCCAAAAGATATTTAAACAACTCGATTAAACTACTCTTCTAGATTTCCTTTAAGTAAGTAGTTCGAATTAATAGAGTTATGAGCTTTAATATTTTTAAGAAATTAAAAACCCAACTCAAATACTAAAACCAAATCGAGCATGTCGATAATACTACCAGTTCAGAACTCAAAAGTACAAAATCTGAGCACAATGTCGAACACAAGCTTTTCACAAAGGTTCAGGACTACTCAAGAAAATATTCGCAGGTTCAAGGAGACAACAAGTTCCCATTCTAGTTAATATCTTATTAAAGAAAACTCAAAAATACCATAATAGAACCGACACATCATCCCAGCTACAAATTTCAAACACAAAGTACCAAATTACATGTACATTATCGAATCACAAGGTCTCAAACATGAGCTCAGATATGCACAAGTATATTAATATGAGGTAGTATACTATACAAATACCTATTAATAGTTTAGAATAGAAGAGGGCTTCCATTATCTATTTACATCTTATCAAAAGCCCTATTTCCAACTCCAACGATACACAAGTTTCTCACCAAAGTTTGAAACCATAAAAGTAATAAAATATGAGTGTTGTATACAATATGAACTCCCATTAATAGTCCTGAATAATATAGGAATAAACATGAGTACAGAGTTACATACGGAATTCAAACAACAGTCCACATTATCATAAGAAAATAAAACACAAGCACCAAGCTATATACGGCCTTCAAAAACAGTCCAAGATTATCCAAGATTCCAAACACGGTAACACGGTAAAAAGAACCTCCATCACCAGTTTTCATCAAACACAAAACCAAAAATAAGATCCAAACCAAATATGAGCTCGATTGTAAGCTCAAGATCAAACAAAACACAAACTCCAACAATATCAGACGAAACTCAAAGTTCCCAAAAAAATAGAACCATATTTAAATAGCAAGGAAGGTCATTTAAAACATAACACTTCAATTACCAGTTCCAAAATGACAAGAAGAGTTACAAAAATACGTTTTGTATGCATTTTTTAAAAACAGAACTAACACAAGGTAAGTTTCCAAACTTAATGTTATTTTGCTAAGGATTTTGTATCGAAATTTCCAGAGATTTATAAAACCCAGCAAGTAAATAACCAGATAAAAGATGCAAGCCAAGAATCTCAAAAGAGAAGACTTGTTTTAGTGAAACATTTAGAAGAAATCAAGAGATCTTAAAGATTAGAGTCTATCATGCCTGATAGTGCTTCTGTCAAATCGAAGGATACTTCTAGCCGATATTTTAACTCCTTTTCTTCTCCATGAAAGATCAAAAAACAAATAACTTTCCTCAGAATGCCTCATATACCTTCCCATGATCAAAAATAGATCAGGTGAGTTAAAAATAGCAAAGAAGTGCAAGTTAAACTGCTGGTTCAATCAACTAGTTCGCTTTATGCAGAGTAAAATATGGAAAGCATGCAAAAACCAACAACCTCCTACAAATCCACCTTCCAAGTTTCCTAGACATTTTGTGAACAAAAAATGAGACCAATAAATTCAGTTAATTCCAATTTTCCTGCTTATCTTTCCTTTCCATCGCCTCCCAAGTCTGGTGAATTCCAATTCACATTTAACATGCAATTCCATCTTTAGTGAAACTTCCACATAAGCCTCCGCCAAGTCAACTAGCCCCTGCCAAAACTGGCAGTACTTTATTCCTTAAAAACCTTATCAACTTAAATGCCATTGGAACCATTTCCTTTAATGCATACAACCCATTAGGTTCCCATTAAAATAGCTTAGGATAGATCCTTAAACTCGAGTTAGTTTAAAATTAATCACCCTAGTCCTTACACATTACCTTGAGTAGTTTCCACATAGGTTAGATTAATTCACAACCTAATAGTTTTAGGCATTAGGTTAGATCATCACATAATCTTATAGCATTAGGTTTTAGGTTAAATTAAATAGCCTAGTAACCTCTCCATAATCCTTTAGCAAAAAGCTTAGGTTAGGATAAAAATTCAATTAAGTAACATAGCTAGGTAGTATATATATATATTCTTACCCAACTTAGGATTCCGTAGGTTAATCCTTTAGATTTAGGATTTTGAATCCTTCATATGCCATGAACAGACTGTATTTCATTTACGTCAGCAATGTCCTACCATGATTGATCTCTAAAGACCCAAGCACAACATACAACTAAATAAAAACACGTTCACACAAAATATAAGAACTTGTTACAACAAAGTTCAGTCCGATATGTACCTCAATTTTATTAAATGTCAATTTACCCTTCATTCAACTGAGCAGATTTAAAACATTCCTTGGATCACTGAAATTGATCCAAGGATGAGTCAGATAAGGAGATAAGTTTGCAACTCTTAAACCATATTACAACTCATCTAAAAGAAGTGAAAATGGATTCAAGGAAGCCATTTTATTTCATTCTAATGATCTTAAGAGAAGAAAATATTTATCCATATCAAGCATGATCTCCATCAATCAAAAGAACACATCTTTAAAAGAAGATCACATGTCAACACTTGAAATGCAGAAGAGGGATATAACAATTGTCGAGGGTGTTACAAATTTGTCAGGTAGCCATACCTATGTTGCTGGATGGTTCTGTGAGAGGCGAAACGGTCAAAGATGGTCAAAGATGAATGTCTACTTATGATGCTCTATCCTTTTGATGATAGTTATGCATTTATGTTACCACGGGTAAATACAAGTTTTATTTCCTCGTTCTAGTTTTCTAAGCTGACCCCATGCCACTAATCCTGTTGATAGACTTAGCTATGGGTAATGGGGATATGAAGCCTATAAATGTATTACGTTTTCCTCGTAATTTTTACTTCTATTGTCATGGACAATCAAATTATCGATTTTACGATCATGACATCAAGGCACTGGGTTCACCATCCAGTGGAATGAGGATAAATTTACCATGTCTCTCGGCATAATATCATGTCTTACATGTCATAGTGTGAATCATCGAAGAAGAGTGTCATTCGAGTAAGCAGGTTCGTCATTCTGGAATGTAAATCCCTAGGGAATATTCTCATCTGGAGGAGTTACACAATACTCCTAGAGGGTTGTACACACTACTTGAGATAATAGGTGAGGTTGGCAAATTGGTTACACCATAGCTTGGCCCTTGATGAATTAATTTCGAGGTCGATGTACACTACTTATTGGATCATGCTTATAATTCGTACAACTACATGCAGTGCATTGAATTCATTAGTCAAGGTTTGACATCTTATGAAATCTAAGGGATATGGTATTAGCCTTACTAGTAAAATAGTTTCCCATTTTCATTATTTGTAGGCATTATTCGGAGTTTGGTCTCAACAATAACAGGGTATTTGCAAAAATATTTTCTCTATTCAAGAATACAGTGCTATCGGGTTTGTATTGAGGGGTCTATGAATTTTTTGGGGGTGTATGTAATAAAATAATATCAAAAACCTATGTTGTTCATCATGATTAACAATTCCTCGGTCACCTAAGGAGTGATCGGTAAAATAAAATGTATAGTGTTTTTTTTAGGGTTAATTTTCATGATCTAGGGTGTTTCCTAAAATGAGTGCAGTTATTTGTGTGAAGGTTTTGGGATTTATGAGGTGTTCAAAAGCTTTGTGACAGTCATCATCCCATTTAAAGGAGACATCCTTGTTGAGAAGATGATGAAATGGCTGACAGTCGATCAGATTTTTGTGAAATGAAATCTCGACAAATCGACATATTTTACCTTGTAGGTTACGGAGCTCAAAACCCCAATCAAGATTAGTGGGTGGAGGCATTTTGAGACATGGAACATCTTGACACTTTAGCATAGGTCAACATCCTCTATACCAGGTAAGGAAACCCAATAAATCCTAGGAGATTTTTTGAGAGAACATCTCCAAAGAACACATTTCTTAGGTTGAAGGTGAACACAATAGTTAATGAGGTACTTCAAAGATGGTTTTTAAGACGACAAGGTTCTCAAGCAAGCGTTTAGATTTCAACAATGTTGAGATCATCTATGTAATCTTCCAATATACATGCATGATATCATGGAAGATGTAAGTCATAGCCCGCTGATATGTAGCACTAGTATTTTTAAGGCCAGAAAGCATGAATCAATAGCCAGAAGGTCCCCCAAGGGATTTGAATGTGGTTTTCCATGTTGATATTAACATGGGGTCAAAACTAAGATTTGGTTATAACCCAAGAAACCATCCATGAGTGTAACATCTTTTGACCAGTGGTAAGGTCAACCAGTTGAAGGTCAATACTCCTTGTAAAATTGAAAATAGTATTTTGGGGGGTAATCTAGGTTGAGGTTTAGAATTTTATGTGTAAATGAGGAGACCCCTTGTTGCCTTAGTGATGGGGATAATGTTAGAAATACATTGAGAATAATCAATGGGTAAGATGAAGGAAACAGAAAGAAGGCACTGAAGTTCTTCTTTGTCCAGATTAGTAATGTGAGGGTGCATTTTCCTCAGCTTTTGTTTTACGGGTTTGGCATCGAGAATGGATACAATATTGTGGACCACTATGGTGGGGTCAATACCAAGCATGTCTATGTAAGACCAAGAAAAATCATGGTTATGATCTGTGTGAGAAAAGAAGTGATCTCTTTCCTATTGAATATGTCAAGTATCTAAAGATTGTTGATCTTTAGATCATGTACCCCCGGATCGTCCTGAGTTTGTATGTTGATTTTGATAGTTGATTCGTTCAACATGGTTTGCATCTCTCAAGATGGTGGGAACCAATGAATATATGAGATTCTGAACCAAGGTAGGTGAGTATCCTATTCATCATCCTGACATTGAAGCGATATTAATAGCAGGTGTATAATCATCTAATCATTAAAAGGATATAGGAAGGGAAGAGAATGCAGGGAGCCTCGCCCTCACGTTGATAAGTCGGTGATACACCAGAAAAGGAAATGGTGTTTATGAAAATCCAACTGCTAGGAGGGATGGATTCTGGATCCATCAATTGGAGTCAGGATGGATAGATGCAACATAAAGCAAAGGAATGTCACACATGAACACCGACTATCAACCCATTAAACATGGGCTCTCAAAATCTGCTATAGTACATCAGAAGTATGAAAAATACACCCTTGGTATTGATGAGAGGCAAGAAGAGATAATAAAATAAGGAATGATGAACAAAATGACATCACAAAACATATTCAAAAAGGCCTTGCTCCATGAGTTCAAATAGTATATCATCACCCTGGTCAAGAGATAAGCAAAATGCCATGTAAAGAGCTAAGAGAGAAAGGCTTAAGCATCCACATTTTACCTAAGGAAGAAAGAGAGAAGGGTGGTTAGGAGAGAAAAAATTACCAAGGTGTTAAATGATAATATGTCCCTCCTTTACAATATATTAGATGAGAATCAAGAGAAGGATTCTCCTAGTACAGTGATCAAGAATTCGAATCCTGCTTGGTAACCACCCAAAATATGTATTACAATCCACCTACTCCAACTCACTCCAGAAAAAGTATTGACTAAAATCCATCTGTAACAATAAGTGGTAGCTTCACTGCAAGGCCCATGCCTCCATGTGATGTTCCTCTGATAGGCAATAAAGTAGTCCCATTCTTCATCATGGCGGTAGGTGGGTCCAGACTTGATAACCTCAAAAATGGTGGAATGAGATCATTAATGGTGGAAGGTGAGTAGCAGGCATCACGAGATCTTCCAAAAGTCCTTTCCCGCTCAATTCTTGGAGGCTCCTGGTCGAAAGATATGGTCATCTTAAGGTGCTTTAGGCATGTTGGGGTCATATTTGTGCAAGCTCCACGTGGCAGCCCCGTGAATCGTTAATATTTCACCCCCCCTTTTACTCTTGAAGTTATGCTGAAGAGACATGTGGCATCATCTGTGGGCATGCTTGTTTCCTTTATGTTATACCTGGAGTCCCTCCTGTTGGCAGAAGTGTTGTGACTGAGTCGAGACATGTGGAGAGAAAAAAATCATTTGGAGACTCCCCTTCTATTCTTCCTTCTTGAAGATGCACCAAGGTAAGCACACGGAGGCTTTTGCATGCTCTTCTTTACTTAGCCGATTCAATGACTGGATCTATCCCTTTTGACTTCGGGTAATGCAGAATTGGAGGGAACACGCGCTCATTTGGGGATTGCCTCTAGATTTTAACCTTGAAGATACGCCGAGCTGACACGTGCAGGATTCTGCTGGCCTGTCCTAAGCTTGGACATTTTCAACAACTGGTGTCCCCTTTTGGAACTCGGACACATGACACCTTGGACACATAGAGGGCTGGCGCAATTTCTGGGGTCTCTCTTTGGGGCGCAAATTTTGAATTTGCATCTCCGATGAGGCACGTCCCAAGGCACCTTCCGTAGGCCTGTTCTATATTTGAAAAGTCTTTTTGGCTAGGTAGTCCCTTCTGTTTGAAGAAGAATTTATTGTTTCAAACCCAGGTACATGTGGAGGCTTCTGTTGCCCTGAGAATTTTCAAGTACAGAGTTCTTCTCTTCTTTTCTGACCTAGGAAACATGGAAGCTTCAAGCTCATTTAGGGATTGTCCCTTGGGTCTCACTTTTATGCGGTTTCGTCGATGTGGTACGTGGAGGCTTCTGCCGACCCTCTTATACTTAGTCGATTAAACGGATAGCTCTGTCCCTTTTCTGCCCATTTAGGAGCAACTCGTCGGACCTTAGACACGTGAAAGCTCCACACACATTTGGAGACCCTATTTGGATCCTAACCTTCTAGAGGAAAATGCACCAATTGGACACATGGAGAGCTGGCACTACTGTTTGGGTGCCTACCTCTAGATTTTTCCTTTGATAGATGCACCGATATGATGTGTGGAGGCTTTATTTCAGCCCTTCTTTACTTAGTGCTCAATTCAAGCTAGATCAGCCTCGAGTTAAGCAATACCTGTAGACACCAAATTCGTGTCTTACGACCCCTTGTGACCCGCATCCCATTTCGCAACCTAACCTCATTACCTAAACCTTACACAATTATTTATTAATTACCTTGTAATTGATAAATCCCCATCACCTCACCTGCCACCTCATTTTGCCACCTCATCATGACCTAGCCCTAATCCTAAACTAACCTAATTAAAACCTAAAACTTGGTCTACACCTACACCCATAACTAATGACCCCTTTCTCGCACCCAAAACTGACCTTCTAGTCACTTGACCAAGCCCGCAACTGATCTCTCGGGAGAAAAGCAGGGAAGGTGGGCTATTTTACTAAAAATAGCCTACTTTTTCCTTACCGATGCCGGTTCCTACTCGACCGCCGTCGGTTACGCAACCGCCATCGGTTCCCTGTAAATGGGCTCCCCAAACCAAAACAACGGATCGAAATTTCATTTTGGATCAAAGGAAAGGATTTTTGAATCAACAGAGATCATTGGGAGCGAGGAACAGAGTCCAGATCTTCACTTGACCAAGCAGAGACGAGTGGAAATACCAGAAGTGTTTACAGCAAAGGAGATCAGCTTGCATCTTCGTCAAAACCAGTAAGTCACATCTTGCATGTCCTCTGTTATAACATTTCTTATGCTTCTTTGAATCACAGTCCTCCTAAATCCATCCCTGAATCCACTACCCAACGTGCATATTACATCTAACTATCATTCATCTACCTCTCATCACCTTATTTCCTAATACCACCTATATACAGCCTTACAAACAACACAACTACCCCATAAAGCGACCAACCTATAGATCCTATAACCCACCGGTATCGGTTATCAGTAACCGGCATTGGTTATCAGTAACCGGCATCGGTTCCTCTGATCAAAACCAGAAAACCAGCCTTTCCCCTACCCAGTTCAACGAAGCAACTTAATTGATATTTTACAGTCTTTTGTGTTAATTCATATTAGCAGGGAAACTGACCACCTTCGAAAGGAAGTTTTATATTTCCTGGGCCCAAGGTAGTTTCCTCATTTATTGTTTAATCAAAATCTTGTGTTCTTGTGTTCTTATTTGCAGGTAGTCCTTCCAAGACAAAAAGGAGTTCTTCACAATCAGCCTGATCTTTCTCTACGGTACGCGCACACCATTTCGACATTCTACAGGTATTCCTCCTAGCCCCTAACCTTATCTGTTTCTAAAAGGAACGAAACATTCCGAGTGAAACATTTTGGCACGCCCGGTGGGACCCATTTTGGGTTTCTGTTTCATCTTGTTTATGCTTTCATTTTAGGAAGCATACTTGCTGATTTGCTGCTTCTAAAGATATTCACAAGGTATTTTATTATTCTGGTAAAGAATTTGTCTTTGCTTTCCTCAGTTTCGCATTAGTGAAAGTCATCTCTCTTGCTTCATCGAACATAATTTTCGATTTGGGTTTAAAACACATGCATTGCATTCCTGCTTGTTGTTTTTCAATTCTAGTGAACATAGATTAAGTAACAGGTCGTACACGTGGGGGTGATATCCACGGTATTGATAAGAAATTAATCTTACATTCACTGCACAACACATACCGAATCACTTCACAATTAACACAACAGCTCAAACATCCCCCCTTTTTTTCCGCAGTATTCCTCCGCCCGATTGAGGTAACCTTATAAGCCAAAATAAACTTGAAATTTCCCCTAAGTCTCTTGTTTAGGATTCTGACATCATTCTACGTCTAAAGGCATAAGCCCACGATAATTAAAATTAACCCTAGGGTTAATCTCTGGATTTACGTGTGCATCTTGCTTGTTTTTAGTTCTGTTTTCTTTCTCATACTCTGTCTTCTGTGATCAATAATTGGACAAGTATACTAAACATTGTTAAAAATCAAATTAGCAGCCTTTTTATATCTTGTTAGCCCAGAATTCTTACACCGACATCGGTTACCTGACCGACGTCGGCTATAGTATAACCGACATCGGTTACTAGACCGATATCGGTTACTGTCTTTTCCAATTCCTGACAAACCAGCAACCTACCAATTTTACCATTCTAAGGCTGTTTCTATTCCTGATAGATTGAAACCTTACTGTGAACTTCTGTCCATGGTTGTTATCACTCGAAAGCAAGCTGCCACCATGGTTTCACATGCTTGCTCTGTTTCTTTGCCTGAATCACCCCCTTCACATTCTGTGGGGAATCCTATGGATACCAGTGAGGTTCTTAAAATTCCTGTGGGAGATAAGGACTTTGCCAAGTTTCTAGATGCTAATTCTAGCGCTGTACAATACTATTTGTCTCATACCCCTGACCGTACGCCTGATGGTCAGCTCCTTGTGGGTATGCCTATTAGTATAGCTGCTCATTTAGCTCCCACTCCGCCTGATAATACTGCCTTGCTTCCTGCATCTCTAGCCCCGTCTCCCAATCCGACGGCTTCAGAGGTTCATACGACTCAGATTAGCTTTCCTTTGGTTAATCTTGGACCCCACATATCATTACCACCAACTGCCCCTACCTCATCTCTCTTGCAGACTGCTCCATTCATGACTTGCTCTCTGCCACCTATCCACACGAGCTTTCCTTCTCAAGCTCCACCTAACTTTTCATTCCCATACACGTATCCAGTAACCTCAACATCCTATATGGGACATCCCTATTCGGTCGCCTCAACATATTCATCCTCCACACCTTATCAACACTTAACCCCACCAGTGTCTAGTGGTGGCCCTTGGCCCAATTTGCCTCCGTTTACCACAACCACACCATCATCTCATCCAACCACTGATTTAATTAAACAAATGATGGACAAAATGCAAAACTTGGAGGCTTCTGTTTCAGGAAGTCGTAGTGCCTTGACATACGAGCAAGTTTGTCAGGGAGCCCATTCACCCTTCTGTCCCCCTTCATTCATATCCTCCTCAATGGGAGTTGCCGAAATTTACTCGTTTTAATAGTAAAGAGGATCCTCAACAACACTTGCGATCATTTAGACATGCTTGTTATTTGATTGCCCATGATGATGCCTTGTTACTCCGCACATTTCCCATGTCCTGATCAGGACCCGCCTTGGAGTGGTACAGTGCTTTAACCCAGCACTCAATCTTCTCTTTTAACCAACTAGCCCAATCTTTCTTGGATCATTTCTCCATTAACATTTCTAAGAAAGTATCTATCACCGACCTTTATGCCATCCAACAATTCGAAGACGAATCTATCACAGATTTCGTTGGACGATGGCGGGGCCTTATCAACCAACTTACATATGCCTTGCCTCAGACTGAACTTATCGAACTTTTCACCAGCGGGCATGTGCTAAGCACATTTCTCCTACTCTTCAAATTCAAACTTTCCGCTACATTCGACGAGGCCTTTACCATGGCTCGGAAACTAGAAATTCGAGCCTTAGAGAAGAGAAATTGCGGTTGCGTAACAAAAACTCCACTTTCCGAACTCCTGATTCTACCAATAAACCAAATACCGCCACTCCTCACACATCCACTTCTTCTAAATCAAAAGGAGCTGTCCACGCGGTGATGGTCAAATCCCAACCACCGTCTAATACCCCGCCGAAAACCACTTATAAGTATAAAGCAGAACCCATCAACTACACTCCCTTGGGAGAAACATATGGTGTGATATTGGAAAAATTGCTCAAAGCAGGAGCCATTACCTTACCTCCTGTTAAACCTCATATCCGGGTTTGATTCCACTCGCGCCATACCTTCCTGGTACAAAGAAAATGACTTTTGTAACTTTCCACCTGCGTGAAGGGACACAGTCATGAGAACTGCAAGATGTTGAAAAACATAGTGCAGGAAATGGTTGATGCGGGGGATATAACCCTCGATAATCCTAATGCCCCTGCCAACCGAAATTTGAAAATCTTTAACAAACCATTCCCGAATCACTCGTCCAACAGTAACGTAAACCAGGATATCTTAACCGAGGAGAGTGTTCATGAGATCCATGCAGTCTTCGACTCCCAGCCAAAAGCCTCTATCGAGAAAATTTTGAATCAAACCTCTCCACTAACACAGGAGTGCGAACCTCCTTCACCACCATCAAGCCAAAGTGAAATCATTCCTTTACCCATAAAAGAGTTAACTGCCCAGACTTCTCTTCTCATCAATGAGTCTGCTTACACCACATCCCTACAAGAATGCGAACGGATGTTATCTAATTTATCTATTTCCCAAACGTCCCCTTCTACCACTCTTGCTGCACAAGAGGAAGGCTCGCCACTCCTTTTGACATCCTTAGACGAGAAATATCTTACACCAACATCACCACATTCTTTAAACATGAAAGATCCCCTCAAACACACTCTCCTACCTATTAGTCCCTCATCACCTAAATCTTTTCAACGACCAGTCGACCTCTTAACATCTATTGATACAGTGCCTCATCTACCCCCTGTATCACACCCACAGTGGACTGGAATTACAACCCGTCTTTCTTCCGTACAAAAGTTCATATTCACACGTGAGGACTGTCATTCCACAGAAGATAGACAGGCCCTATGGGAATGTTTGAGTACCCCTTATTCTACTCAAATGCAAATGACCGATCCTGATGTCTCCACCATATACCCGAAGTGTTTACAGAAGCTTAAAATGCCCATGTTCTTACCTTCACCCCCCTCACCTCTACCAAATGCCCCGTCCACTTCTATCAACTTAACCAGATCTTCCCCTACGCTTGGGACCTCACCAATGCCCAGTATAACGCACCCGCCTAAGCGACTCGATTTACCCAAAAATAAATCCTCCCCGCCACCTAGGAGACAAACTCAATCCGTACCCCTATCACAATCAAAACCCTCATCGTCACACCCACCTTCCATATTGGGACCTCATCCCTCCACCTTACATCAATATATCATACCTCCTGCGTTTTCTTCAAAACAACCTACGCCTTCTTCACCTATACAGAGATCCCAGGGTATAGCAACACCGTCACTCCGCGTATCCTGTCCACCTATCAACCCGAAACAAATTCCATCATCAAAAGATTTGTTTTCGGTCACTCCTATTTCCCCGTGGTTGTTTTCTGATACCACATCATCTGTGGCCTCATCATCCAATATAGATTCTGTGCCAAAGAAACCACGTTTAGTGAAAAACACGTGTCAACACCCCTCAGCTAAACCACCACCCGTACGAACCAACCACGCCCAAACATTAACAAAACCCGCACAACCAATACCCTCATCCTCCTCTGATTTTGACCCACTCAAAGGATCTTACGCCAAAATCCTTGCTATGTTGGTGGAGAATGTGACCATTTCCCTACCCCCACTTAGACCTTATGACCCGTCTAAACCTCGACCTATAGGTTATGATGAGTCTAAAATCTGCGCCTATCACTGCACACCAGGACATGATGTGGAGGGATGTAAAGCTTTAAAAACCATCCTTCGTCAGTCACCTCTCCCAGATAGAAAGGTTAAGGAAGATAACTTACGAAGGGAGAGACCTTTAGCTTCAATTCCCTCTACTATATCATCTGTCCCCTCCTCACCAAGATCTATCATTATTACAACCCCACCTCTTGAAAACCATGATTTATCCCAACCATCTTCCTCATCTCAGGTCTACGAGATTAATATGATTAGTGTCGCTACTCGAGGGCAGAAAAAAAATGGGAAAGCGAAAGAAAACACACCTGCAGCATCTCTTTCTCTGTCAAACATCCCAATTGCACCACCACCTAAAGTGGTTATTCGCGGACCCGCCTATCCCGTCTCTAATGGCATTGCCCACCGAACTATGATCAAACAACTTCATCAATCGCCCGTAAAAATGACACTGTATGATCTCATTCAGACTTCTGAATCTCATCGACAAGCTCTCATTGAAATTCTTCAAGGGATCGAGGTCTTACCCAATGAAACCCTGCCTATTGCCTCCATTCTAACACCCAATCATGTTGCTTCACTCACCAAACAACCCACTGCACCCACCACTTCCGTCTCTGTGCAGCAAGCCGCTGCTGTCAGTTTCTCCGAAGACGAAATTATCGATTTTGGTACAGAAGATCCTAACCCTGCCCTGTTCATCTCAGCTTACGTCCGGGACATTCGTGTACGTCGTGTTATGATTGACGGGGGTGCTAGCCTAAACATCATCTCTTCAAAAGCTTTTCAACAAATGAATATCCCTTCTAGCTACATGTGTGCCAACCCCATCATGTTGCGGTCATTCAATGACGCTATTACCTCTACCTTAGGCACCGTGATCCTCAACATTCGGGTAGGACCACGTACTTTACCCGAACTCTTCTATGTCCTTGAGGGAGGGTTCCAAATATAATATATTTGCTGGGGTCGTCCTTGGATCCGGGCCATGGGATGCGTTCCCTCAACATTACATAGATGCATAAAATTTGAGTACGAGGGAAGTCCTACACTGTAAAATCTGATCCTCCCCCCTTTAAAACCTGCAATATGTTATACCGCCCGTACGATGTGCTTATACCAATCAAGACCACCCATACATTCAACCCAACCCATCCTCTTCAAATGTACCTCAACCATCCACCTCAAGCCGCACCTAACGCCTTCCAACTGATGAAACCACCGTCGCAAAAACCACTTCCCTTCCCGCAGCTAACATCCCAACCTCCGACCCCCTTAGTAGATGTTTTTCAATGCCTTATGCTGGGGGAAGTAGTACCGCCTAATAAAGTTAGTTCTCCCTACCAAGGCGAGAGTACGGACAATTAACTGCCCATCCCACCTTACGACAGTCACGTGGGGGAGGCTAAAAATCTCTTACGTGACCACCCCATTGCCGCACTAACCTAACGTGATGGGGGTGTTGAGCATTCCTCCATTACCCCAAAAATCTCTTTGTGTGGTTCCCTTCCAACTCCGATTTTCAATATTGGACAAATCATCGTTTTCGACCTCACCTTCTTGACTCACTGTGCTTGGAAAGGATTGGTTTTCGGTTATTTACGAAGCAATGGCCGACATAATCCACCCCAACCTACAAACCCAAAACCCACTCCACTTAAAAACAAACCCCCCCCACCAAAACTCCTACCGACCCAAACAAAGCCCAACAATCTACCCAAGAGCCATCCAACCCAAATCGCCCATAAACCAACCCCATACCCACACCCCACCCCGAACCAACACCCAAACCCACCGCATACACCAGGACTGATGTGGAGGGATGTAAAGCTTGTAAAAAACCTCCTTCGTCAGGCACCGCTCCCAGATAGAAAGGTTAATGGAAGTACTACGAAGGAGAGACCTTTAGCTTCATTCCCTCTCTATACTCAGACTGTCCCCTCCTCACCAAGATCTATCATTCTTACAAGGTACCCCACCTCTTGAAAACCATGATTTATCCCAACCATTTCCTCATCTCAGGTCTACGAGAATTAATATGATTAGTGTCGCTACTCGAGGGCAGAAAAAAAATGGGAAAGCGAAGAAAACACACGGCAAGCACTCTTTCTCTGTACACATCCCAATTGCACCACACCTAATTGTTATTCGCGGACGCGAAACGCCTATCCGTCTCTAATGGCATTGCCCACCGAACTATGATCAAACAACTTCATCAATCGCCCGTAATAAAATGACACTGTATGATCTCATTCAGACTTCTGAATCTCATCGACAAGCTCTCATTGAAATTCTTCAAGGGATCGAGGTCTTACCCAATGAAACCCTGCCTATTGCCTCCATTCTAACACCCCAATCAGTGTGCTTCACTCACCAAACAACCCACTGCACCCACCACTTCCGTCTCTGTGCAGCAAGCCGCTGCTGTCAGTTTCTCCGAAGACGAAATTATCGATTTTGGTACAGAAGATCCTAACCCTGCCCTGTTCATCTCAGCTTACGTCCGGGACATTCGTGCACGTCTTGTTATGATTGACGGGGTGCTAGCCTAAACATCATCTCTTCAAAAGCTTTTCAACAAATGAATATCCCTTCTAGCTACATGTGTGCCAACCCCATCATGTTGCGGTCATTCAATGACGCTATTACCTCTACCTTAGGCCACCGTGATCCTCAACATTCGGGTAGGACCACGTACTTTACCCGAACTCTTCTATGTCCTTGAGGGAGAGTTCCAATATAATATATTGCTGGGTCGTCCTTGGATCCGGGCCATGGGATGCGTTCCCTCAACATTACATAGATGCATAAAATTTGAGTACGAGGGGAAGTCCTACACCGTATAAAAGCTGATCCTCCCCCCTTTAAAACCTGCAATATGTTATACCGCCCTAACGATGTGCTCTATACCAATCAAGACACCCATACATTCAACCCAACCATCCTCTTCAAATGTACCTCAACCATCCACCCTCAACCGCACCTACGCCTTCAACTGATGAAACCACCGTCGCAAAAACCACTTCCCTTCCCGCAGCTAACATCCCAACCTCCGACCCCTTAGTAGATGTTTTCAATGCCTTATGCTGGGGGAAG
Organism: Taxus chinensis; assembly: GCA_019776745.2. NCBI lineage: Eukaryota > Viridiplantae > Streptophyta > Pinopsida > Cupressales > Taxaceae > Taxus > Taxus chinensis. The sequence continues at coordinate 15,941,626 of CM034153.1, forward strand.
TACCGCCTATATAACGTTAGTTCTTTCCCTACCCCACAGGAGTACGGACAATTACATGCACATCCCACCTACGACCGTCACGTGGGGGAGGTAATCTCTTACGGACCACCCCATTGCCGCACTAACCTAACGTATGGGGGTGTTGACGCATCCTCCATTACCCCCAAACCTCCTCTTCGTGTGGTTCCCTTCCAATCCGATTTTCAATATTTGACAAATCATCGTTTCGACCTCACCTTCTTGACTCACTGTGCTTGGAAAGGCTTTGGTTTTGGTCTTTACGAGCAAGGCCGACATACACTCACCCCACCTACAAACCCAAACCCACTCCACTTAAAAACCAAACCCACCCCACCCAAACTCCTACCCGACCCAAAGCCCAACATCTACCCAAATCCAATCCCACCCAACCCCAAAACCAAACCCCACCCAACACCCCACCCCACCCAACACCCAAACCCACCCAACCCACACTCACCCAAAACCCCACCCAACACCCAAACCCACCCAACCCACACTCACCCAAAACCCCACCCAACACCCAAACCCACCCAACCCACACTCACCCAAAACCCAACCCAACCCACACTCACCCAAAACCCAACCCAACCCATACCCATACAAACCCAAACCGACGCCGGCCGACATACGACCAACGCCGGTCCAGCCCAACACACCCTGTCACACAATTTGCGACCGATGTCGGTCACTTAGCAACCGACATCGGTCGCTTTTTTGGTTTAATTGCCGGGAGCCGAACCCCCGCGCGGCCCCCCCGCCCATATTTTTGCATTTTTTACTTATCTACCCACCCAAACACCATAAAAACCTACCCACCCAGCCGATTTTCCCTATTTTACCCATCTATCCTCTTCATTTTTCAAATTACGTCAATTTATTCATTATTTCCTAAAACATGTAAATTCCTACCCAAACCCCCAATTTAGCTTAATACCATTCAAACGCACAAATAAAGAGTTCCGATCCTACCCGTACGACGACACGTCGTCGTGGTGGGATGGGTGGTGGTGGTCCAGCTGGTCCAGCCCCTCCTGCTCCTCCTGCCTGTGCCATAGCTCCAATTCTGATCTGCTGGGTCCCGGCCAATCAACTGCTGCCTCCTCCTCACTCGGGCCCGCAAACAACTCACTCCTCCAGCAAAATAGCTCCACCTCACTCAATAAACCTCCAATCTCAACTCTCCACGTCAGACAAGTCAATTTGGTTTTCAAAATAACAAAGTGACAATGACAAGCCGTATTTTTCTTTTTATAGGGTTTTCGCCCATAACCGATATCGGTTTCATTTTGCCCTAATGAACCGGTATCGGTCCCTTAACCGATATCGGTCATGTAGAATCGACATCGGCTTTTCTGCCAACTTTCCCCCAATAATTTTTTTGCCCCTATTTAGCATTTGCCCTTTTTTAACCACATATCGCCTATATCCACCTTTGCTGAACACCATTTGTTTACCCATTTGGCCCGACCCAAGGCCTCGCCCATTCGGCCCGACCCAAGGCCTCGCCCTACCCATTTGGCCCGACCCAAGGCCTCGCCCATTCGGCCCAACCCAAGGCCTCGCCCTACCTATTTGGCCTGACCCAAGGCCTCAACCTACCATATTTGTTACCACCCATCTCAAAACAAACCCACAAAATAAACCATCACGGATAAACGATCACCCGCCTCCAGACAATATAACAACCCAGAAACAGACAAATCACCCCCTTAATACGTAAATACCACCAATTCCATTCCCTTCCCCCTATGGTACCAATAAACAGGATCTCAACTATCTCATGCACAAAAACTCACCAAACATAAACACCTCCCCCTTTCAACAATAACACTAATGAACACTTCCTACCACCACATTTACTCCATACCGGTCAACCCCGCAACCACAAGTAACGAAATACTTATTTCCATTAAACTATCAACCCTGACCAAGCTACTATAAAAATATTATATAACCCTCAAATATGCTACCCAAAACTCCCTCTTCCACTAATTCACCTTAAACACACACGAACCAAAACAACAAACACCCTCACGACGGCCAGTCTCACCTACCCATTCGTCACGGACAATCCACCCCCCAAATCTCAACAACACCTAAATTCCCCCGATACCCGTGATGTAATAACTGTTCCTAATTCCTTATCACACGCACACCGAACCCTCTAAACAACAACCTACTTCCCTCTGATACCAACTCACATCTTCCCACCTTACCGTCACACCCTCTCCTACAAAATCCTTAAACCCTTCATAAAAACTTTCTTCATGCAGACATACCTAATATCCCAAACCAATATTCTAAGTTGTACCATCTCCATCGGACTCAGCTACACCCAAGTAACACCAATCCAAATACAAGTAATAATGGTAGAAAATCCAAGCGACCCTCCCGATTCAACACTTTCTCCCTCGCCCCATACCTTAAACATCACATATAGCCTCCACCAAAACCCCCCTAAAATCCCCCCATCACTCTACAAGAATACCTTAAAACTTAATTCAACCCCTCTCCCACCCCCAAAAACCTCGACACCTCCAACTCTACCTTATTTGTGCACACCCAAAGGCTCACTACCTATTTGGCATGACCAAGGCCTAGCTCATTACCTATTTGGGACCCCGAACCCAAAGGCCCTCACCTACCTATTGGCCCGACCCCAAGGCCTCAACCTACCTATTTGCCCGACCCAAGGCCTACGCCCTACCTCTATTTGGCCCGAACAACAAGGCCTCAACTCTACCTATTGCGGCCCGACCCAAGGCCTCAACCTACCTATTTGGCCCGACCCAAGGCCTTAACCCTACCCATTTGGCCCGACACCAAGCCTCACCCTACCTATTACGGCCCGACCCCAAGGCCTCAACTACCCATTTGCCCCGACCCAAGGCCTCAACCTACCCATTTGGCCCGACCCAAGGCCTCACCCTACCCATCCGACCCGACCAAAAGCTGCCACCCAACAACTTGGCCCGACCAAAGGCCTCAACCTACCTAACCAGCCCAACCCAAGGCCTCGCCCTACCCATTTGGCCCGACCCAAGGTCTCACCCTAACCATCCGGCCCGACCCAAGGCTGTAACCCAACAATTTGGCCCAACCCAAGGCCGTACCACTTCCATACCTTACCCAACATCACCAACATACATTCTTATCCACCCATCCTTTAGTTTTTTGTCCAATCGAGCTCCCCTGTTCGTGTTTTAGCATGATTAGGGTCCTTGACTTGATCTGTCGACCAACTTTTCCTAGACCTAGACCGTGACGTTTATCTCAACCAAACCAACCATTTGGTACTGCTGAACATGCCTAAACGTTCCTGTACCTTACCTGTTATATACCCTGGAGCTACTTCCTATGCCTTGGATACCAGGATTATATCACCCTTGTTTGGATAAACTATCGACCTTTGCCTATACATTGCTGGTTTGCTCGTCAAATCATGTACCCTAGTCGTACTATTGCATTTCAACATGCGTCTGCTTCCTTGGACCTACCCCACCACCTTACCATTCTCTCTACAACATGTACCCTTTATCAACCCTATCCCTGATTTCCCGTTCACTCAATCTGTGATAGATTTGAGGGGGATTACCTATATCCTTAACATGAGAAACCACTTCATATTATTGTCCGCGCAGCTTTACAGAACAAGCTACACGACAATAAGGGGCTAATGTAGACACCAAATTCGTGTCTTACGACCCCTTGCGACCCGCATCCCATTTCGCAACCTAACCTCATTACTTAAACCTTACACAATTATTTATTAATTACCTTGTAATTGATAAATCCCCATCACCTCACCTGCCACCTCATTTTGCCACCTCATCATGACCTAGCCCTAATCCTAAACTAACCTAATTAAAACCTAAAACTTGGTCTACACCTACACCCATAACTAATGACCCCTTTCTCGCACCCAAAACCGACCTTCTAGTCACTTGACCAAGCCCGCAACTGATCTTTCAGGAGAAAAGCAGGGAAGGTAGGCTATTTTACTAAAAATAGCCTACTTTTTCCTTACTGATGCCGGTTCCTACTCGACCGCCATCGGTTACGCAACCGCCATCAGTTCCCTGTAAATGGGCTCCCCAAACCAAAACAACGGATCGAAATTTCATTTGGGATCAAAAGAAAGGATTTTTGAATCAACAGAGATCATTGGGAGCAAGAAACAGAGCCCAGATTTTCACTTGACCAAGCAGAGACGAGTGGAGATACCAGAAGTGTTTACAGCAAAGGAGATCAGCTTGCATCTTCGTCAAAACCAGTAAGTCACATCTTTCATGTCCTCTGTTATAACATTTCTTATGCCCTTTGAATCACAATCGTCATAAATCCATCCCTGAATCCACTACCCAACATGCATATTACCTCCAACTATCATTCATCTACCTCTCATCACCTTATTTCCTAATACCACCTATATACAGCCTTACAAACAACACAACTACCCCATAAAACGACCAACCTACAGATCTTAGAACCCACCGGTATCGGTTATCAGTAACCAGCATCGGTCATCAGTAACCGGCATCAGTTCCTCTGATCAAAACCAGAAAACCAGCCTTTCCCCTACCCAGTTCAACGAAGCAACTTAATTGATATTTTACAGTCTTTTGTGTTAATTCATATTAGCAGGGAAACTGACCACCTCGAAAGGAAGTTTTATATTTCCTGGGCCCAAGGCAGTTTCCTCATTTATTGTCTAATCAAAATCTTGTGGTCTTGTGTTCTTATTTGCAGGTAGTCCTTCCAAGACAAAAAGGAGTTCTTCGCAATCAGCCTAATCTTTCTCTACAGTACGTGCACACCATCTCGACATTCTACAGGTATTCCTCCTAGCCCTAACCCTTATTTGTTTCTAAAAGGAATGAAACATTCCAAGTGAAACACTTCTTAGCCAGCTCCTCTTCTTTCTTCTCTAGCTTTCCCTCTAGTACTCTTATTCTGTCATTATGCGCAAAGAGCCTAGGCTCTTTCTCGACAGTGACAATGTTGAGCACGTTATAGACCCACTCATCCAAGAGTTCCTGGGCATTTACCAAGGGATTGGCTCCCTTAGACTCTGGTACTGTTATGATTGCTCCTTGGTAGACTTCAAATTCTAGCTCGTCAATGTGGGATTCAAATTCCCAAGAGAGCATCTTCTTCATCCTTGGGTATGCACCCTCCTTTTCAAATGACCCCATGGCTAAAATCCTTTTTATGGGTACAATGCTCTAGAACCATGTGCATAGCACCTTATTTGAGTCATCAACGTAGCCCATCACTTGTCTTTGCTTTGTATCAAGGGTCCTCCTACCTGAGCACGTGTCTTTGGGAAAACTCACCGTTAGATTGGGACCTCCTCCCACGCTATCATGATCCTTTTCAATGTTCTCCTCCTTTCCTTCCCCTAACACTATGTCAGTGCCGCACTCTAACTCTTGGTCTACTAAGGCCTCGAGAATTTTCTTTTCCTCTCTCTTTGTTACCTCAGTTATTTTCTCCTTTGTGAAGCTTATGGAATCTTGCTTCTCTACACTAATCTCCTCATTCCTTCCCATGTCCCGGACACATTCCCCATCTGGTGTGCCCTTGTGCCATGCAAACAGGAACTCCTATTTCTCTTCTCCACTCTCTTCTTCTAAATTGTACATGTTGAAAACATGTGGCTCCTGGTCTCCTTCAAGCTCACCCTCCTCAGTGTCATCTTCTTCACTCTTGTGCTCTCTTCCACCCATGTACTTCTCTAAGCTATTGGTATCCTCCAAGTTAGCTTCCTCTTCCATCCTCTAATTTTTCCTGAGAGATGATTCTTTGATAGGGGACTCAACCTTCTCTTCTTTCTCTGAGAAATTCTCCTTGGTGAGGGGTTGTTCTGGTGCCTCTTCCTCCAGTGTCTTTTCCTTTACCGGTGATTTCTTTCTATGCGCGTAGTTGCTATGCTTGGTCCTCGTTGATGGTATGCTTACCATTTGAACAGTCTACACACTTGGTGCTTCTTCACCTCTTCCCCTCTTCTTGGGTGCGGGCCTCTTCCTACCCATGGGATCTTCAGGTATGGAGACATCATTCTCTAGGTATGTGCCTTTCTCAAACTTTGGTATTATGCAAAGGTATACGCGGGCCGTGGATCCTCCTATAATGGGCAACATTATTGGTTTGGTCATATGTACTTCATGTGATACGTATCTTTCTACGTACGCGTGTTTGCCATCGGGATAGTTCAAATTTTTACGCAACTCTTTGTGGTCCTGATCCAGGATTCCAAGTTCTAGCTTCACCTTCTTAGATTCCTTGAATCTATTTACTCCCGCTTGGAAGTATTGAGATGTGAAAGTGAAGGGAAGCTTGCACCATGGGCTCCATGATTCATCTATTAGCTTGAACTTGTCAAGGTAGAAATGTTGGTATATTACAAATTCAGCTTCTCCTTCAGTGACTATTGGTAGTTGTTCAGGAATCCTCCACTCCACCCCAAACGCATTCCTTAGGCGCGTATACCAATTCTCCAATCACACCTTTTGGGGTGTTGTCATTGTGTCACATGCATATTTCTTGAATCTCTTCATAGGTGAAGGATCCTTGGTAGGGTACTCCCATACAAATTTGTTTGATGCATTAGGCACTCCAATCTCTAAAAAAATTATGGTTAGTAGGACATTTCCGAATAGGATTCTGTCACCTTCCTTCACGTAGCTAACAATCTCCTCCACGATGTATGCAGATAAGTTGTATATGCTACCCTCTGCAATATTTCTACAAACATGTAACCATGGTTTACTGACCTAGGTCCATCTCTCCTAGCCATTTAGATTTGTTACTAGATGTGCATCCATCTTCATCATTGGGTCCTTGATGTCTGAGATGTCATAGTACCTCGACCCCTTCTTGCAGGAAATTCGGTGATGGTTTCCTGAATTGCCTCCTTTCCACCTAGGTCATTCTCTAAGTTGTATCCTTCACATATGAGACATGTGAACTATGAAATGAGTTGAGGAGTAATGCGCATCTTATGCCCTGCAAAATGGAAGTAATCTTCATGTACTCGCGACATTAACCATTGGTATAGGAGCTCTAGTTTTCCAAAATAGGGAAACTCATAGAATTGCAACAACCTTGCGTTCTCCAACTTGAACTTAACATCATCATTGTAGATGGGAAAGCCCTTTGGTGTCCATTTACTCGTTGGGTTCACTAAATCTAGTGTTATTTCCTTCTCGATCATGTTCATTCGATGGTTATAGTAACTCACAGGAATGTTCCTCAGGTGGGACTCCCACTCCTTACCCATCATTACCCCATATGGGTAATTCATCTCCGCATACCACTCTTCATGCATATTCACATCAGCTTCTTGTTACTTGGCCTTGCCCTTGCTCTTTCCTTTCTTGGGTGCCATTGTCAAGGTCCTCCTATCACTTCACTCCCTCCTTGTTACTCTACTCTTCCACTTATTCTAGCCTCAGGTCTCAAACCTGTGATAAAAAAACTCTTGACCATGTGCCCTAGTTTGTTAAACCCTAACTGGGATAAAACTTCCACAAGACGGTGCCTCCTCTAAAATTTTTTCATGCCCATGAAACCCCTTCCTTCTGGTTTGCAAATCTAAACTAGTTTGTCATGCGTTAACCTCTTAGATCTTTCTTCACATGATCAAATGTAGAAACCCTAGTTTGTAATAGATGCAAAAATTACTTCTCTCTCTATTCGTAAAGTGAAAATGAAAGTGCCTCGACCCTTTACTTATAGATTTTCCCTTTTTGAGCATTAAATGCTACTTCACCTACCATCGCACTTTTTCCATTTAATGCAGATTTTTCAAACAAATCTCATCTTCAATGCTTTCTCTCATGCGCCAAACATGCACAAAAAAATCCTCCAACCTTCTGGCGCGCAACCAATCTAACCTGACAGGAGACTCTTATGCACGTAAAACTTGCGCCGAAGGCACTTCTTCTATCCTAATTTTTTCTCTCGCTTACCTAATGTAGATTAATGCACTTTCTCCTCCTTAGTACATGGGATCTAATAGTATCTTTATCCTAGCACCAACAATCCTTCTTCCATATTTTGTCTCCATACACCTCTTTCAACCAGGCCATTCAAAAGGGATTTTTAACATACACTTCCTTGGCACTCTAACCATACACTCCTTCAATTTACTCCACCCCACACTTAAAATTATGCGTGGTCCTCTACGCACTCACAAATTTTCCAAAGTAGCAATAAGGTTACTGGTGCCCAAGGTGCAAAACAAAACAACAACGCGAAAGGGAAACACAAGAAAGGCAATGCATAAAGGAAATTTCTAAACTTACTGATAAAATTACCTTATTTACAAACATCGAGAAGACTTATTTATAGTAGGGCTTTAGCCTGCTCCCATTGAAGTGTCTAGGCAACTTCGTCCCGTCCAACACTTTTAACTGGCATGCGCCCGATTCAAGGATGTACAAGATTGTGTAAGGACCCAACCAATGGACTTTCAACTTCCTAGGATGGCACAAAAACTTAGAATCATATAGTAAAACCATCTGTCCAACCTCAAAATTCTTGTTTCTAATGTGGCGATCATTCAAAGCCTTCTAATTTTATTTTTTGGCTGTTTAGATCCACTTGGTAAGTGATCGTCTCTCATCTAGCTTCATTAACTCATCAATCCTTTCTTTCAGTGCTTGTTCATCAGCTAATCCTCCTGCGCACGTTATTCGTAGAGAAGGAAACATAACTTCAATCGAAAAAACAAATTCTACACCAAACACCAATTGAAATGGTGTGGCTTTATTTAGCCTTTTATACGTTGTCTTGTAAGCCCACAATACTGCCGATACTTTGTCATCCCAATCTTGTCTTCCGACATCACAAATTTTGGTCAGGGTATGACTCATTATTTTTTTTAATGCTTCCGCGGTTTCATTTTCTTATGGGTGATAGGGTGTAGTCTTGTGATCAGCCACAATGAACTCTAATAACAGGATCCTCACGGTCTCATTCAAGAAATATGTACCCCTATTGCTGGTCAAACTCAATGGGCATCTATACCTTGTGATAATGTTATCCCACAAGAACCTTACCACTGTGGCTGCTATATAATCTTTAGTGGTCTGTCACTACCCACCTTGTCAGATAATCCATGCAAGTGATGACATAACGTGACCCAGTATTACGTGCCACTGGTACAATAGGGCCTACAAAGTCTATTGCCCACTTTTCAAAAGGATCCACGCTAGGGATAGGGCACAAAGGAATTTCATCTCTCCTTCCCGGTTTGCCAATGTGCTGACAATGGTCACACACTTTACAATAGTCTTTACAATCCTTGTACAGGGTTTCCCACCACAAACTTTCCATTAATATTTTACGCATGGTGGCATTACCTGTATAATTCCCACCTACACTTCCTCCATGTGCTTCCTCTATGATGGCCAAGTGCTCATGCTCTAATACACACCTGTGTAAAAAATTGTCATGTCCCAACTTGTATAAGTCTCCACTAATTAACATGTAGGGCACGACGCATATGGCCAATTGATTTTTATCCAATGTCTTCATTCCTTCTAGCACCACACCTTCCTTTAATAATATTGAAATCTCTTCCAAATCTGAGGGAATGCACCGCAACCTAAATAGTTACGCGTCTGGCATTATTTCCTCAATACTCTGTGCATCCTCCCCTGAATCAATTCTTGACAGATGATCAGGCCCATAATTTCTTTTCCCAGGCTTCACTACATTGGTGAATTCAAACTCTTGAAACAACACCCACCGAAATATGCACCCTTGTAGAACAGGATTGTTCACCAAATACTTTAATGCCATGTGGTAGGTGTAAAACAAAAAGGGTGTTGTCAGCAGATACTGCCTAAACTTGAAAAGCATGTAGATCATTGACAATTCCTCACGCTCAGTTGTGGTATAGTTCTACTTTTCTAGTGTCAGCTTCCTACTTGCAAAACATAGAGGATGATCAATAATCCCTCCACTTGGATATGCAAGCACTAATCCAATGGCAGTCCTTGAGGCATCTACATGGACATGAAAGGGCTTGTCCCAAGAGGGAAAACATAATATAGGTGTGGTGACAATCCTATCTTATAATGTATCAAATGCCCTCTGTTGCGCCTCTCCCCAATGGAAGGAACTTTTATGTCTAAGCAGTTCCTCTAAAGGCGCGGTGATCTTGGCATACCCTTTGATGAATTTCCTGTAATAGCCCATATGCCCAAGGTATCCATGCAATGTACTCTGGCTAGTAGGCTCCCCTAACCCCACAATAATTGCAACTTTAGAGGGATCTACTAGCAATCCCTCCTTACATATGATATGCCCCAATAAATTCGTAAAGGGTGTAGCAAACACACACTTCTTAATGTTGAGGGATATCCTCAACTACCTACACCTCTCAAACATTAACCTTAAATTGTCACAATGGTCCTTAACTAGATCATACATTGTCCAATCATCCAAATAGACCTGAAGAAACTTATGTATGAAATATTGGAATGCTTGCACCCCTATGTGCGAGAAAATAGCAGACGCATTCTTCAACCCAAAGGGCATGACCATGTATGCAAAAATTCTCCACTAAGTGGTGAAATTCATCTTCTCCTGGTCCTCCTTTGCAATCCGGACTTGGTGGTACCCTGAAAATCCATCCGTAAAGGAATATATTTAATGCCCAGTGACTCCTTCTAAAATTTCTTCAGTGAAGGGGGTCGGAAAGGGATCATTGACACAAACTGCATTCAATTCCCTATAATCCACACAGATCCTAATCCACCCATCCTTCTTGATGCTGATTACCATCAGAATTATCCATTTTGACTCTTCCACTACCTCAATGATCCCAGAAGCTATCATTTTTTCTATCTCCTCCTTAACCTTCATGTGTAAATTGGGATTCATCCGGTAGGGCCTTTTCGTAATTGGCTATGCACCTTCCTTTAGTTTTATATTCATCTCCCCCAAGGAATGGTGAACGCCTTTGAGCTCATGGTACCTACATGGGAATAAATCCTCAAATTCATGCAACAAATCAATGATCTTAGAAACTTCCTTCTCCAACCAATAGTCTCTAATAATAGTTTCCTTAGGTTCTTCTCCTGAACTGATGTTAACCTTCTTTGTCTTTAAGGGTTCATGGTAGGTGCACGAGTGAGTATCTGCACTATCCACTACCTTGCGCATCCCTACAAAATGGTTAACATCCAAGATTTTTTATTCCTCTCCATCAATCACATACACCAAATTTCCTTTTTCTTTTTCCAAACATGCGCGCTCAAGTTGTAACTCTTCTATTTCCTCTACTTATTCAAAGTTCTCCCCCAATCCTAGTTCACCTAGTAATTCCAATAGCCTATCCTTTGTCATGGAACTATACCCTATGGTAAGGTGCTTGATACCCTACAAGGCCTTATCAACTGATGGTTTGGTACTCTGATACTCAAAGGTTTGAATAAGGTTAGCTGCGAGCTCTTTCCAATTCCTTGTCTAATGGCGTGTCTCTGAATTAATATATCATGCACGCGTGTAACCTTGCAGTGTAGAATACAACTTGTGCACCTAGAGGGATGGTGGAAAATCTTCCACACCTTCTCTCCAGACCCATTCACACTCCTAGATATGGAAAGAGGTGGGCTCCTTCCTATGGTATTCTTTGATGATGGTGGGCACATTGCTCCTAGAAAATCTGACAGAGAGAGCAATTATTACCTCACACCAATCTAAAAGGCTCTCCTCATGTGTAGCCCACCACCAAGCCACTATGATGAGAAAGACATAACTTAACATCCCTCTGTAGACACCAAATTTGTGTCTTACGACCCCTTGTGACCCGCATCTCATCTCGCAATCTAACCTCATCACCTAAACCTTACACAATTATTTATTAATTACCTTATAATTGATAAATCCACATCACCTTACCCACCACCTCACTTTGCCACCTCATCATGACCTAGCCCTAACCCTAAACTAACCTAATTAAGACCCATGACTTGGTCTAGACTCACATCCATAACTAATGCCTCCTTACTCACACCCAAATCTGACCTTCTAGCCACTTGACCAAGCCCGCAACCGATCTCTCGGGAGAAAAGCAGGGAAGGTGGGCTATTTTACTAAAAATAGCCTACTTTTTCCTTACCGATGCCGGTTCCTACTCGACCGCCGTCGGTTACGTAACCGCCATCGGTTCCCTATAAATGGGCTCCCCAAACCAAAACAACGGATGGGGATTTCATTTTGGAGATCAGTCAAAGGATTTATGGATCAACAGAGAGCATTGCGAGCGAGGAACAGAGTCCAGATCTTCACTTGACAGAGTAGAAACGAGTGGAAATACCAGAAGTGTTTACAACCAAGGAGATCAACTTGCATCTTTGTCAAAACCAGTAAGTCACATCTTGCATGTCCTCTGTTATAACATTTCTTATGCTCTGTGAATTTCAGTCCTCCTAAATCCGTCTCTGAATCTACTACCCAACGTGCCATTGCATCTAACTATTATTCTTTTGCTTCTAATCATCCTATTTCCTAATATCATCCATAAACCAGCCTTACAAAACACCATAGCTACTAAGAAGATCCTAGAACCCACCGGTATCGGTTATCAGTAACCGGCATCGGCTATCAGTAATCGCCATCGGTTCCTCTGATCAAAACCAGAAAACTAGCCTTTCCCCTACCCAGTTCAACGAAACAATTTAATTGATACTTTACAGTCTTTTGCGTTAATTCATATTAGTAGGGAAACTGACCACCTTCGAAAGGAAGTTTTATATTTCCTGGGCCCAAGGCAATTTCCTCATTTATTGTTTAATCAAATCTTGTGGTCTTGTGTTCTTATTTGTAGGTAGTCCTTCCAAGACAAAAAGGAGTTCTTCACAATCAGCCTGATCTTTCTCTACGGTACGCGCACACCATCTCGACATTCTATAGGTATTCCTCCTAGCCCTTAACTCTTATCTGTTTCTATAGGAACGATTCATTCCGAGGGAAACATTTTGGCACGCCCGGTGGGACCCATTTTGGGTTTCTTTCTCTTGCTTATTTTCATTTTAAGAAGCATACTATCTGTTGCTGCTTTTGTTATATATTTCGTAAAGAATTTGTCTTGCTTTCATAGTTTCGCATTAGTGAAAGTCATCTCTCTTGCTTCATCGAACATAATTTTCAATTTGGGTTTAAAACACATGCATTGCATTCCTGCTTGTTGTTCTTCAATTCTAGTGAACATAGATTAAGTAACAGGTCGTACACGTGGGGGTGATATCCACGGTATTGACAAGAAATTAACCCTAGTTTCACTGCACAACACATACCGAATCACTTCACAATTAACACAACAGCTCAAACATCCCCCCTTTTTCCGCGGTATTCCTCCGCCCGATTGAGGTAACCTTATAAGCCAAAACAAACTTGACATTTCCCCTAGGTCTTGTTGTTTAGGATTCTGACATCATCTTACGTCTAAAGGCATAAGCCCACGATAACTAAAATTAACCCTAGGGTTAGTCTCTAGATTTGCGTGTGCATCTTGCTTATTTTCAAATTCTGTTTTCTCTGTCATACTTTGTCTTCTGTGATCAATAAGTTGACAAATATACTCAACGTTGCTAAAAATCAAATTAGTAGCCTTTTATATCTTCTTATCCTAGACTTTTGACACCGGCATCGGTTAACTGACCGACGTCGTCTGCTCTCTGACCGACACCGGTTATTAAACCGATATTGGTTACTATCTTCATCAGCCCTTGACAAACCAGCAACCTGCCAAATTCATCATTCTGAGGTTGTTTTTGTTCTTGATAGATTAAAACTTTCCTGTGTGTTCTTGTCCATGGTTGTCATCACTCGGAAGCAAGCCGCCGCCATGGTTTCACATGCCTGCTCTGTGTCTTTGCCTGAATCACCCCCTTCACATTCTATAGGGAACCCTACGGACACCAGTGAGATCCCCCAAATTTCTGTAGGAGACAAGGACTTTGCCAAATTTCTGGATGCTAATCCCAGCGCTGTACAATACTATTTGTCTCATGCCCCTGACCGTACGCCTGATGGTCAGCTCCTTGTTGGCATGCCTATTAGTATAGCTGCTCATTTAGCTCCCACTCCTCCTGATAACACCGCCTTACTTCCTGCATCTCTAGCCCCGTCTCCCAATCCGACGGCTTCAGAGGTTCATACGACCCCGATTAGATTTCCTTTGGTTAATCTTGAACCCCACATATCACTACCACCGAATGCCCCTACCTCATCCCTCTTGCAGACTGATCCGTTCATGACTTGCTCTCTACCACCTATCCACACGAGCTTTCCTTCTTAAGCTCCGCCTACCTTCTCACTCCCATACACGTATCCAGTGACCTCAACATCCTATATGGGACATCCCTATTCAGTTGCCTCAACATATTCATCCTCCACACCTTACCAACACTTAACCCCACCAGTGTCTAGCGGTGGTCCTTGGCCCAATTTGCCTCCGTTTACCACAATCCCACCATCATCTCATCCAAATACTGATCTAATTAAACAAATGATGGACAAAATGCAAAACCTGGAGGCTTCTGTTTCGGGAAGTCGTAGCGCCTTGACATACGAGCAAGTTTGTCGGGAGCCCATTCACCCTTCTGTCCCCCTTCATTCATATCCTCCTCAATGGGAGTTGCCAAAATTTACTCGTTTTAACAGTAAAGAGGATCCTCAACAACACTTGCGATCATTTAGACACGCTTGTTATTTGATCGCCCATGATGATGCCTTGTTACTCCGCACCTTTCCCATGTCCTTATCAGGACCCGCCTTGGAATGGTACAGTGCTTTAACCCAGCACTCGATCTTTTCTTTTAACCAGCTAGCCCAATCTTTCTTAGATCATTTCTCCATTAACATTGCCAAGAAAGTATCTATCACCGACCTCTATGCCATCCGACAATTTGAAGACGAATCTATCGCAAATTTTGTTGGATGATGGCGGGGCCTTATCAACCAACTTACGTATGCCTTGCCTCAAACTGAACTTATCGAACTGTTTACGCGGGCCTGCGCTAAGCACATCTCCCCCACCCTCCAAATTCAAACTTTCCGTACATTCGACGAGGCCTTTACTATGGCCCGAAAATTAGAAATTCGAGCCTTAGAAGAGGAGAAATTGCGGTTGCGTAACAAAAACCCCAATTTCCGAACTCCTGATTCTATCAATAAACCAAATACCGCCACTCCTCACACACCCACTTCTTCTAAATCAAAAGGAGCTATCCACGCAGTGATGGTCAAATCCCAACCACCGTCTAATACCCCACCGAAAACCACTTATAAATATAAAGCAGAACCCATCAACTACACTCCCTTGGGAGAAACATATGGTGTGATATTGGAAAAATTTCTCAAAGCAGGAGCCATTACCTTACCTCCTATTAAACCTCATGCTGGGTTTGATTCCACTCGCGCCATACCTTCCTGGTACAAAGAAAATGACTTCTGTAACTTCCACCGCGTGAAGGGACACAGTCATGAGAACTGCAAGATGTTGAAAAACATAGTGCAGGAAATGGTTGATGCGGGGGATATAGCCCTCGATAATCCTAACGCCCCTGCTAACCGAAATCTAAAAATTTTCAACAAGCCATTCCCGAATCACTCATCCAACAGTAACGTAAACCAAGATACCTTAGCCGAGGAGAGTGTTCATGAGATCCATGCAGTCTTCGATTCTCAGCCAAAAGCCTCTATCGAATTTTTTTGGAATCAAGCCTCTCCACCAACACAGGAGTCTGAACCTCCTTCATCACCATCAAGCCAAAGTGAAATCATTCCTTTACCCATAAAAGAGTTAACTGCCCGGACTTCTCTTCTCATCGATGAGTCTTCTTACACCACATCCCTACAAGACTGTGAGCGGATGTTATCTAATTTATCTATTTCCCAAACGTCCCCTTCTACTGCTCTTGCTGCACAAGAGGAAGGCTCGCCACTCCTTTTGACATCCTTAGATGAGAAATCTCTTACACCGACATCACCACATTCTTTAAACATGACAGATCCCTTCAAACACGCCCTCCTACCTATTAGTCCCTCATCGCCTAAATCTTTTCAACGACCGGTTGACCTCTTAACATCTATTGATACAGTGCCTCATCTACCTCCTGTGTCACACCCACAGTGGACTGGAATCACAACCCGTCGTTCTTCTGTACAAAAGTTCATATTCACACGTGAGGACTGTCATTCCACAGCAGATAGACAGGCCCTATGGGAACGTTTGAGTACCCCTTTTTCTACTCAAATGCAAATGACTGATCCTGATGTCTCCACCATATACCCAAAGTGTTTATAGAAGCTTAAAATGCCCGTGTTCTCACCTTCACCCCCCTCACCTCTACCAAATGCCCCGTCCACTTCTATCAACTTAACCAGATCTTCCCCTACGCTTGGGACCTCACCAATTCCCAGTCTAACGCACCCGCCTAAGCGACTCGATCTATCCAAAAATAAATCTGTCCCGCCACCTAGGAGACAAACTCAATCCGTGCCCCTATCACAATCAAAACCATCATCGTCATACCTACCTTCCATATTGGGACCCCATCCCTCTACCTTACATCAATATATCATACCTCCTGCGTTTTCTTCAAAACAACCTATGCCTTCCGCACCCATATAGAAATTCCAGGGTATAGCAACACCGTCACTCCACGTATCCTATCCACCTATCAACCCTAAACAAATTCCATCATCAAAAGATTTGTTTTCGGTCACTCCTATTTCCCTGTGGTTGTTTTGTGATACCACATCATCTGCGGCCTCATCATCCAACATAGCTTTTGTGCCAAAGAAATCACGTTTACTGAAAACCACGTATCAACACCCCTCGGCTAAACCACCACCCATGCGAACCAACCACGCCAAAACATTACCAAAACCCGCACAACCAATACCCTCATCCTCTTCCGATTTTGACCCACTCAAAGGATCTTACGCCAAAATCCTTGCTATGTTGGTGGAGAATGCAACCATTTCCCTACCTCCACTTAGACCTTACGACCCGTCTAAACCCCGACCTATGGGTTACGATGAGTCTAAAATCTGCGCTTATCACCGCACACCAGGACATGATGTGGAGGGATGCAAAGCTCTAAAAACCATCCTTCGTCAGTCACCTCTCCCGGATAGAAAGATTAAGAAAGACAACTTACGAAGGGAGAGACCTTTAGTTTCCATTCCCTCTCCTATACCATCTGTCCCCGCCTCACCAAGATCTATCATTATTACAACCCCACCTCTTGAAGACCATGAGTTATCCCAACCATCTTCCTCATCTCAGGTCTACGAGATTAATATGATTAGTGTCGCTACTCGAGGGCAGAAAAACAAAGGGCAAGCAAAAGAAAACACACCTGCGGCATCTCTTTCTCCATCAAACATCCCGATTGCACCACCACCTAAAGTAGTCATTCGCGGACCCGCCTATCCCGTCTCTAATGGCATTGCCCACCGAAATATGATTAAACAGCTTCACCAATCGCTCGTAAAAATGAAACTGTATGATCTCATTCAGACTTCTGAATCTCATCGACAAGCTCTCGTTGAGATCCTTCAGGGGATCGAGGTCTTACCTAATGAAACCCTGCCCGTTGCCTCCATTCTAACACCTAATCACGTTGCCTCTCTCACCAAACAATCCATCTCCCCCACCACTTCTGTCTCTGTACAACAAGCCGCTGCAGTCAGTTTCTCGGAAGATGAAATTGTTGAATTTGGTACAGAAGACCCTGACCCTTCCCTTTTCATCTCAGCTTACGTCCGGGACATTTGGGTACGTCATGTTATGATTGACGGGGGCACCAGCCTAAACATCATCTCTTCAAAATCCTTCCAACAAATGAATATCCCTTCTAGTTGCATGTGTGCCAACCCCATCATGTTGCGGTCATTCAATGACGCTATTACTTCTACCTTAGGCACCGTGATCCTCAACATTCGGGTAGGACCACGTACTTTACCCGAACTCTTCTATGTCTTGGAAGGAGAGTTCCAATATAATATATTGCTGGGTCATCCTTGGATCCGAGCCATGGGATGCGTTCCCTCAACATTACATAGATGCATAAAATTTGAGTACGAGGGGAAGTCCTACACCGTAAAAGCTGACCCTCCCCCCTTTAAAACCTGCAATATGTTATACCGCCCTAACGATGTGCTTATACCAATCAAGACACCCATACATTCAACCCAACCATCCTCTTCAAATATACCTCAACCATCCACCTCAACCGTGCCTACACCTTCAACTGATGAAACCACCATCGCAAAAACCACTTCCCTTCCCACAGCTAACATTCCAACCTCCGACCCCTTAGTAGATGTTTTTCAGTGCCTTACGCTGGGGGAGTACTACCTATATAACGTTAGTTCTTTCCCTACCCCGCAGGAGTACGGACAATTACATGCACATCCCACCTACGACCGTCACGTGGGGGAGGTAATCTCTTACGGATCACCCCATTGCCGCACTAACCTAACGTATGGAGGTGTTGACGCATCCTCCATTACCCCTGAACCTCCTCTTGGTGTGGTTCCCTTCCAATCTGATTTTCAATACTTGACAAATCGTCAGTTTTCCCTCACCTTCTTGACTCGCTGTGCGTGGAAAGGCTTTGGTTTTGGCCTTTACGAACAAGGCCGACATACACTCATTCCCGTGACTACCCGTAAACATAATGATCGCAGTGGTCTCGGTTTTCCCGAAACACCTACACAGGAGACACCTCATGTCAGCTGTATCCTGGAAGAAGAAGACGTCACCCCTACCAAACCATCATCACCCATTTTTCCATCATCACCCACAGAATCTATAGACCCTGAATCCATCCCTCCTAACTTTTTTTTTTCTTCATAAATGCTATCTTCATAGGTCCTCTCACTTATCAACGCGATAATGAGGACCCATCTTCTCTTCCCCTTCTGTATCCAGACATGATCGAAAAGGATTCACCTTTGATTAATGTTGTTGAATGCCAGGATGACGACTCCATCCTCACTTACCTTGGCGCGGATGATTCTTATATTCAACAAGCCTTACCATCTGAAACCCAAACCATGTTGAACGAATCTACTATAGAAATCAATATCCACACGGAGGAGGATCCTCACATTGTGAAGATTGGACAATCCCTTAACACATCAGAACAAGCTGCCTTTACTACCTTTCTCCGTGCTCGCAACCAAGCTTTCGCATGGTCTTACGCTGACATGCCAGGAATTGATCCTACCATTGCCGTCCATAACATCACCCTAAACCCCGATTCCAAACCAGTCAAGTAAAAATTGAGAAAAATGCATCCACGCATTGCCCTCTTGGTCAAAGAGGAGCTCTAACGACTCCTTTCTGTTTCCTTCATCTTGCCTATTGACTATCCTCAATGGATTTCTAACATCGTACCTGTCACTAAAGCGACAGGGGGACTTCGGATATGCACAGATTTTCGGCATCTTAACCTCACTTGCCCTAAGGATGACTTCCCCTTACCTAGCATTGACCAACATGTTGATTTAATTGCAGGTCATGAGATGCTCTCTCTCATGGATGGCTTTTCAGGATACAACCAAATTTTGGTTGCCCCTGCCGATCAACACAAAACTACCTTCATAACTCCTTGGGGAACCTTCTGTTATCGTGTCATGCCATTTGGCCTTAAGAATGCTGGTGCTACCTATCAGCGGGCTATGACCTACATTTTTCATGACATTATGCACACTATCCTTGAAGATTATGTCGACGATCTTCTCGGCAAGTCTAAACATCGTAGTGAACATCTCGATGTTTTAACCATTATTTTTGATCGCCTGTTACAATATTCTGTCCGCCTTCAACCAAAGAAATGTGTCTTTGGTGTTCTTTCGGGAAAACTTCTTGGCTTTATCGTCTCTTTGCGTGGCATTGAGGTCGATCCATCTAAAGTCAAAGCTATCCTAGAAATGCCCCCACCCAAAAATCTCAAACAATTGCGTAGTTTACAAGGTAAGCTCCAATCTATCCGACGTTTCATCTCCCAACTCTCGGATCGGTGTCAACCTTTTCATCACCTTCTTAAAAAGGACATTTCCTTTCAATGGAGTGAGAAGTGTCACCAAGCCTTCGAAGCTCTCAAATCCTATCTCTTGCAGCCACCCGTGCTTATCCCACCCCAAGACGACCGCCCTTTCTACCTTTATCTTTCCGCCACTGACCATGCTATAGGTGCTATGCTCGCACATCAGGATTCAGCACGACGAGAACAGGCCGTTTATTATATAATTCATACCCTCGTGGATTATGAGACTAGGTATACACATGTAGAAAAATTGTGCCTTGCTCTATCATTCGTAGCCACCAAACTCTGACATTACCTCCTAAATCACAAAACTTTTGTCATCACCAACACAGAACCCATTCATTATATGTACGCCAAACCGCATCTAAACCAACGTATCGCTCGATGGCTTATGCTCCTCACCGACCTTGACCTTGAATTTGTACAACAGAAGTCAATCAAAGGACAAACTCTTGCAGACCAACTTGCGGAGGCCCCTTTACCTGGGGAACAATTTACCAATTTTACCTTCCCCGACGAACTCATCGCCACTCTTTCACTCCGGGAAGAGTTGTATCAAATGACCCTCTTCTTCGATGGATCTAAATGCCAGCGCGGCGGAGGAGCCGGCGTTGTTCTCATTCCTCTCGACGCTGAACCTATGCCTCTTTCATTCCGGCTTGATTTCCCTTGCACTAATAATACAGCGGAATACGAGGCCCTTGTTCTGGGTCTCCAAGTTGCGTTACACTTAGGCATAAAATCTATCAACATTTTTGGCGACTCTCAATTGGTAGTCAATCAAGTTATGGGCATCTACCAATGCAAAAATGAGGAACTTCAAAAATACAAACACTACGTGGATTCACTTCTAGCCTTATTTACTCACTATTCTATACAAACCATTCCACGCTCCACTAACAAATTTGCGGACACTATGGCTTGCTTAGCCTCGCAAATTCCCGCCGCACCAACTGAATCTGAATTATTCGTCGTGGTCCAACAACTTTTTGTCCCATCCTATTCAACCCCGGTAGTTTGTACGATAAATGCTGTGTCTACTAGTTCGCAGGATACCTGGTACCACCAATTTCACGACTACCTTACAATCTCTGTCCTCCCACCTGACCTTACTAGTAACGGAAAACGTGCTTTTCTTAAAAGTGTTTCGCGTTATGTTGTCATGGGGGGACTCCTCTATAAACATGGTTTTGATGGCATCCTCCTTCGCTGTCTAACTGGCGCGGAGGCCACTCATACCATCCAACAGGTCCATGACGGTATTTTTGGTGGACATTTTAGCGGCCTTACCGTGGCCAAACGAATCCTTCGCCTTGGTTATTATTGGCCTACTCTCAATAACGACTGCTACGAATATGTTAAGCGTTGTGTTATGTGTCAGCAACATCCCAACCTTCAACATACTCCTAGCCACCCGCTCCAGGTCACTCGAGATCTTTGGCCCTTCTCACAATGGGGTTTAGACCTTATTGGTGAGATTCACCCGACCTCTTCACAACGTCACCGTTGGATAATCACAGCGACCGAATATTATACAAAATGGGTGGAGGCTATTCCACTCATTTCAACTAAAAAATAAAAAATCGTAGAGTTCATTAACCACCACATTATCTGTGTTTTGGTGTTCCTCATCGCCTGATAACAGATAATGGAAAATCTTTCAAAAACAAGTTGTTGCAAGACCTTTGCGACAACTTTGGTATCAAACTTAGCTTCTCATCACCCTACTATCCACAAGCCAATGGGCAAGCTGAGTCCTCTAATAAAACACTAACCAAAATCCTCATGAAAGTTGTCAATGAATCCGGAAGAAATTGGCACGATCACATCCCCTTTGCCCTTTGGGCTTATCGCACTAGTATTTGTACCTCCACTAATGCCACACCTTTTTCTTTGGTATACGGTACCGAGGCTGTTTTGCCTCTCGAAATACAAATACCCTCCCTTAGAATATCTCTTCAGGATATTCTCACCAACGATGATTTCTGCCAAGAGCGGTTAGCCCAATTGGAGCTTCTTGACGAACGTCGTCTTACAGCTCTTGATCACCTTCAAATCTATCAAAAACGCATCAAACGTGCTTATGATAAGCGACTTCATGAGCATACTTTTAAGGTTGGTGATCTTGTCCTCAAAGAGAATCAACATGTCACCAAACTAGAAAAGAGCAAACGTGGAAAATTTTCTCCCAATTGGATTGGGCCTTATATAATCACTCACACCTATGGATCAGGCACTTATCGTTTAGCTTCGCTTAATGGTAAACCTGAGCCTGAACCCCTTAATGCCTTGCATCTTCGACCATTCTACTGTTGAAATTAGTGTTATATCACTTCCTATCTACCTGTCGCTCGTCCCTTGAGCTCACTTACCACTACATACACTTTGTTTCCTACACCTCATAATAACAATCAAGCTCACATAGTTTGATTCTCACCTCCCCTTGACGACGCCTTTCCCTTTTTAGTCTAGTCCATGACTTCAAAGAATTAAGATAAGCCATATTCTTATGGGATTTTCTTGAGTCAAACTTCCTACTAAACTAGATGCTTCACGCTAAAAAGAACATCTAGTCATCTAAATTAAATATAGACTGCTCCCTCGAAGGACAACTATATGCCAAATTATTGCTGCTATTCTCTATAGACTTCTCCCCTGAAGGACAGCTATGCACTAAAATCATATCTGCTACTATAAATAGACTGCTCCCTCGAAGGACAGCTATACACAGTCAGCCTCTAGCAGAAGCTTCTCGCATCGATCAGCTTCGTGAAGACCTCAAGAATAATACAATCAATACCCCTTGTAGACTTCCCGCATCGATCAGTCTACATTCAATAAAATAAAAGCCTCATTCAAAAGGACTTTTGAGTCATGGACTTGTCTATTTAGGGTAGGTTCTCTTTCGTCAGAACACTCACTTTGTAATAAGTTCTCTGCACCTCAGCTATACCATCCACCTCACCTCACCATTTGTTTCAACTCAAGGGACGTAATGTACGCTCGATATATTGTGATCACACAACTCTTTTCACCTATTGAATTCTCGTCTATGCACGGTACCTAGGGCTCCAAGCTCGTTCTACGTTGTGTGGTTTGTTTAGCTCTTTTCACCTACGGAGCACTCTTTCTGCTTTGCCTCGCATCTAGGATTGTGTGTTGACCTTAATCAGGACATGGTTCCCTTCTACTTGGGTAGGCTAACTTTCGCTTCCCTTATACCTTTTACAACATCACCAATTCATTACCAACACCATCAACCTTACCTTCACCAATCTTAATATTTTTACCGACCAACCAATTGCCTAAACCATACCAAATTGCCTAAATTCGCCTCTCCCTGATCCTAAGGGAGAACTACATTGGTCTGAGGCCCTTCCTTACTTTGTGCAATGGGCTATGTAGGCAGCACTTCGGAGACATAGGGTCTCCCAAGGTTAGCTCGACCATCCCCTACCATAACCTATCATGTGTGGTAAATATAAATATTTTTTTGTGTATTTTTATTTAATCACATTCCTCTTTATCCTTTTTCAAAACACCAAAAAAAACCACAACGCAAACATTCTTATTATTATAACTCAAATCAACATACATATCTCGTTTTATTTAGATGATAAAAAAATACATCTTCTCTATCATCGACACGCAGGTCGGTACTGTTTCACTCGGAAATGCTTCGTTCCTTTTAGAAACAGATAAGGTTAGGGTTAGGAGGAATACCTGTAGAATGTCGAGATGGTGTGCGCGTACCGTAGAGAAAGATCAGGTTGACTGCGGAGAGCTCCTTTTTGTCTGGGAAGGACTACCTGCAAATAAGAACACAAGACCACAAGATTTGATTAAACAATAAATGAGGAAACTGCCTTGGGCCCAGGAAATGTAAAACTTCCCTTCGAAGGTGGTCAGTTTCCCTGCTAATATGAATTAACACAAAATACTGGTAAAGTATCAATTAAATTGCTTCGTTGAACTGGGTAGGGGAAAGGCTGTTTTTCCTGGTTTTGATCAAAGGAACCGATGCCGGTTACCTATAACCGATGGCGGTCACTGATAACCGATACCGGTTGGTTCTAGGATCTTCTGGGCTGGTTGTGGTGTTTGTAATGGCTGGTTTTTGGATAGTATTGAGAAATGGGATGGTTAGAAACTAAGGAATGATAGTTAGAGGCAATGGTACGTTAGATAATGGGTTCAGGAATGGATTTGGGAAGATTGTAATTCCAAAAGCACCAGAAATGTTATAATGGAGGACATGCAAGATATAACTTACTGGTTTTGATGAAGGTGCAAGTTGATCTCCTTTGCTGTAAGCGCGTCTAGTATTTTCACTCGTCTCTGCTTGGTCAAGTGAAGATCTGGAATCCGTTCCTCGCTCGCAATGCTCTCTGTTGATCCAGAAATCCTTCGACTGATCTCCCGAAATGAAATTCCGATCCGTTGTTTTGGTTTGGGAAGCCCATTTACAGGGAACCGATGGCGGTTGCGTAACCGACGGCGGTCGAGTAGGAACCGGCATCGGTTAGGAAAAAGTAGGCTATTTTTAGTAAAATAGCCCACCTTCCCTGCTTTTCTCCCGAGAGATCAGTTGCGGGCTTGGTCAAGTGGCTAGAAGGTCGGCTTTGGGTGCGAGTAAGGAGGCATTAGTTATGGATGTGAGTCTAGACCAAGTCATGGGTCCTAATTAGGTTAGTTTAGGGTTAGGGCTAGGTCATGGTGAGGTGGCCAAGTGAGGTGGTAGATAAGGCGATGTGGATTTATCAATTACAAGGTAATTAATAAATAATTGTGTGAAGTTTAGGTAATGAGGTTAGGTTGCGAAATGGGATGCGGGTCACAAGGGGTCGTGAGACACGAATTTGGTGTCTACATTAGCCCCTTATTGTCGTGTAGCTTGTTCTGTAAAGCTGCGCGGACAATAATATGAAGTGGTTTCTCATGTTAAAGATATAGGTAATCCCCCTCAAATCTATCACAGATTGAGTGAACGGGAAATCAGGGATAGGGTTGATAAAGGGTATATGTGGTAGAGAGGATGGTAAGGTGATGGTGTAGGTCCAAGGAAGCAGACGCATGTTGAAATGCAATAGTACGACTAGGGTACATGATTTGACGAGCAAACCAGCAATGTATAGGCAAAGGTCGATAGTTTATCCAAACAAGGGTGATATAATCCTGGTATCCAAGGCATAGGAAGTAACTCCAGGGTATATAACAGGTGAGGTACAGGAACGTTTAGGCATGTTCGGCAGTACCAAATGGTTGGTTTGGTTGAGATAAACGTCACGGTCTAGGTCTAGGAAAAGTTGGTCGACAGATCAAGTCAAGGGCCCTAATCATGCTAAAACATGAACAGGTGAGCTCGATTGAACACAAGGTACATGATGGATGGATAAAATAAAACATTAATTGTTGGTATGTGATGGAAGTGATGCGGCCTTGGGTCGGGCCAAGTTGTTGGGTGGTGGCTTTGGGTCAGGCCGGATAGTTAGGGTGAGGCCTTGGGTCAGGCCAAGTTGTTGGGTGGCGGCTTTGGGTCGGGTCGGATGGGTAGGGTGAGGCCTTGGGTCAGGCCAAATTGGTAGGGCGAGGCCTTGGATCGGGCCAAATAGGTATGTTGAGGCCTTGGGTCGGGCCAAATAGGTAGGTTGAGGCCTGAGGTCGGGCCAATTGGTAGGGCGAGGCCTTAGGTCGGGCCAAATAGGTAGGTTGCGGCCTTGGGTCGGGCCAATTGGTAGGTTGAGGCCTTAGGTCGGGCCAATTGGTAGGTTGAGGCCTTAGGTCGGGCCGAATAGGTAGGGCGAGGCCTTGGGTCAGGCCAAATTGGTAGGGCGAGGCCTTGGGTCGGGCCAAATGGTAGGTTGCGGCCTTGGGTCGGGCCAATTGGTAGGTTGAGGCCTTAGGTCGGGCCGAATAGGTAAAAAAATGGTGTTCAGCAAAGGTGGATATAGGCGATATGTGGTTAAAAAAGAGGCAAATGGTAAATAGGGGCAAAAAGATAAAATTGGGAGAAAGTTGGGATTAACACAGACCGATATCGGTTAGGCAACCGATACCGGTTATTTAGGTATGGGCTTTTCTAAAAATAAAAAAGCTAGGGTGGCAACTTAAGTTTTAATTTTAGAGCCATGCAAGAGGTTAAAAGCGCGAACGCGACGCGTTTTGACGACTGCGACAGGTTTTTGCATGAGAAATCTGAGTGATAAGGAGAGAAGAGATAAGAAAAGGGAATTGTGATCTGAGATTCAGAAGATAGCAAGGCAGGTTTGAAAAAAAGGTGGTGATAATGGCAGGACGAGGAGAAACATCCAGCAGGCAGGGACAAGAGAGAAGACAAGGGCCACCTCAAGCTACTGCAACCCAAGAGGTAAACGTTTTGGTTGTGATTTGATTTCTGCATGGTTTTGTGAAGAAGATGGGGTAGAATAGGTGGGTAGATATGAGAAACAAAACATGATAACAAGGGTTGCAGGTGAGGTAAGTGTTACCAGGTAGGCAATCAGGGGTTTCAGGTATGTTTGTATGTATAAAAACGAATAAACGAGCAAATTTATTGTCGTAGGTGGTTGTTTTTAGGGAAGGTGTATAAAATTGACAGTGACCGGTAGCGGTTAGGGAGAACCGGTATCGGTTACTAAACCGATATCGGTTATGTATAACTGATACCGGTTACTGGAGGAATTTCCAGAATGTTTGAAAAAGACCCTAATGGATTGCATGGTTGTTTGTCGTTTTGGTGTATGCAGACAGAGGCAGGGTTGAAGATGAATGATAGTGTGCCAGCGTTGTTGTCGCGAATCCGAGCGGATGTAACACCAGTGGAATGGACATTGATAAATCGTTTGGGGTTAAGTGGAATCTGTTATTATTCGCGAATCGCACGTAACCATGGCATGTTACAGGCGCTGATGGAGAGATGGAATCCTGAGACAAATACCTTCTATCTGCCAACAGGTGAAATGACAGTAACGTTGGAAGATGTGTTTCGTATTTTAAGACTCCCTATTACAGGAGAGCCAGTATATCAGGCACTACCTGGCGCGGGGCGGGCAGCGATAACAGAAGTGTTTGGTCCATATGCACGAGACTTAACACAGCGAGGTTTGTCATTCACATATGGGGTAATGTATGCAGCACACCCTGAGGAGACAAGGTTAGCAGTGCTTTTATTGATGGCGGTAGGGTATTATGCGTTACCAAGGGTAGAAGGGGGAAGATTTCCAAAGGCATTGATGGGTGTTATTTGGGAGATGATAGAGAGGAACGTGAGTTTTGCATGGGCACCTGCATATTTGGCGGAGCTATACAGGGGTTTATGGGCTTGTAGGCGAAGTCACAGGACAACGTTGGATTGCGCATACTTATTACACTGTTGGGCCTATGAGCACATTGTTTGTGTGCGACCAATAGGCCAATCCTTCCGAGTAGGAGAGACCGGAGTACAGAGGTTGGGATTCCGACGATGGGTCCAGACAGAACAAGAGGCAAGAGCTCAGGCCGTGCCGGGTGAGATTGGGTATTACAGGCAGGTATGGGAGAGAGTGACAGTTGCGGATATCTGTTGGAGGCCCTACGGGAACTATATGGTAACCGAGAACATAGCTGAGGAGTTGAGAGGTGTAGAGCGATTGAGGTGGATCGCGGGGCACAGGCCAGGTGAATATGAGAGGATTCCGATAGATCGCGTGCGGCGACAATTTGGATTCGTGCAGGACATACCACAGGCTTATAGACCATATATGAGGATCGATGCCGAGGCAGAATTCTCACCTCCCCGGCCAACACCTCCAGAAGGGCCCGAGGAGATAGCAGCCGATCGCAGTGTAATGGACGCAGGAATGACAGAGGCCTATAGGTTATGGTGGGTAGCAGAGCTGCGGGGTGTACGCGATCACCCTGACATAGCTATGATTACAGCAGAGAGGAATCGGCTGCAGCGTTTGGTTAGGCAGCTTCAAACGCAGGTGAATGAGACACGAAGATTGTTAGCGGTTGCGGAGTCATGAGCAGCGAGACTAGAGACTGGAGTCCTTCATGCGAGAGGGCGTATTCACATGTTACAGGAGCGATTGGCCAATCAATGGGCGGTACCAATAGCCGCGGTACCTTTGAGGACAAAGAGGCCTGGCGAGAGGGGTCGACGATCACGATCATCACCTAGGTCGGGATGAGGCGCGAGGGTCTAAATAAATGTTAGCAAGGTATAAGGATAAATAAGAGTACCGACCTGCGTGTCGATGATAGAGAAGATGTATTCGTTTAACATCTAAATAAAACGAGATATGTATGTTGATTTGAGTTATAATAATAAGAATGTTTTCGTTTTGACTTTCGGTGTTTTTGAAAAAAGGATAAAGAGGAATGTGATTAAATGGAAATACACAAAATATTTATATTTACCACACATGATAGGTTATGGTAGGGGATGGTCGAGCTAACCTTGGGAGACCCCATGTCTCCGAAGTGCTGCCTACATAGCCCATTGCACAAAGCAAGGAAGGGCCTCAGACCGATGTAGTTCTCCCTTAGGATCAGGGAGGGGTGAATTTAGGTAATTTGGTATGGTTTAGGCAATTTTTCGTTTGGTAAAAAATTTGATGTTGATAGGGTAATGTTGTTGGTGCTGGTAGGATAATGTTGTCGGGTAGGTATAGGTAAAGCAAAGGGTAGCATACCCAAATAGTAGGGAATAGTGTCCTGATTAAGATCAACACACAATCCTAGATGTGAGGCAAAGCGGAAAGAGTGCTCCGTAGGTGAAAAGAGCTAAACAAACCACTCAACGTAGAACGAGCCTGAAGCCCTAAGTGTCGTGCATAGACGAGAAGTCCATAGTTGAAAAGAGTTGTATGATCACAATATATCAGGTGTACGTTACGTCCCTTGAGTTGAAACAAATGGTGAGGTGATGTGGATGATATAGCTGAGGTAAAAAGAACTTGTTCCAATGAAAGAGAACCTACCCTGAATAGACAAGTCCATGACCAAAAAGTTCTTTTGCATGAGGCTTTTATTTTATTGAATGTAGACTGATCGATGCGGGAAGTCTACAAGGGATATTGATTGTTTTATTCTTGAGGTCTTCACGAAGCTGATCAATGCGAGAAGCTTCTGATAAAGGCTGACTGTGTATAGCTGTCCTTCGGGGGAACAGTCTATTTATAGTAGCAGCGATGATTTTAGTGCATAGCTGTCCTTCAGGGGAACAGTCTATTTATAGTAGCAGCAATAGTTTGGCATATAGCTGTCCTTCGAGGGAGCAGTCTATATTTAATTTTAGATAACTAGATGTTCTTTTGGCGTGAAGCATCTAGTTTAGTAGGAAGTTTGACTCAAGAAAATCCCATAAGAATATGGCTTATTTTAATACTTTGAAGTCATGGACTAGACTAAGAAGGGGAGGGCATCGTAAAGGGAGGTGCGAAGTGATTTTGATTTTATTCGGAGATATAGAAAACAAAGTGTATGTAGCGGTAAATGAGCTCAAGGGACGAGCAGTAGGTAGATAAGGAGTGATATAACACTAGATTCAACAGTAGAATGGTCGAAGATGCAAGGCATTAAGGGGTTCAGGCTCAGGTTTACCATTAAGCGAAGCTAAACGATAAGTGCCTGATCCATAGGTGTGAGTGATTATATAAGGCCCAATCCAATTGGGAGCAAATTTTCCACGTTTGCTCTTTTCCAGTTTGGTTACATGTTGATTCTCTTTGAGGACGAGATCACCAACCTTAAAGGTACGCTCATGAAGTCGCTTATCATAAGCACGCTTGATGCGTTTTTGATAGATTTGAAGATGATCAAGAGCTGTAAGACGACGTTCGTCAAGAAGCTCCAATTGGGCTAACCGCTCTTGGCGGAAATCATCGTTAGTGAGAATATCCTGAAGAGATATTCTAAGGGAGGGTATTTGTATTTTGAGAGGCAAAACAGCCTCGGTACCGTATACCAAAGAAAAAGGTGTGGCATTAGTAGAAGTACGAATGCTAGTACGATAAGCCCAAAGGGCAAAGGGAATGTGATCGTGCCAATTTCTTCCAGATTCATTGACAACTTTCATGAGGATTTTGGTTAGTGTTTTATTAGAAGACTCGGCTTGACCATTGGCTTGCGGATAGTAAGGTGATGAGAAGCTAAGTTTGATACCAAAGTTGTCACAAAGGTCTCGCAACAACTTGTTTTTGAAAGATTTTCCATTATCTGTTATCAGGTGGTGAGGAACACCAAAACGACAGATAATGTGGTGGTTAATGAACTCGACAATTTTTTCTTTTTTGATTGAAATGAGTGGAATAGCCTCCACCCATTTTGTGTAATATTCGGTCGCTGTGAGTATCCAACGGTGACGTTGTGAAGAGGTTGGGTGAATCTCACCGATAAGGTCTAAACCCCATTGTGAGAAAGGCCAAAGATCTCGAGCGATCTGGAGCGGGTGGCTAGGAGTATGTTGAAGGTTGGCATGTTGCTGACACATAACACAACGCTTAACATATTCGTAGCAGTCGTTATTGAGAGTAGGCCAATAATAACCAAGGCGAAGGATTCGTTTGGCCACGGCAAGGCCGCTAAAATGTCCACCACAAATACCGTCATGGACCTATTGGATGGTATGAGTGGCCTCCATGCTAGTTAGACAGCGAAGGAGGATACCATCAAAGCCACGTTTATAGAGGAGTCCCCCCATGACAACATAACGCGAAACACTTTTAAGAAAAGCACGTTTACCGTTACTAGTAAGATCAGGTGGGAGGACAGAGATTGTAAGGTAGTCATGAAATTGGTGGTACCAGGTATCCTGTGAATTAGTAGACACAGTATTTATCATACAAACTACCGGGGTTGAATAGGATGGTGCAAAAAGTTGCTGAACCATGACGAATAATTCAGAGTCAGTTGGCGCGGCGGGAATTTGTGAGGCTAAGCAAGCCATAGTATCCACAAATTTGTTAGTGGAGCGGGGAATGGTTTGTATAGAATAGTAGGTAAATAAAGCTAGCAGTGAATCCACATAGTGTTTGTATTTTTGAAGTTCCTCGTTTTTGCATTGGTAGACGCCCATAACTTGATTGACTACCAATTGAGAGTCGCCAAAAATGTTGATAGATTTGATACCTAAGTGTAACGCAACTTGGAGACCTAGAACAAGGGCCTCGTATTCCGCTGTATTATTAGTGCAAGGGAAATCAAGTCGGAATGAAAGAGGCATAGGTTCAGCGTTGAGAGGAATGAGAACAACGCTGGCTCCTCCGCCGCGCTGGCATTTAGATCCATCGAAGAAGAGGGTCATTGGGTACGACTCCTCTGTGAGGGAAAGAGTAGCGATGAGTTCGTCGGGAAATGTGAAATTGGTAAATTGTTCCCCCGGTACAGGAGCGTCCGCTAGTTGGTCTGCGATGGTTTGTCCTTTGATTGATTTCTGGTGGATAAACTCAAGATCGAGGTCGGCGAGAAGCATGAGCCATCTAGCAATGCGTTGGTTTAGATGAGGTTTGGCGTACATGTAATGGATGGGGTCTGTATTGGTGATGAAAAAAGTCTTGTGATTTAGAAGGTAGTGTCAGAGTTTGGTGGTAACGAATGATAGGGCAAGGCACAATTTTTCTACATGTGTGTACCTAGTCTCATAGTCCACCAAAGTACGACTTATATAATAAACGGCTTATTCGTGATTCTCAGAGTCACGATGTGCAAGCATGGCTCCTACAGCGTGGTCGGTGGCGGAAAGGTAAAGGTAGAAAGGGCGGTTGTCTTGGGGTGGGATAAGCACGGGTGGCTGTAAGAGATAAGATTTGAGAGCTTCGAAGGCTTGGTGACATTCTTCGCTCCATTGGAATGCAATATCCTTTTTAAGGAGGTGGTGGAAAGGTTGACACCGATCCAAGAGTTGGGAGATGAAACGTCGGATAGATTGGAGCTTACCTTGTAAACTACGCAATTGTTTGAGATTTTTGGGTGGGGGCATTTCTAGGATAGCTTTGACTTTTGATGGGTCGACCTCAATGCCACGCAAAGAGATGATAAAGCCAAGAAGTTTTCCCGAAAGAACACCAAAAACACATTTCTTCGGTTGAAGGCGGACAGAATATTGTAACAGGCGATCAAAAATAATGGTTAAAACATCGAGATGTTCATTACGATGTTTGGACTTGCCGAGAAGATCGTCGACATAGTCTTCAAGGATAGTGTGCATAATGTCATGAAAAATGTAGGTCATAGCCCGCTGATAGGTAGCACCAGCATTCTTAAGGCCAAATGGCATGACACGATAACAAAAGGTTCCCCAAGGAGTTATGAAGGCAGTCTTGTGTTGATCGGCAGGGGCAACCAAAATTTGGTTGTATCCTGAAAAGCCATCCATGAGAGAAAGCATTTCATGACCCGCAGTGAGATCAACAAGTTGATCAATACTTGGGAGGGGGAAGTCATCCTTAGGGCAGGCGAGGTTAAGATCCCGGAAATCCGTGCATATCCGAAGTCCCCCCGTCGCTTTCGTGACAAGTACGATGTTGGAAATCCATTGAGGATAGTCAATAGGCAGAATGAAGGAAACAGAAAGGAGTCGTTGGAGTTCCTCTTTGACCAAGAGAGAAATGCGTGGATGCATTTTTCTCAATTTCTGTTTGACTGGTTTGGAATCGGGGTTTAGGGTGATGTTATGGACGGCAATGGTAGGATCAATTCCTGGCATGTCAGTGTAAGACCATGCGAAAGCTTGGTTGCGAGCACGGAGAAAGGTAGTAAAGGCGGCTTGTTCTGATGTGTTAAGGGATTGTCCAATCTTCACTATGTGAGGATCTTCCTCCGTATGGATGTTGATTTCTATAGTAGATTCGTTCAGCATAGTTTGGGTTTCAGATGGTAAGGCACGTTGAATATAAGAATCATCCGCGCCCAGGTAAGTGAGGATGGAGTCGTCATCCTGGCATTCAACAACATTAATCAAAGGCGAATCCTCTTTGATCATGTCTGGATACAGAAGGGGAAGAGAAGATGGGTCCTCATTATCGCATTGATAAGTGAGAGGACCTATGAAGATAGCATTTATGAAAAAAAAAAGTTAGGAGGGATAAATTCAGGGCCCATCGATTCTGTGGGAGATGATGGCAAAGTGGGTGATGATGTTTCGGTAGGGGCAACGTCTTCCTCTTCCAGGATACAGCTGACAGGAGGTGTCTCTTGTGTAGGTGTTTCGGAAAAACCGAGACCACTGCGATCATTATGTTTGCGTGTGGTCACGGGAATAAGTGTATGTCGGCCTTGTTCGTAAAGGCCAAAACCAAAGCCTTTCCACGCACAGCGAGTCAAGAAGGTGAGGGCGAAACGACGATTTGTCAAGTATTGAAAATCGGATTGGAAGGGAACCACACCAAGAGGAGGTTCAAGGGTAATGGAGGATGTGTCAACACCCCCATACGTTAGGTTAGTGCGGCAATGGGGTGGTCCGTAAGAGATTACCTCCCCCACGCGACGGTCGTAGGTGGGATGCGCATGTAATTGTCCGTACTCTTGCGGGGTAGGGAAAGAACTAACGTTATATAGGCGATACTCCCCCAGCGTGAGGCGATGAAAAACATCTACTAAGGGGTCGGAGGTTGGGATGTTAGCTGCGGGAAGAGAAGTGGTTTGTGCGACGGTGGTTTCATCAGTTGAAGGCGTAGGTGCAGTTGAGGTGGATGGTTGAGGTACATTTGAAGAGGATGGTTGGGTTGAATGTATGGGTGTCTTAATTGGTATAAGCACATCGTTTGGGCGGTATAACATATTGCAAGTTTTGAAGGGGGGAGGATCAGCTTTTACAGTGTAGGACTTCCCCTCGTACTCAAATTTTATACATCGATGTAATGTTGAGGGAACGCATCCCATGGCCCGGATCCAAGGACGACCCAGCAATATATTATATTGGAACTCTCCTTCAAGGACATAGAAGAGTTCGGGCAAAGTACGTGGGCCTACGCGAATGTTGAGGATCACGGTGCCTAAGGTAGAAGTAATAGCGTCATTGAATGATCGTAACATGATGGGGTTGGCACACATGCAACTAGAAGGGATGTTCATTTGTTGGAAGGCTTTTGAAGAGATGATGTTTAGGCTAGCGCCCCCGTTAATCATAACCCGACGTACTCGAATGTCTCGGACGTAAGCGGAAATGAAAAGGGCAGGGTCAGGGTCGTCTGTACCAAAGTCGATAATTTCATCTTCCGAGAAACTAACCGCAGCGGCTTGTTGTTTTGAGACAGAAGTGGTGGGGGGAGATGGATTGTTTGGTGAGAGAGGCGACGTGATTGGGTGTTAGAATGGAGGGTAACGGGCAGGGTTTCGTTGGGTAAAACCTCTATCCCTTGAAGGAT
This sequence comes from Taxus chinensis, assembly GCA_019776745.2. Taxonomy (NCBI): domain Eukaryota; kingdom Viridiplantae; phylum Streptophyta; class Pinopsida; order Cupressales; family Taxaceae; genus Taxus; species Taxus chinensis. Next base: position 15,976,079 of record CM034153.1, read on the forward strand.
CTCAACGAGAGCTTGTCGATGAGATTCAGAAGTCTGAATGAGATCATATAGTGTCATTTTTACGGGCGATTGATGAAGTTGTTTGATCATGGTTCGGTGGGTAACTCCATTAGAGACAGGATAGGCGGGTCCGCGAATAACCACTTTAGGTGGTGGTGTAATCGGGATGGTTGAAGGAGAAAGAGATGCCGCAGGTGTGTTTTCTTTCGCTTTCCCATTGTTTTTCTGTCCTTGAGTAGCGACACTAATCATATTAATCTCGTAGACCTGAGATGAAGAAGATGGTTGGCATAATTCATGGTCTTCAAGAGGTGGGGTTGTAATAATGATCGATCTTGGTGAGGCGGGGACAGATGGTATAGTAGAGGGAATTGACGCTAGAGGTCTCTCCCTTCGTAAGTTGTCTTTCTTAACCTTTGTATCTGGAAGAGGTGACTGGCGAAGGATGGTTTTTAGAGCTTTGCATCCTTCTACATCATGTCCAGGTGTCGGTGATAGGCGCAGATTTTAAACTCATCATAATCCACAGGTCGGGGCTTAGACGGGTCATAAGGTCTAAGTGGAGGTAGGGAGATGGTCACATTCTCCACCAACATAGCAAGGATTTTGGCGTAAGATCCTTTGAGTGGGTCAAAATCAGAAGAAGATGAGGGTATTGATTGTGTGGGTTGTGGTAATGTTTGGGCGTGTTTAGTTCGTACGGGTGGTGGTTTAGCCGAGGGGTGCTGACACATGTTTTTCACCAAACGTGGTTTCTTGGACACAGAAGTTACGTTCAGCTGGTTAGATGATGAGGCTACAGACGACATGGTAGCGGGAAACAACTACGGAGAAAGGGGAGTGACAGAAAATAAATCCTTTGATGATGGGATTGGTTTAGGGTTGATAGGTGGACCGGATACGCGGGATAACGATGTTGTGATATCCTTTGATCTCTGTATAGGTGTAGAAGGCGTAGGTTGTTTTGAAGAAAACGAAGGAGGTATGATATATTGATGTAAGGTGGAGGGATGAGGTCCCAATATGGAAGGTGGGTGTGACGATGAGGGTTTTGATTGTGATGGAGGCACGGATTGCGTTCGTCTCTTAGGTGGCGGGGCGGGTTTATTTTTGGATATAAATCGGTCGTTAGGCACGGTGTGGTAGGACTGGGCATTGGTGAGGGTCCCAAATCGTTAGATCTGGTTAAGTTGATAGAAGTGGATGGGGAATTTGGTAGAGGTAGGGGGGTGAAGGTGAGAATAGGGGCATTTTAAGCTTCTGTAAGCACTTCGGGTATATGGTGGAGACATCAGGATCAGTCATTTGCATTTGAGTAGAAAAAGGGGTACTCAAACGTTCCCATAGGGCCTGTCTATCTTCTGTGGAATGACAGTCTCCAGGTGTGATTTGTAATTCCAGTCCACTGCGGGTGTGACACAGGAGGTAGATGAGGCACTGTATCAATAGATGTTAAGAGGTCAACCAGTCGTTGAAAATATTTAGGCGATGAGGGACTAATAGGTAGGAGGGGTGTGTTTGAGGGGATCTGTCACGTTTAAAGAATGTGGTGATGTTAGTGTAAGAGATTTCTCATCTAAGGATGTCAAAAGGAGTGGCGAGCCTTCCTCTTGTGTAGCAAGAGTGGTAGAAGGGAACGTTTGGGAAATAGATAAATTAGATAGCATCCGCTCACAGTCTTGTAGGGATGTGGTGTAAGAAGACTCGTCGATGAGAAGAGAAGTTCGGGCAGTTAACTCTTCTATGGGTAAAGGAACCAATAAAGGAATGATTTCACTTGGCTTGATGGTGGTGAAGGAGGTTCAAACTCCTGTGTTGGTGGAGAGGCTTGATTTAAAAAAATTTCAATAGAGGCTTTTGGTTGAGAATCGAAGACTGCATGGATCTCATGAACACTCTCCTCGGCTAAGATATCTTGGTTCATGTTACTGTTGGATGAGTGATTCGGGAATGGCTTGTTGAAAATTTTTCAGATTTCGGTTAGCAGGGGCATTAGGATTATCGAGGGTTATATCCCCTGCGTCAACCATTTCCTGCACTATGTTTTTCAACATCTTGCAGTTTTCATGACTATGTCCTTTTACGCGGTGAAAGTTACAAAAGTCATTTTCTTTGTACCAGGAAGGTATTGCGCGGGTGGAGTCAAACCCAGAGTGAGGTTTAACAGGGGGCAAGGTGATAGCCCCAGCTTTGAGCAATTTCTCACAGGATGACGCCATAAGTTTCTCCCAAGGGAGTGTAATTGGTGGGCTCGGCTTTGTACTTATAAGTGGTTTTCGGCGGAGTATTGGACGGTGTTTGAGATTTGACCATTACCGCGTGGACAGCTCCTTTTGATTTAGAAGAAGTGGACACGTGAGGAGTGGTGGTGTTTTGGCTTGTTGATAGAATCAGGAGTTCGGAAATTGGGGTTTTTGTTATGCAACCGCAATTCTCTTCTTCTAAGGCTCGAATTTCAAGTTTCCGAGCCATGGTAAAGGCCTCGTCGAATGTGCAGAAAGTTTGAATTGGAGGGTAGGGGGGTAGATGTGCTTAGCGCAGGCCCACATAAATAGTTCGATGAGTTCGGTTTGAGGCAAGGCATACGTAAGTTGGTTAATAAGGCCCCGCCATCGTCCAACGAAATCTGCGATAGATTCGTCTTCAAATTGTCGGATGGCATAGAGGTCAGTGATAGATACTTTCTTGGCAATGTTAATGGAGAAATGATCCAAGAAAGATTGGGCTAGTTGGTTAAAAGAAGAAGATCGAGTGCTGGGTTAAAGCACTGTACCATTCCAAGGCGGGTCCTGATAAGGACATGGGGAAGGTGCGGAGTAACAAGGTGTCATCATGGGCAATCAAATAACAAGCATGTCTAAATGATCGCAAGTGTTGTTGAGGATCCTCTTTACTATTAAAACGAGTAAACTTTGGCAACTCCCATTGAGGAGGATATGAATGAAGGGGGACAGAAGGGTGTGAATGGGCTCCCGACAAACTTGCTCGTATGTCAAGGTGCTACGACTTCCTGAAACGGAAGCCTCCAGGTTTTGCATTTTGTCCATCATTTGTTTGATGAAATCTGTGGTTGGATGAGATGATGGTGCCACAGAATAGGGATGTCCCATATAAGGTGTTGAGGTTACTGGATACGTGTATGGGAATGAAAAGGTAGGCGGAGCTTGAGAAGGAAAGCTCGTGTGAATAGGTGGCAGAGAGTAAGTCATGAATGGAGTGGTCTGAAAGAGAGAGATGAGATAGGGGCAGTTGGTGGTAACGATACGTGGGGTCAAGGTTAACCAAAGGAAAGCTAATCGGGGTCGTATGAACCTCTGAAGCTGTCAGATTGGGAGACGGGGCTAGAGATGCAGGAAAAAGTAAGGCAAGTGTTATCAGGAGGAGTGGGAGCTAATGAGCAGCTATATACTATAGGCATGCCAATAAGGAGCTGACCATCAGGTGTACGGTCGGGGGCATGAGACAAATAGTATTGTACAGCGCTGGGATTAGCATCCAGAAATTTGGCAAAGTCCTTGTCTCCTATAGGAATTTGGGGGATCTCACTGGTGTCCGTAGGGTTCCCTATAGAATGTGAAGGGGGTGATTCAGGAAAAGACACAGAGCAGGCATGTGAAACCATGGCAGCGGCTTGCTTCCGAGTGATGACAACCATAGACAAGAACACACAGGAAAGTTTTAATCTATCAAGAACAAAAAAAACCTCAGAATGATGTATTTGGCAAGTTGCTGGTTTGTCAGGGGCTGATGAAGATAGTAACCGATATCGGTTTTGTAACGGTGTCGGTCACAGAGCAAATGACGTCAGTCCCTTAACCGATGCCGGTGTCAAAAGTCTAGGATAAGAAGATATAAAAGGCTGCTAATTGATTTTTAGCAATGTTGAGTATATTTATCAACTTATTGATCACAGAAGACAAAGTATGACAGAGAAAACAGAATTTGAAAACAAGCAAGAGGCACACGCAAATCTAGAGACTAATCCTAGGGTTAATTTTAGTTATCATGGGCTTATGCCTTTAGACGTAAGATGATGTCAGAATCCTAAACAACAAGACCTAGGGGAAATGTCAAGTTTGTTTTGGCTTATAAGGTTACCTCAATCGGGCGGAGGAATACCGCGGAAAAAGGGGGGATGTTTGAGCTGTTGTGTTAATTTTGAAGTGATTCGGTATGTGTTGTGCAATGAAACTAAGGTTAATTTTCCTGTCAATACTGTGGATATCACCCCCACGTGTACGACCTGTTACTTAATCTATGTTCACTAGAATTGAAGAACAACAAGCAGGAATGCAATGCACGTGTTTTAAACCCAAATCGAAAATTATATTCGATGAAGCAAGAGAGATGACTTTCACTAATGCGGAAACTAGGAAAGCAAGACAAATTCTTTATGAAATATATAACAAAAGCAGCAGCAGCAACAGCAAATATGCTTCCTAAAATGAAAATAAGCAAGAGAAAGAAACCCAAAATGGGTCCCACCGGCGTGCCAAAATGTTTCGCTCAGAATGTTCGGCTTCTGGGAATAGAGTTGCTTCTATCCTTTCATTCCTTTTAGAAACAGATGAGGTTAGGGTTAGGGAGGAATACCTGTTGAATGTCGAGATGGTGTGCGCGTACCGTAGAGAAAGATCAGGCTGACTATGGAGAACTCCTTTTTGTCTTGGAAGGACTACCTGCAAATAAGAACACAAGACCACAAGATTTTGATTAAACAATAAATGAGGAAAACTGCCTTGGGCCCAGGAAATATAAAAACTTCCTTTCGAAGGTGGTCAGTTCCCCTGCTAATATGAATTAACACAAAAGACTGCAAAATATCAATTAAATTGTTTCGTTAAAATGGGTAGGGGAAAGGCTGGTTTTCTGGTTTTGATGACAGGAAACCGATGCCGGTTACTGATAACCGATGCCGGTTACTAATAACCGATACCGTTGTGGTTCTGGGATCTTCTTGGTAGCTATGGTGTTTTGTAAGGCTGGTTTATGGATGATATTAGGAAATGGGATGATTAGAAGCAAAAGAATGACAGTTAGATGCAATGGCACGTTGGGGGGTAGTAGTGGATTCAGAAACGGATTTATGGAGACTGAGATTCAAAAGCATAAGAAATGTTATAACAAAGGACATGCAAGATGTGACTTACTGGTTTTGACCAAGATGCAAGTTGATCTCCTTGGTTGTAAACACTTCTGGTTTCTTTACTCGTCTCTGCTCTGTCAAGTGAAGATTTGGACTCTGTTCCCCACTCGCAATGCTCTCTGTTGATCCAGAAATTTGATCCAGAAATCCTTTGACTGATCTCCAAAATGAATTCCGATCCGTTGTTTTGGTTTGGGGAGCCCATTTAGGGAACCGATGGCGGTTGCATAACCGACGGCGGTCGAGTAGGAACCGGCATCGGTAGGAAAAAAGTAGGCTATTTTTAGTAAAATAGCCCACCTTGAGGGACCTGCTTTTCTCCCAAGAGATCAGTTGCGGGCTTGGTCAAGTGGCTAAAGGTCGGCTTGGGTGCGAGTAAGGGGCATTAGTTATGGATGTGAGTCTAGACCAAGTCATGGGTCTTAATTAGGTTAGTTTAGGGTTAGGGCTAGGTCATGATGAGGTGGCAAAATGAGGTGGCAGGTGAGGTGATGATGGGGATTTATTTCTTACAAGGTAATTAATAAATAATTGTGTAAAGTTTAGGTAATGAGGTTAGGTTGCGAAATGGGATGCGGGTCACAAGGGGTGTAAGACACGAATTTGGTGTCTACAGGTGTGTAGGTGTGGACCAAGTTATAGGTCTTAATTAGGTTAGTTTAGGGTTAGGACTAGGTCATGATGAGGTGGCAAAATGAAAATGGTGAGGGTGGCAGGTAAGGTGATGTGGATTTATCAATTACAAGGTAATTAATAAATAATTGTGTAAGGTTTAGGTGATGAGGTTAGGTTGCGAAATGAGATGCGGGTCACAAGGGGTCGTAAGACACAAATTTGGTGTCTACATTAGCCCCTTATTATCATGTAGCTTGTTTTGTAAAGCTACACGGACAATAATATGAAGTGGTTTCTCCTGTTAAGGGTATAGGCAATCCCCCTTAAATCTATCACAGATAAAGAGAACTTGAAATCAGGGATAGGGTTGATAAAGGGTAAATGGTGTAGAGATGATGGGGAAAAGGTGGGGTAAGTCCAAGGAAGTAGACGCACGTTGAACTACAATAGTGCGACTAGGGTACATGATTTGATGAGCAAACTGGCAATGCATAGGCAAAGGTCGATAGTTTATCCAAACAAGGGTGATATAATCTTGGTATCCAAGGCATAGGAAGTAGCTCCAGGGTATATAACAGGTAAGGTACAGGAACGTTTAGGCATGTTCGGCAGTACCAAATGGTTGGTTTGGTTGAGATAAACGTCACGGTCTAGGTCTAGGCAAAGTTGGTCGACAGATCAAGTCAGGGACCCTAATCATGCTAAAACACGAACAGGTGAGCTCGATGGAACAAAAAGCTACATGATGGGTGGATAAAAGTGTATGTTGTTGATGTTGGGTAAGGTATTGAAGTGATACGGCCATGGGTCGGGCCAAGTTGTTGGGTTACGGTCTTGGGTCGGGCCGGATGGGTAGGGTGAGGCCTGGGGTCAGGCCGGATGGTTAGGGTGAGGCTTTGGGTCGGGCCGGATAGGTAGGTTGAGGCCTTGGGTCGGGCCGAGATGGTTAGGGTGAGGCCTTGGGTCGGGCCGGATAGGTTAGGCCTTGGGTCAGGCCAAATGGTTAGGGTGAGGCCTTGGGTCGGGCCGGATAGGTAGGTTGAGGCCTTGGGTTGGGTTGCGGCCTTGGGTTGGGCCAAATGGTTAGGGTGAGGCCTTGGGTCGGGCCGGATAGGTAGGTTGAGGCCTTGGGTCGGGCCAAGTTGTTGGGTGGCGGCCTTGGGTCGGGCCAAATGGTTAGGGTGAGGCCTTGGGTCGGGCCGGATAGGTAGGTTGAGGCCTTGGGTCGGGCCAAATGGTTAGGGTGAGGCCTTGGGTCGGGCCGGATAGGTAGGTTGAGGCCTTGGGTCGGGCCAAGTTGTTGGGTGGCGGCCTTGGGTCGGGCCAAATGGTTAGGGTGAGGCCTTGGGTCGGGCCGGATAGGTGAACAAATGGTGTTCAGCAAAGGTGGATATAGGCGATGTTGGGAGAAAGGGCGATTAGTAAATAGGGGCAGAAAGTTGGGTGAATAAAGACAAAACCGATATCGGTTAGCTATGACCGGTACCGGTTAGGTAACCGATGCCGGTTCCTTAGGGCACGATTTGACCGGTGTCGGTTCTATGTTAAAAACCTATAAAAAGAAAAATACGGCCTGTCATTGTCACATTTCTAATTTGAAAACCGATTTGGGGTGTCTGAGGTGGAATAGTGATATTGGTGCATTTGTTGGCTGAGGTGGCACTAGTTGAGTGGAGAAGTGAGTTGATTGGTGGGCCCGAGTGAGTAGCAGGCAACAGTTGATTGGTAGAGGACCCAGCAAAGCAGAGTTTGAGCCATGGCACAGCCAGGAGGAGCAGGAGGTGCTGGACCAGCTGGACCACCACCACCTATCCCACCACGACGACGTGTCGTCGTACCGGTAGGTTCGAAACCCTTCATTATGTGAATTTAATGGTATTATGCTGTATTTGGGATTCGGGTAGGAATCTTAGATTTGGAGAAAATAATGAATAAATGGAAGTTATATGAAAAGAGGAAAGGGTAGATAGGCTAAATAGGCCAAGGCGGTTGGGTGGGTAGGTTTTTAGGGTGTTTGGGTGGGTATGTAGGGAGAAATAGGCAAAAAAAAAAATGAATTGGGTAGCCGCGCGGGTTCGGCTCGGTAATTTTTACGGTGACCGATGTCGGTCACTAAGCGATCGGCATCGGTCCAGAAAATCTAGGGGCAGGGTTGATCAGTGGTGACCGGTGTCGGTCGGTAGTTGACCGGCGTCGGTGGAGAGGAGACCGGGGTCGGTTATGGGTGACCGGTACCGGTTCGTAGTGATTTGTAGTTATTTTGGTTGGTTTGGGTTATGTTTTGGTGTTGAATTGTTGGTTGTGGTTTAGGTGTTGTGAGTATGGTTTTGGGATGGGGTAGGGGTGTTTTGGTATGATTTAAGTTGTGTCGATTGTTGGATTTGGTTGTTTGGGTATCGTTTCGGTTTCGTGGTAGTATGATGTGGGTTGTTTGTTTGGGTGTGAAGAGGGAGGGGGATATTGTAGAAGATAGGTGGGTAGAGGGGTGTGTTAGAGAGTCGGGGTGTGGTCGGGGGGATAAAAGGGGGTATAGAGGGTAAAGTAGATGTTGTGATAAAGAGTAGGGCTAATGTAGTGGGTTGGTTTTGCAGGCACGTCAGCAGCTGACGATGCGGGACAGGATGCCCCCACTGTTGAGCCGGATGTGACCACATGTGTCCGCAGCACACTGGGCTATCATGCGCGAGGTGGGACTCGGCGGAGTCCAGCGATACAGAGCGATCGACAGAGATCATAGTTTGATGGTTTCCCTCATCGAGAGATGGGATCCGGTGACCAATGTGTTCCATCTCCCGACTGGAGAGATGACCATCACATTGGAGGATGTGTATCGCATCCTTCGATTACCTATCGATGGAGAGGCAGTCTTTCAGGTGGATGCAGAGACAGCCATGGACAGCATCCTACAGGTTTTTGGGGATGCAGCCGCGCTATTGACATATCACAGCGCGAGTATCGGGTATGGGGATATGTACCGTGCGCACCGACATGAGACACGGCTTGCCGTGTTGATGATGATCGGGATCACCTGCTTCGCCCTCCCAGACTCAGAGGGAGGCCGCTTTCCACGGGCGCTGATGGGGGTGCTACATGAGATGGTGGAGGAGCACACATGTTATGCTTGGGCACCAGTATACCTGGTGCAGTTATATAGAGAGCTGTGGGGCTATCGCCGGATGAGGCGATTTGGGATTTGTTCGACATTTTTGCTTCACTGTTGGGCATATGAGCACATCATATGCATTAGACCAGTAGGATTACCCCAGCAGCCAGGGCCACAGGTCATATATAGATACGGCTTTCAGAGGTGGTTGGGGGTCGTGGGCCAGCCACGAGCAGTGCTTGCAGGGCGGGACGTCGCTTATTACAGGCATTTATTAGAGGGCCTGACAGCGGCAGATATTGTATGGAGACCGTATAGAGGTCATCACCCCCGTGGAGGAGCCCGAGGACAGTTGCAGTGGATCCAGTACACATTCTGGATAGCGGGACGGAGGCCGGGAGAGTATGAGAGGATACCCCTGGAGAGGGTACGCAGGCAGATGGGGCTACGACAGGATGAGCCCCCTCACTTCCCTCAGTACCGGAGGGATGATGTAGAGGCCCCACTGCCTGCACCACAGCCCGTGGATCCAGATTGGGTTGCTGAGAGGCCGGCAGATGACACTGTAGATGATGCTGGCTGTACGGGAGCATATATGGTTTGGTGGGCTGGTCAGAGAGCAGCGAGGGTAGCACAGCCTGCACAGCCAGACTTGGCAGCGGTGATAGCAGAGCGAGATCAGCTCAGGGGTCAGGTGCAGCTATTACAGGGGCAGCTTGGCTGCTGCACAGGCACAGATAGGTGTTTTACAGGGGCAGCTAGCCCAGGCTCAGGTACAGGCACAGGCAGCACCACCAGCAGCGGCACAGCCACAGCAGTATAGGTACAGGTACAGGCACCAGGCCAGGCACAGCAGGCACAGGTACCACCCCAGCCACAGGCACCACCAGCGGCACCAGCACAGGCACAGGGGGCACTGGTAGTAGGAGTTAGGGGACCAGCCCCAGCAGCGATGGTGGCTCGGGACAGGTATATGGAGGCGAGAGCGGAGGCCCGGTATTATCAGGATGTTCTTGATGGTACCGGAGCTGAGTATCAGCCATATGCAGCCTATAGAGCAGAGACCTCTCATAGTCAGAGATCTCAGGGAGGTGCAGCCACAGCTGGTGTGTCTGTCACAGGCAGGAGGCGAGAGGCAGGACAGGGACCAGCAGGGAGAGGTGCAGAGGGAGGTGGAGAGAGCTGAGGGGTCCCTGGCATTGTTTTTGTATTTGTATATTGGACATGGGCACCGGTCTGCGAACCGGTTGTGTTGATAGAGGCCTGCGTGCCTACATATTATGTATTCATTGATTCATTCATTCATTTATTGTATACCGGCCTGCGAGCCGAGTACGGAGTTGTATAGTTGATACCGGCCTGCGAGCCGAGTCTGTTTTTGATATGAGAGACCGGCCTGCGAGCCGTGTTGAGGTTTTTGACGGTTATTGCGGCCTGCGCGCCGGCTTTGTTGTATTATGAGATCACAGAGGCCCCGATGCAGGGCACATTGTATATTTGAAACCTTGTATATATATATATATATATATATAGATATGATGTTTTGATCCACATGCTGTGTTTAAAAATGCGTTAAATGTTTTGTCGATGGTTTGTGATATTTGATGTATGATGAGTTGGATTTACATGGTGTTATATATTAATGATGTTGATGTCTTTTGTTGATGGGATGTATGTAGATATAAATGATGAGTTTAATTGACATGTTGTATTATGAAATGTTGTATGTTTTGTCGCTGATTTTATGAAAATGTATGTATGTAGCTGTTAAGTTGGATCCAAATGGTATATAGATTAATGGTTTTTGATATCGTTTGTTGATGATTTGTTTGTTTTGGTAATGTAGATAGATGATATGGATGAAATCGTAATGAGATGTGGATTTGATGAAAAGATTATAGCTATCGGTGTTGGTATGCAGGAAAAAGAGGCGGGCGCCTCCAAAAATTAGATAAAAAATAAAGAAAAGGACTATGTTTTGAAAAAGGTGGGTATGTGACCGACGTCGGTTAGCTAACCGATGTCGGTATAGTATAGACCGATATCGGTTAGGTAACCGATACCGGTTATTCCAAAATGAGATTTTTCTAAAAATAGAAAAGCGTAGGTGGCAACTGAAGTTCTTATTTTGAGAGGCATGCAAGATGTTAAATACGCGAATGCGACGCTGTTTTAACGACTGAGACAAGTAATTGCATGAGAGATTTGAGTGATAAGGAGGAAAGAGACAGGTAACGTGATTGTGGGCTGAGATCAAGAAGACAGAAATCCAAGCTATATTTGAAGAGGGTGGTGAGCATGGCTGAACGAGGAGAAGCATCCAGCAGGCATGGACGAGAGGGAAGACAAGTTCCACCGCAAGCTGCTGCAGCCCAAGAGGTAAACGATTTGGTTGTAATTTGGTGTTTGCATGTTTTGTGAATAGGAGGAGGGAGATTAAGTGGGTAGATATGAGAAAGAAAACGTGATAGCAAGGGTTATAGGTGAGGTGAGTGTTATGGGGTAGGTAATCAGGGGTTTCGGGTATGTCTGTGTATACAGAGAGGAATAAACGATCAATTTATTGTCGTAGGTGGTTGTTTAGGCAAGGTGTATGTAATTGACAGTGACCGATAGCGGTTAGGGATAACCGGTATCGGTTACTGAACCGGTACCGGTTATTTATAACCGATACCGGTTACTGGAGGAATTTCCAGAATGTGAAAAAAAAAACTTTAGGGATTCGATGGATTGAATGGTTATTTGTTGTTGTGACGTATGCAGGCAGAGGCAGGGCCGAGGATGAATGATAGTGTACCAGCGCTGTTGTCATGAATCCGAGCGGATGTAACACCAGCTGAATGGACATTGATAAATCGTTTGGGGTTAAGTGGAATCCGCTATTATTCACGAATCGCACATAACCATGCTATGTTGCAGGCGTTGATTGAAAGATGGAATCCAGAGAAGAATACCTTCTATCTGCCAACAGGGGAGATGACAGTAACATTGGAAGATGTGTTCCGTATTTTGAGACTCCCTATTACAGGAAAACCAGTATATCAGGCATTACCTAGCGCGGCGCGGGGAGCGATAACAGCAGTATTTGGTCCATACGCACGAGATTTGACACAGCGAGGTTTGACATTCACATATGGGATAATGTATGCAGCACACCCTGAGGAGACAAGGTTAGCAGTGATATTAATGATAGCGGTAGGGTATTATGCATTACCGAGGGCGGATGGGGGAAGATTTCCAAAGGCATTGATGTGTGTTATTTGGGAGATGATAGAAAGGAACGTGACTTTTGCATGGGCACCTGCATATTTGGCGGAGTTATACAGGGGTTTATGGGCTTGTAGGTGAAATCACAGGACGACACTGGATTGTTCATACTTATTACACTGTTGGGCCTATGAGCACATTGTTTGTGTGCGACCAATAGGCCGACCCATCCAGTCAGGAGAGACCGGAGTACAGAGGTTGGGATTCAGACGATGGGTCCAGACAGAACAAGAGGCAAGATCCCATGCCGTGACGGGTGACATTGAGTATTACAGGCAGGTATGGGAGAGGGTGACGATTGCGGATATCTGTTGGAGGCCTTACGGGAACTATATGGTAACAGAGAACATAGCTGAGGAGTTGAGGGGTGTAGAGCGATTGAGGTGGATCGCAGGGCACAGGCCAGGTGAGTATGAGAGGATTCCTCTAGATCGCGTGCGGCGACAATTTGGATTTGTGCAGGATATACCCCTGGCTTATAGACCATATATGAGGATCGACGCCGAGGCAGCATTCTCACCTCCCCAGCCAACACCTCCAGAAGGGCCAGAGGAGATAGCAGCCGATCGCAGGGTAATGGATGCAGGAATGACAGAGGCCTATAGGTTATGGTGGGTAGCAGAGCTGCGAGGTGTACGTGATCACCCTGACATAGCTGTGATTACAGCGGAGAGAGATCGTCTGCAGAGTTTAGTTCATCAGCTCCAAACGCAGATGAATGAGACAAGAGGATTGTTAGCGGTTGCGGAGTCACGAGCAGAGAGACTAGAGGCTGGATTCCTCCATGCGAGAGGGCGTATTCATATGTTACAGGAGAGATTGGCAGATCAGTGGGCGGTACCAATAGCCGTGGTACCTTTGAGGACGGAGAGGCCCGGCGAGAGGCGTCGACGATCACGATCATCTCCTGGGTCGGGATGAGTCGTGAGGGTCTAAGTAAATGTTATCGAGGTATAAGAATAAATAAGGATGCCGACCTACGTGTCGATGATAGAGAAGATGTATTTGTTTAACATCTAAATAAGACTGAATATGTATGTTGATTTGAGTTATGATAATAATAAGAATGTTTGCGTTGTGATTTTTGGTGTTTTGAAAAAGGATAAAGAGGAATGTGATTAAATAGAAATACACAAAAATATTTATATTTACCACACATGATAGGTTATGGTAGGGGATGGTCGAGCTAACCTTGGGAGACCCCATGTCTCCGAAGTGCTGCCTACATAGCCCATTGCACAAAGCAAGGAGGGGCCTCAGACCGATGTAGTTCTCCCTTAGGACCAGGGAGAGGTGAATTTAGGCAATTTGGTACGGTTTAGGCAATTGGTTGGTTGGTAAAAATATTGATATTAATATTGGTAAGGTAAGGTTGTTGGTGTTGGTAATGAATTGGTGATGTTGTAAAAGGTATAAGGGAAGCGAAAGTTAGCCTACCCAAGTAGAAGGGAACCATGTCCTGATTAAGATCAACACACAATCCTAGATGCGAGGCAAAGAGGAAAGAGTGCTCCGTAGGTGAAAAGAGCTAAACAAACCACACAACGTAGAACGAGCTTGAAGCCCTAGGTACCGTGCATAGACGAGAAGTCAATAGGTGAAAAGAGTTGTATGATCACAATATATCGGGTGTACGTCACGTCCCTTGAGTTGAAACAAATGGTGAGGTGAGGTGGATGATATAACTGAGGTACAGAGAACTTGTTACAAAGCGAGTGTTCTGACGAAAGAGAACCTACCCTAAATAGACAAGTCCATGACTCAAAAGTTCTTTTGAATGAGGCTTTTATTTTACTGAATATAGACTGATCGATGCGGGAAGTCTACAAGGGATATTGATTGTACTATTCTTGAGGTCTTCACAAAGCTGATCAATGCGAGAAGCTTCTGATAAAGGCTGACTGTGTATAGCTGTCCTTCGAGGGAGCAGTCTATTTATAGTAGCAGATATGATTTTAGTGCATAGCTGTCCTTCGGGGGAGCAGTCTATATATAATAGCAGCAATAGTTTGGCATATAGCTGTCCTTCGAGGGAGCAGTCTATATATAAGGTAGATAGCTAGATGTCCTTTTGACGTGAAGCATCTAGTTTTTGTAGGAAGTTTGACTCAAGAAAATCCCATAAGAATACGGCTTATTTTAATACTTTGAAGTCATGGACTAGACTAAAAAGGGAAGGCATTGCTGAGGTGAAGTGAGAATCAAACTATGTGAGCTTGATTTTTATTATGAGGTGTAGGAAACAAAGTGTATGTGGTGGTAAGTGAGCTCAAGGGACGAGCGGCAGGTAGATAAGAAGTGATATAACACTAAATTCAACAGTAGAATGGTCGAAGATGCAAGGCATTAAGGGGTTCAGGCTCAGGTTTACCATTAAGCGAAGCTAAACGATAAGTGCCTGATCCATAAGTGTGAGTGATTATATAAGGCCCAATCCAATTAGGAGCAAATTTTCCACGTTTGCTCTTTTCTAGTTTGGTTACATGTTGATTCTCTTTGAGGACAAGATCACCAACCTTAAAGGTACGCTCATGAAGTCGCTTATCATAAGCACGCTTGATACGTTTTTGATAGATTTGGAGGTGATCAAGAGCTGTAAGACGACGCTCGTCAAGAAGCTCCAATTGGGCTAACCGCTCTTGGCGGAAATCATCGTTGGTGAGAATATCCTGAAGAGATATTCTAAGGGAGGGTATTTGTACTTCGAGAGGCAGGACAGCCTCGGTACCATATACCAAAGAAAAAGGTGTGGCATTAGTGGAGGTACGAATGCTAGTACGATAAGCCCAAAGGGCAAAGGGGATGTGATCGTGCCAATTTCTTCCGGATTCATTGACAACTTTCATGAGGATTTTGGTTAGGGTTTTATTAGAGGATTCAGCTTGTCCATTTGCTTGTGGATAGTAGGGTGATGAGAAGCTGAGTTTGATACCAAAGTTGTCGCAAAGGTCCTGCAACAACTTGTTTTTGAAAGATTTTCCATTATCTGTTATCAGGCGATGAGGAACACCAAAACGACAGATAATGTGGTGGTTAATGAACTCTACAATTTTTTCTTTTTTAGTTGAAATGAGCGGAATAGCCTCCACCCATTTTGTGTAATATTCGGTTGCTGTGATAATCCATCGGTGACGTTGCGAAGAGGACGGATGAATCTCACCAATAAGGTCTAAACCCCATTGTGAGAAAGGCCAAAGATCTCGGGTGACCTGTAGCGGGTGGCTAGGAGTATGTTGAAGGTTGGCATGTTGTTGACACATAACACAACGCTTAACATATTCGTAGCAATCGTTATTGAGAGTAGGCCAATAATAACCTAGGCGAAGGATTCGTTTGGCCACGGCAAGGCCGCTAAAATGTCCGCCACAAATACCGTCATGGACTTGTTGGATGGTATGGGTGACCTCCGCACCGGTGAGACATCGAAGGAGGATGCCATCAAAGCCACGTTTATAAAGGAGTCCCCCCATAACAACATAACGAGAAACGCGTTTAAGAAACGCGCGTTTGCCGGTACTAGTAAGGTCAGATGGGAGAACAGAGGTTGTAAGGTAGTCGTGGAATTGGTGATACCAAGTATCCTGCGAATTAGCAGACACATTATTTATCGTACAAACAACCGAGGCTGAATAAGATGGGGCAAAGAGTTGTTGGACCAAGACGAAAATGTCAGAGTCAGTTGATGAAGCTGGAATTTGCGAGGCTAAGCAAGCCATAGTATCCGCAAATTTGTTAGTGGAGCGGGGAATGGTTTGGATAGAATAGTGAGTAAATAAGGCTAGAAGTGAATCCACATAGTGTTTGTACTTTTGAAGTTCCTCATTTTTGCATTGGTAGATGCCCATAACTTGATTGACTACCAATTGAGAGTCGCCAAAAATATTGATAGATTTGATACCTAAGTGTAACGCAACTTGGAGACCCAGAACAAGGGCCTCGTATTCCGCTGTATTATTAGTGCAAGGGAAATCGAGTCGGAATGAGAGAGGCATAGGCTCAGCGTCGAGAGGAATGAGAACAATGCCGGCTCCTCCGCCGCGCTGGCATTTGGATCCATCGAAGAAGAGGGTCATTGGATACGACTCCTCCCTGAGTGAAAGAGTGGCGATGAGTTCGTCGGGGAATGTAAAATTGGTAAATTGTTCCCCTGGTAAAGGGGCTTCCGCAAGTTGGTCTGCGATGGTTTGTCCTTTGATTGATTTCTGGTGGAAAAACTCAAGGTCGAGGTCGGCGAGGAGCATGAGCCATCTGGCGATGCGTTGGTTTAGATGAGGTTTGGCATACATGTAATGGATGGGGTCCGTGTTGGTGATGACGAAAGTTTTGTGATTCAGAAGGTAGTGTCGGAGTTTGGTGGCCACGAATGATAGGGCTAGGCACAACTTTTCTACATGTGTATACCTAGTCTCATAGTCCACCAAAGTACGACTTATATAATAAACGGCTTGTTCTCGATTCTCAGAGTCACGATGTGCAAGCATGGCCCCTACAGCGTGGTCGGTGGCGGAAAGATAAAGGTAGAAAGGGCGGTCATCCTGGGGTGGGATAAGCACGGGTGGCTGCAAGAGATAAGCTTTGAGAGCCTCAAAGGCTTGGTGGCACTCTTCACTCCATTGAAAGTCAATGTCTTTTTTAAGGAGGTGATGGAAAGGTTGACATCGATCCGAGAGTTGGGAGATGAAACGTCGGATAGATTGGAGCTTACCTTGTAAACTACGCAATTGTTTAAGATTGGTAGGTGGGGGCATTTCTAGAATAGCTTTGACTTTAGATGGGTCGACCTCAATGCCACGCAGAGAGACAATAAAGCCGAGAAGTTTTCCCGAAAGGACACCAAAGACACATTTCTTTGGTTGAAGACGGACAGAATATTGTAACAGGCGATCAAAAATAATGGTTAAAACATCGAGATGTTCACTGCGATGTTTAGATTTGCCAAGAAGATCATCGACGTAATCTTCAAGGATAGTGTGCATAATGTCATGAAAAATGTAGGTCATAGCCCGCTGATAGGTTGCACCAGCATTCTTAAGGCCAAATGGCATTACACGGTAACAGAAGGTTCCCCAAGGAGTTATGAAGGCAGTTTTATGTTGATCGGCGGGTGCAACCAAAATTTGGTTGTATCCTGAAAAGCCATCCATGAGAGAGAGCATCTCATGGCCTGCAGTGAGATCAACAAGTTGGTCAATACTAGGTAGGGGGAAGTCATCCTTAGGGCAAGCGAGGTTGAGATCCCAGAAATCCGTGCATATCCGAAGTCCCCCCGTCGCTTTAGTGACAGGTACGATGTTAGAAATCCATTGAGGATAGTCAATAGGCAGAATGAAGGAAACAGAAAGAAGTCGTTGAAGCTCCTCTTTGACCAAGAGGGCAATGCGTGGATGCATTTTTCTCAATTTCTGTTTAATTGGTTTGGAATCGGGTTTCAGTGTAATGTTATGGACGGCAATGTCAGGATCAATTCCTGGCATGTCAGCGTAGGACCAAGCGAAAGCTTGGTTGCGAGCACGGAGAAAGGTAGTAAAGGCGACTTGTTCTGATGCGTTAAGGGATTGTCCGATCTTCACAATGTGAGGATCCTCCTCCGTGTGGATGTTGATTTCAATAGTAGATTCGTTCAGCATGGTTTGAGTTTCAGATGGTAAGGCGCGTTGAATATAAGAGTCATCCGCGCCAAGGTAAGTGAGGATGGAGTCATCATCCTGGCATTCAACAACGTTAATTGAAGGTGAGTCCTCTTCAATCATGTCTGGATACAGAAGGGGGATAGAAGAGGTGTCCTCATTATCGCGTTGATAAGTGAGAGGACCTAGGAAGATAGCATTTATGAAAAAAAAAAGTTAGGAGGGATAGATTCAGGATCTATCGACTCTGTGGGTGACAAAGGCAAAATGGGTGATGATGGTTCGGTAGGGGTGACGTCGTTGTCTTCTAGAAGACAACTGACACGAGGTTCCTTCGGTGTAAGTGTTCCTGGAAATCCGAGACCACTACGATCATTGTGCTTGCGTGTAGTTACGGGGATGATTGTATGTCGGCCTTGTTCATAAAGACCAAAACCAAAGCCTTTCCAAGCACAGCGAGTCAAGAAGGTGAGGGCGAAACGACGATTTGTCAGGTATTGAAAATCAGATTGGAAAGGAACCACACCAAGAGGGGGCTCAGGGGCAACGGAAGATGCGTCGACACCCCCATATGTTAGGTTAGTGCGGCAGTGAGGTGGTCCGTAGGGGATTACTTCCCCCACACGACGGTCATAGGTAGGATGTGCATGTACCTGTCCGTACTCCTGTGGGGTATGGAAAGAACTAACGTTATATAGGCGATACTCCCCCAGCGTAAGGCGTTGAAAAACATCTACTAAGGGGTCTGCGGTTGGGATATTAGCTGCAGGAAGGGAAGTGGTTTTTGCGACAGTGGTTTCATTTGAAGGTGTAGGTGCGGTTGAGGTGGATGGTTGAGGCACATTTGAAGAGGATGGTTGGGTTGAATGAATGGGTGTCTTGATTGGTACAAGCACATCATTAGGGCGGTATATCATATTGCAGGTTTTAAAGGGGGGAGGATCAGCTTTTACGGTGTAGGACTTCCCCTCGTATTCAAATTTTATGCATCTATGTAAGGTTGAGGGAACGCATCCCATAGCCCGGATCCAAGGGCGACCTAGCAATATATTGTATTGGAACTCTCCCTCAAGGACATAGAAGAGTTCGGGTAAAGTACGTGGTCCTACATGAATGTTAAGGATCACGGTGCCTAAGGTAGAGGTAATAGCATCATTGAATGACCGCAACATGATGGGATTGGCACACATGTAGCTAGAAGGGATATTCATTTGTTGGAAGGCTTTTGAAGAGATGATGTTTAGGCTAGCGCCCCCGTCAATCATAACACGACGTACCCGAATGTCCCGGATGTAAGCTGAGATGAAAAGAGCAGGGTCAGGATCTTCTGTACCAAAGTCAACAATTTCATCTTCGGAGAAACTGACTGCAGCAGCTTGTTGTACAGAGACAGAAGAAGTTGGGGCAGTGGATTGTTTGGTGAGAGAAGCAACGTGATTGGGTGTAAGAATGGAGGTAACAGGCAGGGTTTCATTAGGTAAGACCTCGATCCCTTGAAGAATTTCAACGAGAGCTTGTCGATGAGATTCAGAAGTCTGAATTAGATCATATAGTGTCATTTTTACGGGTGATTGGTGAAGCTGTTTGATCATGGCTCGATGGGCAACTCCATTAGAGACGGGGTAAGCGGGTCCACGAATAACCACTTTGGGTGGTGGTGCGATCGGGATGGTGGAAGGAGAAAGAGAGGACGCAGGTGTGCTTTCTTTTGCTTTCTCGTTGTTTTTCTGCGCTCGAGTAGCAACACTAATCATATTAATCTCGTCGACCTGAGATGAGGAAGATGGTTGGGATAAATCATGGTCTTCAAGAGGTGGGGTTGTAATAATGATAGATCTTGGTGAGGCGGGGACAGATGGTATAGGAGAGGGAATTGAAGCTAAAGGTCTCTCCCTTCGTAAGTTGTCTTTCTTAACCTTTCTATCTGAGAGAGGTGACTGACGAAGGATGGTTTTTAAAGCTTTGCATCCCTCCACATCATGTCCTGGTGTGCGGTGATAAGCGCAGATTTTAGACTCATCATAACCTATAGGTCAAGGTTTAGATGGGTCATAAGGTCTAAGTGGGGGGTAGGGAAATGGTCGCATTCTCCACCAATATAGCAAGGATTTTGGCGTAAGATCCTTTGAGTGGGTCAAAATCGGAGGAGGAGGAGGGTATTGATTGTGCGGGTTTTGGTAATGTTTGGGCATGGTTGGTTTGTACAGGTGGTGGTTTAGCCAAGGGGTGTTGACACGTGGTTTTCACTAAACGTTGTTTCTTTGGCGCAGGAGCTACGTTCAGCTGGTTAGATGATGAGGCTACAGATGACGTGGTAGCGGGGAACAACCACGGAGAAAGGGGAGTGACAGAAAATAAATCCTTTGATGATGGAGTTTGTTTAACCGGTCACTGTCAAAATATACCCTACCCTGCTTAAAACATACACCTACGATAATTATTATTTTGCCCATTTAACTCCTATTATACCTAAAAACATACGTGACTATACCCTGTTTACCTACCCCATACACTCCGCCCATCCCCAACCTTGCCTATCACCTTTTCTTTCTCAACTTTACCCACTTACACTTCTCTCATCCTATTCACAAAACAATGCAAGAATCAAATTACAATCAACAGTTTTATACCCTCTCGGGATCAGCAGCTTGGGGCGGAACATGTTTGCCCCTCGTCCCTGCCTACTGGATGCTTCTCCTCGTTCCGCCATGTGCACCACCCTCTTCAAATCTACTTGTCCTTTCTACCTTCTGAATCTCACCCACACTCACTTCACCCTCATCCTGTCTCTTTCCTCCTTATCCACTCAAAAGTCTTTCATGCAATTACATGTCATCAGTCTCAAATAGAGCGTCGCATCCGCATGTTTAACTTGTTGCATGACTCTAAATAAGACCCCTAGTTGCCAACCAAGCAATTCTATTTTTAGGAATTATTCAATAATAACCGGATCTCGGTTTCATAACCGATATCGGTCCATAGAGCTACCGCATCAGTTACGTACCTATATCAGTCCATGTGCCCTTGTTTGCTTAAACCTCCCGCTGTTTCTTTCAGTTTTTTTTGCAAATTTTTTGTGGCACCCGTCCTTTTTCCTGCATAAACAACACCATTCTCTATACTTTTTCATTAAATCCCTTCTCTCACAATTTCATCAACATCATCTACTATATTACAAAAACAAACAAGCATCAACAACGAAAATCAAACCATCATCTATACCATTTGGATCCAATTAAGCACTACATACGTTCAATTTCACAAACCAGTGACAAACACATACAACAGTTCACTAAACACAACATGTCAATTGTTAAACCATCATCTAATATATCATACATCCCATCAACAAAGACATCAACACCATCAATATATAAACAATGTGGATCAAACTCAATCATACATTAAATATCACAAACCATTCGACAAAAATACTTAACACACTTTAAACATAGCATGTGGGTCAAAAATCATCATATCTATACATCAAAAGTTTCAAATATACAATGTGCCCTAAATAGGGGCCTTTGTGATCTCAAATATTACAAAGCCGGCACGCAGGCCGCAACAATTGTCAAAATATCGACTCTGCTTGCAGGCCGGTCTCTCATATCAAAAATATACTCGGCTGCATGCCGGTATCAACCGTTACACCCGTACTCGGCTCACATGCCGGTATATACAATAAATGAATAAATAAATAAATAAATGAAAGAATCATATGTGGGCACACAGGCCTCTCTATACTAACCGGTTCGCAGACCGGTGCCTCTATCTCATATCCAATCTACAAAACAAAACATCTCTCTCCGACCCAGGTATGTCTCAACTCTCCCCACCACCCTCAGCACCTCTCCCTGCGGGTCCTGGCCCCTGGCTCCCGCCTCCTCCCTGTCACCGACCCACCGGCTGTAGCTGCAACCACCCTGGGATCTCTGACTCCGCGAGGTCTCGGCTCTGTGCGCCGCATACGGCTGATAGTCCAACCCCGGTACCATCAAGAATGTCTTGATAGTACCAGGCCTCTGCTCTCGCCTCCATATACCGGGGCCCATGCCACCAAAGCTACTGGGGGCTGTCCCCCCGACTCCGAATACCAATGGCCCCTGTCCTACCAATACACCATGTGCCTGTGCCGGTGCCGGTGGCGGTACCAGGTGCCTTGGCTACGCCGGTGGTGGTGCATGTACCTGTGGCCTGTGCTGGTGCCGTTGGTGGTTGCCTGTGCGGTACCTGTAACTGTGGTGGTGCCTGTGGCTATGCGTAACCTGTGCCTGGGGCTAACTGCCCCCTGTAGGACACCTATCTGTGCCTGTGCAGTAGCAAGCTGCCCCTGTAACAACTGTAACCTGTCCCCTGAGTTGGGTCCCCTCTCTGCTCTAAGACAGCTGCTAAGTCTATTGTGTGGACTGTGCTGTCCTCGCGGCTCTCTCTCCTGCCCACCATACCAAAAATGATCCCGTGCATCCGGGCGTCGTCCCACGGTATCATCTGCAGGCCCTCATCAGCTACCCAATCTAGGTCCATAGCTGTGGTGCAGGTAGTGGAGCCTCTACATCATCCCTCCGTACTGAGGGAAGGGAGGTGGCTCATCCTGTCGTAGCCCCAACTCTCATCCATACCCTCTCCAGGGTATCCGCTCATACTCTCCTGGCCTCCATCCCGCTATCCAGAATGTATACTGGATCCACCACAACTGTGATCGGGCTCCTCCGCGGGGCTGATGACCTCTATAAGGCCTCCATACAATATCCAAGGGCAATCACGTCCTCTAATACATGCCGGTAATACGCTACATCCCATCCGGGAGAGAACTGCTCGTGGCTGGCCCATGACCCCCAGCCACCTTTGGAAGCCATATCTATAAATCACCTGTGGCCCTGGCTTGCTAGGGCAGCCCTACTGGTCGAATGCATATGATATACTCATATGCCCAGCAGTGTAACAAAACGTAGAGAAAATCCTGAATCGCCTCATTCGGCGGTAGCCCCACAGCTCTCGGTATAACTGCAAACCAGGTATACTGTGCCCAAGCATAACATGTATGCTCCTCAACCATCTCGTGTAATACCCCATCAGCAACCGTGGAAAGTGGCCTCCCTCTGAGTCTGGGAGGGTGAAGCATATAATGCCGATCATCATCAACACGGAAAGTCGTGTCTCATGTCGGTGGGCATGATACATATCCCCATAGGTGATGCCCGCGCTGTGATAAGTCAATAGCGCGGCTGCATCCCTAAATACCTGTAAGATGTTGTCCATGGCTGTCTCTGCATCCACCTGGAAGACTTCCTCTCCATCGATCGGTAATCTAAGGATGCGATACACATCCTCCAATGTAATGGTCATCTCTCCAATCGGGAGATGGAACACATGGTCGCCGGATCCCATCTCTCGATGAGGCGACCATAAGACTGTGATCCCTCTCTATCGCCCTATAACGCTGGACTCCACGAGTCCCACATCACGCATGATGGCCCAGTCCGCCGCGGACACGTGTGGCCGCATCCGTCTCAATAGTGGAGGCATCCTATTCCCACATAGTCAGCTGATGACGTGCCCTGCACAAATCACCCACTTCATTAGACCTACCCTTTCAACCATACAACTCTTTTTTACCTTCTATACCCCCTTTTACCCACCCGACCACACACAACCGCACCATTTTTCCTTCCACCAACCTACTAATCACCCTTCCTCTCCACCTCTACCCTTCCCTCTTCAAGCCCAACAATAAACACAAAACCAAAACATCAAATAACCAAACCCCAAAAACAACAGCCCCCAACAACACCCAAAACACCCAAACCACAAACAAAACCAACCAACAAAATAAATATTCCTAACTAGGGACTGGTACCGGTCACCCATGACCGCCACCGGTCCCCTCTCCACCGACGCCGATCGACGTACGACCGACACCGGTCACCCACAAACCTACCCTGCCCCAAAACTTCTTGACCGATGCCGGTCGTTTAGTGACCGGCATCGGTCACTGAAAAATTGCTGGGCCCAACCCGACGCAGCCCCCCAAATCCTTTTTTCCCCTATTTCTCCCTATTTACCCACCCAAACACCCTAAAAATCTACCCACCCTGCCGCCTTGCCCTATTTAACCCATCTATCTGTTTCGCACGGAATGTTTCGACTCTGCAGAATAGACTTGCTTCTATCCTTTCATTCCTTTTAGAAACAGATAAGGGTTAGGGCTAGGAGGAATACCTGTTGAATGTCAAGATGGTGTGCGCGTACTGTAGAGAAAGATCAGGCTGACTGCGAAGAACTCCTTTTTATCTTGGAAGGACTACCTACAAATAAGAACACAAGACCACAAGATTTTGATTAGACAATAAATGAGGAAACTGCCTTGGGCCCAGGAAATATAAACTTCCTTTCGAAGGTGGTCAGTTTCCCTGCTAATATGAATTAACACCAAATACTGTAAAATATCAATTAAGTTTCTTTGTTGAAACAGGTAGGGGAAAGGTTGATTTCTGGTTTTGAACCACAATAACCGATGTCCGGTTACTGATAACCGATATCGGTAGGGTCTAGGATCTGTGGGTTAGTTGTGTTGTGGGGTGGTTATTGTTGTAGGGTAGCTGTGTTGTTTGTGAGGCTAGTATATGGGTGATATTAGGTAATGAGGTGATGAGAAGTAAATGAAGGATAGTTAGATGCAATATGTTGCCAGGTAGTGGATCTAGGAATGGATTTGTGAGGACTGTGATTCAAAAGTCTAAGAAGTATTATTAAAAGGACATGCAAGATGTAACTTACTAGTTATTGACGAAGATGCAGGTCCAAGAACTCTTATGAAAAAGGCAGAACTGAGGTAGGATGGCCTGACACACAGAAGATGAGATATCTCCCTCCCGATGATCAGCTGAGTATCACAGGGCTCTGGTATCCAGTTGCAGTCTTGGGCTTGATCTCCTTTGCTGCAAACTCTTCTTGTCTCTTCACTTGTCTCTGCTCAGCCAAGTAAAGATCCGGATTCTCTTGATCGCTCCTGATGCTCTCTCTCGATCCAAAAATCCTTCCACCTCCGTTTTTGGTTTGGGGAGCCCATTTACAGGGAACCGATGGCAGTTACGTAACCGACGGCGGTCGAGTAGGAACCGGTATCGGTAAGGAAAAAGTAGGCTATTTTTAGTAAAATAGCCCACTTTCCCCTGCTTTTCCTCCTGAGAGATTAGTTGCGGGCTTGGTCAAGTGACTAGAAGGTCAGTTTTGGGTGCGAGAAAGGGGTCATTAGTCATGGGTGTAGGTGTGGACCAAGTTATAGGTCTTAATTAGGTTAGTTTAGGGTTAGGACTAGGTCATGATGAGGTGGCAGGTAAGGTGATGTGGATTAGGTTACAAAATGAGATGCGGGTCACAAGGGGTCGTAAGACATAAATTTGGTGTCTACATTAGCCCCTTATTGTCGTGTAGCTTGTTTTGTAAAGCTACACGGACAATAATATGAAGTGGTTTCTCCTGTTAAGGGTATAGGTAATCCCCCTCAAATCTATCACAGATTGAGAGAACTTGAAATCAGGGATAGGGTTGATAAAGGGTAAATGTTGTAGAGATGATGGGGAGAAGGTTGGGTAAGTCCAAGGAAGTAGACACACGTTGAAATGCAATAGTGCGACTAGGGTACATGATTTGATGAGCAAACCAGCAATGCATAGGCAAAGGTCGATAGTTTATCCGATCAAGGGTGATATAATCCTGGTATCCAAGGTATAGGAAGTAGCTCCAGGGTATATAACATGTAAGGTACATGAACGTTTAGGTATGTTCGGCAGTACCAAATGGTTGGTTTGGTTGAGATAAACGTCATGGTCTAGGTCTAGGCAAAGTTGGTCAACAGATCAAGTCAGGGACCCTAATCATGCTAAAACACGAACATGTGAGCTTGATGGAACAAAAAGCTACATGATGGGTGGATAAAAAGTGTATGTTGTTGATGTTGGGTAAGGTATTGAAGTGATACGGACGTGGGTCGGGCCAAGTTGTTGGGTTACGGCCTTGGGTCAGGCCGGATGGGTAGGTTGAGGCCTTGGGTCGGGCCGGATGGTTAGGGTGAGGCCTTGGGTCGGGCCGGATAGGTAGGTTGAGGCCTTGGGTCAGGCCAAGTTGTTGGGTGGCGGCCTTGGGTCAGGCCAAATGGTTAGGGTGAGGCCTTGGGTCGGGCCGGATAGGTAGGTTGAGGCCTT
This sequence comes from Taxus chinensis, assembly GCA_019776745.2. Lineage (NCBI taxonomy): Eukaryota > Viridiplantae > Streptophyta > Pinopsida > Cupressales > Taxaceae > Taxus > Taxus chinensis. The sequence continues at coordinate 16,002,044 of CM034153.1, forward strand.
GGGTCGGGCCAAGTTGTTGGGTTGCGGCCTTGGGTTGGGCCAAATGGTTAGGGTGAGGCCTTGGGTCGGGCCGGATAGGTAGGTTGAGGCCTTGGGTCGGGCCAAATGGTTAGGGTGAGGCCTTGGGTCGGGCCGGATAGGTAGGTTGAGGCCTTGGGTCAGGCCAAGTTGTTGGGTGGCGGCCTTGGGTCGGGCCAAATGGTTAGGGTGAGGCCTTGGGTCGGGCCGGATAGGTAGGTTGAGGCCTTGGGGCGGGCCGGATTGTTGGGTGGCGGCCTTGGGTCGGGCCAAATGGTTAGGGTGAGGCTTTGGGTCGGGCCAGATAGGTAGGTTGAGGCCTTGGGTCGGGCCAAGTTGTTGGGTGGCGGCCTTGGGTCGGGCCAAATGGTTAGGGTGAGGCCTTGGGTCGGGCCGGATAGGTAGGTTGAGGCCTTGGGTCGGGCCAAGTTGTTGGGTTGCGGCCTTTAGGTCGGGCCAAATGGTTAGGGTGAGGCCTTGGGTCGGGCCGGATAGGTGAACAAATGGTGTTCAGCAAAGGTGGATATATGCGATGTTGGGAGAAAGGGCGATTAGTAAAATAGGGGCAGAAAGTTGGGTGAATAAAGAAAAAACCAATATCGGTTAGCTATGACCGGTACCGGTTAGGTAACCGATGCTGGTTCCTTAGGGCACGAGTTGACCGGTGTCGGTTATATGTTAAAAACCTATAAAAAGAAAAATATGGCCTGTCATTGTTACATTTCTAATTTGAAAACCGATTTGGGGTGTCTGAGGTGGAATAGTGATATTGGTGCATTTTTTGGCTGAGGTGGCACTAGTTGAGTGGAGAAGTGAGTTGATTGGTGGGCCCGAGTGAGTAGCAGGCAGCAGTTGATTGGTAGAGGACCCAGCAAAGAAGAGTTTGAGCCATGGCATAGCCAAGAGGAGCAGGAGGTGCTAGACCAGCTAGACCACCACCACCTATCCCACCACGATGACATGTCGTCGTACCGGTAGGTTCGAAACCCTTCATTATGTGAATTTAATGGTATTATGTTGTACTTGGGATTCAGGTAGAAATCTTATATTTGGAGAAAATAATAAATAAATGGAAGTTATATGAAAAGAGGAAAGGGTAGATAGGCTAAATAGGTCAAGGCGGTTGGGTGGGTAGGTTTTTAGGGTGTTTGGGGTGGGTATGTAGGGAAAAAATAGGAAAAAAAGTTGAATTGGGTAGCCGCACGGGTTCGGGTCGGTAATTTGTACAGTGACCGATGTCGGTCACTAAGCGACCAACATCGGTCTAGAAAATCTAGGGGCAGGGTTGATCAGTGGTGACCAGTGTCGGTCGGTAGTTGACCGGCATCGGTGGAGAGGAGACCGGGGTCGGTTATGGGTGACCAGTACCGGTTCGTAGTGATTTGTAGTTATTTTGGTTGGTTTGGGTTATGTTTTGGTGTTGAGTTGTTGGTTGTGGTTTAGGTGTTGTGAGTATGGTTTTGGGATGGGGTAGGGGTGTTTTGGTATGATTTAAGTTGTGTCGATTGTTGGATTTGGTTGTTTGGGTATCGTTTTGGTTTCGTGGTAGTATGATGTGGGTTGTTTGTTTGGGTGTGAAGAGGGAGGGGGATATTGTAGAAGATAGGTGGGTAGAGGGGTGTGTTAGAGAGTCGGGGTGTGGTCGGGGGGATAAAAGGGGGTAGAGAGGGTAAAGTAGATGTTGTGATAAAGAGTAGGGCTAATGTAGTGGGTTGGTTTTGCAGGCACGTCAGCAGCTGACGATGCGGGACAGGATGCCCCCACTATTGAGACGAATGTGGCCACACGTGTCCACAGCACACTGGGCTATCATGCGCGAGGTGGGACTCAGCGGAGTCCAGCGATACAGAGTGATCGACAGAGATCATAGTTTGATGGTTGCCCTCATCGAGAGATGGGATCCGGCGACCAATGTGTTCCATCTCCCGACTAGAGAGATGACCATCACATTGGAGGATGTGTATCGCATCCTTCGATTACCTATCGATGGAGAGGCAGTCTTTCAGGTGGATGCAGAGACAGCCATGGACAACATCCTATAGGTTTTTGGGGATGCAGGCGCGCTATTGACATATCACAGCATGAGTATCGGGTATGGGGATATGTACCGTGCGCACCGACATGAGACACGGCTTGCCGTGTTGATGATGATCGGGATTACCTGCTTCGCCCTCCCAGACTCAGAGGGAGGCCGCTTTCCACGGGCGCTGATGGGGGTGCTACATGAGATGGTGGAGGAGCACACATGTTATGCTTGGGCACCAGTATACTTGGTGCAGTTATATAGAGAGCTGTGGGGCTATCGCCGGATGAGGTGATTTGGGATTTGTTCGACATTTTTGCTTCACTGTTGGGCATATGAGCACATCATATGCATTAGACCAGTAGGATTACCCCAGCAACCAGGGCCACAGGTCATATATAGATACAGCTTTCAGAGGTGGTTGGGGGTCATGGGCCAGCCACGAGCAGTGCTTGCAGGGCGGGACGTCGCTTATTACAGGTATTTATTAGAGGGCCTGACAGCGGCAGATATTGTATGGAGACCGTATAGAGGTCATCACCCCCATGGAGGAGCCTGAGGACAGTTGCTGTGGATCCAGTACACATTCTGGATAGCGGGACGGAGGCCGGGAGAGTATGAGAGGATACCCCTGGAGATGGTACGCAGGCAGATGGGGCTACGACAGGATGAGCCTCCTCACTTCCCTCAGTACCGGAGGGATGATGTAGAGGCCCCACTACCTGCACCACAGCCCGTGGATCCAGATTGGGTTGCTGAGAGGCCGGTAGATGACACTGTAGATGATGCTGGCTGTACGGGAGCATATATGGTTTGGTGGGCTGGTCAGAGAGTAGCGATGGTAGCACAGCCTGCACAGCCAGACTTGACAGCAGTGATAGCAGAGCGAGATCAGCTCAGGGGTCAGGTGCAACTATTATAGGGGCAGCTAGCTGCTGCACAGGCACAGATAGGTGTTTTACAGGGGCAGCTAGCCCAGGCTCAGGTACAGGCACAGGCACCACCACCAGCAGCGGCACAGCCACAGCCCCAGGCACAGGTACAGGTACCACCACCAGCAGCGGCACAGCCACAGCCCTAGGCACAGGTACAGGTACCACCACAGCCACAGGCACCACCAGCGGCACCAGCACAGGCACATGGGGCACTGGTAGTAGGTGTCAGGGGACCAGCGCCAGCACCTACGGTGGCTTGGGATTGTTATATGGAGGCTAGAGCGGAGGCCCGATACTATCAGGATATTCTTGATGGTACCGGGGCTGATTATCAGCCATATGCGGCACATAGAGCAAAGACCTCTCGGAGCCAGAGGTCTCAGGGAAGTGCAACCACATTTGGTGGGTCCGTCACAGGCAGGAGGCGAGAGGCAGGACAGGGACCAATAGGTAGACAGGCAGAGGGAGGTGGAGAGAGCTGAGGGGTCCCTGAAATTTTTGTATATTGGACATGGGCACCGGTCTGCGAACCGGTTGTGTTGATAGAGGCCTGTGTGCCTACATATTATTCATTTATTCATTCATTTATTTATTATACCGGCCTGCGAGCCGAGTACAGGTTGTACAGTTGATACCGGCCTGCGAGCCGAGTCTGTTTTTGATATGAGAGACCGGCCTGCGCGCCGGATTTGTTGTATTATGAGATCACAGAGGCCCCGATGTAGGGCACATTGTATATTTGAAACCTTGTATATATATATAGATATGATGTTTTGATCCACATGCTGTGTTTAAAAATGCGTTAAATGTTTTGTCGATGGTTTTGTGATATTTGATGTATGATGAGTTGGATTTACATGGTGTTATATATTAATGATGTTGATGTCTTTTGTTGATGGGATGTATGTAGCTATAAATGATGAGTTTAATTGACATGTTGTATTATGAAATGTTGTATGTTTTGTTGCTGATTTTATGAAAATGTATGTATGTAGCTGTTAAGTTGGATCCAAATGGTATATAGATTAATGGTTTTTGATATCGTTTGTTGATGATTTGTGTGTTTTGGTAATCTAGATAGATGATATGGATGAAATCGTAATGAGATGTGGATTTGATGAAAAGATTATAGCTATTGGTGTTGGTATGCAGGAAAAAAAAGGCGGGCGCCTCCAAAAATTAGATAAAAAATAAAGAAAATGACTATGTTTTGAAAAAGGTGGGTATGTGACCGACGTCGGTTAGCTAACCAATGTCAGTATAGTATAGACCAATATCGGTTAGTTAACCGATACCGGTTATTCCAAAATGAGATTTTTCTAAAAATAGGAAAGCGTAGGTGGCAAGTGAAGTTCTTATTTTGAGAGGCATGCAAGATGTTAAATACGCGAATGCGACGCTGTTTTAACGACTGAGACAAGTAATTGCATGAGAGATTTGAGTGATAAGGAGGAAAGAGACAGGTAACGTGATTGTGGGATGAGATCAAGAAGACAGAAATCCAAGCTATATTTGAAGAGGGTGGTGAGCATGGCTGAACGAGGAGAAGCATCCAGTAGGCATGGACGAGAGGGAAGACAAGTTCCACCGCAAGCTGCTGCAGCCCAAGAGGTAAACGATTTGGTTGTAATTTGGTGTTTGCATGTTTTGTGAATAGGAGGAGGGAGATTAAGTGGGTAGATATGAGAAAGAAAACGTGATAGTAAGGGTTATAGGTGAGGTGAGTGTTATGGGGTAGGTAATCAGGGGTTTCGGGTATGTCTGTGTATACAGAGAGGAATAAACGATCAATTTATTATCGTAGGTGGTTGTTTAGGCAAGGTGTATGTAATTGACAGTGACTGATAGCGGTTAGGGATAACCGGTATCGGTTACTGAACCGGTACCGGTTATTTATAACCGATACCGGTTACTGGAGGAATTTCCAGAATGTGAGAAAAAAACCTTCAGGGATTCGATGGATTGAATGGTTATTTGTTGTTGTGACGTATGCAGGTAGAGGCAGGGCCGAGGATGAATGATAGTGTACCAGCGCTGTTGTCACGAATCTGAGCGGATGTAACACCAGCTGAATGGACATTGATAAATTGTTTGGGGTTAAGTGGAATCCGCTATTATTCACGAATCGCACATAACCATGCTATGTTGCAGGCGTTGATTGAAAGATGGAATCCAGAGAAGAATACCTTCTATCTGCCAACAGGGGAGATGACAGTAACATTGGAAGATGTGTTCCGTATTTTGAGACTCCCTATTACAGGAAAACCAGTATATCAGGCATTACCTAGCGTGGCGCGGGGAGCGATAACAGCATTATTTGGTCCATACGTACGAGATTTGACACAGTGAGGTTTGACATTCACATATGGGATAATGTATACAACACACCCTGAGGAGACAAGGTTAGTAGTGATATTAATGATAGTGGTAGGGTATTATGCATTATCGAGGGCGGATGGGGGAAGATTTCCAAAGGCATTGATGTGTGTTATTTGGGAGATGATAGAAAGGAACGTGACTTTTGCATGGGCACCTACATATTTGGCGGAGTTATACAGGGGTTTATGGGCTTGTAGGTGAAATCACAGGACGACACTGGATTGTTCATACTTATTACACTGTTGGGCCTATGAGCACATTGTTTGTGTGCGACTAATAGGCCGACCCATCCAGTCAGGAGAGACCAGAGTACAGAGGTTGGGATTCAGACGATGGGTCCAGTCAGAACAAGAGGCAAGATCCCGTGTCGTGACGGGTGACATTGAGTATTACAGGCAGGTATGGGAGAGGGTGACGATTGCGGATATCTGTTGGAGGCCTTACGGGAACTATATGGTAACAGAGAACATAGATAAGGAGTTGAGGGGTGTAGAGCGATTGAGGTGGATCGCAGGGCATAGACCAGGTGAGTATGAGAGGATTCCTCTAGATCGCGTGCGGCGACAATTTGGATTTGTGCAGGATATACCCCTGGCTTATAGACCATATATGAGGATCGACACCGAGGCAGCATTCTCACCTCCCCGGCCAACACCTCCAGAAGGGCCAGAGGAGATAACAGCCGATCGTAGGGTAATGGATGCAGGAACGACAGAGGCCTATAGGTTATGGTGGGTAGCAGAGCTACGAGGTGTATGTGATCGCCCTGACATAGCTGTGATTACAGCGGAGAGAGATCGTCTGCAGAGTTTAGTTCATCAGCTCCAAACGTAGATGAATGAGACAAGAGGATTGTTAGTGGTTGCGGAGTCACGAGCATAGAGACTAGAGGCTGGATTCCTCCATGCGAGAGGGCGTATTCATATGTTACAGGAGAGATTGGCAGATCAGTGGGTGGTACCAATAGCCGTGGTACCTTTGAAGACAGAGAGGCTTGGCGAAAGGCGTCGATGATCACGATCATCACCTGGTTCGGGATGAGGCGTGAGGGTCTAAATAAATGTTAGCAAGGTATAAGAATAAATAAGGATGCCGACCTGCGTGTTGATGATAGAGAAGATGTATTTGTTTAACATCTAAATAAAACTGAATATGTATGTTGATTTGAGTTATGAAAATAATAAGAATGTTTGCATTTTGACTTTGGGTGCTTTTTGAAAAAGGAGAAAGAGGAATGTGATTAAATAGAAATACACAAAAATATTTATATTTACCACACACGCTAGGTTATGGTAGGGGATGGTCGAGCTAACCTTGGGAGACCCCATGTCTCCGAAGTGCTGCCTACATAGCCCATTGCACAAAGCAAGGAGGGGCCTCAGACTGATGTAGTTCTCCCTTAGGACCAGGGAGAGGTGAATTTAGGCAATTTGGTACGGTTTAGGCAATTGGTTGGTTGGTAAAAATATTGATATTAATATTGGTAAGGTAAGGTTGTTGGTGTTGGTAATGAATTGATGATGTTGTAAAAGGTATAAGGGAAGCGAAAGTTAGCCTACCCAAGTAGAAGGGAACCATGTCCTGATTAAGATCAACACACAATCCTAGATGCGAGGCAAAGAGGAAAGAGTGCTCCGTAGGTGAAAAGAGCTAAACAAACCACACAACGTAGAACGAGCTTGAAGCCCTAGGTACCATGCATAGATGAGAAGTCAATAGGTGAAAAGAGTTGTATGATCAAAATATATCAGGTGTACGTCACGTCCCTTGAGTTGAAACAAATGGTGAGGTGAGGTGGATGATATAGCTGAGGTACAGAGAACTTGTTACAAAGCGAGTGTTCTGACAAAAGAGAACCTACCCTAAATAGACAAGTCCATGACTCAAAAGTTCTTTTGAATGAGGATTTTATTTTACTGAATATAGAATGATCGATGTGGGAAGTCTACAAGGGATATTGATTGTACTATTCTTGAGGTCTTCGCAAAGCTGATCAATGCGAGAAGCTTCTGATAAAGGCTGACTGTGTATAGCTTTCCTTCGAGGGAGCAGTCTATTTATAGTAGAAGATATGATTTTAGTGCATAGCTGTCCTTCGGGGGAGCAGTCTATATATAATAGCAGCAATAGTTTGGCATATAGCTGTCTTTCGAGGGAGTAGTCTATATATAATAGCAGCAATAGTTTGGCATATAGCTTTCCTTCGAGGGAGCAGTCTATATATAAGGTAGATAGCTAGATGTCCTTTTGATGTGAAGCATCTAGTTTTTGTAGGAAGTTTGACTCAAGAAAATCCCATAAGAATACGGCTTATTTTAATACTTTGAAGTCATGGACTAGACTAAAAAGGGAAGGCATTGCTGAGGTGAAGTGAGAATCAAACTATGTGAGCTTGATTTTTATTATGAGGTGTAGGAAACAAAGTGTATGTGGTGGTAAGTGAGCTCAAGGGATGAGCGGCAGGTAGATAAGAAGTGATATAACACTAAATTCAACAGTAGGATGGTCGAAGATGCAAGGCATTAAGGGGTTCAGGCTCAGGTTTACCATTAAGTGAAGCTAAACGATAAGTGCCTGATCCATAAGCGTGAGTGATTATATAAGGCCCAATCTAATTAGGAGCAAATTTTCCACGTTTTCTCTTTTCTAGTTTGGTTACATGTTGATTCTCTTTGAGGACAAGATCACCAACCTTAAAGGTACGCTCATGAAGTCACTTATCATAAGCACGCTTGATACGTTTTTGATAGATTTGGAGGTGATCAAGAGCTGTAAGACGATGCTCGTCAAAAAGCTCCAATTGGGCTAACCGCTCTTGGCGGAAATCATCGTTGGTGAGAATATCCTGAAGAGATATTCTAAGGGAGGGTATTTGGATTTCGAGAGGCAGGATAGCCTTGGTACCATATACCAAAGAAAAAGGTGTGGCATTAGTGGAGGTACGAATGCTAGTACGATAAGCCCAAAGGGCAAAGGGGATGTGATCGTGCCAATTTCTTCTGGATTCATTGACAACTTTCATGAGGATCTTGGTTAGGGTTTTATTAGAGGATTCAGCTTGTCCATTTTCTTGTGGATAGTAGGGTGATGAGAAGCTGAGTTTGATACCAAAGTTGTCGCAAAGGTCCTGCAACAACCTGTTTTTGAAATATTTTCCATTATCTGTTATCAGGCGATGAGGAACACCAAAACGACAGATAATGTGGTGGTTAATGAACTCTACAATTTTTTCTTTTTTAGTTGAAATGAGCGGAATAGCCTCCACCCATTTTGTGTAATATTCGGTTGCTGTGATAATCCATCGGTGACGTTGCGAAGAGGACGGATGAATCTCACCAATAAGGTCTAAACCCCATTGTGAGAAAGGCCAAAGATCTCAGGCGACCTGTAGCGGGTGGCTAGGAGTATGTTGAAGGTTGGCATGTTGTTGACACATAACACAATGCTTAACATATTCGTAGCAATCGTTATTGAGAGTAGGCCAATAATAACCTAGGCGAAGGATTCGTTTGGCCACGGCAAGGCCGCTAAAATGTCCGCCACAAATACCGTCATGGACTTGTTGGATGGTATGGGTGACCTCCGCACCGGTGAGACATCGAAGGAGGATGCCATCAAAGCCACGTTTATAAAGGAGTCCCCCCATAACAACATAATGAGAAACGTGTTTAAGAAACGCGTGTTTGCTGGTACTAGTAAGGTCAGATGGGAGAACAGAGGTTGTAAGGTAGTCATGGAATTGGTGATACCAAGTATCCTACGAATTAGCAGACACATTATTTATCGTACAAACAACCGGGGCTGAATAAGATGGGGCAAAGAGTTGTTGGACCAAGATGAAAATGTCAGAGTCAGTTGGTGAAGATGGAATTTGTGAGGCCAAGCAAGCCATAGTATCCGTAAATTTGTTAGTGGAGCAGGGAATGGTTTGGATAAAATAGTGAGTAAATAAGGCTAGAAGTGAATCCACATAGTGTTTGTACTTTTGAAGTTCCTCATTTTTGCATTAGTAGATGCCCATAACTTGATTGACTACCAATTGAGAGTCGCCAAAAATATCGATAGATTTGATACCTAAGTGTAACGCAACTTGGAGACCCAGAACAAGGGCCTCGTATTCCGCTGTATTATTAGTGCAAGGGAAATCGAGTCGGAATGAGAGAGGCATAGGCTCAACGTCGAGAGGAATGAGAACAACGCTGGCTCCTCCGCCGCGCTGGCATTTGGATCCATCAAAGAAGAGGGTCATTGGATACGACTCCTTCCTGAGTGAAAGAGTGGCGATGAGTTCGTCGGGGAATGTAAAATTGGTAAATTGTTCCCCTGGTAAAGGGGCTTCCGCAAGTTGGTCTGCGATGGTTTGTCCTTTGATTGATTTCTGGTGGACAAACTCAAGGTCGAGGTCGGCGAGGAGCATGAGCCATCTGGCAATGCGTTGGTTGAGATGAGGTTTGGCATACATGTAATGGATGGGGTCTGTGTTGGTGATGAAAAAAGTTTTGTGATTCAGAAGGTAGTGTCGGAGTTTGGTGGCCACAAATGATAGGGCTAGGCACAACTTTTCTACATGTGTATACCTAGTCTCATAGTCCACTAAAGTATGACATATATAATAAACGGCTTGTTCTTGATTCTCAGAGTCACGATGTGCAAGCATGGCCCCTACAGCATGGTCGGTGGCGGAAAGATAAAGGTAGAAAGGGCGGTCGTCCTGGGGTGGGATAAGCACGGGTGGCTACAAGAGATAAGCTTTGAGAGCCTCAAAGGCTTGGTGACACTCTTCACTCCATTGAAAGTCAATGTATTTTTTAAGGAGGTGATGGAAAGGTTGACATCGATCTGAGAGTTTGGAGATGAAACGTCAGATAGATTGGAGCTTACCTTGTAAACTACGTAATTGTTTAAGATTGGTAGGTGGGGGAATTTCTAGAATAGCTTTGACTTTAGATGGGTCGACCTCAATGCCACGCAGAGAGACAATAAAGCCGAGAAGTTTTCCCGAAAGGACACCAAAGACACATTTCTTTGGTTGAAGATGGACAGAATATTGTAACAGGCGGTCAAAAATAATGGTTAAAACATCGAGATGTTCACTGCGATGTTTAGATTTGCCAAGAAGATCATCGACGTAATCTTCAAGGATAGTGTGCATAATGTCATAAAAAATGTAGGTCATAGCCCGCTGATAGGTTGCACCAGCATTCTTAAGGCCAAATGGCATTACACGGTAACAGAAGGTTCCCCAAGGAGTTATGAAGGCAGTTTTATGTTGATTGGCGGGTGCAACCAAAATTTGGTTGTATCCTGAAAAGCCATCCATGAGAGAGAGCATCTCATGGCCTGCAGTGAGATCAACAAGTTGGTCAATACTAGGTAGGGGGAAGTCATCCTTAGGGCAAGCGAGGTTGAGATCCCGGAAATCCGTGCATATCCGAAGTCCCCCCATCGCTTTAGTGACAGGTACGATGTTAGAAATCCATTGAGGATAGTCAATAGGCAAGATGAAGGACACAGAAAGAAGTCGTTGAAGCTCTTCTTTGACCAAGAGGGAGATGCGTGGATGCATCTTTCTCAGTTTTTGTTTGACTGGTTTGGAATCGGGGTTTAGGGTGATGTTATGGACAGCAATGGTAGGATCAATTCCTGGCATGTCAGCGTAGGACCAAGCGAAAGCTTGGTTGCGGGTATGGAGAAAGGTAGTAAAGGCAGCTTGTTCTGATGTGTTAAGGGATTGTCCGATCTTCACAATGTGAGGATCCTCCTCCGTGTGGATGTTGATTTCTATAGTTGACTCATTCAACATGGTTTGAGTTTCAGATGGTAAGGCACGTTGAATATAGGATTTGTCCGCCCCAAGGTAAGTGAGGATGGAGTCGTCATCCTGGCACTCAACAACATTAATCGAAGGTGAATCCTCTTCGATCATGTCTGGATACATGAGGGGAAGAGAAGATGGATCCTCATTATCACGTTGATAAGTGAGAGGACCTATGAAGATAGCATTTATGAAAAAAAAAAGTTAGGAGGGATAGATTCAGGGTCTATCTATTCTGTGGGTGATGATGGCAAAGTGGGTGATGATGGTTTGGTAGGGGTGACGTCATCTTCTTCCAGGATACAACTGACACGAGGTGTCTCCTGTGTAGGTGTTTCAGGAAAACTGAGACCACTGCGATCATTATGTTTGCGTGTAGTCACGGGAATGAGTGTATGTCAGCCTTGTTCATAAAGACCAAAACCAAAGCCTTTCCAAGCACAGCGAGTCAAGAAGGTGAGGGCGAAACGATGATTTGTCAAATATTGAAAATTGGATTGGAAGGGAACCACACCAAGAGGAGGTTCAGGGGTAATGGAGGATGCGTCAACACCCCCATACGTTAGGTTAGTGCGGAAATGGGGTGGTCCGTAAGAGATTACCTCCCCCACGCGACGGTCGTAGGTGGGATGTGCATGTAACTGTCCGTACTCCTGCAAAGGAATGGAAAGAACTAACATTATATAGGCGGTACTCCCCCAGCGTAAGGCGTTGAAAAACATCTACTAAGGGGTCGGAGGTTGGGATGTTATCTGCGGGAAAGGAAGTAATATTTGTAACGTCGGTTTCATTGGTTGAAGGTGTAGGTGCGTCGGAAGTAGATGGCTAGGTTGGATGAATGGATGTCTTGACTGGTACAAGTACATCATTAGGGCAATACAACATATTGCAAGTTTTGAAGGGGGGAGGATCAGCTTTTACGGTGTAGGACTTCCCCTCGTACTCAAATTTTATGCATATATGTAAGGTGGAGGGAACGTATCCCATAGCCCGGATCCAAGGGCAGCCTAACAACATATTGTATTGGAACTCTCCCTCAAGGACATAGAAGAGTTTGGGTAAAGTACGTGGTCCTACACGAATGTTAAGGATCACGGTGCCTAAAGTAGAAGTAATAGCATCATTGAATGATCGCAACATGATGGGGTTGGCACACATGTAGCTAGAAGGGATATTCATTTGTTGGAAGGATTTTGAAGAGATGATGTTTAGGCTAGCACCCCCGTCAATCATAACATGACATACTTGAATGTCCCGGACGTAAGCTGAGATGAAAAGAGCATGGTTAGGATCTTTTGTACCAAAGTCAACAATTTCGTCTTTGGAGAAACTGACTGCAGCTGCTTGTTGTACAGAGACAGAAGAAGTTGGGGCAGTGGATTGTTTGGTGAGAGAAGCAACATGATTGGGTGTAAGAATGGAGGTAACAGGTAGGGTTTCATTAGGTAAGACCTCGATCCCTTGAAGAATTTCAACAAGATCTTGTCAATGAGATTCAGAATTTTGAATGAGATCATACAATGTCATTTTTATAGGCGATTGGTGAAGTTGTTTGATCATAGTTCGATGGGAAATGCCATTAGAGACGAGATAGGCGGGTCCGCGGATAACCACTTTAGGTGGTGGTGCAATCGGGATGGTGGACGGAGAAAGAGATGCCGCAGGCATGTTTTCTTTCGCTTTCCCATTGTTTTTCTGCCCTCGAGTAGCAACACTAATCATATTGATCTCGTGAATACGAGAGGAGGAAGATGGTAGGGATAGGTCTTGGTTTTCGATAGGTGGGGCTGTAATAATGATAGATCTTGGTGAGGCGGGGATAGGTGGTGTAGGAGAGGGAATTGAAGCTAAAGGTCTCTCTCTCCGTAAGTTGTCTTTCTTAACTTTTCTGTCTGAGAGAGGTGACGGACGAAGTATGGCTTTCAACGCTTTCCATCCCTCCACATCATGTCCTGGTGTGCGGTGATAAGCGCAGATTTTAGACTCATCATAACCTATAGGTCGAGGTTTAGATGGGTCATAAGGTCTAAGTGGGGGTAGGGAAATGGTCGCATTCTCCACCAACATAGCAAGGATTTTGGCGTAAGATCCTTTGAGTGGGTCAAAATCGGAGGAGGATGAGGGTATTGGTTGTGCGGGTTTTGGTAATGTTTGGGCATGGTTGGTTCATACGGGTGGTGGTTTAGCCAAGGGGTGTTGACACGTGGTTTTCACTAAACGTGGTTTCTTTGGCGCAGGAGCTACGTTCAGCTGGTTAGATGATGAGGCTACAGATGACGTGGTAGCAGGGAACAACCACGGAGAAAGGGGAGTGACAGAAAATAAATCCTTTGATGATGGAGTTTGTTTAGGGTTTATGGGTGGACAGGATACGTGGGGTGACAACGTTGATATATCCTTTGATCTCTATATGGGTGTAGGAGGCGTAGGTTGTTTTGAAGAAAACACAGGAGGTATGATATATTGATGCAAGGTGGAGGGATGAGGTCCCAATATGGAAGGTAGGTGTGACGATGATGGTTTTGATTGTGATAGAGGCACGGATGGAGTTTGTCTCCTAAGTGGCGGGGCGACTTTATTTTTGGATAAATCTAGTCGCTTAGGCGGGTGTGTTAGGCTGGGTATTGGTGAGGTCCCAAGTGTAGGGGAAGATTTGGTTAGGTTAATAGAGGTGGATGAGATACTTGGTAGAGATTCGGGGGATGAAGATGATGACATAGGCATTTTGAGTTTCTGTAAACACTTCGGGTATATGGTAGAGGTATCTGGATCGGTCATCTGTATTTGAGTAGAATAGGGAGTACTCAAACGTTCCCATAGGACTCGTCTATCTTCTGGAGAATAACAGTCTTCAGGCGTGAATTGTAAATTTTTTACGGAAGAAAGACGGGTTGTGATTCCAGTCCACTGTGGGTGTGATACATGGGGTAGATGAGGCACTGTATCAATAGATGTTAAGAGGTCGACTGGTCGTTGAAAATATTTAGGCGATGAAGAACTAATAGGCAGGAGGGAATGTTTGAGAGGGTCTGTTATGGTTAAATAATTTGGTGATGTCGGTGCAAGATATTTCTCGTCTAAGGATGACAAAATGAGTGGCGAGAATTCCTCTTGTGCAGCAAGAGCGGTAGAAGGAGACATCTGGGAAATAGATAAATTAGATAACATCCGCTCACAGTCTTGCAAGGACGTGGTGTAAGAAGGCTCATTTGTGAGAAGGGAACTCTGAGCAGCTAATTCCTTGATGGGTAAAGGAACGGCAAGGATTTCAGTTTGTCTTGATGACAAGGAAGGGGGTTCGGTTTCCTGCGTTAGTGAAGAGGTTTGATTCAAAATTTATTCAATAGAGGTCTTTGGCTGGGAATCAAAGACTGCATGGATCTCATGAACACTCTCCTTGGCTAAGATATCTTGGTTTAGTTTACTGTTAGAAGAATGATTCGGGAATGGTTTGTTGAATATTTTCAAATTTCGGTTGGTAGGGGCATTAGGGTTATCGAGGGTTATATCACCTGCGTCAACCATTTCCTGCACTATGTTTTTCAACATCTTGCAGTTTTCATGACTATTTCCTTTTACGCGGTGAAAGTTACAGAAGTCATTTTCTTTGTACCAGGAAGGTATAGCGCGGGGGGAATCAAACCCGGAGTGGGGTTTAACAGGAGGCAAGGTGATAGCTCCGGCTTTGAGCAATTTTTCCAAGATGACACCATAATTTTCTCCCAAGGGAGTGTAATTGATGGGCTCGGCTTTGTACTTATAGGTGCTTTTTGGCGGGGTATTAGACGGGGGTTGGGATTTGACCATCACCGCGTGCACGGCCCCTTTTGATTTCGAAGCGGTCGATGGGTGAGGATTGGTGGTGTTAGGTTTGTTGGTGGAATCTTGGGTTCGGAAAGTGGGATTTTTGTTACGCAACCGTAATTTCTCTTCCTCTAAGGCTTGAATCTCTAGTTTTCGAGCCATAGTAAAGGCCTCGTCAAATGTACGGAAAGTTTGAATTTGGAGGGTAGGGGAGATGTGCTTAGCGTAGGCCCGCGTAAACAGTTTGATAAGTTCGGTTTGAGGCAAGGCATACGTAAGTTGGTTGATAAGGCCCCGCCATAGTCCAACGAAATCTGTGATAGATTTTTCCTCAAATTGTCGGATGGCATAAAGGTCGGTGATAGATACTTTCTTGGCAATGTTAATGGAGAAATGATCCAAGAAAGATTGGGCTAGCTGGTTAAAAGAGAAGATTGAGTGCTGGGTTAACGCACTGTACCACTCCAAGGCGGGTCCTGATAAGGACATGGGAAAGGTGCGGAGTAGTAAAGCGTCGTCGTGAGCAATCAGATAGTAGGCATGTCTAAATGATCGCAAGTGTTGTTGAGGGTCCTCCTTACTGTTAAAACGGGTAAATTTTGGTAATTCCCATTGAGGAGGATATGAATGAAGGGGGACTGAAGGGTGGATAGGCTCCCGAAAAACTTGCTCGTATGTCAAGGTGCTACGACTTCCTGAAACAGAAGCCTCCAAGTTTTGCATTTTGTCCATCATTTGTTTAATTAAATCAGTAGTTGGATGAGATGATGGTGTGGTTGTGGTAAACGGAGGAAAATTGGGCCAAGGGCCACCACTAGACAATGGTGGGGTTAAATGTTGATAAGGTATGGAGGACGACTGTGTTTTGGCAACCAAATAGGGATGTCCTATGTAAGCTGTTGAGGTTACCGGATATGTATGTGGAAATGAAAAGGTGGGTGGAGCTTGAGAAGGAAAGCTCGTGTGGATAGGTGGCAGAGAGCAAGTCATGAATGGAACAGTATGCAAGAGAGACGATGTAGGAGCAGTCGGTGGTAATGACATGTGGGGTCCAAGATTAACCAAAGGAAAGCTAATATGTGTCGTATGAACCTCTGAAGCCATCGGATTGGGAGACGGGGCTAAAGATGCGGGAAGCAAGGCGGTGTCATCAGGCGGAGTGGGAGCTAAATGAGCAGCTATACTAATAGGCATACCAACAAGGAGCTGACCATCGGGCGTACAGTCAGGGGCATGAGACAAATAGTATTGTACAGCACTAGGATTAGCATCCAGAAACTTGGCAAAGTCCTTATCTCCCACAGGAATTTTAGGAACCTCGCTGGTATCCGTAGGATTCCCCACAGAATGTGAAGGGGGGGATTCAAGTAAAGAAACAGAGCAAGCATGTGAAACCATGGCGGCGGCTTGATTTCGAGTGATAACAACCATGGACAGGAGTTCACAGTAGGGTTTCAATCTGTCAGGAACAGAAACAAACTCAGACTGGTAAAATTGGTAGGTTGCTGGTTTGTCAGGAACTGGAAAAGACATTAACCAATGTCAGTCTAGTAACCGATGTTGGTTAGACTATATCCGACGTCGGTCAGTTAACTGATGTCGGTGTAATAAGACTGGTAATATAAGAAGCTGCTGATTTGATTGTTAACAATGCTCAGTATATTTATCAAATTGTTCTAAGGTAATCATAGAAGACAGTGTATAATAGAGAAAAAAGAACTGAAAACAAACAATATGCACACGCAAATCCAGAGACTAACCCTAGGGTTAATTTTAATTATTGTGGGCTTATGCCTTTAGACGCGGAATGATGTCAATCCTAAACAAAAGACTTAGGGGAAATGTCAAGTTGTTTTGGCTTATAAGGTTACCTCAATCGGGTGGAAGAATACCGCGGAAAAGGGGGGATGTTTTGAGTTGTTGTGTTAATTGTGAAGTGATTCGGTATGTGTTGTGCAGTGAAAGTAATATTAATTTCCTGTCAATACCGTGGAAATCACCCCCACGTGTATGACCTGTTACTTAGTCTATGTTCACTAGAATTGAAAACAGCAAGCAAGAATGTAATGCACGTGTTTTAAACCCAAATCGAAAATGATATTCGATGAAGCAAATGAGATGACTTTCACTAATGCGAAACTAGGAAAGCAAGACAAATTCTTTACTAAATATATATAACAAAAACAGCAACAGCAAGTATGCTTCCTAAAATGAAAATAAGCAAGAGAAACAGAAACCCGAAATGGGTCCCACCGGGCGTGCCAAAATGTTTCGCATGGAATGTTTCGGCTCTGCAGAATAGACTTGCTTCTATCCTTTCATTCCTTTTAGAAACAGATAAGGGTTAGGGCTAGGAGGAATACCTATTGAATGTCGAGATGGTGTGCGCGTACCGTAGAGAAAGATCAGGCTGACTGCGAAGAACTCCTTTTTGTCTTGGAAGGACTACCTACAAATAAGAACACAAGACCACAAGATTTTGATTAGACAATAAATGAGGAAACTGCCTTGGGCCCAGGAAATATAAAACTTCCTTTCGAAGGTGGTCAGTTTCCCTGCTAATATGAATTAACACCAAAGACTGTAAAATATCAATTAAGTTTCTTTGTTGAAACAGGTAGGGGAAAGGCTGATTTCTGGTTTTGAACCACAATAACCGATGCCGGTTACTGATAACCGATATCGGTAGGGTCTAGGATCTGTGGGTTAGTTGTGTTGTGGGGTGGTTGTTGTTGTAGGGTAGCTGTGTTGTTTGTGAGGCTAGTATATGGGTGATATTAGGTAATGAGGTGATGAGAAGTAAATGAAGGATAGTTAGATGCAATATGTTGCCGGGTAGTGGATCTAGGAATGGATTTGTGAGGACTGTGATTCAAAATTCTAAGAAGTATTATTAAAAGGACATGCAAGATGTAACTTACTGGTTATTGACGAAGATGAAGGTCCAAGAACTCTGATGACAAAGGCAGAACTGAGGTAGGATGGCCTGACACACAGAAGATGAGATATCTCCCTCCCAATGATCAGCTGAGTATCACAAGGCTCTGGTATCCAGTTGCAGTCTTGGGCTTGATCTCCTTTGCTGCAAACTCTTCTTGTCTCTTCACTTGTCTCTGCTCAGCCAAGTAAAGATCTGGATTCTCTTGATCGCTCCTGATGCTCTCTCTCGATCCAAAAATCCTTCCACCTCTGTTTTTGGTTTGGGGAGCCCATTTACAGGGAACCGATGGCGGTTACGTAACCGACGGCGGTCGAGTAGGAACCGGTATCGGTAAGGAAAAAGCAGGCTATTAATAGTAAAATAGCCCACTTTCCCTGCTTTTCTCCCGAGAGATTAGTTGCGGGCTTGGTCAAGTGACTAGAAGGTCAGTTTTGGGTGCGAGAAAGGGGTCATTAGTCATGGGTGTAGGTGTGGACCAAGTTATAGGTCTTAATTAGGTTAGTTTAGGGTTAGGACTAAGTCATGATGAGGTGGCAAAATGAGGTGGCAGGTAAGGTGATGTGGATTAGGTTGCGAAATGAGATGCGGGTCACAAGGGGTCGTAAGACACAAATTTGGTGTCTACACTATCCTCTTCATTTTTCAAATAACTTCAATTTATTCATTATTTTACCAAAACATGGATTCCTACCCAAACCCCCAAAAATAGCTTAACAACATCAAATTCACACAATGAGAGGTTTTCGAACCTACCCGTACGACGACACGTCGTCGTGGTGGGATGGGTGGTGGTGGTCTAGCTGGTCCAACACCTCCAGCTCCTCCTGGTTGTGCCATGGCTCTAACTCTCCTCTGTTGGGTCCTTCACCAATCAAATGCTGCCTCCTCCTCGCTTGGGCCTACCAATCACTCACTTCTCCACTCAAATAGTGCCACCTCAGCCGAAAAACTCAACAATCTTTCCACAAGACCTCAGACAACTAAAATTAGTTTTCAAATTGACAATATGACAATGACAGGCCGTATTTTTTCTTTTTATAGGTTTTCGACCTATAACTGATACCAGTTATCTTGTGCCCTAAGGAACCAGTATCGGTCACCTAACCGATATTGGTCATAGACAATCGATATCTGTTTTATCCCACCTCTTCCCCAATTTCTGACCTTATTTACTAATCGCCCTTTCTCACAACATCGCCTATATCCACCTTGGCTAAAAACCCTTTGTTAACTTCATTGGCCCGACCCAAGGCTGCAACCAACCAATTTGGCCCGACCCAAGGCCGCAACCAACCAATTTGGCCCGACCCAAGGCCGTAACCAACCATTTGGCCCGACCCAAGGCCGCACCCAACCATTTGGTCTGACCCAAGGCCACAACCAACCAATTTGGCCCGACCCAAGGCCGCAACCAACCATTTGGCCCGACCCACGGCCGCAACCAACCATTTGGCCCAACCTAAGGCCGCAACCAACCAATCTGGCCCGACCCAAGGCTGTAACCAACCATTTGGCCCAACCCAAGGCCGCAACCAACCAATTTGGCCCGACCCACGGCCACAACCAACCAATTTGGCCCGACCCACGGCCACAACCAACCCATTTGGCCCGACCCAAGGCTATAACCAACCATTTGGCCCGACCCAAGGCCGCAACCAACCATTTGGCCTGACCCACGACCACAACCAACCCATTTGGCCCAACCCAAGGCCGCAACCAACCAATTTGGCCCGACCCACGGCCGCAACCAACCCATTTTGGCCCGACCCAAGGCCGCACCAATTAAATACCTCGTCCAAAACCAACAAATTACAATTTTATCCACCCATCATGTAGCTTTTTGTTCAAGCGAGCTCACCTATTCGTGTTTTAGCATGATTAGGGTCCTTGACTTGATCAGTCGACCAAATTTGCCTAGACCAAGACCGTGACGTTTATCTCAACCAAACCAACCATTTGGTAGTGCCGAACATGCCTAAACGTTCCTGTACCTTACCTGTTATATCCCCTGGAGCTACTTCCTATGCCTTGGATACCAGGATTATATCACCCTTGTTTGGATAAACTATCAACCTTTGCCTATGAATTGCTTGTTTGCTCTTCAAATCATGTACCCTGGTCGCACTACTGCATGTCAACGTGCATCTGCTTCCTTGGACCTACCCCACCATCTTACCATTATCTAAACACCATTTACCCTTTATCAACCCTATCCCTGATTTCACGCTACCTCAATCTGTGATAGATTTGAGGGGGATTACCTATACCCTTAACAGCGGTAACCACTTCTTATTATTGTCCGTGCAACTTTAACAAGACAAGCTACACGACAACAAGGGGCTAATGTAGACACAAAATTTGTGTCTTACGACCCCCTGTGCCTCGCATCTCATTTCGTAACCTAACCTTATCACCTAAACCTTACACAATTATTTATTAATTACCTTATAATTAATAAATCCGCATCGCCATACCTTCCACCTCATTTCACCACCTCATCATGACCTAGTCCTAACACTAAACTAACCTAATTAAGACCTATAACTCGGTCTACATCCACACCTATGACTAATTACTCCTCACCCACACCCAAAACTGACCTCATAATGACTTGACCAAGCCCGCAACTAATCCCTCGGGAGAAAAGGAGGGAAAGCTGGCTATTTTACCAAAAATAGCCCGCTTTAACCTGACCGATACCGGTTCCTACTCGACCGCCGTCGGTTGCATAACCGCCATCGGTTCCCTATAAATGACCACTTCCAACCAAAAACAAAGGATCAGATTTTCATTTGATCGAGAAGACGAGAAATCATTGAAAGGATCCGGATTTGCTTGGCCGAGCAGAGACAAGTGAAAAAACAAGAAGAGTTTGCAGAGAAGGACATCAAGCCCAAGACTGCAACTGAATAACCAGAGCCCAGTGACACTCATCCGAGCATCAGAAGAGGAGATAGCTCATCTTGGATTGTCAGATCGTCCTACTTGAGCCCTGTCTTCGTCATCACAGTCCTGGAACCTGCATCTTCACCAGGAACGAGTAAGTAGTGTCTTGTATGTTTCTAAGCACCATTTCTTGAGCCTGTGGATTGATAGTAATTATAAGCTCATTCCTAGATCTACCACCTACCAGCACCCTGCACTTAACCTGCATCCATACATCCTTGTATTTCCCAGAAGACCATTTTATCACACTCTGAGTCTTCCCTGTCCTCTCATTATTCCCCTCAGCCATCCACCAGTCTTAATAACCCCACAATCACCCTGCAACCAACCTCTATCCAGAAGCACCTAGATTACTGACCCTACCGGTGTCGGTTATCCCCTACCGGCAGCGGTTCTCTAACCGCAGTCGGTTATCCAGTGACCAGCATCGGTCACTGTGACTTATACCACAAAACCTTCCTCTCACCTATTTGTCACCTAACAACCTCAGATCCAGTCTGGTTTATCCCTGTAACTCAACCTGAATGTATCAACGACCAGTAACCGAACAAACAACGTGACGTTTTATTATTGATAGTTTAGCCTCTATTGCTTTGTAACGAGGTACCTAAATCATGATTTTGCAATAGTTTTCTTTGTTATCATTTGTGTTAATTCGTATTAAAAGGGGAACTGACCACCTTTGAAAGGAAGTTTTATATTTCCTGGGCCTAAGGCAGCTCCCTCATTTATTGTCTAATTAAAATCTGGTGGTCTTGTATTCTTACTTGCAGGTAGTCCTTCCAAGACAAAAAGGAGTTCTTCACAGTCGATCTGATCTTTCTCTACGGTACGCGCACACCATCTCAACATTCAACAGGTATTCCTCCTAGCCCTAACCATTATCTGTTTCTCAAAGGAATGAAAGGATAGAAGCAAGTCTATTCCACAGAGCTGAAACATTCCGTGTGAAACAGAAGGTTCAAAATTTTTGGACCTGTAGGGTCAGTGAGATATGTCTAGCACAAGCCCGAGTGAAGAGTTCTATGAGCTCGATTTTTGGTAATTGGAATGTGAGTTGATTGATCAGGCTACAACAACGAGTGATAAAATCCATGATAGACTTGTCATCATATTGACAGTAGAATAGAGGTCAATCATGGTAACCTTCTTAATAATGTTGATGGAGAAGTGATCCAAGAAGACTTGGGATACTTGATTAAATAAGAAGATAGAATGTCTAGGTAAGCCACTATACCAGTCTAATGCGGGCCCAGTTAGAGACATGAGAAAGGTCCTCAGAAGAAAAGCGTCATCATGGGAGATCAGATAACACCCATATTTGAAAGACCTCAAATGTTGTTGTGGGTCTTCTTTACTATTGAAATGGTTAAATTTAGGCATTTCCCAATGCATGGGATATGGATGAATAAGAATGGATGGGTGTATGGGCTCATTGCAAATATCATCATAGGTGAGAGTGTTGTGAGAGCTAGAAATCGATGCCTCTAATGTATGCATCTTTTCCATCATTAACTTGATTAGGTCATTAGTAGGTTGTGATGGATGGGTGCCTCCTGTAGTGTAAGTGAGTTGGTTTTGGGTGTATGATGGAGGTGGCATTCTAGTATATGGTGCTGCTGTATAGGTAGATTGAGAAGGAGGGAGTGAAATAGGGGGTATGTACCCAGAATGAATGATAGATGAAATGGGAGGCTACTGATAGTACGCATATGGAGGTGGAAGGTTTGTGATGAACCCTAGTAGCAATGGGGATTAAGGACTATGGAATAGAAAGGAAACTATTTTGAAAAGGGGTAGAGGTCACCGACACCGGGGATGGTTGTCTAGCTATGGGTATATGTGATACAATAGGTGCAGACGAGGTTATCTTCTGGGTGGTTGGTGAAGGTATAATGGATGTGGGGGTACAACAGATGTGGCAAACATGATGGTCATGGTAGGTATAGGGTCTATCTATTAAATGACTAGGGGCAAGGTAGATGCGGGCAGCGTGGAGCTAGCAAGGGGCTAGAACAGAAGTAGGAGCAAGTGTCAGGGGGATAGATATGGGCATGTTGTTTATCAAATGACTCGAGGTATCTCAAGTGGACAAGTGGGACAGATAAAATTGCAAGGCAGCAGGGTTCTGGTCAAGGATTCACTTGAACTCCTTATCTCTGATAGTGATAGAGATAGATTGGATAGGATTCATGGGTGGTGATGGAATGGAAGGTGGTGAAGGACTAGATGAGAGTGGTTGAAAATTGAGCATGGAATATGAGGGAATTTTCTTGGCTGATGCAGTCAGTACCATGTGAATAGGTACCAACATGGTAGACCTACTTTCTATAAATGACACAAAAATACAACAAAGATAGGATAAATAGGCGGTGGTAGGTGAATTGGGGTTAAAATGTTAGCTGAAAAATTACACAGGCTAACCGATGTTGGTTATGCTAAAATGACATCTGGTCACAAGGTAACCATGGTCGGTCACTATGGAAAGTGGATAGTGGGTCAAAATAAGGTAAAAGGCCAATAATTTTTCAAGTATGATAAGATGCTGATAGAATTTACTAGGAAAGTGAATATGATAAGAGTGACAGAGACTCTGAACAACAAAGAAGGTGGAACCATGTGTCCTATTTGGGTAGGTTAACCAAAAGAATAGTAAATTGATGCCAGTTGGGTGAAACAGCTGATGGGCAAAGGGTAACTGACGATGGTCTATGGACTGACACTGGTTACTGTGAAATTGAAACAACGATGAAGAAAATGTGGTTTTGAGTTAAAATTAGATGTGGAATCAAACCCAAAATTATGAGAATGATGAGAATATGGTCCAGACACACTTAGATGAATATGGAATACACCAACTATGATGAGGAGCATGTAAGGGGAAATAATAAAATGAAGGACGTGACCTCTCACCTTAAAATGCAAGCCAAGTAGAAACACTAAGAAAAATATGATCCTAAGAGTGCTTTTTCTATTATGTTTTTTCATCTTATACTATTAAGGACTGACTCATGAACTTTAGAATAGAATTTTTGGTGAGGATGGCTTCCTACAAAGAGGGAGATCTATAAGGAGATATTTTAGGTATGTTATGGTGGGGGCAGGCTTTCCTCTAAAGTATGACTCGACAGAAGTAGCAAGTTGGGGAATACCTACCAATCCTCTAATCAGTGTGATCGTTGAGATAAATTCCTAGCAAAGATGTCATTTAAGAATGTGTATATTTTTGAATTTGTGTAATTTGGTAAGACTCAGAGAGAGAGAGAGAAATTTTGCTTTCTATGATTCATTTGTCAACCATCAACTGGGAATGACTTCCAGCATATAGGTTACCCTCAATTAATGTGAGCTAATGCAAAAAAGTAGACTGAAATGAAATGATTTTAAAACCCAAATCAAAATGTTGAATTCAATGACACAAAAAGATGAACGGGAGAAGGGATGCTCTTTCACTAATGTGATACTAATGAAAGGGAAAAAAAAATGTTTTAAAGCACCAAAATATGATTGCTTTTAGATAATAGAAGAAGAGAAGATTCTAGGGGAGAAATTTTAATGTGAGAACCTTTTAGAAGGAAACAAACATGCAAATTTTCACCTAGAAATGAAAGAATGAAAAGAACCCCAAATGGGTCCCACCGGGTGTGCCAAAATGTTTCACCTGATTCTAGAGCATTTCTTCAAATGTTGACAAAACAGATAAGGGTCATGGACTAGGAGGAATACCTGTTGAAATGTTGGTTATAGGTTGTTATGTGCATATGAATTCTTGATCCAAAGATGATCATGAGAGCTTCCTTTTTTCTTGGAGGAACTACTTGAAATAAAAAAAAATACAACCGAATAAAAGTTAAATAGTATATGTAGTGGATTGCCTAGCCTATGCTAGATTCGGGAAGTGTGATACTTCCTAGACAACTATCAATCCACTGTTTGAAACAACTTAATGTTAATAATAAAGTAAATCCTGCTGTAGTTAAAATGATTTAGGCATCTCATTCATCTATAATAAGTAAATTCATTCACAACAGGCTAAGCTATGATTGAATTTGAAGTTCAAGGTCTCTGTCTCGGTACTAGTATTGGTCAAGGTATGGTTCTGGGCTTGTTTTGGGTATTTGGTGGATGTTTTAAGCTCTATTCTTGGTCTAAGGGTAAAAATACAGAGACCGACATCATTCTGGTATGACCAATATCATCTTAGGTGAACCGGTGATGGTTTGGATAACTGGCGTTAGTATGGTCAGGGGTGTAGGAAGCTCAATAAAACTTGTCAGGGTGACAGATCTGAAGCTAGATGAAAATGGAAGGGTAATGACAAGGTTCGTGTGGATCTTATGTATGCACAAGGATGACTAAAATCTGGGTATGTGAAGTTCAAGGGTGTGGGTGAAGGGATGGTCCATTTTTCATGGAGATAAATGGTGGGGGAATGGAAATGGGACCAGAAACTAATAATATAAGTAAAAGAATCTATTAACCTAAAAAAGGACAAGTTCCTGTTAACAAAGAACTTACTATTATACGAGCTTGATGTCTGGCTAGAAATGGTGGGAACTTGGTGCGGTGTTGACACTTCCCCAGATGCTCTTGTGAAGTCAAATGGATCTGTGGTTGCTTTAAGTGCTGGCTATGAATGCTCTGATGCATGTACAAATGTTAGTTCTGCTTGCATGCAACTCTGGTTTTGTCTCTTTCTCTCAGAAGATGCGCTAACCTCTCAAAAATGTTCCAACCCTAAAATAAGGTTATTTTGGAGGTTAAATGGTGACCGACAGTGGTTCCAGGTTGACTGGTGGAGGTTTAGGGTAACCGGCATCAGTTAGGGTGGGATTCCCTATGTTTATTAAACTAAGTAGATTTCCTTGATTTTCTGGGATCTCGTTCGTTCTGCTCCGTGGATTAGAATGGAAGATTCCTTTCTAACATGTGGGAATGTCATTAGAGGGAATGTAGGATTATATTTTTAGGGTTTGGGTAAGTCTTAGTTAGTTATGGCATCATAATAAGAATAGGTCTTAGGGTGAGGTTCCTAGATGAGGTGTATAGGTTAGGTGGATATGTGGGCATTATCCCATCAGGTTATTTAAATAATAAATATTGTGAGGATAATGAATTAATTTAATTAAATTAATATTAGAGTGGTATGATAATGTGAGGATAATGTGTTCAAAGTGTTTATTTGATGAGTGACCAAGGGGAGTGTGACCCGATTTTGGTGTCTATAGTTTATTGCTAAAGGAGGAGTGGGAAATCCTTCCTTATATCTACATCAATATTCTCACAGGAATCTACTTCATTCTGTGCTTCTTGGACTAGGTCACCCATAGGAGCACTTACCTTTTTGAAACTCATCTCATAAGCCCCCTTGGAACCTATTGTATCAATGATCCCTTCTAGCTATTTGCCAAGGTCATCCAGTGCATCCATACTACGGGTGATCTTGGTATATAACTCCTTCAGATAGTTTTTTATCGAGCCTCTCACGGTCTCGATGGTTTCAAACTTCTTCTCCACCTTGGCTAGGATTTTATCCCATTCTTATCTATTCCCCTTATTCTTATCCTGAAACTCCTAGAGATATAATTCATGGGTGGAAACTAAAATTCTTGCCACTCTATCTCTGTCCACGCAATTGTCATAAACAACTTCGTTTATTCATGCTACGGCCTTCACATTGGCAAGGAGCTTAGTGTACCATGTGACTATCTCCACCACCTTGAGATTCTCCTCTTTCTCCTGGCATGCTAATAATACTTTTGTTGATTCCAAAGTGAGAGGCTTCCTCTCCATGGTGAGGATGCAAGCTAGGTATTCCAAACATTGGAAGGTTGACTCATAATTCTTATTGAGTGGTACTAGGTCTGGATGATTTAACATAATAGTATTTGTAATCATTTATACCTTCTTGTACACCTCTCTCACCTTTATCTTCAAACCCTCTCGTAGCTCACACCTTAGTTGTGTGTTGATCATCTCTTTTTTCTTTAGGACCTTTTTATTTTCAATGAGCTCCTCCTTTTCTTCTCCAATTCAATCACCTTCTTATTTAATCTCACCTGAGGTCACTTCGTTCTGAAAATTCTTGCCTCAACTTCCACTGAAACCTTGTTGAGGACATTAAGAAACTATGTTCATTAGACTAACTTTTGAGAATTTACCAATGGGTTTATCCCCTTTTCCTTTGGCATCTTGTAATCAACAACCTAAGCCTTTCCCAAGAGTACCATCCCATCTATGTCATCATGGGTAACTATTCATTTACAATTATCGGCATTCTAGCTTGAATTCTCTTACGTATACGCTTATACCATTTCTCCAAGAATTCACCTTGTGGACAACATGTTATGGTAGTCACAAGTAGGGACTTTGTGGAAATCATTTTTGTGAGTGAGTGATCTTCATCTTGAAACATTCTATGCCTAAACTTTTATTGGCCAAACCTGGGAACTCTGAATATTTGATTATGTCACAATGGTGAGAAGGTCATTACTAAACATTATCTTATCCCCTTACTTCACACTACTGATGATCTCATCTACAATATAGAAAGACATGTTGTAAATGGTTCCTTCTTAAATGGGGTCTGGCATACATTTGGTGAGACCATGCCTTGTTTACTTCACAATCCATCAATGGATCTTAACCATTTATCCAAATAGTACACTAAAGTAGCACATCCATTCCCTCATTTCTACAAAAGTCAGGGATATCTGTGAATTCATCAACCAGTCAGCGTGAACCCTTTTTGTAATTGTATGTTCCTCCACAATTATCACTTGATGGCATCCTTATCCTCAAAAACAAAACTGTACGTATCTATGTGATTCCCCTTTGGCAAACTCAAGCTAGTCACCTTATTTGAAAAACCAATGGTCAAGTTGAATGATTTATGTGAATTTTGGGGCCCAAAATTCTTATGAAGGTGGTCCTCATGATACGTGTGACATATTGGCATACCACATCCCTATAACTGCTTGTGGGCTTGTAAAAATAGTATTCACACTTATAAAGTTGCCAGTAACCTTTTGATCTTTCCCATATTCACCTTTACCTCACCTCTTGTAGATTGACATTCCATCTCTTCGTATCTCACTACAAGACATGCTCAACGACGATGAATTTTTCCAACATCATTTAATGCAACTTTAGTTATTTTGGTGATCTCAATGTCTCTTGACCATCTCAAATCTACTAAAAACATATCAAATGTGCCTATGACCCATTCTCTCACCAACAACCTTTCCATCTAGGTGACCTTATCTCTGAAGGAAAATCAACATGTAACCAAAGATGAGTGGTAAGTAGGGTTTCTCCTAATTGGCTTGGACCCTATATGGTTACCCATGCCTATGGATCAGGTTACTTATCATTTGTCTTCACTTGAAGGTAAACCTGAACCTAAGCCCCTTAATTCCTTGCATCTTTTGACCATTCTATTATTGATATCAACTCCGTCTATCAATCCTTCTATCAGTTGATCACTCATCCTTGAGGGTTTTCACCTAACCATGGATTACCCATTTTGAGGATGGCGTACTAAAAAAGAAACATGTGATTACCCTCACCTTTTAGAATTTCTTCAATATTAGTAGATTAGCCTACTCATACATATTCTCATGGATACTTTTATTCTTCTTCAATATGGCATCCCATATCATTCATCACTGGAAACCCTAATTTCATAGTTATTCAATCTCTGTGTATGGTCTTGTCTTCTAAATAATAATGTGTCTGACTTCATACTTATAGCTTCTTGTCCATGACTTAAATGTCCATAAATAAATGGGATAAAACTCCTTGAGTCAAACTTCCAACAAAAGATAGCATCCCTCAAACAGGACATCTCTTCCTCTAAATCCATCCTATAAATAGCTCCCTTGAAGGACAACTATCTAATCATGTGCAAAAAACTAAATTCTAAAACCTTACGGCATGAATCAAAATAATTACTGACCTCAAGGAGATAATATACTCATTGCGTCTACAGCGCTGCAAGGCAGTCTTCTTTTATCAACTTGAAGATGTAATTTTTTCCTGCGCCTACCTCATTGTTGTTCCTATGCTTCTTAGTTCCTTTATATGTGGTATTTGTCGTAAGCTAAGTTTTGACACCAAAAATTCTTGTCCACCATTTTCACATGCGCTCTTCTATCTTTCGCACCTTTATTTTCCTTTAATATAAGCCATACAACTTTTACTACCAACTTGTGATTTCACTTCGTACTACTCTACCCCATACTAAAATAGATGCATGGTCCATCTGTGCATACACAACTTTAGGGTCTTTGTTCAAAGTAATAAGTATGGATTGACTCATTAGGTTTTTTATCAAATTAAGTGCACAATCTAAAAGGTAACAAACAATGAGATTCAACGAAATACTTAGGAAAGGGATTATCATAAATAGAGATCCTAAGCTAACTGGTAATACTGCCTTATTTACAAACACAAGGAAGGTTTATTCAACCATGCCTATGGTTTTAGCCTACTCAATCATTGAAATGGCCAGGAAATTCCATCCCATCCAGCACTTGTAACAGGCATGTGCCTAAATCAAGGATGTATGAGATGATGTATGGGCCCTAACCAATGGACTTTCAACTTCCCTAGATGGCGCAGAAACTTGGAATCATATAACAAAACCATCTTCCCAACCTCAAACAACTTGGATTAGCTTGCCACTATAAAAATCATAAAATTCCTTTTTTCTATCCTTTTCAATCTTCTGACTTAATCTATCAAGTGAGTTTCCTTTCATCTAACTGGACATTTACACTTGTTAATCCTTTCCTTGAGTGATTTACTCATCATAAACATCCTCCTGTGTCATCACATCTACCATTTCTCTACCATAATGCAATGATGGTAATATGAATTCAATTGGAAAAAGAGCCTCTACACCAAACACTAACTAAAATGGTGTGGCTTTGTTCAGTCTCTTTTAGGTTGTCCTATATTCCCATAGAATGACTGATACCTTGTCATCCCAATCTTGTCATTCCAACATCACAAATTTCATGTCTAATGTGTGACCTTAGTATCTTATTACAGCGCCTCAACTATTCCATTCACTTGAGGGTAATATGGGTTAGTACACTCTGGATGGGCCAC
This sequence comes from Taxus chinensis, assembly GCA_019776745.2. Taxonomy (NCBI): domain Eukaryota; kingdom Viridiplantae; phylum Streptophyta; class Pinopsida; order Cupressales; family Taxaceae; genus Taxus; species Taxus chinensis. The sequence goes on from CM034153.1 coordinate 16,032,019, forward strand.
CATAAACTCTTCCATACAAGTTCTTGACCGTTCTCATTATAGAAAATGTGTTCCCTATCACTAGTTCTAATTCAATGGACATCCATATCTACGCAATTATGTTTTTCCATTAGAATCTCATTATTGTTGTTGTTTTGCAATCCATTGTAAGCACTTCACCTCTACCCATCTTGATTAAGTAATCAGTACAACTAATGATGTGTAACACCCTCGACAACTGATATATTCCTCTTTTGCATTCAAGTGTTGACATGTGATTTTCTAGATAAAGATGTGTTCTTTTGACTGTTGAAGATCATGCTTGATAAGGATAAATATTTTCTATTCTTAAAATCATTAGACTAAAATTATATGGTTATCAAGAATTCATTTTCACTTTGGAAAGATGAACTGCAATCTAGCTTTAAGAGTTGTAGACTTATTTCTTCTTCTGACTCATCCTTGGATCAATTTTAGTGATCCAAGGAATGTTTCAAATCTTCTTCATAGACTGAATGGTAAAATTGACATTCAGTAGTTTAAGGGACATAGAAGACTGAATTTTGTATGATACTAATTCTTGGTCTTATTTGAACGTGTTTTCGTTTAGCTGTATGTTTGTGAGCAGGTCTTTGGTGATTGATCTTGGCAGGACATTAAGGACTTAAGAAAAATTCAATTCTTTGAGGATGAGTTCAGGAGTCCTAAGAATCTAAGGATTATCCTAACGGTAACCTAAGCTAGGTAAGAACAACTATGTCTAGCTATGTTTACTTATTTGAATTTTGTTCTAACCTAAGCCTCTTATTCTAATTGTGGGGTTGGCATCCTAACCTAAGCATTGTGCTAAATGGATTAGGGAAGGGTTACTAAAGTGATACTAGGCTATTTTAGCTATTACCTAATACTAAAGGGTTATGAATTGAACCTAACCTAAGGTGGGAATTCTAATGGCTAATGTTTTAAGACCTATGTTGGTAATTGTTAAACTAACCTAAGTTCTATTTGAATCTAACCTAAACTATTAAAGGGAACCTAAAGGGGTCGCATGACACAAGGGTGATGGTTCCAATGGCATTTAAATGATTTGAAAGGGTTTAAATGATGAAGTACTGCCAGATTTGGTAGGGGCTTAGTAGACTTGGTAGAGGCTTATGTGGAAGCTCCACTAAAGGATGGAATTGTATTTTTGCATTGAATTGGCATTCTCCAGATTTAGGAGGTAGTGGAAAGGAAAGATAAGTGGGAATTTTGGATTGAATGAATTTATGGAATTTATGAGCCTCAGTCTTTGTGTGCAAACTGTCTTGGAAACTTAGAAGGTGGGTTTGTAGGAGGTCATTTGGTTTTGCATGCATGGCAGATTTTTCTCTGCATAGAGCTAACTAGTTCTTTGAACCAGCAGTTTGACCTTCACTTCAAAGCTATTTTTGGTTTCTTTAATATATTTTTGATCGAAGGAAAGTATTTTAGGTGTAGGAGGAAAATAGATGTTTGATTGTTGATCTTTTGTGGAGGAGAAAAAGAGTTGGAAGCTCAGTTGGAAGTCTCCTTCGATTTGGTGGAAGCACTATCAGGCATGATAGGCTCTAACTATTAAAATTATTTGCATTCTTCTAAATGAATTCATTAGAACAACTCTACTCTCATGAGATTCATGTTTTCATGTCTGTCTAGTTATTTTTCTTGCTGGGTTTTGAATCTTTGTGTGTTTGATATGAAACTATGGCTAAATAGTGTTGTTTTGAAAAATTCCTTCTGTGCAAGTTTTATGATAGCATGCAAGTGAAAATGGTATTAGAAACTTGTTTTGTATCTCTGTTTTACTCACCTTGATCTTGTATTTGAAGTTAGTGAGCTTTGAACTAACTTTCGTGAAAATATATGGATCCAAACTTAAGGGAAACTTGAGTTCTATTTTATTTTACTTCTGGATTGCATTCTTTGGATGTAGACTTGTGTTGGAACTTGTGTTTTGATTAAGCTTGTGTTGGAGCTTCATTTTTATTGGAACCACTGTTTTGGAAACTTATACATTGCTGAACTGTTGCATGGAGTTCATATTTATCACTGTACTCACATTATTTTGCTAGTGTAGTTCTGAACATTGGTGTGTGAAGCTCGGGTTCATCACTGTACTCCTATTTAACACTTGAGTGTTATGAGCTTATATTTTGGTCGATATATTCGATTATGTTCAGGAATTTTTGTATTGGGTTATTCTTTTGTTAAAAGGTTTAGCTTATAACTCTTTATTTTAGTAACTCACTCACCAGGAGACTGGGTGAAAGCTTTTTTATGTTGATGAAATCTCTTTGAGATTTGGAACTGGAATTTTTTTTTCGATAGGAATGTTAAATGTCTATTTATTACTTTATCAACTTCTTGAGATGGTTTTGGGCATGGGAATTGGAGGAAGTGTTCTTTCCACTCTGCTTTGAGGGAATCCCACATTCTGGGTTGACTGTATTGTTTTGTACCAAGACACCACTGTTGCAATTTTGTGGTTGTGAAGTTTTGATTTGTTATTCCATTCCTGTTGCTTTGGAGTTAAGACTGAGACATCATTTGTATCAGGTGTTTTGGGTTATTGCTCTCCCTCCCTTCTGTCTCTTTAAATAAATTTGGGTCTTAGTGGAAGATTTGGGTTATTACCTTGGACACTGGATCTATACGGGAAAGATACTTTCTCTGTTCTGTTGTTTTGTGCTTAGTTCTTTGAATCACAAACTGTTTACTTTTTGTATTAATTGGTGAAGCCTTTGTGAGTCTTAGTTTTGGGTTCATGGGTAAAACTGAACTTGATATTTACTGTCTTGAGATATTATTCTCGACTGATACAGGGAATAAGATCTTGGTCTCTTTTTGAAAAATAAAATATATCTGTATATATATGTATTCTTTTATGAATAGTATATTGGTTCGGGTCTATAGTATGCTTTCATCCTGAATTGGTTTGAAACTGGAACTTCTTGTTCAGTTGAAACAATATGATTTATCATTGGTTCTCTCCTTATTTAAGTTACCATTCCTCTGTCCTTGGATATGCTCATTGTTTGAAATTTTCTGTACTTGATTCCATTTCGAGATAGTGATTTCTCATGACCTGTTGGTCTACCTTGTTCGAATCATTGATTGAAATAATGTTGAGAGCTAGTAGCCAGGAAGGTTTTGCTGTTAAGTAAGTTGATACTTATGGGTTTGAATGTTGTTGACTAGTCTTGCCTAGTTTTTATGGAAAGGAGTAGGTTTGTCTCTTGTACTCTTTATCCTTTGTGAAGAACTTGAGTAGAGATTAACTCCTCTTTGGGGCTGCTTTGTTTGTGAACATTGTTTTCTGATCTTTGATTGATAACTTCTAACATGAAGAGTTGGAATTGGAATTGTAGTTGGACTGTTATGGTTTTCTATACCTTCTTGTATTGTTATGGAATTTTGTTTTGATGTATATTCTAATGTTGAATGTGCAAGGTTGTTACCAGAAAGGAACAAGTAACTCATGTTATTAATCTGGTCTATTTTTTCAGATGTTATAGGTTTGGGCATGGTACATAATGGTTCTTCTTATTCTTGCTTAGGATATAGATGAATAATCCTAGAATGAACCATGTTGTTTACACTTATTTTGTCTCATAGAGAAGATAAATGTGGTATTCTATTAGGATAGAATTATGAAATAATGGGATGGTTGGATTTATTGTTTGTTTACAAGCCATTGATAGGATTAATAGAACTTTAAGATCTTAGGTAGATATTGTTTATTATATTTTTCTCTTCTCTTTAAAGTTGATCTAGATTTATTAATGTACTTCCTTTCTGTTTGATATCACTTATGTTGATTGTATGATGTTTTTAATTATCTCATTAAATAAGTGTTGCTTTAATGAAACAATTAGTGGAATGCACTTTGTTTTAATGATTAGTGCTTATCATGCTCAGTTCATTGAACTGACCCATGCTAGATATTTTTGTAGATGGATGACGTAAGTGGTAAAAGAAGGAAAAAACTTATATGATGCATTGGCTGATATATGTCTAATTCTTAGTAAAGAATTATGATTCATTCTTTTATTGTATTGTAAAAGAAAAGTTGTATACTTTATGGAATGAGGGTTGTTGTTATACAGTATGCCTAAAGTGCATAGTCTTGTAAATTTTATAAGTTGTAATGATGAATTGTGAGTTGTGATTTATTTGCATTGGTTGTGTAAATTATCTCGTACTTTTATAAAGAAGATGAAAGTTCCATCTTATTGATATTCTTTATATTATGTTATGCTTATCTTGTTATCTTTGATAAGATGGATAATGGGAATTAGTTCAATTTCCCTTATAATGAAGCAACTTGTTGAGTTGCATAATATGATGTGTTTTATCTAAACAATTTAACATAGTAATGTGTTGCGTAATAAACATGAAGTAAGAATTATGGATATTGGGAATAATATACCCTAATAATTAATCATTTAGAGGAAGACTTGTTCTCTCTCTCAATTAAATATAAACCTAAAAGGTTTGGAGATATGATTACTAATTATTAGACTTCATTTTGTATGAAGTCTACTTTAATTGGATATATGCGGTTGTTAAACCTTCCTGAAAATTAAAGTACATTTTAATGAAACTTATGATATCGCTGTCTTGTTTTGGTTAACTGCTAGTTAAACTATGAAAATGAACATTATAAAGCAGTCATAAGTTAAGGAAGTTCTTCATGGACTAAATGAAACAAAATTTAGAAAAGAACTTATGGAGTGTTGGATTAGGGTTTAGCAGGATTGTTGTAATCAAGACATAATCCAAATTAACAATGTAATAACAATCTCCTTGGGGGTTGTACATCTCGATGAGGTAGTTTCTATAGGATGTTGGCACATGCCAACTACAGGGCTGTACTTTCAAGAAGACTTGGGTCTTCTTGAGAATACAACGTTGTAGTTGACATGTGGCATCACCCTTCCACATTGATCATCCAGATCTACACACAATAAGAACTTGGACTTGAACTTAGTTTCTCTCTAGGTCAGGTTAGTGGCATATTTAGGATAGGAAGTAGCTTCCAATGGCTCAGGGTACCTTGGCACATCTGGTTGACTTAGGTCAACTGAGTATGCCCATTTACCCTAAGCCATTGTGAGCGTCTTCCTATAATAAGTTATGTTTCTAACTAGGGCTAGGGTTAAACCTAGGACAAGTGGACTGACGGTAGTCAGTAAAGACCAATCATGATAATAGAGGAGTGAGGTGAAGGATGTATTCCAATATGACGAGTATGTCATCTAGGAATAGTGACATACATAGTATGTTGTAAATATTTGGCCAAAGTATCACAAGCTACTGGTTGTGTTGTCCTATGTCACCAAGTTTAAAACAACGTGATATCAGATAAATATTGGTAACAAATATTTAGATATGTTATTTAAACAAGATCACTCAGTACCTGGTGTAGGGTAGGAAAACCAAGTATACGAAGTATACAATATGTATTCAATACTTAAGATAACATAAATAGATCGGTAGCTTACCGAGTTATGGAATGAATAGATCGGTGGATCACCGAGTCATTACAACTGCATATGGTTATCTATTTGAATTCGATTGGCATGGAATGTTTGTTCTAAATAATGCTTTATTTAGAACAAAGAACATTGTAAAAAAAAAATTCCCTTGTTTCTAAAGTCTTAAAATGGGAATGTTACATCTTGGTATCAGAGCTGAAGGTTGTAGCTCTTGGACCTATTGTGTCCATAATCTGATGAAACTTAAATTTTCTTGTAACAAAAAATGGTTAGAACAAGAGGAAATGTTGCAAATAACCCTCCGCCTGAGGAAGGAGCAGCAACTGCCTAGAAACTCGATGAGATCCTTGCTGCCCTATTGGACACAAGAGATCATTTGGTTATACTTGAACAACAAGTAATGGGTAATGAGGAGGAAGAAGAAGATGATAACAATAATCAGCCACCTCTGGGGGACAATGCCAATGTGGGTGTTGATAATAACAATGTTAACATACATGTTCAGCCTGAGAACAAAAAGGCTAGGCTAGCTGAACTCACTAATGATATAAAAAGGATAAGTCCTCCTAAGTTTGATGGCACCACATTAGGAGATGGAGATGAGAATTGGCTCAGTGAAATGGAGAAATACTTTACAATAAGAAATTTCTCAGAAGAAATAAAGGTGATATGGGGAGCATATCAGCTTTCTAGTGAAGCATCTTCCTAGTGGGACAGCTGTAAGGCTGAATTGAATATTGATGAAGCTAATATCACATGGGATCAATTTAAAGGTTACTTTAGGCAATGATGGTTGCCACAACTCTACTATGATCAGAAAATGACTGAATTCCAGAACTTAGCTCAAGGAAAGCTAATTGTAACTGAGTACTGGGAGTGATTTACAAAACTCCTTAAGTATGTACCTCAGTACCAAACTGATGAGAAGTTCAGGATACAGAAATTCATCATGGGATTGAATCCCATTATAGGGGGAGAGGTGGATGTTCACATCCCAACCACGATGGAAGGGGTTGTTGAAAAATCCATAAGGCAGGAACAGAAATTAAAGGCAATTTCTGCTCACAAGGAGGAAGTAAGGAAGAAAAATCCCAACTCCTCTTCATCATCTCTTGCACCTAAGAAAGGACCATGGAAGAAATTTGGAATGAAAAGTAAGTTTTCATCTGATACTAATAAGAAAGTAGCAACAAACAAGTTTGTTGGTAATGCACGAAACAACTTTGCTAAGAACAATAATAATGGACAGAAGTCCTATGGGGGTCAGAATGATAACTCTAAGGCTGGAAATAAACTCGAGCCTAGGAAGGGACCTGTAGGAGGCTGTTATAATTGTGGCAAAGATCATTACGTGAATCAATGTCCTTTAAAGAAGGATGATCATAATCAGTAGCACAAGATACACGCTGTAGTAGCTGACAAGCAGGCTGAGAAATAGGCCACACCCATAGAAGTTTTGGGTAAGTTATTTGGCTTACCTATAACTATTATTTTTGATACCGGAGCTACTGAATGTTTTATTTCTAGTAAATTAGCATCAAAACTAAAAAGAAAAGTTGGAAATATGGATAAAACATGGACTGTACAGTATGGGAACAATGTTGTTCATACGGTTAATATGTGTCTTTTTGGAGCAGTCCTTGATTTACCTAACTTTTCCACTGAGGTTGATCTTTATGTTGCACCTTTGGGGTCTTATGATGTAATCATAGGTGTTAATTGGTTAGCAGAACATAAGGCTAAAGTGGACTATTTTGAAAAACACATTAGTTGTTTAGATGACCTACAGAAAACAACAGAGATTCAAGGTGTGAAACGTGAGATTTCTGTTAGAAAACTATCAGCTATGCAACTTAAAAAGGCCAAAAATAAAGGTTGTACCTTATATGTAGTAAAAATTACTGAATCAATAGAAGAGATCAGTGATATTATGGAATGATATCCATTGTTATGTGGCTTCAGTGACGTATTTCTGGAAGAATTGTTAGGTCTTCCACCCAAAAGGGAATTTGATTTCATGATTGAGATCAAGCCTGGAACTGAACCTTTTTCTAAAGCACCGTATCGAATGAATACTACAGAATTAGTAGAGCTTAAGGCTCAGTTGCATGAACTTTTGTCTAAAGGTTTGATTAGACCAAGTGTTTCACCTTGGGGAGCACCTGTAATTTTTGTGAAAAAGAAGGATGGAACCCTTAGATTGTGCATTGATTATAGAATGTTAAACAAAGCAACAATCAAGAATAGATACCCACTCCCTAGGATTGATGATTTATTTGATCAGATGCATGGAGCATCACTATATATTCTAAGATAGATCTTTGATCTGGATATCATCAATTGTGAATTAAGGATGAGGATATTCATAAAACAACTTTCAGAACAAGGTATGGACATTATGAATTCATGGTTTTACCTTTTGGATTAACTAATGCACCTGCAACATTTATGAATTTAATGAATAATATATTTCAAGAATACTTGGAAAAATTTGTGCTCGTATTCTTGGATGACATTCTCATATATTCAAAAAGTATTGAGGAACATCATGAGCATTTGAAGATAGTTTTGGGAATATTAAGAAAGAGATGGTTATTTGGTAAGTTGTCTAAATGTTCTTTCTATGACACAAAAGTACACTATTTGGGACATGTAATAAGTAAGAATGGAATTGTTGTAGATCCTTCAAAAATTATAGCTATAACAGAGTGGCCTACACCTAAGAATGTACATGAAGTTAGAAGCTTCATGGGACTTGCTGGCTACTATAGAAAATTTGTAAAAGATTTTTCTAAGATAGCTGCCCCAATAACTTCCTTACAGAAGAAAGATAAAAAGTTTGTTTGAAATGGGAAATGTGAAATTGCATTCAAAACCTTGAAGGAACAGTTAACTTCAACACCTATTCTTGCAGTACCAGACCCTAATGGAGATTTTATGGTGGTAACTGATGCATCAGGTGAAGGTCTAGGAGGTATTTTGTTACAAAATGGACATGTCATAGCTTATGAAAGTAGAAAACTGAAGTTACATGAGTTGAATTATGCTCCACATGATTTAGAGCTTGCTACCATTGTTCATGCACTACAAGTTTGGAGACATTACCTGCTTGGTAAACCTTTTGAATTGAAAACTGATCACCTTGGACTGAAGTATATCTTCACTCAGCCAAATCTTAATGCAAGACAATGAAGGTGGTTAGATTTTTTGTCTCAGTATGATTTTGACATCAGTTATATAAAGGGTAAAGAAAATAGAGTGACTGATGCTCTAAGTCATAGGAAGCACATTTCTACTCTTATAACTGTTAAGAACTCAGTTTAAGGATGAAGTAAAAAGTGTTATGGAATCTGACTCTTACTTTCAGCAAGTAAAAGAAGCACTTGCTGCAGATTCGAATGATTTGAGGTATAAAGGTTTTCGCTTTGATAACGAAGGAATCTTACGATTTGAAAACAGAGTCTATGTACCTTCGCTAAATGATTTGAGAAAGAAATTGTTAGTAGAATTTCACAATTCACCTTTTTCTGGACACCCTGGCATTACAAAAATGCTTGCTGATATAAAACAACAATATTTCTGGAAAGGGATGAAAAAGGATGTTATAGACTTTGTGACACATTGCCTTGAATGTCAACGTGTTAAGGCAGAACATATGCACCCAGCCGGTTTGTTGTATCCTCATAGCATACCACATTACAAGTGGCAAGTAATAAGCATAGATTTTGTACAAGGGTTACCTATGTCGAGAAACAAACATGATGTTATTTTAGTAGTTGTGGATAAACTAACAAAGGTAGCACATTTTATTGTTGGGAATCTGAAGGATGATTCTCCTATTTTGGCTGAAATATTTGTACATGAAAATTTTAGATTACATGGAGTACCTGAATTAATCATTTTGGATAGAGATCCTAGAATGACATCAAGATTTTGGAAAACGCTTAATACAACTCTAGGAACTAAGCTAAATTTCAGTTCTACATATCATCCAAAAATGGATGGACAGAATGAAAGAGTAAATCAAGTTTTAGAAGATATGTTACGGATGTATTACATGGATCAACAGTATAAGTGGGAAGAGTACCTTCCATTAGTTGAATTCACATACAATAATACATATCATGCTTCTCTTAAGATGACACCTTTCGAGGCATTATATGGAAGAAAATGCAGAACCCCTGTTAGTTGGGACAACATAGAGGATAGAGAGGTAATTGGACCTGAAATTCTTACTGAAATGGAACAACAAGTTAAATTGATTCGTGAATGCTTGAAAGAAGCAGCAGATAGGCAAAAGAGTTATGCTGACTTAAAGAGGGTTGATAGGAAATTTGAACTTGGTGAGAAAGTCTTTCTTTGGGTTAAACCGAAAAAGAGTTCTATAACTTTTGGCAAGGCTTCCAAGTTATCACCTCATTATGTGGGACCTTTTGAGATAGTTGAAGTAATCAACCCTGTAGCTTATCGTTTAGCATTACCTCCTGCTTTGTCATGAATGCATGATGTTTTCCATATTTCTTTGCTTAAGAAATATGTTTCAGATTTATCACATGTGTTAAATTGGAATTCCTTGTAGGTCCAGGACCCAGGAATAATCATGGTTAAACCCATACGAGTGCTTGAAACTCGCCAGTTGCATTTGAGAAATCATGAGATAAGTCAATGCAAGGTCCAATGGGACTAGTTTAATGAAGAGAGTGCAACTTGGGAAAACCTTGAGGATATGAAAACTACTTTTCCATATCTATTTGAACAGGATTGATTCTATTGACTGATAAAAAAAATTGAGATTTTATCTTTATAATACAATAAGTAAGCCAGTTTGGGTAGATATTTATTTATTTTGAATAAACAACTATGTAATGCTGATTTCTGGAACTTAATAATGCTGATATGTTTTTGACATATGGTAAGAAAAGTGAATAAGATGATTTTTCCTTGATGCAATCTGTTAAAAATGAGATAATCATCGGGACGATGATTCTTTTTAGGAGGGAAGCATGTAACACCCTCGACAACTGATATATTCCTCTTTTGCATTCAAGTGTTGACATGTGATTTTCTGGATAAAGATGTGTTCTTTTGACTAATTGAAGATCGTGCTTGATAAGGATAAATATTTTTTTTTCTTAAAATCATTAGACTAAAATTATATGGTTATCAAGAATTCATTTTCACTTTGGAAAGATGAACTGTGATCTGGCTTTAAGAGTTGTAGACTTATTTCTTCTTCTGACTCATCCTTGGATCAATTTCAGTGATCCAAGGAATGTTTCAAATCTTCTTCATAGACTGAATGGTAAAATTGACATTCAGTAGTTTAAGGGACATAGAAGACTAAATTTTGTATGATACTAATTCTTGGTCTTATTTGAACATGTTTTTCGTTCAAACTGTATGTTTGTGCTTGGGTCTTTGGTGATTGATCTTGGTAGGACATTAGGGACTTAAGCAAAATTCAATTCTTTGAGGATGAGTTCAGAGTCCTAAGAATCTAAGGATTATCCTAATGGTAACCTAAGCTAGGTAAGAACAACTATGTTCTAGCTATGTTTACTTATTTGAATTTTATTCTAACCTAAGCCTCTTATTCTAATTATGGGGTTGGCATCCTAACCTAAGCATTGTGCTAAATGGATTAGGGAAGGGTTACGAAAGTGATACTAGGCTATTTTAACAATTACCTAATACTAAAGGGTTATGAATTGAACCTAACCTAAGGTGGGAATTCTAATGGCTAATGTTTTAAGACCTATGTTGGTAATTGTTAAACTAACCTAAGTTCTATTTGAATCTAACCTAAACTATTAAAGGGAACCTAAAGGGGTCACATGACACAAGGGCGATGGTTCTAATGGAATTTAAATGATTTGAAAGGGTTTAAATGATGAAGTACTACCAGATTTGGTAGGGGCTAGTAGACTTGGTGGAGGCTTATGTGGAAGCTCCACTAAAAGATGGAATTGTATTTTTGCATTGAATTGGCATTCGCCAGATTTAGGAGGCGATGGCAAGGAAAAATAAGCAGGAATTGTGGATTGAATGGCATTTATGGAATTAATGAGCCTTGGTCTTTGTGTGCAAACCGTCTTGGATACTTAGAAGGTGGGTTTGTAGGAGGTCATTTGGTTTTGCATGCATGGCATATTTTACTCTGCATGGAGCTAACTAGTTCTTTGAACCAGTAGTTTGACCTTCACTTCAAAGCTATTTTTGGTTTCTTTAGTCTATTTTTGATCAAAGGAAAGTATTTGAGATGTAGGAGGAAGAGATGTTTGATTTTTGATCTTTCTTGGAGGAGAAAAAGAGTTGGAAGCTCGGCTGGAAGTCTCCTTCGATTTGGTGGAAGCACTATCAGGCATGATAGGCTCTAACTATTAAAATTCTTTGCATTCTTCTAAATGAATCATTAGAACAACTCTACTCTCATGAGATTCATGTTTTCATGTCTGTCTGGTTATTTTTTCTTGTTGGGTTTTATGAATCCATGTGTGTTGATATGAAATTATGGCAAAAAAAAAATAGTGATGTTTTTAAATGGCCTTCTGTGTAAATTTTATGACAACATGTGTGAGAATTTTGTATGCGAAACTTGTTTCTGTATCTCTGTTTTGCACCCTTGATCTTGTATTTGAAGTTAGTGAGATTTGAACTGACTTTCGTGAAAATATATGGATCTGAACTTAAGGGAAACTTGAGTTCTATTTTATTTTGCTTCTGGATTGTGTTCTTTGGATGCAGACTTGTGTTGGAACTTGTGTTTTGATTAAGCTTGTGTTGGAGCTTCATTTTGATTGGAACCACTATTTTGGAAACTTATACATTGTTGAACTATTGCATGGAGTTCGTATTTATCACTGTACTTGAATTATTTTGTGAGTGTAGTTCTGAACATTGGTGTGTGAAGCTCGGGTTCGTCACTGTACTCCTATTTAACACTTGAGTGTTATGAGCTTATATTTTGGTCGATATATTTGATTCTGTTCAGGAATTTTTGTATTGGGTTATTCTTTTGTTAAAAGGTTTAGCTTATAACTCTTTATTTTAGCAACTCACTCACCAGGAGACTGGGTGAAAGCTTGTTTGCATTGTTGAAATCTCTTTGAGATTTGGAACTGGAAACATTTTGCCTATAGGAATGTTGAACTTCTATTTATTACTGTATCGACTTCTTGAGATGGTTTTGGGTGTGGGAATTGGAGGAAGTGTTATTTCCACTCTGCTTTGAGGGAATCCCATGTTCTGAGTTGACTGTATTATTTTGTACCAAGACACCACTGTTGCAATTTGTGGTTATGAAGTTTTGTTTTGATATTCTGTTCCTGTTGCTTTGGAGTTAAGACTGAGACATCTTCTGTATCAGGTGTTTTGGGTTATTTCTCTCCCTCCCTTCTGTCTCTTTAAATAAATTTGGGTCTTAGTGAAAGATTTGGGTTATTACCTTGGACACTGGATCTATACGGGAAAGATACTTTCTCCATCCTTTTATTTTGTGCTTAGTTCTTTGAATCACGAACTGTTTACTTTTTGTATTAAGTGGTGAAGCCTTTGTGAGTCTTCAGTTTTGGGTTCGTGGGTAAAACTGAACTTGATAGTTTACTATTCTTGAGATATTATTCTCGACTGATACTGGGAATAAGATCTTGGTCTCTTTTTGAAAAAGAAAATATATTAAATTTATATATATATATATATATATATATATATATGTATGTATTCTTTTATGAATAGTATATTGGTTCGGGTCTACAGTATGCTTTCATCCTGAATTGGTTTGAAAACTGGAACTTCTTGTTTAGTTGAAATGATACAATTTATCATTGGTTCTCTCCTTATTTAAGTTACCATTCCTCTGTCCTTGGATATGCTCATTGTTTGAACTTTTCTGTACTCGATTCCATTTCGAGATAGTGATTTCTCATGACCTGTTGGTCTACCTTGTTTGAATCATTGATTGAAATAATGTTGAGAGCTAGTAGCCAGGAAGGTTCTACTGTTAAGTAAGTTGATACTTATGGGTTTGAATGTTGTTGACTAGTCTTGCCTAGTTTTTATGGAAAGGAGTAGGTTTGTCTCTTGTACTCTTTATCCTTTGTGAAGAACTTGAGTAGAGATTAACTCCTCTTTGGGGCTTCTTTGTTTGTGAAATTTTTTTTTATCTTTGATTGATAACTTCTAACATGAAGAGTTGGAATTGGAATTGTAGTTGGACTGTTCTGGTTTTCTATACCTTCTTGTATTGTTATGGAATTCTGTTTTGATGTATATTCTAATGTTGAATGTGCAAGGTTGTTACCCGGAAAGGAACAGGTAACTCATGTTATTAATCTGGTCTATTTTTCAGATGTTATAGGTTTGGGCATGGTACATAATGGTTCTTCTTATTCTTTCTTAGGATATAGATGAATAATCCTAGAATGAACCATGTTGTTTACACTTCTTTTGTCTCATAGAGAAGATAAATGTGGTATTCTATTAGGAAAAAATTATGAATTAATGGGTTGGCTGGATTTATTATTTGTTTACAAGCCATTGATAGGATTAATAGAACTTAAGATCTTAGGTAGATATGGTTTATTATATTCTACTCTTCTCTTTTTAGTTGGTCCAGATTTATTAATGTACTTCCTTCATGTTTGATATCACTTATGCTGATTGTATGATGATTTAATTATCTCATTAAAGTAGTGTTGCTTTAATGAAACAATTAGTGGAATGCACTTCATTTTAATGATTAGTGCTTATCATGCTTAGTTCATTGAACTGACCCATGCTAGCTATTTTTGCAGATGGACGACTTAAGTGGTAAAAGAAGGCAAAATATTATATGATGCATTGGCTGATATATGTCTAATTCTTAGTAAAGAATTCTGATTCATTCTTTTATTGTATTGTAAAAGAAAAGTTGTATACTTTATGGAATGAGGGTTGTTGTTATACAGTATGCCTAAAGTGCATAGTCTTGTAAATTTTATAAGTTGTAATGATGAATTGTGAGTTGTGATTTATTTGCATTGGTTGTGTAAATTATCTTATCATTTTTAAAAGAAGATGAAAGTTCCATCTTATTGATATTCTTTATATTATGTTATGCTTATCTTGTTATCTTTGATAAGATGGATAATGGGAATTAGTTCAATTTCCCTTATAATGAAGCAACTTGTTGAGTTGCATAATACGATGTGTTTTATCTAAACAATTTAACATAGTAATGTGTTGCGTAATAAACATGAAGTAAGAATTATGGATATTGGGAATAATATACCCTAATACTTAATCATTTAGAGGAAGACTCATTCTCTCTCTCAATTGAATATAAACCTAAAAGGTTTGGAGATATGATTACTAATTATTAGACTTCATTTTGTATGAAGTCTACTTTAATTGGATATATGCGGTTGTTAAACCTTCCTGAAAATTAAAAGTACATTTTAATGAAACTTATGATATCGTTGTCCTGTTTTTGGTTAACTGCTGGTTGAACTATGAAAACGAACATTATAAAGCAGTCATAAGTTAAGGAAGTTCTTCATGGACTAAATGAAACAAAATTTAGAAAAGAACTTATGGAGTGTTGGATTAGGGTTTAGCAGGATTGATGTAATCAAGACATAATCCAAATTAACAATGTAATAACAATCTCCTTGGGGTTTGTACATCTCGATGAGGTAGTTTCTGTAGGATGTTGGCACACGCCAACTGCAGGGCTGTACTTTTGAGAAGACTTGGGTCTTCTCGAGAATACAACGTTGTAGTTGACATGTGGCATCACCCTTCTGCATTGATCATCCAGATCTACACACAATAAGAACTTGGACTTGAACTTAGTTTCTCTCTAGGTCAGGTTAGTGGCATATTTAGGATAGGAAGTAGCTTCCAATGGCTCAGGGTACCTTGGCACATCTGGTTGACTTAGGTCAACTGAGTATGCCCATTTACCCTAAGCCATTGTGAGTGTCTTCCTATAATAAGTTATGTTTCTAACTAGGGCTAGGGTTAAACCTGGGGCAAGTGGACTGATGGTAGTCAGTAAAGACCAATCATGATAATAGAGGAGTGAGGTGAAGGACGTATTCCAATATGATGAGTATGTCATCTAGGAATAGTGACATACACAGTATGTTGTAAATCTTTGGCCAAAGTATCGCAAGCTACTGGTTGTGTTGTCCTATGTCACCAAGTTTAAAACAATGTGATATCAGATGAATATTGGTAACAAATATTCAGATATGTTCTTTAAACAGATCACTCAGTACCTAGTGTAGGGTAGGAAAACCAAGTATACAAAGTATACAATATGTATTCAATACTTAAGATAACATAAATAGATTGGTAGCTTACTGAGTTATGGTATGAATAGATCAGTGGATCACCGAGTCATTACAGTTGCATATGGTTATCTATTGGAAAAAATCATAAAAAATAAAATATTACTCAAAAAAATACAAAATAAAATCCATCCCAAGATAGATATGCTTAATTTAGAACAGAGAACATTATATAAATTTTTTCCCTTTTTTCTAAAGTCTTAAAATGGGAATGTTATAGGAATGCAAGCTGGTATCATATATAGAAATCCATTGACACAAAGATTGGTTCATATCACAGATAATCCCTATACTATCCAAATTGGAGATATCCCTTGCCTATCCCACTGATCTCTGAGTAAGTCTCTCTCGACTCCTCTACCGCTCCTATGTGGTGCCCCCCATATTCCTCACCGCCTACTGTGGGCCTTGATCTAGCAGTTGATGGCCCCTCACCTAGATCTAGCCTCCATACACAGGTGGCCTCACCCTGCTCCTACCTCTGGGATTGTCAGCCACCTGTGCTTTCCACATTGTGAGTGTGGGATCGAGTCCTCTCACTCGAGGCCTACTGTGCTTGGTACTCTACATATGAAGGGATATCTATCCCTACTGCTACCAAATGATCCTCATAATACCTTTCCTCACCCAGGGTGTCCCTGAATCTCACCATGGGCACTGTCTGAGGAGGTGTCATGGGGTCTCACCGCACCTTGTGTCCTCTGACCTATCAATAAGAGTCTCTAACCCTGTACCTGTACCTATACCTATACTTGTACCTTTACAATGGGACCCTGTCCTTGAGCCTATCTTGTTGCTTGTGCCGATGCTAGTGCATGTGCAACAATTTGGGCCTGTGCAGTGGCCAATTGACCCTATAACCCTATCACTTGTGCTTATAGGGTGGCCACCTACTCCCCATTTCCGGCCCCACCCTGTGCAGGTACCTACCCCTGTAATTTTGTGACCTGGGCCTAAAGATTCACCACTTGTGCCTGTAACGTGGCCACTTGTCCCTGTAAAATGTCCCTCTGGACTATGAGGGTGGCAACATCTAGTTGTCCTGGTCTGGGTGACACTACTCATAGCTGAGCTTCCCACCACGGTCTATATCTGTCAGTGCACCCAACATCATCAATGTTTCGGTCCACTGGTGCCTCCTCCTACCTTGTCAGCATGATAGGTCATGGAGGGGACATCATCCTCTCCATGTCATACCTCTTGTACTATGGGAAGGGAGGAGGTACATCCTTCACTAGCCCAAACTACCGTCTGACCCTATCTATGGGTATCATCTCATGCTCTCGTGTGTGACACCCCTCTATCCATCAAACCAGTTGTAGCTGGTCTAACTCTGCATCCATCCACCCACATGATGGAAAATCCATATAGGGCCTCCAAATAATGTCCACACAAGACAACCCCTCCAGAAAGAACCTATAATACGCTACATCATGTGTAGCACTAGAATCTATGCTCGCTCCAGTAATAGGAACCCAACACCTGTAACCCACTCAAAAAAAACCCGGCTCGAATACATCATCCTGGGGCATACCTAGTGGCCTCACACATATAATGTGCTCATATGCCCAACAATGGAGAAGAAAGGTGCATCATAGGTTGAATCACCGTAATCTCTTATATGTCCACAATTCCCTATATAACTACACCAAGTATGATGGTGCCCAAGAAAATTGGGTCCTCTCCTCCTTCATGTCATGAAGGACTCCCATGCTCTGCATCTAACAGTGCAAAATAGCACACTGCCTCCATAATAAAAAATACTAGCCTCATCTCCTCTAGATGGGCTACATACATCTCACCATATCTCATACTGACACTATGGAACCTCATCTCTATGATACCCTCGCCAAAAACTATCAGCATCAAATCCTCGCAGGCCTCCGAGGAGATAGAATACACCTGTTGTCTCCATATCGGTAGGCGCAAGATCTGATAGACATCCTCTAGGGTGACTCTCATCTCACCCATCAGTAAATGGAATGTGTTGGTTACTACATCCCATCTATGAATGAGTGTGACCATAAGGCTATGCTCCTGTACTATATGCCTGTAACGTCTCATGCCTATCAAGCTGATGTCTGTCACGTTCCTCCACTCTTTGACAGTGACACTCGATTGTACCAACAACAATAAAGGAGGTACACGGTCCCTCATCTATAGCTTCTCTCTGGCATGCATCCACCACAATACAAACATTATCCAACCTAAACCCATCAACCAACACCCTCAACTGCACCACCTAACCCCTAAAAACCTAAACCCTTTTCTTACAAACCTAAACCCTTTAACCTAAACCCCCAACCCTAACAAACCTACACCTTAAATTCTCTAACTGACGCCTGTCAATCATGACCGACACCAGTCCATGCTAAACTGACAGTGGTTCTTAAATCCTGACCGATGTTGGTATATAGAGACCGACGTCAGCCATACCTCGACTGACGTCGGTCACTATTATTACGCCCGAACCCGAACCCTTGATTTTCTTTTCCCCATTTATCTCCCATTTCTCCTAGACACCTACCCAAACTTCCCCCAAATCCCTCCCCAACCCTATTCAACCTCATTATGCCTTTTCCCACCCCTCCTCTCACCCATTTAAACAACCAAATTTAAAAATCTCTACCCTACCCACACCCCCTGAACCATATTCCCCTCTACATTTAAACAAAAAAATAGAGGACAAGCTTAACTCTTACCTCGTCTCGGCATCACATCCATGGTGGCACGTTTGACTGTTGTGTTGGTGGTCCACCTGACCCCTCTCCTGACTCTGCCATGTAGCACCTCTACCTCCAACCTCTCCACCAATCCAGTCACTCTACCTGATCTCATGGGCCCATCCACCTGACTCATCTCCCCACCCAGATCTCTCCACCTCACCTTGGTATGGTTGCGTGTACTTCTCTCCCAAAAAATCACAACTCATTCAACATTTTGTCATTTTCCAAAATTCCAACATGTACAAATGAATTTGTATTATATGATTTTTTTCTTTTTATATACCCACATCAAATTGACTGACGTCAGTTATACCTAAACCGACATCGGTCATATGCCCTAGAAAATTGTGGTTAGTTGTACCTAAACCAACATCGATCATTTGCCCTAACAAACCGTGATTGGCTTACCTAGACCATCACCAGTTATGTATGACCGACATTGGTTAATGTCATACTCTTTTCCATGCCCTTTCCCCATTTCCGACCAACACTTAACCAACTTAGCCACCGTTTGACCTTACCCACCCTTATTACAGCCTACCTCCATGCCTACCTTACCTATACCCATCCTTCATTACGTTTAGGAACTTGTTATTTTACCTGTACCTCGGCCCTACCCGTGCCATGAATTCACTACCTAGACTTGGAACATTGTTAATGACCTATGAACGCATGTGCTCACTATACCTTACGACATTGTTACCCATTTTGTTTGACCTAATGACATTACCTTTCCTATTGCCATGTCGTTTATGCTGACCCAACCTTTGGTGTATTGGAACATACCTACACATTCTTGTACCGGACCTGCGATGTGCTTCCACACCATATCCTATACCTTGGATGCCAGAATCACCTCAACCTTGTTTGGATAACCCTATTGACCTTAGACAATGTAGATTTTACATGATCTTCAACATGGTACCATGCCACAGTTTATGTGTGCGTGCATTTGACTGTCACTACCTTTGACCCTGGCCCATTACCTTGACTACCCGATTAAACCTTTAACCCATTACCCCCGTTGTCTACCTTCCTCTTCATCGCATTCACCTTTTATCAAACCACTCACTGATTATGTCTTCTATCTCATTAGTTCCTAGTTTTAGGGGGATCACCTTCACCCACACATGGGGCAACCACATCTTATTTTTTCAGTGTCACTTACTAATACAAGATACACAACAAAAATGGGAAAAATGTAGACACCAAAATTAGGTCACACTCCCCTTGGTCCCTAGTCAAATAACCAGCTCAAACATACTCACCTAACCAAAGCCCCTTCCACCCCACACCACTATTAAATTAATTAAATTAATATATATATATATATATATCCTCATAATATTTATTATCTAATTATATTAATTTCTACCCCACCACCTCACCTAGACACCTCACCCTATACCTATTCTTGGCATGTTTCCGTAACTAACAATAACTAAGTCTTACTTACCTTAATGAGCTAAGATTTGGTCTAACCCTAAATCAATCCCTAAAATATCTCTAACCACATTCCCACCCATTAGAAGAGAAGTTTCCATTCTAATCCGCAAGAACAAACTAACTGGGCCCATGAAATTAGAAAAATCTACCCGTTTTAGTAAACCTAGGGAATCCCACCTTAACCGACGTCGGTCACCCCTAAACCGACACCGGTTAACCCGGAACCATCATCAGTTACCATTTATTCACCTAAGCAACCTTGTTTTTGGGTTAGCACATTCTGAGAGCAATAAGATGAGAAGAGAGCTGCATACAAGCATAACCAGGTTCTTTTCACGTACCCAGACATCCATAAATAGTACTAGGGCAGATCCAAAAGCATTTTACACTCACGATAACATTTCGAGAAGCGTCACTATTGCACCAAGCTCCATTCCATCAAAAAATCATCACTACCACCCAACCTTTCGACTTGCAACATTTAAGTGTTTTATCATTAATAATTTCCATTCCTATTCTGTGCATAGAGTTATCATTTCTATCATCATTCTTCTATTAATATTCCCTTTCCTCCATAGCCTTCTTTCTAAAAAACCAAAAAATCTCATCCACCCATTTATCAGATCATCTATCCTAGCCCTTCCACCTCTTTGAGTGTTCTCAACATTCTCATAGACCTTGTCATCCCCTTCTTTAGCCTCATCTAACCTCGCCTAGACTCTACAATAAAGTTTTCAGTGAACTACTTTCACCCCACTCTACCGATGCCAGTTATCCATAACCATCATCGGTCTCCCTTAAACCATCGTCGGTTATACCCAACCGACCTTGGTCTCTATGTTTCACACCATGTTCCAATAACATAACCAAACAACCTTTTACCAAATAACCTAAACAACCCAGAACCTGACCCTGACCAGTTCCAGTACCCTGACACCTACCAACCCTTCAGATCTGACTATAGCCTAGCCTGTTATATTAGATTTGTTTATAGTACTTGAATGAGATACCTAAATCATACCAAATACAGTAGGAATCTACTTATTTCTTGCATTAATTTTTTTTAAATAGGGGATTAACAACCATTTAGTAAGTATCACACTTCCTAGAACTAGCATACGCTAGGCAATCCACTGTCATATATCATTTAACTTTTATTTTGTGGTCTTGTTTTCTAATACGGGTAGTTCCTCCTAGCCAAAAGGAATCTCTCACAATTTGCATTGGGTCAAGAAGTCAGAATGCACATAAAAACCATCAACCAATCCATTTAACAGGTATTCCTCCTAGCCCTTACCATTATCTGTTTCTTCATTCAAAAACATAAAGAAAATGGTGAAACACCTCATTCAGTCAGGACTGAACACTCACTCAAAGCACACTCAGCTACTAGGTCCCTCCTTTTTGTTTGCTTGTAAATATTTTAGTATGCAAATGTGTAATGATAATTGACCAAGTAATCAATCAAGTAAACATAACCATTTCATAAACTTACTTTGGAAATACATATAATCATGTATCATCATTGATTAAACAACAACAAAGATTAATTACACTAGTAGATCTCCATATTAAGACATATCAACAATCATAATCCATCCACAATAAAACACTACATCAAAATTATTACATACTGGAAACTTAAAACAAAACCAGTCATTATAGAACGATGTGCAAACCCAAACGTGAAAGTGTCAAACCCTAAATAGTAGAATAACCTAGAAACATACATGATACTCAATAATAATCCATTCATTAAGTATTTATATGGGTGGGGACTTTCCCTTCACTTCCCACGCACTCTCTTGATAATAGGCATGCCTAAAAATAGCCATGCGTACTAAACATACATGCTTTTAAAAATAGATAATAATAGATATCCTAAGAATATTCTATTTTAATCCTATTAATAGTTCTCCACGGGTGTACTTGATCCACATGTTAATCCTCCAAAAATATCCTTTTATTGGCCACCAAGTCATCATGCTTTAGTTATTTTCTTGATCGACACTCCATCCCGCTTTCCTATTTTAGCCCATGATCAACAAAATGGCTATGTCACAAATTTTGTCTATCTATACACGCAGTCCCACATGCCACCCTATTCCTATCCATGCTCTCCCTCTACACGTTATCCTTAACCTTGTGTGTGTGCTCTTACACATTTACCATTGGATCCTTGGCAATTTCTTCTGACCAACATTACCCCGCACTAGGCATGTTGTCTGTCCTTGACAAAAATTATCCAAAGAATATCCATGAAAGAATAAAGAATATGAACGTAAGGAATAAGTCAAAAAGAATGAAAGAATGTTCAAGGCACATTGACCTCCTACTCCTCAACCGACTACAAAATTTTTGGAAACTCTTTATTGAGGGTTCTCTCGAATTCACCCCATTCTACCAGCCCTTTAGTAGATATATCTAGAATCAACCCAACTAGCTCCATCATATATTCAAGGGTTATGTCCTCTCCCATTTTCTTCATCTCCCTTATCACTCCAGTTAGGACTGAGATCATTCCATCCATAACATCCATTCTCCATGTGATGAGGGATCCTAGATTCTTAAGCCTTGTCTCATATTTATCCCTAATGTTTTTGAGTCATCTCGCTTTTACGCAATCTCTGCTAAAATATCCTCACGTCCAAGCTTCCCTTCTTTCTGCATGGATTGTGTGCATGCTAACTCTACTTCTTCCTCAATAGTATGTGCCTTGAGGATGGGTTCAATGTATTGAAAATGGTCAAAAACACATCCTACCTTCCTTAATGCAAACTTCATCATTTGATACATGGTTTCATACTCCCCAATTTTTTGCACTATGATATTCTTATTCTTCTCCTTCTCAACAACCACATCCTCTTGTGTCACCCCTTGCGCACTCATATTCTCTTAAAAAATAATATGTAATAATTCCTTCAATTAGTGCAGTGCCAAGGATTACTCATCCTTGGATCTATTATCTATCTCAGTGCGCGTTGTAGTGATCTCACCTGCAATATGGGTTGCCATGTCAAGGAGAGTTTTTGCACACCTTTCCTCCTTCTCGATCACATGAGTAAGCCTCTAAACCTATTGCACCTTATCCTTCTTATCCTTGAGAAAATTCCTAATGGTGGCCCCCTTGTCCAAGTTTTTTTAAGCTACTTATGTTTCCATCTTGTTCAAAGCATTGTTGGCCTATTCATCTATAACCTTGGTTGGCTTCACCATCAAGAGTTTCTTTTTTTCCTTATTTAGTTTGTGTGTGGTGAATGCTTCATCGACGATCTCAAAATTGGGCTCATCTATATGCATCTTCATGCACACCTCCACGCACTGTGGGTTGATCACCTCTCAGCCATATAGTTTCTCAGTCGCCATAATTCTTTGAAATATCACATGTAACACTTTTGATTGATGAAAAATATAGCTTACTTGAGATGTGCGCACGACCTCATCCCTTTTCCTATTTCTACTAGTGCACCTTCCTATGGGAACATGTTGTTCATTCCAAGTGTGCACATTGGTTTTTCCCAACGCTTCATCCGTTATCGGTGTCCTATCTCCTTTATATTCTTCTTCATCCTCGGGATGGCCTATATGTACCTCATATACCTCACACATTTCTTCATCACCCGTGACACTCTCCTCCCTGGGATCTTCTTCCTCAAAATCATGGACTAGCGGTCCCTTCTCTTCTAATTCCTTCTCATAGTTGAGCTCCTTGATTACCTCTTCTTCATTTGTGTCACCACTACTGATGCAACCTAGAATTTACTAGTAAAAACCTAGGCGTGCTAGTACATCACTTAGCCTAGACTGCGCACCCACCTAAAGCATGTAAAGGTACTTGGCCCTTCTTTAGGGTTTTTTTTGTAGGATGTTAGCATGATGAATACTTAATGATTTCATATCCATAATTAATATATCATTCTACAATGCAGGTTCATTGTAGAATATCCATGTTTAAACAATACCATAATGAAAAAAACCATGTAAGAACCAATTATACTCATGATTAACAATTTGATTCAGCCAATACAATCCATTATATTAAACATAATGAATACACATAAGCTTATTATAATAGATACTACCATAGCTTATGTGTGCATCATGTTTGACAACATAACTTCACAGTAATTCAGTTCTCACATAGTCCTTCTATTCTAAGGAGATCATTACATATTTATAAGGGTGGGGACTTTCCCTTCACTGTTTGCATAAATCCAAAAATAGGTCATGTTGGTACCCAAATTTTTTCTCCTTTTCAGTCTGAGAAGAATAAGAAATATGGCATGAAGCTTGAAGGAAGATAGATCTTGATGTATGTTGTTTTGTAGCTGGGGATGTGATCTAACTGGAACTCAGATTTTTGGAGAGATGGATAGCACTTTGAAAGGATTTGATCTAACCCTCACTATTTTAGGTTGTGCCTTTCAACCAAGGTAAGAGAACCTATATTGTAGCTTTTGTTTTGTGAAGGAGGTGGAGATATCCTTATACTGTGCATATTGCATGGATATGGCCTTCGGAAAACATGATCAATTTTCCATTATTCAAACTCAACAGAGATGTCACTACTAAATGATGGAAATTATTTCAAGACAAGGCTGAGGATGTTGAAGACATTGTATGATCCTGATTTGCTTTGTGCATTTATGTAGATGGGTTAGATTCTTTTGTTGACACACAATGTAATGCATGGGTAATATGGGTAGGATTAGCTATTCAAATGATTTTTTGGCCGGGTATTGACAAGAAAAACTTGGATATATAAAACTTTTGACAACCTCTACAATACTTGAACAACTATCAAATAAAATGCTTCAAAATAATCAGGATATTATTTCAACCAGAAGATGCATAAATGGAAGCCTAGGTTGCACTCTTCACATAATCTTTGAGAACTCACCACAAAATCTTGAAGTAAAGAACTCAATTAAACACAAAAATCCTTGATCAAACCATGTCTAAGGTACTCCCAAAGGCTTACAAGAAATCCCAGTCACAAATGAAGGTGGAGTGATTTTAAAATAGTTATTTTCAATGCCAGATGAAAGCTCTTCTGACAAACAAAACTGTAAGTGCCACTAAACTATCAATAAGGATGAGATTATGTGTGATTTCTAAAGACTTTCAATGCAAGATTGCCAACAAGAACAATGAAAACTATTGTACAGATATTTAAAATGGATAACATAGATCATATTGCCTAGAAAAACATAGATTAACTTCAAAATCTTGTTAGATTCATCAGCAGTGGAGAGTTTCATGAACAATCTTAGAGTTGTGTGATGGCATATAAACTTATAACCAACTCGCATACACGAAGATCCAACATAGATGAAATTAACCTGGTTCTTTGGTGGGTTTCTCAGAAAAATGAGATTTCTCTCAGAATTTTCTCATGAATTTCAACTTCTTGACCCTTTGCATTCCTCAAAAATGCATTATATATCTCTTGCCACATTATAGCCTTCTTTCCCAAGCAAAGCATATTGCCAAGGGATCAAGTTTGTTACAACAATTTCTTATGATTCACTGAAAATGACATTTAACAAATTTCCAATGAGAGTTGCTAGGTGTTTCAAAAATACTGAATCATTACAAATATTCAAATCATTATCCTTCCTGGAGGCATGTTTTTCATCATCAAGGCATGCAGATGCCTTTCCTCTCATCATTTCAACCTTTTCACCTTTTAAAACTACCTTTGCAACTTTCAATTTTGACATTTCACGTGTTTGGATGGATTAGGGAAAATTTTTGTTTTAAAAACACCTTAAATCTGCAAATTAATCCCTAAAACCACTTGCATTCATCTTTGAAGGCACAAAGGATGTGAATTCATCAAAAATTTGATTAAAAATGATGCAAAATTCGCATCTCCAATTTTCTTGAAGCAAAAATGGTGGCCAAAAATGAAAATGTACAGTTGCCATTGATTTGCTCTTTCTCCTTCAATCTGGGCCCTCCACGTGTCAAAATATGATTGGGAATGAAATCGGACTCACTTTTTGACATTTTTGAAAAAATGGAGAAAATTGACTTTTTTTCTCCACCCCTCCGCCCTTGAATTTTGGTGATGACACGTGGCACATGGTGGGTTCCATTGGGATCACACTTCAATTCTGCACATTTTGACCTTATTTGGAAATTTGGAAAATTTTCGCCCTTTTCCCTATGGGCCCACACACCCGATTTCTCCCTTGCCAACGATGTCGCGACGATGATTCGTCGCGGGGCCATGCCTCAAATTTTCCATTCCAAGACTTTTTGCAAAAGGGAAAAAATTCTCTTTTTCCTTCACGGCCCACACTTCCCTGTTCTGCCACCAAGCTACCATGTGTCCACCTGTGATTGGCCACAAGGCCACGCTCCAAAATTTTACCTTAATATTTTTTGCCTCCAAAGGCAAAAAACTTCAAGAACCTCTGCCATCTGCAACCCCTCTACCCAAAATTGATGCCACGTGTCCTCCTCTGATTAGAGTGGGGCTGAAACTGATTTTGAAACTTTAGAAAAATAATTCTAAAAAACTCTAAGCCCCCCATCGGCCCACTCCTCCATTTTTTATCTTTAGGACACGTGTCCACTCTCGATTTTTTGTGGGGTTTCGGGCCAATTTTTTACTTTAGCTTTTTCTGCCAAAAGGGAAAAAAATTCTTTCTGCCTCCGGTGGCCCGTACTCTCCTCCATGCCTGCCACGTGTCCATCCCTCACTCCATTGCAGACCCGCGGGCCCTTCTACAACTTTTTTCCCCTTGCTAAAAAAGGCAAATTTTTCCTAAGTCTTGTGTTGGCCTTCCATTCTGCCCTGGCACAAGAACATGACACGTGTCCCTCCTCTCGGACCTGCATGGTTGCAGGGGAAAATTGTGAAATTTTCCAAAGGCCAAAAAACATTAAGTTTTATAGAAATCCCACAGATCCTTGTCCAACCAAAAATGGCCATGTAGGAGGAGAATTTTGAGCTTAATTTTGACGGGAAAATGACACCCGTATGACCGTAAAAAAATGTAAAATTTACCTGAGATGCCCTAATTCAATTTTTTCTTTGTGGGTGAGGGATTTTTTTCTCAAAAAAGAAGGGGGAATTGATTTTATGCAAGTTTTGACCACATGGATAGATATTTGAGAGAAAATATGCATGAAACAAACAAATTCAAGCTCCACAGGCTGGAAAAAGTGGAAAAAATGACCAAGGCCCATGGATTTGGAAAAATTAGGGCACAAAATATGACAAAATAGGGCACAAAAATTAGGGCACAAATGAGGCATGGAAAATGATTTTCAAATGGACTAAGGCATACGAACAAAGGAAACAACTTCATTTCACCCATTAAAACTGTAGAAAATGTTTTAGAAAATGCAGAGTGAAAAGAAAATTAGGACAAAATAATAGAGGATCAAAATGGACACCAACAGGTCACATGTTGGGAATAGCCACATGCCTTTATAATCATAGCGACACATGTAAGTGCACTAACATCTTGTATTTAATTGGAAGTAGCAATTATATTCTTATCCCACACCCATGCAACATGTTTAGTAACCACTCTTCCAAAAATAGCCGATGCGTGTCGCACAAGTATTTACCCAGTTTGTGTGCTCTACATGCAATATCCAAAAATAGTCTACTCATGTGAAAGTGGATAAGTCACGAATCTTCCCTTGTCTTTCGTGTACATTTTCTTCCCTATCCTTCCATTCCTTTGACTACGCCCTGCTCTCATGTGTGAACCTTCTGTGTGCCTTCTGCTAAGTATCCCACTTTCATCCGCTCAATATTAACTCACACTAAACTGCATTTTACCCCGACAATGGCTACTCAAAAAATAAAGAATAAAGTAATGGAAAAAATGTAAAAGAATTCCTATACAAAGTATAAGTATTTACTCTACACCACCCTCTGTTTCAACTAGAAGAATGAGTTCTGGATATTCTTCCTTTATTTCTACCTCTAATGTCTGCCACTAACTCAGTACGGCCTCCTCTTTTTTTGGATTATTCACGGAAATAGATTCCAATTCATTATGGGAAATTTCTTCCTTTCCATTTTTAAATATCAATATAATGTTAGCCATTATAGACATTATCCCTTCCAAAAGATCCATCTTATACATTATAAGTTTTCCAAGTTCATCCAACTTATCCTTATGGAGCTCCTGAGCTGTTACAAGGGCCTCACACTTTTTCTTTACCAGTGCTAGTATTTTCATGTGCCCTAGGGTTTCATCCTTCATTTCCTTTAGGACTTCACTATCCTCTACCATGGTCCTTATTCTTATGAATGCCTCCAGAGTTGTAAAAATATTCAATGCTTGATCTACTTTCTTCATCTCCTCTCACAAGGTTTGAAGCAGTGCCTCGTATGATGAAAATTTTCTAATTACTGCAGCCTTTTCCCTCTCTGCCTCTTGCTCAGGGTCCTTTGGTGCTAGAATCGTAACTGGTCCTTCCTCAACCACTAGGTCAACTAAGGTACACACATAGTGCATAGCTGAAGGGAAATTTTTGGGTACCTTGGGCTCTAAGTGTGGTCTTGCTTGGAGGAAATGATCTCCGATCTCCTCTGTCATGCCGCTAAGGACCCCATTCTTCTTATTCTCTAGGTCCTTCTCTCCTTTTAAGTGCACGATCTTTGCATCTTTGGTATTGATATATTCTCTTAGCACTTTGATAGTGGCATATTTGTCTATGTTCCTCCACGCCACCTCTGTAAATACTTTCACCAAGGCATTACTTACCTTTTCATCAGACATAACTGTGGTTTTTGACAGGTATATGTCTGGCCTGAGGTTCCTTCTTCAACCTCCTTGACACCTAGGATTATTTGCATATGTTGAAGTCTAGCTCGTCCATGTGTGTGTGTTTAGACCAAGATATTTTCTTCCTTGTGTGTGTGGTGGCCATGTATTCATCCATCAACTCCCATCCGTATAACTCCTTAGGTCTCACCAAACTTTGAAAATGGGCATGGATAATTTACTTGTGTCCTCAACATAGCCCAAAGATGAAACAATAAACTCCCCACTTTTTCTTTTACTTCTTGGCACCTTAGGAACTGGCACGCCAAGATTTAGAGTTGGTTCTTCTATGTATCGAGCATTATCTGGTCCTACCTCTTCTTTCTTTACCCCTTCTCCTTCATTCCTCACATTGTCATCTTTCATTTCTTCATCTTTCAGCTCTTACATATCCTCTGGTGGTGTAGGAGATTTGGGTGCACTCTCTTTAGACTCCTTCACCTCCTCGCTCAACTTCAACTTTCTCCTTATCTTCTCAGTTGTTTCCTTTTGTGGATCTAGAGTTGTGGTAATATCCGCACTGACC
Source organism: Taxus chinensis (assembly GCA_019776745.2). Taxonomy (NCBI): domain Eukaryota; kingdom Viridiplantae; phylum Streptophyta; class Pinopsida; order Cupressales; family Taxaceae; genus Taxus; species Taxus chinensis. Next base: position 16,061,344 of record CM034153.1, read on the forward strand.
AGGGAATAGTGCCTTGAGTCCTTGTTCGTATGAATACCCTCTTAAATTTGCATTCCTCAGGGTCTACTCCTACCTCTAGTTCTTTATCCCCTTCTTCTTTTGTCTAGGTTGGAGTACTTGTGCACTCAGATTCTACCTTGTCTGAATGTTTCCTTCATCCTCTATGCACCAATCCGTCAATGTATTTTCCCTCTTACTCATCATCATCTACTTCTATAGTTTCAGTTTCCTTTAGAGCTGGTACATTCTCCATTGTATGCTTTCCTTTTAATGGCTCTCGGAGCGCGAACTCATTCTCTACATATTTTTTACCCTCCAACTTAGGTTTGAGCTGAAGGTAGATAAACAAGGCCCCACCATCTCCAACATCCAAACTCACAGGCTTCATTCTTATCATGTTTGAAATTCTCCTCTCTATGTAGGCGGTCTACCCTGGATAGACATAAGTCTTACGCAGTGTGTGTTAGTTGTATTCTACCTTGTTTGCAACAAAATTTAGGCATCATGCATTTTTGAACCGATGGAATGATGCCTAGAAGTAGTGCGTTGTGAAGGCATATGACAACTTACACCAGGGGATCCAAGTCCCATACTTCATTACAAATTGTGTGATGCAAAAGTGTTGATATATTGCGAACTAGATTGCCTTTCTCACCACCGAAGGTAACTCCTTGGGGATGCACCATTCCTCTTCAAATTTCATGTGGAGCCTATCATACCACATATCCACCGTCTTCTTGAACATCCCACTCATTGAACCTTCACACAAGTACTTCCCAAATATTTTTTCCAGGGACTTATTCTGCATGGAGTACTCCCAGATCTTGTTCATGTTTACTCACATCGACAGGACAATGCCAAAAATGATTCTCTCACATGTGTGTGTTTCCTTGATGATAATCTCCATAATGTAGCCTGATATGTTTTACATTTTTCCTTGTGAAATTCACCTTGTAATGTGTAGCCATATTGTGTTCACCTAGGACCATCTCTCTTGATCATTCAATTTGGTGACTAGATGTGCAACTGCTTGTACCACTAGATACTTCTTTAGTTTGTCAATATCCATTCCACATGGACCTTTTGTGTATCCTAACTCCTTCTAGGTCTCCAAGATGACTAATTTATCTATCAAGTCACTGTTCAGGTCCACTCCTGTGCCCCTCAATCTTGTTATAGTTGAAATCAGAGTGGTTGTAATCCTTACCCTGCGTGCAGCGAAATAGAAGAAATATTCATGTACCCTACTCATTAACCACTAGTACAAAGGTTCATACTTTCCAAAGTATGGAATCTCGTAGAACTAATAAACTCCAATCTTCTTTATCAGCTTCTCTCAAGTGTCATCATACACCAACATGTCCTTGGTTGTGCACGTGTTTGTCTTTGTATTCAAAAACGCATCCAATTTTTTCTTATTATCTGATGTGTGGTGGTTGTAGTCACTGATCTTGCACTTTCAGATAAGAGAATCCCATTCTTGTCCCACTATCTGTAGACACTAAAATTATGTCACACTCCCCTTTGGTCCCTCGACAAATAAGCACCCTTCATCACATTCACCTAGCCATAGCCCCCTTCACCTCACTAATATTTATTTAATTAATTTAATTAGATTAATTCATTATCCTCGCCATATTTATTATTTAAATATCTTAATTTAGATAATATCCACACATACACCTCACCTAGACACCTCATCATGCCAACTCACCCTAAGACCTATTCTTAGTAAGTTGTCATAACTAACTAAGACTTACCCAAACCCTAAAAATAATTGCCTACATTCTCTCTAACCACATTCTTGCATGCTTACAAGAATCTTCCAGTCTAATCTATGGGTTAACAACATGAGATCCGAGAAAATCAAGAGAATCTCCTTAGTTTAGTAAACCTAGGAAATCCTACCTTGACCGATGCCGGTTACCCCTAACCATCGCCAGTTAGGCCAAAATTGCCGTCGGTTACCCTTTTAACCCCCAAAATAACCTTATTTTCAAGGTTGGTAAAGATTGGAAAAGGTTGGCGAACATTAGCACATCCCTGAGAGATAATATCACATCTTCTAAGATCAAATTCCAGTGAGAATACACATGCAAGGAGGAGATCAAGCATTTTTCTCTAGCATAGCCATCCAACACTCACTCCAACACTGATTTGATCCAACCAAGAAAAATGGAATGCCCATGCAGCCCATGCAGAAGCTCTCCTATGATTGGTGATCACCTACAGCCTTCAACCTCTCACCAGCACCTCCATTCATCACTCATAGGCATCCAGGACCAGAATCCAAGTAAGTAAAATGTTATAATTCTCTAGTTCATTTCATTTTGTTATTATATTATCACCTATTATTTACCTAGCCACCCATTGACCTCCTTCAACACTCCCCCTCCATATACCCATTAAAACCTTGCTAAATCCCATCCAAGCTACCAAATAATTCATTATGACCAACCAAAGTCCTTTGTGCAATCATAAAGGTGACTCAAAACCCATTCTATGGCATTCCCAATTTTCCACAATAACCAGCGCCGGTTACACCCAACCGCCATCAGTCACCCTTAATCAGAATCAATTTTTGTGTTTTCCCATACAACCCAAAATAGTGACCTATCCACCTAATTCTACATCACTCTCATGCACCTGCGATCTACCTGAGACTTCTGTCAGACCTGCAAAGACCCAGAACCAGTTACTTGACCTTTGGATCTTATTTTAACCTAGCCTGTTAGATTAAGTGAGATACCTAAATCATTTCAAACTATGATAGGATTTACTTTATTTCCCACATTAAATTTTCTTAAATAGTGGACTGATAACTGTCTAGGAAGTATCACACTTCCTAGATCTACCACACACAAGGCAATTCACTGCACATATAGTTTAATTCTTTCTAGTGGTCTTATTTTTCATTACAGGTAGTTCCTCCTAGCCAAAAGTAAGCTCTCACATTCAACTATGGATTCAAAAGTCATACGCACACTACAACCCATCAACCAACATTTGAACAGGTATTCCTCCTACACCCGTTAGCCTATCTGTTTCTTCAATACTTCAAACAAATGTCTAAGAATTAGGTGAAACATTTTGGCACATCCAGTGGGACCCATCTAGGGTTCCTTGCATTTTATTCATTCCTCGAAAAAGTTGTGTGTTTGTTTCCCTTCTGAAAAGCATACACATTAATTTTCTTCCTTCGTAACCCACCTTTTCTTTCTATTTTTTCTAAAGGAAACCTTTCTTTTGGTGTAATTAAAAAGAACCATTTCGTTGTGTTTTCTGCATTATAGTGAAAGAGCATCCCTCTTCCTCTTCATATTTTTGTGTCATCCAACTTCACACTTCGATTTGGGCTTAAAAATAAGTGCATTGCATTCTGATTTATCACATTAGCTCACATTAATTGCGGGCAACCTATACGCTGGAAGTCATGACCAGCTGATGGTTGAAAAATAAACCATAGAAAGCACTTTATTTCTCTTTCTCTCTTTCTAAGTCTTACCAAACCTCACAAAAATTGAAAATACACACATTCTTAAACAACATCTTACTTGGAAGATGTTTTAGGTGATCACATGATCACGACACAGTGGGCACCCAAATCGCTGCTCTATCAAGTCATACTTTAGAGCAAGGCCCACCCCCACCATAACATACCTAAAACCTCACCTTTTAGATCTCCTTCTTCATAGGAATCCATCCTCACCAAAAAACTCTATTTCACAGTTCATGTGTCAGTCCTTAAATAGCATAAGCTAAACAAACATAATAGAAATGGAACTCCTAGGATCACATTTTTCTTAGTGTTTCTGCTTGGCTTGCGTTTTGAGGTGAAAGGTCACATTCTTCATTTTTCTTGTTCATCCTTGCACACTCCTCATGTAACACCCTGAACTGTTGTTACTTTCTCCTAAGCATTCAAGTGTTGATATGTGATTTCTAGTAAATGGATTGTGTACCTCGATTCGGAAATCATGCTTGATATGTATTTAATTTCTTGCAGATTGCAGATCTTGACTGAGTCAAAATATTAATAGACTCTTTTATTTATTTCATTTTGTGACTGAATATTAATCTGATCACTGAATGAATTATACAGGTATTCATCAATAATATCTAGACTTGGACCAGAGGAATTGATCCAAGTAATGCTTTAATTTTGTGAAGTGATAAAATTAGATCACGAACCTTGAACAGGTTGCAAGGTATGGAAGCATTTAGAAAGCGGGTCAGGAGTATGACTCAGGCTGATCTCGAGAAATGAAACGTTTCCCGATATTTGGTATATCTGGAAGGTCTCGATTAAAGACTAGGTAATAATTCATTGACATACAATTCTGTAATAAGAACTGGAGTGGCTCTGTTCTAGAAAGTATGATACAGGTCTCTCCGAGTTTTCAGGAGAAGGACCAAACTGAATTACTAAGGGTTAGTAACCTAAAACAATAACCTAACCTAGGGGTTAGATTATTGTTAGTCTAACCTAGACCTAGGCTAAGTGTTATGATCCTAAAATAAAAACTAAGTGTAAAATGGTTAGCATGGTCATTACCCTAAAACTCTAACCTAAGATACTAACCTAGCTAACTAAGAGTTTTTGGGAAGGGGCCTTTGAAGGGTGGCGAACCATGGGCGCTATTCTCTATGGCAATAAATGGGAAGGATAAGGATGAGGGACAGGCATATGGCGGAGGCTTAGGCGGCGGCTAACCTTGGCAGACTTGGCAATTACTAAGTTTGGAAATGAACTGGAGTTTTTGGATGGACTGTCGCCAATTTTGGCGGTCGGTGGGAGTTGAGATTAAGCGGGAAAATTGGTTTAATGGCACTTAATGTCTAGGGAGTCGAGCCGGAGCTCGCGGAACAACATGCAAACGAGAAGTTGGAAGGTTTGTTTGGTGCATCGCGATTTTCGGTCTTCTTCTCTCTCTTTCTCTGCTAGTTTACTATTCATAGCACCAGTTCTCTTGAGTTGCATGGCGAGAATGAAATTCTCTGGCTCTTCTCTCTGCCATGGAGGATATATTGTAAATAGGACAGCGAAATTTTGTTGGTCGCTGTATTTGGGAAAAAGAAAAGGAAGTTTGAGCTCTTCCTGTGGTCTGCTTCGGAAATTTGATCAACAAACAGGCATGCTAGGCCCTAACCTTTAAATATCTTGCTGTTTTTCAAGTGCTTTCATTAAAACAACTCTGTTCAAATGTTCTGTGAAGATTGGATGAATTTTCTATGAGATCTAGTTTGATTATTGGCACTGTATTTCTTCTGGTTTGATTTTTCTTCAAATCCGTTTGTTGGGTGTTTGTGGAAATCGAATTTTAACTCTACTTGTTTGTACATTCTTCCTGGATTATGCATGAGAGGTATTTATTAACAATATGCGAGTGTTCGGCCTGTTTGGCGTGAGCCCTTGGAATATACCTACGAGTAGTATAGGACCACTGTATGTCTTGATTCGTGGTCGCTGTTTCTTGATATAGAAACTGTATTAATGATTTGAAGGAATACTGTAAGAATGATTGGTATTATCGCTTCTTTGGGTGCTCGGTCATGGGATTGTTGACAACGACTAGTGATACTTTCGGGTTTCATTTTGTTTTCAATTTTTGGCTTGGAACAGGTAACTGTAGTGTTACCATAGTCTTTTCGACCTAGCGGAAGTTGTTTTCCCTGTCATTAGGTTAGCGGGATTATTTGTGCACTGTGTATAATATAAATACACCTGTACTTTGTTGTATCGACTCAGTGGAGTCGATGACTGAATCGTATTGCTTTCTTTTGCTGGAATGTAGATTTATCCGCAAGTTTTGTGATTGGATTCTTGTAAAAGCCTGATAAGAAGAACAGGGCTTTTGTCTACTGTTATTTGAAGTAGTTAAAAGATAAAGACTTCCTGTATATGCATTTTCCTTTCTATGTGAAAGCTGTTAGAAAGTTCGAAGCGGCTTAGTTGCTTTTCCTTGCTAGAAATGGATATTCAATTTGCTTCGCTTGTTCTTTCTGAATGTTATCCATGAATAGCATATATGGATTTATCAATCTATGTCATTGTACGTTGCTGTAGGGTTCAGTGGTTATGCGTGCAACCCTTTATCAGTCACTGTGTGAATATATAGATTATGCTATTACGACTTGGACGACTCTGAGGAGTCGAATGAATGATTCATTTTGTTCATGAGCTGAATAAAGTTAAGTGTTGGTATTTTAAGTGCCGGCGACTTAATGGAATAACATGTATTTCGATTTTGTTATTGCAATTTGGAATTCCTTCGTGTTTTTGGGATTTGAGGTACAGATTCTTAGGTGGACATGAATGTCTTTGACCTGAGCAAATTAGTGTAAAATGATTGGCAGAGAGTATTTTGCTGTCTGACTATTGATATGCTTTGTTGAGGATTGTCTGTATGAATTCTTAAGCTTTTGCATGAATTGATACCTCCGTTTGAATCAATGGAAATTCCGGGAAGGTAACTTGTACTACTGTCTCTTTTTGAGCTTGACCTTGGACTGTCTTTGTTACTTTTGAGGTCCTTGTGTTTGGATGACTGTTTCGTGTTTTGACCTTGTTAGGGTAAGTCGCGAATAACGCACCAAGACTTGCATGCTGCAAGGTAAGGATCGTTTGGTTGAATTCCTTTCCTTCACTTCAGTCCGATTTTGACTGAGCAAGAATATGTATGCTATGTTTCCTTCCATTTTGATCTGTCCGATCGACTGTGCATGATTTGGAAGTACCGTGTGGGCAACATAGCATAGTCCTTTGGGAAACCTTAGATTGTTGATGCAATAGTTGTTGTTTTCAGCGATACGCTTGTAGCTCTTGTTTTCAACTGGTGATAAGGCTTTACTGTGCAAAAGGAACTTGCATTGGGCTTATGGTTGTTACATGAAATGTTGATGTGTTAGTTGCTGTACAAGAGATTTGCTGAGTTTCTATTTTCGTGATTTAGAACAGTGATCTTGATTTCGGCTTGTCTAACTTGTTCATTTATATACTTGTTGACTGTTTTCATATGTGAAGGCAGTACAGTGATGAACTTATGTAAAAGGAAGTATGAATGGTTTGATTCTTTCTCTTCCTTTATTTAATATTATTGATAATGAACTATCAGTAGGAAATTGTTTGTAACATATTGGTGGAATCCCAAATTGTTATGTTATTTCCTTTTTGGAGAATGAAACAATCTGACCAATGTTGTGATTTTGGGTTTAATGATTGTTGTGTGCATTCGTTCCTTGTTTCTTAATATTTGATGAAATATTAGAAAATGATTAAGACTAATTGTAACAATGATAGAGTTACATAATTGTAATCATTCAGTATTACAAGGGCATAGTCTAATCATGTTTACTTATGTGAATATCTGATTTCATTTAAACAGGGTGTTTAATGAAAACAATTGATGGATTGAAATTGTTTTAAAAGTTAGTGCTTATCATGCTCAGTTCATTGAACTGACTCATGTTGACTATTTTTGCAGATGGTTGCCGTAAGAGGTAAATACAATGCAGATCTGGAAGTCCGATCAGATAGTTTATTTGATTTATTATGAATTACAGCTTGATTTTATGGATGTACTATATGAGAAAAGATGTTTCTTTTCCGTTAGCATTATATCAAGTATGCTGTTGCATAAAATGTAATTGTGCGAGTTTCGAAAGGAATGAAAATAAGTGTTTGATACTTATGTGTTGTATTCTATTATGAATGATGAACCTCTTCGGTTTACGTAACGAAGAGGCATAGTTATATTTGTATAATATGGATGCTTTTGTGATTGACAATGAAAGCTTGTAAGTAATTAGACTAAATTCTTATGAGTATTTAGTAGTTCTAATTTGATCTGGATAATGCAATATTGTAATTTAATTATTGTCTCTCTAGAGGATAGGTTAAAATTGAGCCTAAAAGATAACACTAAACAAGTTGGATTGAATTACTAATCCCTAGTCCTAAGTATAACAGGACAATAGTAAATTGGATTCTAAATCATTTATATCTTTAAACTAAAAAGTATGATATAAATTCAGTTAAGAGAACTGATAGGCAATCAATGGAGTTCAGGTGGCAATCTCAAGCATAGGTTATGAGATATTGTCTGAATCTGTTGCTTAGAATCAGATGTATTCTAATGACTCCTTGATAGAAGCTAGACCTTAATACCTCTACCAAGTAATGGGATTAATGGAGGAGGGTCGTCTTAAGAAAATGAATCCAGGGATTGGAAATGGCTAACCTTAGGGAAAAGTCTTAAGAAGTAATTTAATCTCTAGTGTGTAACGCTTGTTTTTGGGTAGATCTTCTCGAGGCGGATTTAAAGGATGACGACATAAGGTCGACTGCAGGGCTGTACCTCCGAGAAGATTAGGATCTTCTCGAAGTTACAACAATGCAGGTGACTTATGGCGACACCCTTTGCATTGATCGCTAAGATTTACACTTGATTTCGCACGAGTTACCTTGGGACCGATTAAGAACGTGACCATGTTATAAGACTGCCTCGGAGATTTGGGGTATCATGACACACTGGTTGAATTGCAAGGTTGAACCAGTATGTCCTCATATCCCTAATCCTCGTAGGCATCCATATAACATTACCACCTTGTTAATCTGCCTCCGAGTGATTCAGCTGAGAAAGAAAGGACTGACAGTAGTCAGTATAAGACATTCTATATAACATATGAATGGGGTGAAGGACGTATTCCAGATTGACGAGTATGTCGTTAAGGAATACGAGACATGAACAGTATGTTTCAAATCTTTGGCCAAAGTATCGCAAGCTGCTGATTGCGTTGTCCTAATTCACCTAGTCTAAGGGATGAGATGCCGATGAATAATGGTAACAGTTATTCAGTTAGATTCCTTGGACAGAGCATTCTGAATCCCAGATTAGGGAAGAGAACCGCCAGAGTATTGTGTTAATTAAGAACACTAACTCTTTTTACTCATGAATAGATCGGTAGTTTACCGAGTCATGGAATGAATAGATCGGAGGTATTCCGAGTCATTACAGCTGCATATGGTTGTCTGTTATATAAATGGTTATTTGAATTGTGAGTTCTAAATTATGTATTTAGAACCAGTATGCAATTATCAAAAAAAAAAAAATTGACTTGTTCTATTGTCTAAAATGAGGATGTTACACCTCATCACAGCTGGTGTATTATGGCTTCACATGAGTGTGCCTAGACCATATTCTCATCATTCTCATAATTTTGGGTCTGATTCCACATCATATTTTAATTCACAATCACTATTCTTTCATCACCATTTCAATTTCACAGTGTCTGGTGTCGGTCCAGCAACTGTCATTAGTTACCCTCTTACCGTTGTCGGTTATACCCAACTGGCGTCAGTTCTAGGTCCTTTTGCTAACCTACTCAAAGGGACATTTATTCATCTTCATCCTTTCTATTTATTTGTCTTCTTCCAATTTTCACAGTCCCTGTCACTAATATCATTCCCATTGACATTGTAAACCTCATTAGATTGGGCATACCTGTCAGATTTGACCTTATACCTTGTTTTTCACTCACTGTCCATTTTCTATAGTGACCGGCAGCAATTACCCCTAACCGGCATTGGTTTTTCTTAACCAGCATCAGTTAGCGTATTTCACTTTCCCACCAAAATTTGGTACCTAATCCACTTTTTACCGTCAAATTCACCTGTTCTTGCTATTTTTCTGTGTCATTTACAGAGAAGCATCCCCACCTGATCAGTGCTGGTTCACATGGTGCTGACCTGAAGGCAAGCAAGTGCACTTGTATTTCACGCCAGTTGTCAACCACTCCCAGCTAGTCCTTCACTACCTTCCATTTTATCACCAGACATGGATCCCATCCAACCTATCACTATCACCATTGGAGATGAGGATTTTACACGACTCCTTGACCAAAACCCTGTTGCTTTGCAGTTTTTCCTTTCCTACTCGTCCACTCAAGATGCCTCAGGTCAGTTGATATACGACATGCCCGTATCTATGCCCCAGAATCTCACTCCCACTGTTGCATCGGCCCCATTTGGCTCTGTGCTGCCCGCATCTACTTTACCCCCAATTGTTTTATAGCTAGGTCCTATACCCACTATGAATACCGCATCTGCCACCTTCGTGGCATAGGCCACATCCACCATACCTTTGAAAACTACCCAAAACAGAAACTCATCCACCCCTAATGTATCACACATACCCATAGCTACACTACCACCTCTGGTGTCGGTGACCCCTACCCCTTTTCAGAATGTGGTCCTTTCCATTCCACAATCATTATCCCCCATTACCACTAGGGTCACCACGACCCTTCCACCTCAATATACATACTATCAGCAGCCTCATGTTTCATCTATTATTCACTCTGAGTACGTACCCCATGTTTCATTTCCTTCTTCTCAATTAACCTACATGGAAGCACCATAAACTGGAGTTCCACCCCTATTATATACCCAAAATCAACCCTCTCACACTACAGGAGGCACCCAATCATCGAAACCTACTAACGACCTAATCAAATTAATGTTGGACAAGATGTAGACATTGGAGGCATCAGTTTCCAGATCCCACAACACTTTCACGTACGACAAGATTTGCAACGAACCCATCCACCCATCCATTCCTATCCGCCCATACCCTGTGCATTGGGAAATGCCTAAATTCAATCATTTCAATAGCAAAGAAGACCCACAACAGCATTTGCGGTCGTTCAAAAATGGGTGTTATCTGATCACTCACGATGAAAATTTTCTATTATGAACCTTTCCCATGTCTCTGACTGGACCTGCATTAGATTGGTATAATGGGTTACCTAGACACTCTATATTCTCATTCAATCAGGTAGCCCAAGCCTTATTAGATCGTTTCTCTATCAATATCATCAAGAAAGTTACCATGACCGACCTATACTCCACGTGTCAATATGAGGACAAATCTATCACAGATTTTGTCACTCGTTGGTGTAGCTTAATCAATCAAATCACCTTCCAACTGCCACAAACAAAACTCATTGAACTCTTCACATGGGATTGTGCTATACATATCTCACTGACCTTGCAGGTCCAAACTTTCTGAACATTCAATGAAGCATTCACTATGGCACAAAAGTTAGAGATTCGGGCCATCAAAGAGAAGAAAATCCAATTACATAATAAGAATTTGACATTCAAGTCGAATGATACCCCTTCTTCTTCCAAAACACAAAACAATTATTCGAAATCTAAGGGCACCACTAATGCAGTGGTACTCAAGGCCAACCCAGCTCATCTATCAAATCAGGTTACCCCCTCATCTAATCTCTCACCCGATCAAACTTTTCAATTTAGACGAGAACAACGGAAATACACCCCAATTGGGGAACCTTACTCCTCTGTCTTAGAAAAGCTTATCAAATCTGGAGCCATCACCCTTCCACCTATAAAACCACACACTGGTTTTGACCCTGCTTGCCCCATGCCCGCATGGTATAAAGAACATGACTTTTGTAACTATCATCGAGTAAAGGGTCATAGTGATGGTAATTACATCACTTTCAAAAATATTGTCCAAGAAATGCTTGAGAAAGGCGAGTTAACTATGGATAATCCTAACGCACCTACCAACCAAAACCTACACATATCCAAGAAACCATTTCCTAATCATGCCCCTTCGTCCAATCAAACCGGTGAGACCTCAACTCATGATGGTCATACTTGTGAGGTTCACGCTATCTTTAATGACGTACCTATCGCCTCCCAATTACTCCATATTCCTTCCATAGAGGAGATTCTAGCCCAAAATCATCCTTCCGCATTGGAACCCACCAGACCTATTCCTCCACCCATAGAGGAACACCTTTCATCTCCTTCATCACCTACGGAGGAGCCTTCCACTAACATCGAGACCATTTCACCTTTGGCTTCTCCACTTAGAGAACCTTTACCCATAGTACTTCATCAGTCCATAGAGGATACTTATTTACCTCCTTCACCCACAGATGAGCTTCCATCATCTCCTCCACCTATAGAGGAGCACCCATCATCTCCTCCACCCATCACAGACCCAGTTGACATACCTTTACGTCTTGGTGAACATTCTCCATCAGCTACCTGTTATCCCGTAAAATCGACAAGGGTAATTTTGTGGGTAACCCAATGAAAATTTTATTCTGGTCCCTCGTCAGGGACCCCTTTGCGTTCGGAACGTTGCAAAGTCCTTTCCTGGGAAATCTAGTTTTCCGAACTTAGCCATTTTTGGTCCTTTTTGGTTGGGCGCACCTTATGTCTGTGCAAAACATAGTAACTATGTGCCCCCTTCATTTCCTTTGGCGCACCCTTTGAAGTGTCAACACACATTTTGGTGCGCCTCCCTGTGTTGCGCCTTTCTTGCATGAGCCAAGGCATATGCGCCTTCGTGTCAACAACATTTTTGTTGCGCCACGTTTTGGTGCACCAAAGGCACACGTATTTCCGTGTTGATAGTATTTTTGCTGCGCCAAAGGCACACATAACAACGTGTTAACACGTGTTTTGGTGCGCCAAAGGGCACAAGGTTTGAAGTGTCGACAGGTGTTTTGATGCGCCTCTTCAAAAAGTGGTTGACACATTTATTGCACCCTTGCCTATATATAGGTGCATCCGCCCTGTCACTTTCATCATAAAAAAACACGTGATAGATTTTATTCCTCTGCATCTATCAGCTCGCCTGTCGTCCTCGTATCGCGCTCGTGGACCCCGCTTTGTCTCTCACATTATATTTAATCTGGGTAGGTGGTCCTTTTCCTCTTATGTTTTTTCTGTTGTTTGTTTGTTTGTGTGGTAGGATAGATGGATCTGTGAAGCCCTGAAATCCCTTTTGTTGATCCTTGTTTTCCCTCCCAAGCTCTTCCTCCTCTTTCCAGATCTGCTGGTAAAGAGAGCTCTGCCTCAAAAACACTTGGATATTTTTGTTGTGCCCTCTTCACTATCAAGGAAACCCTGCAGAAGAGGCTTAAAACCCATGCAAACCCTTCTAGAGAAAGAACCAAGACTTAAAAGTTGGTAGACTGCACTTTTCCTCTTGGCGCATCCACCATGCTTGCTGCATAAAAAATAGTTGCGCCCTCAAAGCACACTTTCCTTTCCTGTAACACCCGAAATCCTTGTGCCCTCTGGGCACACCAAACTTCTATGTAACATTGCAAAGACTTGCACCATTGGCACACCCTACACCCATGCAACACCAACTTTACTTGTGCCAAGTATAACACTGCTTTAAACGAGGCAGGCACATCCCTTGTTACAGTAACACATTGTCATGCAAACCTTTCATGCGCCGCACCAAGTTCCCTTATTGCGCATGCAAAGATGATGTTACAAACACTAAACCTGTGCCCTTTGGTGCATCTTGTACCCGTGTAACATGAAAAATATCTGCGCCCGTTATAAAATGCATGTAAATGGTGCAGGCGCACTTCCACTTGCAACAAAAAAAATGTCATGTTCAGTATACATGCACCTTGCGCCCTTTGGCACTGATTTGTCCCTTGTAACACCCTTTTTTTGTGCTCCATACTATTTAACCCTACATTCTGCAGTGTTCATGTACCCTGCGCCCTGATGCCTTAAAATTGCTAACTCTTCCTTCTGTCAATGCTTTAATGGGAGATCAAAAAGCTAACATGACTCTTTTGTGTTGGGTTTCGCTTCTTCTTCTTGCAGATCAACAACTGAGTTCAGAACTACATATGTCTACATCAAGCAAGAGACCAACCAAGTCTAAGGGCAAAGCCAAAATTACAGAGGAAGAGATGAAGTATAAAAATCAGAGGGTCAGGATGCCCGAATTCCAGGTAGAATGTGACCTGGATATAAGAGACTCTGAGCTCAGTCATATTGATATGGAAGATTTCTGGGCCAGAACCAAGAGGGTCATGGGAAGTCCCTGGATGGATAAATTGGTAGGCAGTGGCCTGCATTTTGCTGGGGGATCCCAGTAAGTGCAGTAAACAATGAATTCATGATGGTAGTGGCCCGCTGCTACAACAAAGACACGAGGTGTGTCTAGAATGAGAAGGGCGAGGTCATGATCAACCTCACTACCCAGAACTTCGAAATTATGCTTGGCATTCCTCACCACCGGCACTTTTTGGCCATAAGCCAAGAAGGCTACACCAAGGCTTGGGAAGACAACGAAGACCAGTGTATGCAATTAATGAATGAAGTGTACCTGAAAAACAAGAAGGTGGTAACCAGATGGCCACAGGTCATTCATCGCAGTGATTTCTCTGAGGAACTAAGTTATACCATCACGTTCCTAAGAAGAGTATTTGGGCTTTCCGACGCCCACTACTTTCATAAATGGATGCTTAGGTACCTGGAGACAATGAACAAGAATGTGCTAGATCAACGCTTCGAGTGGGCGGAGATCATAAGCAGCACTATATCCGAGAAGCTCCAATGACTCACTAAAATGGGGAGGCTCTACATGAACTCCTACATAGTTTATGTTGCAGCCTCGGAGAGGGATTATCCAACGTTGATGTGGTGCGGGGTTTGGCCCCAAGTGAAAATATATGAATACTACCTAGAACTAAAGCTGGAAAATAGTATTTCACAGTTTACAAAGATCAATGACGCTTTCTTCTATGGCATCGTCTACCTTTTGAGGCCAAACATGACTCACAGTCGTACGACCAAGAGAATTTTTGTAGCAATGGAGAAGTGGGGGGCCTTATTCACGCAATTCCCCACCTTCACCTATCTAAGGGAAGCCAACTTCTTGAGGGAACCCACCAAATTGCCAAGATATGCCGGCCCTAAGCTGATCATGTTGGAGCTATCCAGACAGCTCATAACCTACCACGAAAAGTGCTTGAAGAGAAAGAAGGGTGGAACTCCTTTCCCCCTCACAGTGGGCAGGTACACTTGTCTTTCCCACCACAAAGCCTGGGAGATGTTTGTAGAGTTGGAACTGATCAATCTAAAGCACAACTTCACGGCAAGGCCCACTTTCGACCCAAGGAATTTCCTTCCAAGGGAAAAACTCGATCCAATCCACATTCCGTAGATCGAGGATATTTATATCGACCTGTATCATGAGGTTGAGCTCAGAAGGAAAGATCACTCCCGCTTGGCTTTGGCTGAAATCATTTAGTATGGCGTGGCCATTGTCCCAAAGGGTTATCAAAATACTGATCAAGAAGTTGATCAGGTATATCTTGACATGGATGGGGACAACTGGCCGTTTGCTGTAATTGACAGAACTAAAGCGCCCCAAACCATTGAAGAAAGGGTTAAAGAAACTCTGCGGAGAACGGAGCACTGGTGCAGGATGAATGGCCTCATCTACCTCAGAGTTGATTTCACCAAATCTCCATCAGGAAACACACCTTCCAGACCAAAACATCTACCAAAGAGCAGAGGTAAAGACAAGGATGGTGAGTCAAGCTCTACCCAAGAAGAGGCTCTTGAGAGTTCCCCTTCTGCCGTGTGAGAACAAGTTGTAACTCTGGCTTCTCCAGAGAAAGAAGCGGCCGAAGATGTTCCGATGGGCACATCCACTCAGGATGTTGCCACTACTGCAACTGTTGAGGTCCCTTCTATCCCTTCTCCCTCTCCTCCTTCCCCTCCTCGCGTGACCTAAGCGACCATTACTTTGGTCATATCCTCTCCCCCATCTTCTACTGTTCCCCCTTCCTCGTCTTCCATCTTCTCTTCTCTCGCGGAGCTGTCCCCCACCATTTCTTCCCTCATCTCT
This sequence comes from Taxus chinensis, assembly GCA_019776745.2. Lineage (NCBI taxonomy): Eukaryota > Viridiplantae > Streptophyta > Pinopsida > Cupressales > Taxaceae > Taxus > Taxus chinensis. The sequence continues at coordinate 16,077,054 of CM034153.1, forward strand.
CAGCTCCCTTCCATTTCCATGTCTTCCTCCCCTGCATTATCTCTTCCTCCCGTGAGCACTTTCTCTGCCTCCCTCTCAATGCCGCCTCCAAGTGTCTCAATGCACTTTCCCTCTACTGCTGCAGCTGCTCCCTTTTCTACTTCCGGCCCCTCTCCCATAAGTCCATCATGGATCTGTCAGCACTTGAGCCAACAAAAGAGGAAAGTTCCCATCGCACCGATGGAATTCTCCGTCATCCCATCAAAGGGGGAAAAGAAGCAAAATCCTATAACCCGCTTCTCTCAGAGTGCGTCAGGAGAGAGAGTAATGGAGATAGCGTATCCCAATCCTTTAAAGGATAAAAAAGATCTGTCTTTGATAGATTATACAGTGACCCAAGTCACAATGTGGACTTCTTCAGAAAGCCTTCAGGAAGAGGCCCTATCTGCAGTTGACGCCCTTGGTAAGAAGCTCTAGGAAGAAAAGGAAGGAAAGAGGCTGTTAAAGGAGAAAAATAAACATCTTCTCCATGCCTTTCAGAAAATGGGAAGTGCACCTCCTACAACTGCTGCCGAAACTCCTGAGCCTCTAAGCCAGGATAAGATTAATGAATATGCCAAAATCGGCGAGCAGGGTATGGCAGTTTCCACCTGGAGAAGCCAAATCCTCAAGGAAAGTGAGGGAGTAATCACCAAGTTCACCAGATTGTATCAGAATATCAATCAGGTGAACAAAGAGCTCCAGGTGATAGCAGGATCCATCTCCGAAGAGCTAGACTATGCCAGGATGCAGTATGAGACCTTTCAAAAAATGCTCGACTATTCATTCAAATATCTGGTCAAGTTCGGCGTCCTTTGTCACCCCAGAGCCCTCAACAAAATCCTTTCTACTCTAGATTACTGGGTCGATCAGTTGGAGTTTGTCCTAGAAATGATTGACAAAATCAAGGAGGAAGCCCTTGATGCAATGCATCAAATGGAGCAAATTGTCGTGAGAATGTCTCCGGGCTTGCTCAATCCTTCTTTCACCTTAAGAAAGGTTGATGAAACTATTCGGATCTTTAAGGAGATCGTTTCGCAAGGGCTGGGACCTGAAGTCACTTTCGACGCCGAATCCCTAACCAACCTGCTGGCCTGTCGTGACTTCATAGGGTACCTAATAGAGGCAGAAAATGAATATTCCAAGCTCCTAGAAAATCTCACAGATGAGCGGGAGACTTGCGAGGCTATCAGTGATCATGACAAGGATCCTTCCCAGGATCAACTTTAGCCCATGATCAGCAAGTTCAGGGAATACCGTGCCCAGTTCCACATCACATCTCCTGAGCAGCAGCAAAAGCAGGATACCCCCTTTTAGCCGTGGGACGACGATGAATAGTTTCATTCTTCTCGACCTTTTCTTTGTAAACATCTAAAGTATGTTGACAAAAATGTTGACATCATCCATGTTGCACCATGGGATGATGTCATCCACAAAGTTGTCAAAAGTCAACAAATGACTTTAGGATATTTTGTAAGATATTTTTGTAATAAATTTGTTGGTTTGTTTTTGTCTTCTTTTCTTCTCTTCTTCTATAAATATTGGAATACTTGTTGTATTCAGGGGTGGATACTTTTCATATGAGAAATAGAAGTAAGAAGAAAATACTTTGAGCTTTTTGTAACAGAAACAAATATTAATACAATATTTAGACTTTGTGCTGAATAAATGTGTTTTACATCAGACCTTTCTTATGTTAGATCTGTATGATCGTTCTGTTGAATCTACTTCTACTTTGTTGTCATTTATTCATCAGTATTGCTTTGTTCGTCTATGCAAGTAGGTTCATCTCTGTTTACTACCAACCCAAATCATAGACCTTCTGACCTTTTTGCTTTGGAATTCATTTCTTTTCTCCCTTCAGATCTTTCCTATCTCCCCACCTCGTTTCTTTCCCTTCTTTTACAGTTGGAAATACCTCTACAGGGATGAGATCCCAACCTCTGAAGGTAGAATATTGTGAGACTTGTTATCCAAAATGTGCCCCAACTCATTTTTTATGGCTAACTCCTTGTGTTCTTGCCTCTCTTGTGCCTCAGTCCACATTTTTGATTTTAAGGCACTCAAGGCTTTCTAGAAATGGCACCATCAGATAGAGCTCTCTCTCAGCTTTCCAGAAAGGTAAATTTTGCCTCCTAACTCCTTATATTTTTCAAGTTATGGCTTGGTGGAGTTTTTGTGGAAAATTTTCCCATTTGAGGCCCGCAGCCAATAGGAAGCTGCCACGTGGCAGAGGAATTCGGGGGTCGGAGGCAAATATGAATTTTTTTCCAAAAGAGTATAAAAAGGTCGATTTTCAAAGGAAAACCTGCGGAAAAGAGAAAGAGAGAGAATTCCAGAGTGAATCAGAGCTTGCCACATGGCATCCAACCAGCGGAGCGTGGGGAATTTTTGAAAAAATTTCCAAAGACAAAAAAAAGGTAAAATTTGAAATTTTTTCCTGCCGATCCGTTTTTGGGCCATTTTTGCCCTAAATCTTCAAACAATCATATCTTTTGATCCAGATCTCAGATTTTCATGTTCTTTATATCATTGGAAAGATGTTAAAATTATCTACATGATTCCACGGTAAATTTCTAATTTTGATTCAGTTTAGAGAGAGAAAATTCAAAAACGGTTGTGGTACGTGTCCATGGCCAGAAATGACATTTCAACAACCAAATTTAATACAGAATGGGTCGCATTCTTCTCCAATATGGTCAAAAATGACAGGGTATGGGTTTGTAAGGTCCTCCATGCTATTTTAATGCATTTTCCATCAATGAGGAATGGGCTCCCATGTTTTTTACGTTTTCTCTCTCCTGGGCTCAACCCATGCACTGTAAAAGCCAGATTTGGCTCATTTCTTCATGTTGAACACTTTTTGGCATTGCAAACTTCTTCTTTCATCACCAACAAGTGATAGTTGTAAGAATCAGATCTTTTTCACAGTTTGTAACAGGTTTATACCTCTTTGATGGTGGAATGCAAGAGGTTTTTACATGGAATTGAAAGTGCAAACTCTATGAATGCTTTCATTCCTCTGTTTGTATTGTTTTACTTCATTTTAAGACCTCTAATTACATCTATCAACTTGTGTATGTTTTCCCTTGTTACATTTCATGAATTTGTGTCTATTTACATGGTAAAAATGTTTCACCACTCCTTTTGGTGCATCACCATCTTTAGTTAGTTTCAATTTTTGCATTTCTATCCCTGTCCCCTTGCAATTTAGAGTAGGATTAGGATCTGAACCTCTGTAGTTGTGCAAAATATAGATCTAAATCAGAGGATTTTGAGGAACCAGCCTCTAATTTGGAGATTCCTCTCTCATTTTCACAAGTCCCACACTTGGAGAGAGGTTTCCATGTTGTGCAATCACACTGGATGCCTAAAACATCAATTCAGAACCTTGATTTGCATCCAGGGGTGTTGCTGATTTGCAACAACATTTTTGGCACGCCCGATGGGACCTTAGAGGTCTCATTTTTACTGCAGAAAAGTTGATGTGCATCTGCTGAAATTTTCTTGCTTCAAAAGAGCTATAAATTGCACATCTGGCGACTCCAAGGAGAAGAATCAACTGGTTTCAGCAGTGCAGGCCTGAAAACTCATGAGAAGAATCACTACAAGGTCAAGAGCTAGAGAAGAAGAGGTGTTGTTTGAATATCTACAGTTATCTCCAAGAGTAAGGAAAAATGGGAGGAGAATCCAAAGGTCTCCATCTCCACCAAACAAAACTCTCTCAACTCCTCCACCTGGTAGGCCTTTCATTCAATCAACAAGGGTTTTAAGACCAATTAGAATGGCACAAAACAACCCCTATGTCAACTTCACAGGAAGCAACCCACTTGCCCTCAATGCACAACATCCAATTCTAATTGCAACCTTGAAGAACATTCCCTACTTCACTAGAGAAAATCAGACTACTCCAGGTGATCATGTTAAAGACATTGCCAATCTTTGTGCAATTCATGAAATCAATGAGATGCAAGTGGCTGTCAAATTGCTGGCATCTTCATTCAAGGGGAAAGCATTGCAATGGTTTAGAAGCCTTGGAGCTGGTTCTATCACAAATTGGAATCAGCTATGTATAGCACTTCATGAGAAATTTGGAGAGAAGGGAGACAACTTGTCTCTTTTGAAGCAGCTGACAACCATCAAGAGAGTTCCCAATGAGCAGTTGACTGATTTCAACTTCAGATTTCAAAAGACTTGGGAGAGAATTCCAGTGGCAGTCAGACCAACAGCATAAGATGCTTTTCTCTACTATCTCAAAGCTCTAAATTCTGATATTTGTATGTTGATTCAGTCCATGGGAGGCATAACTATCCCTATGGATTATAGCATTGCCATTAGGGCTGAAAAGTGTTTGATCCAAGCTAGAAAACTAGCCCCTAGACCTCCCATGCCATTGTTTCCAAGTTTAGAGAGTCCAAACACCAATCAAGCACCTAATTTGGCTCCTTCTCCCACTCCTAGAAATCAGAGTTCAAATGAAGCTTCTACTTCATCTCCAAGTGCCCCAAATGAGCTTCAAGAAGTCATGAAGCAATTGCAAAACCTAGGCAACGAGCTAGTCACTCTCAAGAGGCAACAAGCCCAAGGTTTTAGACCTTCTTACTAGCCCCAAGCTCAGCCTAACAGGCAGCCATACCAACCACAAAGACCACCTAATCCAGCTGCAAATATGAATCAAACAAGGCCTCCTGCCAATAGACCATTTCAGCCCTATAATCCAAATGTCATATCTGCCTCTAAGGCATTAGTACCAACACAAAACAACATTGCTCAGGAGTATGATTGGTGCTTTCCATGCAATGAACCTCATAACCAATCCATGTGCTTCAATGGTGCTTTGAATCAAGCATTAATGGTGAAAACTACTGGAGTGGAGGGTGAGGGCAGTCAAGGAAACAACCAACAACAAGAAACATTCCAACAGCAATCAGCTCCAAATGACACCACGTTGGTAAATTGGCAAGCAGAGGATTTTTGTGGCATGAATCAAACGGTCTCTCAAGGTGTTGCAGCCAACACAAGGTCAAAAAGAAGGAATTTGGGTGAAGAACAACCATTAGCTCCAACCAATCCACAACCTTCCATGGCTCCACAAATGGTTGGCAAGAAAAATCCAATTTCAAATGCACAAGGGCAGCCAAGAATAGCTCCTAGACCAACTCAAATACCAGTTATTGTTGCCCATGTGCAAGGAGTGAATGTACAAGAAAAGGGACAACAAATAGATCCTTCATCACCATTCAGTATAATTGATCAGATGAAGAAGACAAATGTTAATATATCAATGTGGGAATCCCTATCTATCCCAGACTAAAGAGACTTGTTACAAGCTGCCATGAAGGACTGACCAACTTCGAATCAGCAAGTTCAGATGCAAGAGAAATTGCTCACAAATATTGCCCAGCCTAAGGGAAATCATGGAGGACAGCAAGGTAAAATTTTGAAGCCCCCTCCTTTATATGTTTCATTAATCATTGGAAATCAGTTAGTGCACAATTGCATGATAGATTCTGGGGCAAGTAGCTCAGTGATGCCTAAAAAAATAGCTGATCAGCTAGGGCTCCAGTATGAAACCATATCCAAAGGGGTAGTGCAGCTGGATGGGACAACAGTAACAACAGTTGGGGTGATTACAAACTTGAGTCTTACCTTGTATGCATGTCCAAATGTTGTTGTTTTACAAGATGTATCAGTCATAGACCTTCCACCACTGTTTGCCCTATGCTTGTCAAGGGAATTCACAACCAAGATTGGGGGATATTTTTCTGTTGATTGGTCACACATGTTGTTCAGAACGAGGTATGGAACTAAGGCTACAATCAGGTCTGAACCTATTGCAAACTTCCACATTGAGCCTTACACTCCAAGTCAGATCAACACCAATTGTTTAGCATTTGATCAAGAAGACCACCCAAGCACCGATGAAGCTGACACCAAGGTTGGGAGCATCTCAGATCTAACTCTTGATGAATGGGCAAACAAGGTACATGATTTTGATCCTTATCAAGAAGTAGAAGAATCTGAGCTAGGGGTCTATTGTATACATGAAGAAAATTATCCTGTTCCTAACATCACCAAGCCAAACCACAAGGATGACAATGAGGTATGACAGCTGTTTTTTGATGGATCAAGAAGTAGACAAGGTGCAGGAGGTGGAGCCATGATTGTTTCACCTCAAGGAGTAAGGTACTATTCAGCTTTTAGATTTCAGTTTGCATGCTCCAATAACACTGCTGAATATGAAGCCTTGGTGCAAGGGATGCATTGGGCAATCAAGAAGAAAATAAAGAACTTGCAAGTCTTTGGTGACAGTGAATTGATTGTAAATCAGGTCAAGGGATAGCATGCTGCCAAGAATGATCTACTCAGGTGCTACAAGAACAGGGTGTGGGACCTCATGGAAGATTTTGAGGGTTTTGGCATCAAATCCATTCCTAGGAAAGAGAATCAAGCTGCTGATAGGCTTGCAGTAGTAGGGGCAGCCTTTGACATTGTGGAAAGCATTCAAAAAGACAAGGTATAGCCAAACATCCACATGATTGTGAGGCCTTCAGTTCCGGATAACAATTTCAGTTGGCAAGTATTTGAGAATGATTAGCAAATCATCCATTTCTTGCAAGAAGAAGCTGATTTATCAGCTAAGAATCAAGAAAAACTGGAATAGCAGTATGGTGACCAAGTGGTACAGCTGAGAACTAACAAGTTTCCCAAGGGACTTATCACTTTGGAGTCCATTTTTAATCCCAATGATCAGTTTAGGAAAGAGAAAGCAAATATTCAAGTCAAGAGAGAAGATTCAATATCCATCTTGGTGGAAGAGAACAAACCATTGCAAATTGGAAAGATGACAACTGATCAAGAAAGGTATGAGTTCGTACAACTGTGTCAAGAGTTCCCTGATGTGTTTGCATGGAGCTATGAATATTTGAAAGGTTTCAATCCCAACTTATCTCAGCATACCATTGAATTGGATCCAAATACTAAGCCTGTCAGGTCAAAACAAAGAACAGTCAATCCACACATGGATCCTCTCATGAGGAAAGAATTAGACAAGCTGATTGAGTCAAGAATCATATTCCCAATCAAGCATTCTAATTGGGTTGCCAACTTGGTTCCAGTCAGAAAGAAGAGTGGAGAGATCAGTTTGTGTGTTGATTTTAGAGACTTAAATAGAGCATCTCTCAAGGACCATTACCCACTCCCTTCTATGGAGAAAATATTGCAAGTTGTGGCTGGCTCCAAGAGGTTTTCACTACTTGATGGATACTCCAGCTACAATCAGATTATGGTGAAGGAAGAAGACCAGTTCAAGACAGCCTTCACAACCAAATGGGGAACTTATGCATACAGGAAAATGCCATTTGGGCTGTCCAACGCTAGTGCTACTTTCCAAAGAGCAATGGACATGGCATTCAAATGTTTGATTAACAACGTGGTGCTGATTTACCTTGATGATATCACTGTTTTTTCCAAAAATGCAGCAGACCACCTCTCTCATTTGAGACAAGTTTTCACGAGGTGTAGGAAATTTGGAGTGTCTTTGAATCCTAAGAAGTGTATCTTTCTTGCACATGAAGGAAAGCTCCTTGGCCATATTGTCTCCAAAGAAGGATTAGCAATTGATCCAGAGAGAGTCGAATCCATAAGAGCACTACCATTGCCAAGCCACAAGAAAGCCCTTTAGAGTTTCTTGGGGAGGATAAACTTTGTTCGGAGGTTTGTCCCAGATTTTGCAGCCCTTGTCAAGCCCATCACCAAAATGTTAAAGAAGAGCATGGCTTTCAAGTGGACAGTAGAAGGAAAGGAGAGTTTTGAAGCAATCAAAGAAGCTATCTCTCAAGCACCAACTCTCATCAACCCGGACTTCTCCAAGGATTTCATCCTCTATGCATTTGGAGGTAATGACATTATTTCTGCCATTTTGGTACAGCAGAACAAGGACAACGATGAGAAGCCAATTGCTTTCTTCAGCCAGAGCCTAGATGACTATGAGGTGAGGTATTCTTTTATTGAGAAGCATGTGCTGGTAGTAATCAGAAGCTTGAAGAAATTTAAGCATTTAGTATCAAACAACAAGGTCCAATTGATGGTCTCACATGTTGGGGTTAAGGACTTCCTCCTCAACAAATATTTGAACGAGAAAAGGGCAGGTTGGATCACCCGTGTCATGGAGTATGACATTGAGATCAAAATCACCAAGCTGGTAAGAGGAAAAGGATTGTGTGAGCAGCTGGTTTTGGGGAAGCAAAAAGAAGCATGCAATGAAGGAGAGGTTGTTTTGACAGTTCAAGACAGCCATGAGCCATGTGGCACTCAAGAAGAAAACAATGCTGCCCCCACTCCTTGCTGGACCCAAGGTATAATACACTTCCTAAGCACAGGCCTATGCCCTCTGGAGATGAACAAGACCCAAAGAAGACACTTCAGATTGCAGGCTGTCCCATATGCCATTGTTGATGGAGTTTTGTTCAAGAAAGATGTGAATGGAGTGCTGCTAAGATGCATTCACACAAATCAGATTCATAGGGTGTTGGAAGAGTTCCATGGTGGACCAGCTGGTGGTCATTTTGCACCAAGAGTGACAGCTCTAGAAATCATGAAGGCTGGTTATTATTGGCCTAAAATTTTCAGTGATTGCTATGCGTGGATTAAGAGGTGTAATAATTGTGCATTCTTCACAGGAAAAGAGAGACTTGCTGCCCTTCCATTGCATCCAATCTCATTTGACCAACCATTCATACAATGGGGTTTGGAATTCATTTGAGTCATTAATCCCAATTCAAGTCAAGGGCACAAATGGATTTTGACAGCCACGGACTACTTCACCAAGTGAACTGAAGCAGTATCACTCAAAGAAGCAAATGAGTCCAGCATCTTAGACTTTTATGAGGGGATAGAAACCAGATTTGGTATACCTGCTACAATAATCTCAGATAATGCATTGGCATTCATTAGATCCAAGGTGACTGAGTGGGCTGTCAAGAATGGGATCTACCTAAGCACTTCATCAAACTATTACCCTCAAGGTAATGGCCAGGACGAGTCTACAAACAAGAACTTGTTGAGGATCATTAGGAGGACTCTTGATGAGAATAAGAGGTCTTGGCATACCAAACTGAAATCAACCTTATGGGTTGATAGGATAACTCCCAAGAGATCCACAGGTAACTCTCCATTCAAGCTTGTTTATGGAAGAGAGGCAATCTTGCCCATGTCACTTGAGTTGCCAACATTGAAACTCATGAAGCAGTTAGAGTTGCTAGAGTTTGAGCCCATGGAGGTGAGATATGCAGAGTTGATGGAGCTGTAGGAGGTCAGAAATCAGGCATCCCAAGCAATGGAAAAGGATCAAGCTTTGATCAAAAAGACATTTGATAGGAAGGCCAAGGATAGATCTTTTCAGGCTGGAGATCTAGTGTTGAAATGGGATGTGGATAGAGCAAAACCGAGAAGGCATTCAAAATTTGATGCCATTTGGAGTGGCCCATACATGGTCACGAAGTGCAAGAATAACAATGCTTTCCAATTGGCCTCATTGGATGGTGAAGAACTGCAGATTCCAGTCAATGGAATCTATCTCAAGCGTTGCTTCTAGAGGGAAATTTACCACCTTGTAAATATTAGATTAGATTTTCATTCCTCCAAGTGCTTTGCACATTGTTTTGCTGTAGGTTAGTTTTGCTTTCCCTAAGTGCTTTGGCATAGCTTGCTGTCCCTGGAGATGTTTTGCAGTCCTTGCTTCCATCATGTGAGATTCCATCTTCCTCCTTGCACATTCTAAGTCAGTTGAGGTTCTAAACAGAATATTTGATGGCTCCATGCCCAATGGACTGCTTCAGGCTACTAGTACTTTCATCTAGCAGGCAGATGACCCCTCTGAGTCACCAAAATTGTTATCAAAAATGTTCCCCAGCTCATTTTTTGTGGCTAATTCCTTGTGTTCTTGCCTCTCTTGTGCCTCAGTCCACATTATTTGATTTTAAGGCACTCAATGCTTTCTGGAAATGGCACCATCAGATAGAGATCTCTCTCAGCTTTCCAGAAAGGTAAAGTTTTCCTCCTAATTCCTTATATTTTTCAAGTTATGGCTCGGCGGAGTTTTTGTGGAAAATTTTCCCATTTGAGGCCCGCAGCCAATAGGAAGCTGCCACGTGGCAGAGGAGTTCGGGGGTCGGAGGCAAATATGATTTTTTTTCCAAAAGAGTATAAAAAGGTCGATTTTCAAAAGAAAACCTGCGGAAAAGAGAAAGAGAGAGAATTCTAGAGTGAATCAGAGCTTGCCACGTGGCATCCGACCAGCGGAGCGTGGGGAATTTTTGAAATTTTTTCCAAAGACAAAAAAAAGGTAAAATTTGAAAAAATTTCCCGCCGATCCGTTTTTGGGCCGTTTTTGCCCTAAATCTTCAAACAATCATATCTTTTGATCCAGAGCTCACATTTTCACGTTCTTTATATCATTGGAAAGATGTTAAAATTATCTACATGATTCCATGGTCAATTTATAATTTTAGTTCAGTTTGGAGAGAGAAAATTCAAAAACGGTTCTGGTATGTGTCCATGGCCAGAAATGACATTTCAACAACTAAATTTAATACAGAATGGGTCACATTCTTCTCCAATATGGTCAAAAATGATAGGGTATGGGTTTGTAAGGTCCTCCATGATGTTTTAATGCATTTTCCATCAATGAGGAATGGCCTCCCATGTTTTTTACGTTTTCTCTCTCCTGGGCTCGACCCATGCACTGTAAAAGCCAGATTTGGCTCATTTCTTCATGTTGAACACTTTTTGGCATTGCAAACTTCTTTCACCTCCAGCAAGTGATAGTTGTAAGAATCAGATCTTTTTCATAGTTTGTAATTGGTTTATACCTCTTTGATGGTGGAATGCAAGAGGTTTTTACATGGAATTGAAAGTGCAAACTTTGTGAATGCTTTCAGTCCTCTGTTTGTATTGTTTTACTTCATTTTAAGACCTCTAATTACATCTATCAGCTTGTGTATGTTTTCCCTTGTTGCATTTCATGAATTTGTGTCTATTTACATGGCAAAAATGTTTCACCACTCCTTTTGGTGCATCACCATCTTTAGTTAGTTTCAATTTTTGCATTTCTATCCCTGTCCCCTTGCAATTTAGAGTAGGATTAGGATCTGAACCTCTATAGTTGTGCAAAATATAGATCTAAATCAGAGGAGTTTGAGGAACCAGCCTCTAATCTGGAGATTCCTCTCTCATTTTCACAAGTCCCACACTTGGAGAGAGGTTTCCATGTTGTGCAATCACACTGGATGCCTAAAACATCAATTCAGAACCTTGATTTGCATCCAGGGGTGCTGCTGATTTGTAACAACAAGACTTGCACAAGATTCCTGCTGGTAGAATAGCAATAAACTAGTTTCACTTTGCTGACTCAAAGAGGGGCTATGCCCTTGCACACTGTTGGCTTGTCTATCCATAGATCTGTCCACCTGATAAATTTTTGAACCAACAGTTTTTGGCGACTCTACTTGGGAACGAATAGACCTAACAGATCTATGGTAGTGGTGTGTTTGGAAATGAAGAAAAAGTCAAAAATCACTACCTATTTGCAAATTTTAACTTTTTGTCTGAAATCCAAAAATTTTACAAAAAATGCTCCAAACTGAAAATTTTCTTCAGAGGTCCATAGATCTTATTTAGATAGAGATCTTTAGTTCGCTGAGTTTTTACAAAAGTCCATATTTTTCTGTAGATCTGAGTTTCTGACGGTTTACCAAAATTTTCAAACTCTTTGAAAAGTCAACTCTAGATCTGAAAATCAACTTGCTAAGTTTTACCATCATTTTATCCTTGATAAACCGCAATCGGTTTTCAAGAGAAGGATAAAATTTAAATATTCAGAAAAGTACATGCTGCTGATTTTTGTCAGAAAAATCAGAAAATCAGCAAGTACAATAAAAAAGAGTTCTTAAATCTGCTTCAAAAATTGCAGACCTGGAAGGTACACTAGCGGGTGAACCATTTACTCGTAGTAGGAGAGCTTGTGGGGAGGTTGATCTTACTTTCGATCTACTTCAAAGAAAAAAATTCAGTATTACACCAGCACGCTTCTCATCACTGAGCTCAGCCAACCGATTGTCCAGGAGTGTCTCACCTCCACGAAGGAAGCATCTCTCACCAGGAACATCTACATCACCTTGCAGTGCCTTGTTGCTCAGTGGAACTGTGCTTCCAGCCTGAGTTATTTTTCCGGCCGTCCAAATGGAAGTACCATGGGGAAATGCTATGGGCCCCCTGGCTTTGCCACATCCTATTCACATGCTCCCACATGGAAACCGAAAGAATTTTCCTAAATTTGATGGTAGCGGGAACCAAAGCACGGATTCACACAGATCTGCATTCATCATGTCATGCAGTATCCTGGATGTGACCCATGAAGATGTGTCAGTTCGCATCTTTCTGGAGACCTTGCAAGGACCAGCCGCAGAATGGTTTCAGCGTTTGCCAGCCGGATCTATTACTAGTTGAGCCACCTTACGGGCTGCATTTGAAGACATGTACAAGCCTTCCGAAGACACGTTCGCGTTGCTGTCAAAGATCACTCACCTAAATAAGGAGGTCAATGAAACTATGCTTGACTTCATCGCCCGCTTCAATTCACTGATCAACCATGTTCTGCCTACCATACTTCCCACACTGGAAAGTCAGAAGTGTTTCTTCATAAACGCCATGAGCTCGAAAGTAAGTTTCTTACTCCTACAAGAACAAGTAGTTACTTTGATTCTCACCCAGGCTACTACCATCTAGATCAAAGATAACTTGTTAATATATGGCGAATTAAAAAGAGAATCGTCCAAGCTTAAAGCTTCGAGGCCTTCTCCCACCACTTCATCTGATCTGACATTTCAAAAGATGGTGAATGACTTGCTCGCATTAAAGAAGTAGTTAGCCCAAGCTTCCCCCAGTTCCCCATACTGGGATATTCCATGAAGAACTTTCACTTCCAACAGTGTCCCGCATAGGCTGCATTTGCCTACAACTACTCCATAGTTGGTGCTTGAGGCTCCTCCGGTCAACGCTTTAGCCGAAATCGAAGAAGAAGAGAAAAATTACGAAGAACCTTCATCTCAAGGTGAAGATGATCAAGATGTCGGTGAACCGACTGGCGACTCTATTATCGGGTATATGGAATTTGACAAGGGGGAATCTGATGAAGAAGAAGGTACCCAAGGGTATGCAAGCGGACAGTCGTATGTTGTGTTCACCCACTCGCAAGGAAAGGAAGCAGAGGTTGCTACCAAGATACATAAAGAAAAGGTCGTGTCAAGCACGCCTCCAACCATCGCTAAACAAGGTAGTCCCCTTCCGGCTCAACCTATTATTAGATCTTTTTCAAAAAAATATTTTCAATCCTCTCATGTTCCTATCAAGGCCAGTGATCCTACCCTACTGTCACGAAGTGAGGGACTCATTCCTTCATCAATGCAACCCTTGGCCGCATTTGACATAATTGACCACGCTAAAAAGACCAAGATCCAAATGTTTGAAGCTGAGTATCTTCAGTCAAACCCTGAACAACTTGTAAGGTTGACCGAATACATCCAAAGTCAGGTTGTCATAACTAATCAGGTTTCCCCAAAAGGAATCCTTTCCACCCCTCCTTCATCCCGCATAAACGTTGCCTCGACTTCCACATCAGGCAAGATATAACCTTTCTACCTCTCCCTCCTAATCAATGGCCACAAACTAAGCAACTGCATAATTGATTCTGGAGCTTCTAATAATATCATGCCGACAAGAGTCGCCCATGCTCTGGGCCTCACCCTTACCAAGCCTTTTGGCCGATGTTATTCCTTGGAAACTAAGCAAGTTCCGCTGATCGATCAAATCAAAGACGCACAATTTGCGTTTGCAGCGTTCCCGGGAAAAAGGGTAAAAATGACCATCCTTGTTGCCGATATTCCAGCAGCCTATGGAATTCTGCTAGGAAGGATTTTTTGCAGTGAAGTTGGTGGGGAGATTCATATGGACTGGTCTAAGGCTAGAATCCCCGTCAAAGGTGTAATGCAAACGTTGGAGCCTGAACCGAAAAAGAAGTACCTGGTTACTAACTCTGATGACCCCAAAGCCCAAATTCTCTTTGAATCATCAGGGATGGGAAATTATTTCTTGTCTACCGAGTCTGAAAAAATGGACGTCCTCATCCAAGTAGAGGATCTTAACAAGATTTTGACTTTGTAGTTTGATGGCAGCTGCGCAACTAGTGGGTGCGGCGCTGGCACCGTATTAATATCTCCCGAAGAGGAGATTATTCCTCTCTCTTTCAAGTTACAATTTTTCAACACAAATAATACTGCTGAGTATGAATCTCTGCTACTTGGCATGCAAGCCGCAAAGGAAAGAGGAATCAAGAATCTAAAAGTACAAGGTGATGCAGAGCTGGTTGTAAATCAAGTTAAAAGGATATACCAAGTGAAGAATGAAAGGCTCAGACATTACCACAATGCGATGTGGGACAACATCGAGGAGTTTGACATTTTTTCAATAAAATCCATCCCAAGAGCTCAGAATGACATGGCCGAATCATTGGCCATTTCAGCATCCCTCATGCTCCCTCACCCAGGTTTGAAAACAGACAAATATACCATTGAGGTGGTTTTCCGCCCAAGCGTGCCAGACAATTCTCAGCACTGGCAAGTATTCAACGATGACAATCAACTCATTGCCTTTCTCAAAAAGGTGGAAAATTTTAGCGAACTTCATTTTGAAGGGTCCACTTCTACATGCCGTGAATCAGTTACCGATCAAAACGAAGAATCAAAAGGAAGCGACGACATATGTCAGCTCAAAGGAAATAAAATTTTGAAGGGCCTGGTTTCCCTAGAGTAGTTGTTCGATAGGCATGATAATTTTTTAAAAAAGAAAAGGCGAGATGATCCTGGCTCCTCCCCAGAAACCAAACCGGTCAATTTAGGTTCGGTTGAACATCCACAGTTTGTAAACATTGGAAAATGTTGCACACCTGAAGAGAAGCGGAAGTTTGTCAAACTGCTAAAGAAATACATGGATGTATTGGCATGGTCCTATGCTGATCTAAAGTCTTTTAAGCCGAAGGACGTCCAGCATGACATCCCGTTGAAAGAGGACGTCAAACCCTTTCACCAGAAGCAAAGACACTATAATCCTAAGATCTCAGGTACTATCCAGGTTGAAATTCAGAAAATGCTAGACGCACTGATTATTTTTCCTATCCATCATAGTACCTGGGTCGCGAACATTGTGCCAGTGCGCAAGAAGAATGGTGAGATACGCATATGCGTGGATTTCTGTAACTTGAATCAGGCATCCTTGAAGGACAACTACCCGCTTCCCATAATGGATCAGGTTCTACAAGAAGTAACCGGATCAGAAATGTTGTCCATGTTTGATGGTTTTTCGGGCTACAACCAGATTGAAGTCTCACCTAAAGACCAATTTAAAATAGCATTCAATACCCCTTGGGGTACGTTTGCTTATAGCAAGATGCCTTTTGGCCTGACCAATGCTGGTGCCACTTTTCAGCGGGCCATGGACTTTGCCTTCAAAGGTATGATGGGGAAGGTCATCATAGTCTACTTGGATGACTTAACTGTGTTCTCCAAACAGTGAAATGATCATTGTGATCATTTGGAGCAAGTATTGATTAGATGCGGAGAGCATGAAATCTCCTTGAATCTGAAAAAGTCTGTTTTTGGAGTCACAGAGGGAAAGTTGCTGGGACATGTCGTTAGCAAAGAAGGGACGAATATAGATACCGAAAGAGTTAAGGCTATTTAAAGCCTTACTTTACCTACAAGCAAGACCAGCGTTCACTCCTTCGGAAAAGTAAATTTTCTCAAGTGCTTTGTTCTCGACTTTACAGAAAAGACTCGCCACATATTAGACATGATGAAAGGGTCACCAACTTTCCGATGGAGCAAAAAAGGGAAGAAGTTGTTCGAGGAAATAAAAGCCTCCTTCGCTCATGCACCAGTCTTGGTATGTCCTGATTTCTCCAAGGATTTTATTATGTATAGCTATGCATCTAAGAACACTGTGTCAGCCATCCTAATGCAAAGGAATTCTCAAAATGTTGAATCCCCGATTGTGTTTATGAGCTCTCCTCTCAAGCCTCATGAATTAAAAATGACCCAGTTGGAAAAACATGCCTTCGCCGTTGTCAAAGCAGTTAAGAACTTCAGGTATTACATTCTAAACTCTCATACAGTGGTTCTAGTTCCTGACACGGCAGTAAAGTCCATCTTAACTCAACAGGAGTTGGGGAGTTTGCGAGGACATTGGATTGCAAAAGTCCAAGAGTATGATCTGGATATAAAACCAACCAAGTTAGTGAGAGGCAAGGGCCTATGTCAACTTATGGCTGAAAACCAAGATTCAGAAGTTTCCGGGGGAAAAGATGATTGCACCAATGGAGCACAAAGCAGTTGGACAAAGCCAATTCACTGCCCATGGTCCTATTTGTCGCAACCAGTGATGAGTGGTATTCCGATATTGCTTTCTTTCTCACCTATGGTGAATTCCCAGCTCGTCTAACTACAAAGGAGAAGCATGCTATAAAGCTCAGAGCAGCCATATATATCATTTGGGATGACGGTCTATACAAATGTGGAATAGATGGCATCTTCTTGCGATGTGTTGAAAAGCCACAGAAGGTGAAGTTACTTGAGAGTTTTCATGATTCGTCCTGCGGTGGCCATTTATCCTCTTCCATGATGGCACACAAGATCATCTGGGCTAGGTACTATTGGCCAACACTTTTCCAAGATACAGCCACCTGGGTAGAAAAGTGTGAACCTTGCTAGCAATTTGTTGGCAAGCCCAAAATGGCTGCTTTTCCCCTCAGGCCGGTCATTATTGACAAACCATTCAGACAGTGGGGAATCGATTTCATCAGTGCACTCAATCCCCAATCGAGTGCTGGACATAGTTATGTCCTGACAGCAACATATTACTTCACGAAATGGGTGGAAGCTATACCTGTCAAACATGCCACTTTTGAGGTTGTTTGTAGTTTCATCAAAGAAAATATCATTATCAGGTTTGGCATTCCAAACAAGATTGTTGTTGATAACGCTTCCAACTTCTCCTCACGAGAAGTTGTTAGTTTTTGCTACAAGTACGGAATAACTTTGGCTCACGCCTCAGATTATTACCCTCAGGGAAATGGTTAGGCATAATCCAGTAATAAAAACTTGGTAACCATCATATGAAAACTAGTGGATGAGAATAAACGAATGTGGCACAAGTCATTATACGATGCTCTGTGGGCGGACTACATTACTCCCAAGAGGTCTCTCGGCATGTCACCTTTTCAAGTGTTATATGGCACCGACGTCGAGCTTCCCATTTCTATGGAACTCCCTACTCTGTGCTTGGCAAGAGCGATCAAAGATGAGAATTTCCAAAATTCCCTTGAAAAGAGGATCATGTATCTAGCAGAGCTCGAAGAAAAGAGAGTAAGAGTGGTCGACAGGATCACTGAACATCAGAATCAGGTCAAGAGATTGTTCGATAAAAAATCTAAGCAAAGAGAGTACCAAGTGGGAGACCTCATCCTTTTGTGGGACAAACGAAGAGAGCCGAAGGGCATGCATGGAAAATTTTATTCCTTATGGAGAGGATCTTTCAAGATCATGAGCTCAACGGAGAGAATAGCTTCTATATCTCTTATCTGGACGGAACTGAGCTCCCGCTTCCTTATAGCGGGCAGCATCTGAAAATCTTCAGGAAGTAGAGCTTGCTCTCTTCTTTATAAAGTTTGCTTCAGTTGTGTGTTTGTTTTGGTCGTGTGTTTTATTTTGTTGGTTGTGTTTTTCCCCTTTTCGGTTGCCATTGTTTTTGACTCTGTAACCCAATGGATAGGCCCATGAAGATCTGGGATTCTCTACCCCTAAGTTCCGCTCAAAGATAGTCCCCAGAAAGAGCCAGCTGTTATCCCGTAAAATAGACAAGGGAAATTTTGTGGGTAACCCAATGAAAAAAAATTTCTGGTCCCTCGTCAGGGACCCCTTTGAATTCAGAACGTTGCAAAGTCCTTTCTTGGGAAATCTAGTTTTCCGAACTTAGCCATTTTTGGTCCTTTTTGGTTGGGCGCACCTTATGTTTGTGCAACATAGAGTAACTATGCACCCCCTTCATTTCCTTTGGTGCACCCTTTGAAGTGTCAACACACATTTTCGTGCGCCTCCCCATGTTGCGCCTTTCTTGCATGCGCCAAGGTGCATGCGCCTTCGTCTCAACAACATTTTTGTTGCACCGCATTTTGGTGCGCCAAAGGCGCATGCATTTCCATGTTGATAGTATTTTTACTTTGCCAAAGGCACACATAACAACGTGTTAACACGCATTTTGGTGAGCCATAGGGCAAAAGGTTTGAAGTGTCGACAGGTGTTTTGATGCGCCTCTTCAAATATTGGTTGGCACATTTATTTCACCCTTGCCTATATATAGGTGCATCCGCCCTGTCACTTTCACAATAAAAAACACGTGATATATTTTATTCCTCTGCATCTGTCAGCTCACCTGTCATCCTCGTATCGTGCTCGTGGACCCCACTTCGTCTCTCACGTTATATTTAATCCGGGTAGGTGGTCCTTTTCCTATTATGTTTTTTCTGTTGGTTGTTTGTTTGTGTGGTAGGATAGATGGATCTGTGAAGCCCTGAAACCCCTTTTGTTGATCCTTGTTTTCCCTCCCAAGCTCTTCCTCCTCTTTCCAGATCTGCTGGTAAAGAGAGCTCTGCCTCAAAAACACTTGGATCTTTTCATTGTGCCCTCTTCACTATCCAAGAAACCCTGCAGAAGAGGCTTAAAACCCATGCAAACCCCTCCAGAGAAATAACCAAGACTTAAAAGTTGGTAGACTGCACTTTTCCTCTTGGCGCATCCGCCATGCTTGCTTCATAAAAAACAGTTGCGCCCTCAAAGCACACTTTCCTTGCTTGCAACACCCGAAATCCTTGCACCCTCTGGGCGCATCCAACTCCTATGTAACATTGTAAATATATGCGCCATTGGCGCACCTTGCACCCATGCAACACCAACTTTACTTGCGCCAAGTATAACACTATTTTAAACAGCGCAGGTGCATCCCCTGTTACAGTAACACATTACCATACAAACCTTTCATCCGTCGTGCCAAGTTCCCCTATTGCACATGCAAAGATGATGTTACACACACTAAACCTGTGCCCTTTGGTGCATCCTGTACCCGTGTAACATGAAAAATATATGTGCCCGTTATAAAACGCATGTAAATGGCGTAGGCGCACTTCCGCTTGCAAAAACAAAAATTTCATGTGTAGTATCCATGCGCCTTGCGCCCTTTGGCGCTGATTTGTCTCTTGTAACACCCTTTTTCTGTGTGCCATACTATTTAACCCTGCATTCTGCAGTGTTCATGCGCCCTGTGCCCTGATGACTTAAAATTGCTAGCTCTTCCTTCTATCAATGCTTTAATGGGAGATCAAAAAGCTAACATGACTCTTCTGCGTTGGGTTTCACTTCTTCTTCTTTCAGATCAGCAACTGAGTTCAGAACTACATATGTCTACATCAAGCAAGAGACCAACCAAGTCTAAGGGCAAAGCCAAAATTACAGAGGAAGAGATGAAGTATAAATATCAAAGGGTCAGGATGCCCGAATCCCAGGCAGAATGTGACCTGGATATAAGAGACTCCGAGCTCGGTCACATTGATATGGAAGATTTCTGGGCCAGAACCAGGAGGGTCACGGGAAGTCCCTGGATGGATAAACTGGTAGGCAGTGGCCTGCATTTTGCTGGGGGGATCCTAGTTAGTGCAGTAAACAATGAATTCATGATGGTAGTGGCCCGTTGCTACAAAAAAGACACGAGGTGTGTCCAGAATGAGAAGGGTGAGGTCGTGATCAACCTCACTGCCTGGCACTTTGAAATTATGCTTGGCATTCCTCACCACCGACAATTTTTGGCCGTAAGCCAAGAAGACTGCACCAAGGCTTGGGAAGACAACGAAGACCAGTGTATACAATTGATGAATGAAGTGTACCTGAAAAACAAGAAGGTGGTAACCAGATGGCCACAGGTCATTCATCACAGTGATTTCTCTGAGGAACTAAGTGATACCATCACGTTCCTAAGTAGAGTATTTTGGCTTTCCGATGCCCACTACTTTCATAAATGGATGCTTAGGTACTTGGAGACAATGAACAAGAATGTGCCAGATCAACGCTTCGAGTGGGTGGAGATCATAAGCAACACTATATCTGAGAAAATTCAATGACTCACCACAATGGGGAGGCTCTACATGAACTCCTACGTAGTTTATGCTGCAACCTCGGAGAGGGATTATCCAGTGTTGATGCGGTGCGGGGTTTGGCCCCAAGTGAAAATATATGAATACTACCCAGAACTAAAGCTGGAAAAAAGTATTTCACAATTTACAAAGATCAATGACGCTTTCTTCTACGGCGTCGTCTACCTTTTGAGGCCAAACATGACTCACGGTCATACGACCAAGAGCATTTTTGCAGCAACGGAGAAGTGGGGGGCCTTATTTACGCAATTCCCCACCATCACCTATCTAAGGGCAGCCAACTTCTTGAGGGAACCCACCAAATTGCCAAGATATGCCGGCCCCAAACTGATCCTGTTGGAGCTATCCAGATAGCTCATAACCTACCATGAAAAGTGCTTGAAGAGAAAGAAGGGTAAAACTCTTTTCCCCCTCACAGTGGGTAGGTACACTTGCCTTTCCCACCACAAATCCTGAGAGATGTTTGCAGAGCTGGAACTTCTCAATCTAAAGCACAACTTCACGGCAACGCCCACTTTTGACCCAAGGAATTGCCTTCCCAGGGAAAAACTCGATCCAATCCACATTCCATAGATCGAGGATATTTATATCGACCTGTATCATGAGGTCAAGCTCAGAAGGAAAGATCACTCCCACTTGGCTTTGGCCGAAATCATTCAGTATGGCATGGCCATTATCCGAAAGGGTTATCAAACTACTGATCAAGAAGTTGATTAGGTATATCTTGACATGGATGGGGACAACTAGCCGTTTGCTGTAATTGACAGAACTAAAGCACCCCAAACCATTGAAGAAAGGGTTAAAGAAACTCTGCGGAGAACGGAGCACTGGTGCAGGATGAATGGCCTCATCTAGCTCAGAGTTAATTTCACCACATCTCCATTGGGAAATGCACCTTCTAGACCAAAACATCTGCCAAAGAGCAGAGGTAAAGACAAGGAGGGCGAGTCAAGCTCTGCCCAAGAAGAGGCTCCTGAGAGTCCCCCTTCCGCCGTGCGAGAACAAGTTGTAACTCTGGCTTCTCCAGAGAAAGAAGCAGCCAAAGATGTTTTGATGGGCACATCCATTCAGGATGTTACCACTACTGCAACTGTTGAGGTCCCATCTATCCCTTCTCCCTCTCCTCTTTCCCCTCCTCGCGTGACCCAAACGACCATTCCTTTGGTCGTATCCTCTCCCCCATCTTCTATTGTTCCCCCTTCCTCGTCTTCCATATTCTCTTCTCTTACAGAGCTATTCCCCAC
This sequence comes from Taxus chinensis, assembly GCA_019776745.2. Lineage (NCBI taxonomy): Eukaryota > Viridiplantae > Streptophyta > Pinopsida > Cupressales > Taxaceae > Taxus > Taxus chinensis. The sequence continues at coordinate 16,098,627 of CM034153.1, forward strand.
CATTTATTCCCTCATCTCTCATCTCCCTTCCATTTCCATGTCTTCCTCCCCTGTAGTATCTCTTCCTCTAGTGAGCACTTTCTCGGCCTCCCTCTCAATGCCGCCTCCAAGTGTCTCAATGCACTTTCCCTCTACTGCTGCAATTGCTCCCTTTTCTACTTCCGGCCCCTCTCCCATAAGTCTAGCATGGATCTGTCAGCACTTGAGCCAACAAAAGAGGAAAGTTCCCATTGCGCCGATGGACTTCTCCATCATCCCATCAAAGGGGGCCAAGAAGCAAAAGCCTATAACCCGCTTCTCTCAGAGTGCGTCAGGAGAGAGAGTAATGGAGATAGCGTATCCCAATCCTTTAAAGGATAAAAAAGATCTATCTTCGACAGATTATATAGTGACCCAAGTCACAATGGGGACATCTTCAGAAAGTGTAACATCCCCATTTTAGTACAATAGAACAAGATTTTTTTTTTTGATAAATGCTTCCTAGTTCTAAATACATAATTTAGAACTCACAAATCGAAACAACCATTCTTATAACAGATAACCATATGCAGCTGTAATGACTCATAGTACCTCCGATCTATTCATTCCATGACTTGGTAATCTACCAATCTATTCATGAGTATCAAAGAGTTGGCATTTTTATTTTAACACATCAATCTTGCGGTTCTCTTCCCTAATTTGGGATTCAGAATGCTTTGTCCAAGGAACCTATTTGAATAATTGTTACCATTATTCATCGGCATCTCGTCCCTTAGACTAGGTGACATAGGACAACGTAATCAGTAGCTTGCGATACTTTGGCTAAAGATTTGAAACATACTACTTATGTCTCGTATTCCTTGATGGCATACTCGTCAATCTAGATATACGTCCTTCACCCCATTCCTATGTTATGTAGAATGTCTTATACAGACTTCTGTCAGTCTCTCCTGCCCCAAGTTATTCACTCAGGAACGGATTAATAATATGACAATGTTATAGGGATGCTCCCGAGGACTAGGGATACGCTGACATACTGGTTCAACCCTAGTTAACCCAGTGTGTCAAGATACCCCGAGTCTCCAGGGGTAGCCTTATAACATGACCACATTCCTAACCAATCCCAGAGTAAAACTTGTTCGAGTTTAAGGTGTAAATCTTAATGATCAATGCAAAGGGTGTTGCCATAAGTCACCTGTATTGTTGTATCTTCGAGAAGATCCTAATCTTATCGAAGGTACAACCCTGTAGTTGACTTGTTCCATCAACCTTCCAAAACCACCTCGAAAAGATCTACTTAACTTTAAGGTGTTACCTACGTTGAGCTAAAGTTATACTTTAAAACGCTCCTTTTTGGGTAGTCTTTTCCCAACCCCTGGGTTCCTTACCTTAGAATTACCTTTCTTAATAAAACCCATTACACAAAGAGAAGTTATTAAGAATTGAGGTCTCATCAAGGAGTTCATTGAAAAAATAGTAATCTAAATCAACGAAACTGAGCAATAGCCCTAAATCTTCACATAAGGTTGCTAACCATACCCTTTTAGGTTTATATCAGTTCTCATAACTGAAATATATCTTACTTATTAGTATTAAGATATAGTGATTTAAAATCAAATTAAACGTTGTCTTGACTTAGTTCACGACTAGGAAGTAATAATTTATTCTTCCCGTTCAGCTTCCTGTTGAGGTTTACTTTAACCTTAGCTTCTCGAAAGACAGTAGATCTAAATTACAATTTAGCTTTAGATAGAACATAACAGAACTACTAAACATTTACAAGTATTCGGTCACATAACCTTCGCAAAGCTTACTTAGAAAATCACAAATGTCTCCAAGATATACAATAATAATAATGCTCTTAAAATCATTCGAACCGAAGAATTTCAATCCATCAAGATACGAATGCAAACACATAAGTAACAAATACCTCATTTCATTCATTTCTAAGCTAATCAAATACATTTTTTGCATTCAACATATTTGATACAATACTCAACAGCAAAAGAACATCCTTCTTCAAGTAGTACATTTAGAGAATCAAATTGGAATTCATCATAAAACCAAATTAAATAATCTAAACATCATATCAGATCTGCGTGTCTTTACCACTTACAACAACCATCTGCAAAAATTGTCAACACGAGTCAGTTCGATGAACTGAGCATGATAAGCACTAATTCTTTAAACAATTGCAATCCACCAATTGTTCTCATTAAACGACCTGTTTAAATGAAATCATTTCTTCAAATTCCAAACATAAATCAGGCTATTCATCCTATATGTCAGAGACTAAGAACATATGAATACAACCATTCTTAAGACAACAAAACTCCTACAAGATTGTTTCTAACAATTTCTCAAAGGCAGTTAAAACATTCAGCAAGCTCACTGTCTTAATTCTTTTATCATCATAACACATTTCAATGGTATTGACAAGTATACCCATTTACACAGCAACAGACATTTTATACCAGTCTCTCCATACAATACCACAGTTTATTCTTATTATGACCTTACCGTAGAGATCACAAAAGGATGCAAGAAGAAAGCACACAAGGTTTCCTGGCTAGGAGAGGGAAAGAATTTTCCTATTCAACTTATTTATACATCAACATATAAATTACAGTCTAGAAGAAAGAAACAGAGTCCATCAGAATCCTAAGTCAATAACATTCTGGACTGTACCAATTCCTTTAGATTAATGCAAATACATTTACACATGCAACTAAACAGTTGAGATTACAAGAAGAACTACAGTTCCATCTAAATCCAATTATAAAAGTCCCCTATAGCTACTAAGCAATTCAAGAGCTCTCGCGCCAAGCAACAATAAGTAATCCAACCATAACAGACTTAACAAATCTATTATTTTTACAACATTCAACAACATGATTATAAGCATCGCCATTGTTTAACAGAGCACAGCTAGGAGCTTTTTATCATAGTCAACCACGAGACTAGATAACACTTAAAAAAAATGACGTTCCATATGCAAATACAGCAATATTCATACTACGTCTAAACACAAACATGCACAACTTCATTCAACTGAATCTAATCTCTATGAATGTACAACAAGGACTTTACAGAAGTTGCATCCATTACATAAGCTCATCCAAGTTTTAACCTAAGTAGAGCCATCCCGCAAACACATCAGGGTCTACAACATGAGTCAAGTTCACATGGAATTACTGTAAGGGCTCCAACGGAGTCGTATCCCAAAAGAACTCACAGTCCAGGTTAAGATTAAAGTCGAATTCGTACGAAAACATTCAAGACTCCAACTGAGTCAAACCAACAGTCTACACAACTAAACTTCTTCAGAAGTCGTGTACAAGATACATATTAAGGATTCCACAGAATCAATATCAATAAGTATTCACAACTGAGCTTATACAGAAGTCGAAAACACTAGTTACATTTCAAGGACTCCAACTGTGTCAATACCAACCGTATTCACAACTAAGCAACAATATTCAAAACTAGGGCTTTTATTGAATTCAAATTCATACAACAACAATTCAAGGACTCCAACAGACTCAAAACCAATGAGTATCCACAACAAGCTTCCGAAGAAGTCAATAACATACTATCCATTTCAAGGATTCCAACAATATGCACAAAGAAAATACTACCGAAGTTAAAAACATAAGCTACATTTCAAGGATTCAAAAGGAGTCGAAACCATATAGAATTCTCAACTAAACTTCTACAGAAGTCGTAACATACTATCAATTTCAAGAATTCCAACCATATCATGCTAAAAGTATCCACTACAAAACTTCAACAGAAGTCGAAACATACGAAACATTACAAAGGCTCTCACTGAGTCATTTTCGTATTTAATCCTTGCTACTTTCAACAGATTCTAACCCAAAATCACAAACTCAGTAAGGACTTCTACAATAGTCACAATCAAGTAGAATAATCACAGCAAGCATTCCCAACAGAAGAACTTCAAGTATTCACAGCAAGAATAAACAGGGTTCAATCAACAATAAGAGCATAGCCGGTCTTTAATCCAAATGAATCAAAAAGGAAGAATAAATACAGTAACCATTCCATCAAGGTCTTCAAAAAACCTGAGATTCATGATTCCACAGGAAAAGAAGAACCAAAACATTGCTTCAAACCAACTGAACTAAAATCACCTGAACAGAGTTGTTTTAATGAAAGCATTTGAAGTAAAGCAAGATTTTTAAAAGTTAGGGCCTATCATGCCTGGTAATGTCGCTTTAAAAATATGAAGAAGACCTCTGAATGAGCTTGAGCCTTCTCCTCTTCTTCCACATAGATTCAGCAACAATAATTTGTTACCCTCATGCCTTATAAACTTTCCTCGACAGAGAAAAGAGCTAGTTATTCTCATAGTTTCCATGCAACACCAAGTAGACTGGTTCGAAGAACCAGTGATCAAACAGAGAGAAAACCGGAGCGTATGGAAAACCAAACAACCAACTAGTTTTCCATTTTGCATGCCTTCCCGAGCAATCCGTGCTCGGGAACCGAAGTTCATTAATGACATTAACTCCAAAATTCCTCCCCAATCTCCATTGCCACCGACTGCCATAGTTGGCGATTGACAAATGCAAACCAAAGACCATTTCCAGATTTGGTGACTCTGCCATGTCGGTCCCAATAGATATTTACAACCTCTACCAAATCCCAAGTCCTTCATACTTATCCATCTCATAAATGCCATAGAAACTACCGCCCATGGCTCACACCCCTTCATAGGTCCCCCCTTCATCCACTATCATTAGTTAGGTTAGAAACATAGGTTAGATCTTAAGGTGATACTTTAGTCTAACTTCCATAGTGCTAGGTTGCTAACCTTAGGAACATTTAGGTTATAGTTTAGGGCTAGGTTAGATTAGCACTAATCCAACCCATAGGTTATAGTTTAGGTTTAGGTTATTAACCTTAATAAATCCATTCTAGGTCTAACAAATAGAATCGTTCAGTATAAGAACCAACAGATATAACATTCCCGAAATGGATTCTATCCAGCATTGATAATAAGCTAGTAGTATATATCAGAATTTATTACCTGGCTCAAGGTCTAGACCTTCCTGATATTACGATATCGGGAACCAATTCATTTAACATGATCAGCCTGAGTTAGACTCCGGAATTGCTTATTCAACACATTCAGACCTTGCAACCTTCGTAAGGTCTATAATTTTTGTTCATCCAGAATAAACTTAAAACATCTCTTGGATCAATGCCACTGATCCAAGGCTGAGTCATAAAGATGGGTAAATCCACAATTCATCCCGAAATCAGATTGAACTCAGGTGCTAAAAATGAAATAAATAAAAGATTCCAAACATATTTCGACTCAGTCAAATATCTTCAAGAGTAAAGAAGATACAATCAATATCAAGCATGACTTCACAATCAAAGGAACACATCCTTATATAGAAGAAATCATATATCAACACTTGAATGCTCAGGAGGAAGTAACAATAGTTCAGAGTGTTACATGCTTCCCTCCTAAAAGATTCATCGTCCCGATGATTACAAATTTGATTTACCTTCAGGTCAACCAATTTATTAGTTCACAATACAATGTGACTATTTCCAACTTGAATAGTTCCATAAATTAATGTCATGATACATTTTATTCAGCCTGAATAATGTTTACCTCAATCTAGCTTTCATATAGACATGAAAAAGATGAGTTCATTAAAAAAAAATGTTTTGTCAACAGATTTCATTCTGTTGAAAAAGAAAAGGAAAAGAAATTTTCATCTCTTCCAGATTTTCCCAAGTTGCACTTTCTTCGTTAAACTAGTCCCACTAGACCTTACATTGTTGTATTTCACGATTTCTCAAATGCAATCGACAAGTTTCCAGCACTCGCGTGGGTTTAACGATGATTATTCCTGGGTCTTAGACCTACAAGGAATTCCAATTTAACACATGTGACAAATATTAAACATATTTCTTAAGCAAAGAAATATGGAAAACATCATGCATGCGAGACAAAGCGGGTGGTAATGCTTATTGATAAGCTACAAGATTGATTATTTCGACAATTTCGAAAGGTCCCACGTAACGAGGTGACAACTTGGCAGCCTTGCCAAAAGTTATAGAACTCTTTCTGGGTTTAACACGAAGAAAAACCTTCTCACCAAGCTCAAACCTTCGATCAACCTGCTTAAGGTCAGCATAGCTCTTCTACCTATCTACTACTTCCTTTAATCGTTCACGAATCAACTTAACTTGTTGTTCCATTTCAGTGAGCATCTCTGGTCCAATTACCACTCTATCTTCAGTACTATCCCAACTAACAGGGGTTATGCACTTCCTTCCATAAAGTGCTTCAAAAGGTGTCATTTTAAGAGATGAGTGATAAGTGTTGTTGTATGCAAATTCAGCTAGTGGAAGATACTCTTCCCATTTATACTATTGATCCATGTAATACATTCGTAACATATATTCCAACACTTGATTTTCTCTCTCTATTTGTCCATCCGTTTCCAGATGCTATGCAGAACTGAATTTTAGTTTCGTTCCAAGAGCTGTATTAAGCATTTGCCAAAATCTTGACATCATTCTAGGATCCTTGTCAGATATAATCAATACTGGTACACCATGTAACCTAAAATTTTTGTGCATGAATCTTTTGGCCAACACTGGTGAATCATCCTTTAGATTTCCAGCGATGAAATGAGCTACCTTAGTTTATCTACAACTACCAGGATAACATCATGTTTATTCCTAGACATAGGTAACCCTTGTACAAATTCCATGCTTATTACTTGCCATTTGTACTGCGGTATGCTATGGGGATATAATAGTCCAGCAGGGTGCATGTGTTCTACCTTAACCCGCTGACATTCCAGAAAATGAGTCACAACATCAATAACATCCTTTTTCATACCTTTCCAAAAGTATTGTTGTTTTAGATCAGCAAGCATTTTTGTGATACCCGGGTGTCCAGAGAAGGGCGAATTATGAAATTCAACTAACAACTTCCTTCTCAAATCGTTCAGCATAGGTACGTATACCCTGTTTTCATAACGTAAGATTCCTTCATTATCAAAATGAAAACCCTTATACCTTTCATCATTAGGTTCTACAACAAGCACTGCTTTTACTTGCTAAAAGTATATATCAGATTCTGAGGCACTTTTTACCTCATCCTTAAACTAAGTTCTTAATGTTATAAGAGTAGAAATGTGCTTCCTATGACTTAGAGCATCTGCTACTCTATTTTCTTTCCCTTTGATGTAGCTAATATCAAAATCATATTGAGATAAAAATTCTAACCACCTTCTCTGTCTGGCATTTAGATTAGGCTGAGTGAAAATATATTTCAGTCCTAAGTGATCAGTTTTCAACTCAAAAGGTTTCCCAAGTAAATAGTGTCTCTAGACTTGAAGCACATGAACAATGGCAGCAAGCTCCAAATCATGAGGAGCATAATTCAGCTCATGTAACTTAAGTTTTCTACTTTTATATGCTATGAATTGATCATTTTATAACAAAACACCTCCAAGGCCTTCCCTAGAAGCATCCGTTACAATAGTAAATCTCTCATTAGGGTCTGGTACAGCTAAAATAGGTGCGGAAGTCAACTAACTTTTCATACTTTTGAAAGCAGTTTCACACTTATCATTCCAAATAAATTTCTTATCCTTCTTCTGCAATGAAGTTATCGTTGCAGCCACTTTAGAAAATTCCTTAACAAATTTTCTATAATAACCAGCCAGACCCATGAAGCTTCTTACTTCGCGCACATTCTTTGGTGTAGGCCACTCAGTTATTGCCACTATTTTTGAAGGATCTACATCAATTCCTTCTTTACTAATGACATGACCCAAATAGTGAACTTCTGAATCAAAGAAAGAATATTTGGATAACTTACCATACAACTTTCTTTTTCTCAAAATTCCCAAAACTATCTTCAAATGCTCATTGTGCTCCTCAACAATTTTAGAATAAATGAGAATATCGTCCAAGAATACAAGTACAAACTTGTCCAAATATTCTTGAAAGATATTATTCATTAAGTTCATAAAAGTTGCGGGTGCATTAGTTAATCCAAATGGTAGAACCGTGAATTCATATTGTCTATACCTTGTTCGGAAAGCTGTTTTATGAATATCTTCCTCTCTAATCCTTAACTGATGATAACCAGATCAAAGATCTATCTTAGAATAAACCACTGCCCCACACATCTGATCAAATAGATCTTCGATCCTTGGAAGTGGGTATCTATTCTTGATTGTTGCTTTGTTCAACATCCGATAATCAATACACAGCCTAAGTGTTCCATCCTTCTTTTTCAAAAATATTACAGGCTCTCCCCAAGGTGAAACACTTGGTCTAATCAAACCTTTAGACAAAAGTTCTTGCAATTGTGCCTTAAGCTCGACTAACTCTGTAGTACTCATCCGATAAGGTGCTTTGGAAATAGGTTCTATTCCTAGTTTGATTTCGATGGTGAAGTCAAATTCCTTCTTGGGTGGTAAACCTGGTAATTCCTCTGGAAAAACATCCTTGAAACTTTGCAATAGTGGAAATCGTTTCATGGAATCACCATCTTCTTCTGAAAATTCAGATATCTTTACTGCATAAAGGGTACATCCTTTGTTTTTAGCCTTTTTAAGTTACATAGCTGACATTTTTCTAACTGAAATCTCCCGTTTCACACCTTGAATCTCTGTTGCTTTCAACCGATCATCTAAACATTTTATATTCTTTTCATAGCAATCTACTTTTGCTTTATGGTCAGCTAACCAATTGACACCGATGACAATGTCATACGATCCCAAAGGTGTAACATAGAGGTCAACTTCAGTGGAAAAGTTAGGTAAGTCAAGGACTGCCCCAAAAAGACACATACTCACTGTATGAACAGAATTATTACCATACTGTACAGTCCAAGATTTATCCATTTTTCCAGCCTTTCTTTTAAGTTTAGAAGCAAGTTTACTAGAAATAAAACATTCAGTAGCTCCTGTATCAAAAAGAATAGTGACAGGTATGCCAAATAACTTACCCGAAACTTCTATAGGTGTCACCTACTTTTCAGCTTGCTTGTCTGCTACTGCAACATGTATCTTATGCTGCTGATTACGATCATCCTTCTTCAAAGGGCACTGATTCACGTAGTGGTCTTTGCCACAATTGTAGCAGCCTCCTACAGGTCCCTTTTTAGGCTCAAAATTACCTCCTGCCTTGTAATTATCACGTTGTCCTCCATAGGGTTTCTGCCCATTGTTATAATTTTTGGCAAAATTATCCCTTACATTTCCAGCAGGCTTATTTGCTACTGCTTTCTTACTATTATCCCCTAGAAACTTACTTCTATTTCCAAATTTTTTCCATGGTCCCTTTTTGGGTGCAAGTGAAGTTGAAGAAGGGTTTGTAATCTTCTTTTGCACTTCCTCTTTATGAGCAGAAATAGCCTTTAATTTATGTTCTTGTCTTATGGCCTTTTCAACAACTCCTTCCATAGTGGTTGGACTATGAACATCGACCTCTCCCCCCTATCACGGGATTCAGTCCCATGATGAATTTCCGTATTCTGAACTTCTCGTTAGTTTGATACTGCGGTACATACTTGAGGAGTTTTGTAAACCGCTCCTAGTATTCAGTTACCGTTAGCTTCCCTTGAGCTAAATTCTGGAATTCAGTCATTTTCTGATCATAGAAAAGTTGTGGCAGCCAATGTTGCCTAAAATAGCCCTTAAATTGATCCCAAGTAATATTGGTCTCATCAATATTTAGCTCAGCTTTACGGCTATCCCACCACGAAGATGCTTCATGGGAAAGCTGATAGGCTCCCCAAATAGCTTTGGTTTCCTCTGAGAAGTTTCTTATTGCAAAGTACTTCTCCATTTCGCTGAGCCAGTTCTCAGCTCCATCTCCTAATGTGGTGCCATCATATTTAGGTGGGCTTATCCTTTTTATATCATTAGTGAGTTCTGTTGCCAACCTGGCCTTTTTGTTTTCTGGTTGGATAGGTGCATTTCCAGCATTATTATCAACACCCATATCGGGGTTGTCCTCAGGAGGTTGCTGATTGTTATTACCAGCTTCATCTTCCTCCTCATTTCCAATTACTTGCTGTTCAAGTACAACTAAACGATATCTTGTGTCCAATAGGGCAGCAAGGATCTCATCAAGCTTTTGGGTTGTTGCTGCCCCTACATCTAGTGGAGCATTATTCGCAACGTTCCCCCTTGTTCTAACCATTTTCTGTTACAAGAAAATTCAGGTTTTTATCAGATTATGGACACAATAGGTCCAAGAGCTGTAACCTTCAGCTCTGATACCAAGATGTAACATCCCCATTTTAGTACAATAGAACAAGAATGGTTGTTTTGATTTGTGAGTTCTAAATTATGTATTTAGAACTAGGAAGCATTTATCAAAAAAAAAATTCTTGTTCTATTGTACTAAAATGGGGATGTTACAGAAAGCCTTCAGGGAGAGGCCCTATCTGTAGTTGACACCCTTTGCAAGAAGCTCCAGGAAGCAAAGGAAGAAAAGAGGCTGTTAAATGAACAAAATAAACATCTTCTCCACGCCTTGCAGAAAATGGGTAGTGCACCTCCTACAACTGCCACCGAAACTCCTGAGCCTCTGAGCCAGGATAAGATTATTGAATACGCCAAAATCGGTGAGCAGGGTATGGCAGTTTCCACCTGGAGAAGCCAAATCCTCAAGGAAAGTGAGGGAGTAATCACCAAGTTCACCAGATTGTATCAGAATATCAATCAGGCGAACAAAGAGCTCCAGGTGATAGCAGGACCCATCTTCGAAGAGCTGGACCATGCCAGGATGCAGCATGAGACCTTTCAAAAAATGCTCGACTGTTCAGTCAAAGATCTGGTCAAGTTCAACGTCTTTGATCACCCCAGAGCCCTCAACAAAATCCTTTCTACTCTGGATTACCGGGTCGATCAGTTGGAGTTCGTCCTAGAAAAGATTGACAAAATCAAGGAGGAAGCCCTTGATGCAATGCATCAAATGGAGCAAATTGTCCTGAGAATGTCTCCAGGCTTGCTCACTCCTTCTTTCGCCTTAAGAAAGGTTGATGAAACTATTCAGATCTTCAAGGAGATCATTTCGCAAGGGCTGGGACCAGAAGTCACTTTTGACGCCGAATCCCTCAACAACCTGCTGGCCTGTCATGACTTCATAGGGTACCTGATAGAGGTAGAAAATGAATATTCCAAGCTCCAAAAAAAGCTCACAGATGAGCGGGAGACTTGCGAGGCTATCAGTGATCATGACAAGGATCCTTCCCAGGATCAACTTCAGCCCATGATCAGCAAGTTCACGGAATACCATGCCCAGTTCCACATCACGTCTCCTAAGCAGCAGCAAAAGCACGATACCCCCTTTCAGCCGCGGGACGATGATGAATAGTTTCATTCTTCTCGACCTTTTCTTTGTAAACATATAAAGTATGTTGACACAAATGATGACATTATCCATGTTGCACCATGGGATGATGTCATCCACAAAGTTGTCAAAAATCAACAAATGACTTTAGGATATTTTGTAAGATATTTTTGTAATAAATTGGTTGGTTTGTTTTTGTCTTCTTTTCTTCTCTTCTTCTATAAATACTGGAATACTTGTTGTATTCAGGGGTGGATACTTTTCAGATGAGAAATAGAAGTAAGAAGAAAAGACTTTGAGCTTTTTGTAACAGAAACAAATATTAATACAATATTTAGAATTTATGCTGAATACATGTGTTTTACATCAGACCTTTCTTATGTTAGATCTGTATGATCGTTATGTTGAATCTACTTCTAGTTTGTTGTCATTTATTCATCATTATTGCTTTATTATTCTATGCAAGTAGGTTCGGCTCTGTTTACTACCAACCCAAATCATAGACCTTCTGACCTTTTTGCTTTGGAATTAATTTCTTTTCTCCCTTCAGATATTTCCTATCTCCCCACCTCATTTCTTTCCCTTCTTTTACAGTTGGAAATACCTCTACTGGGATGAGATCCCAACCCCTAAAGGCAGAATATTGTGAGACTTGCATAAGATTCCTACTAGTAGAATAGCAATAAACCAGTTTCGCTTTGTTGACTCAAAGAGGGGCTATGCCCTGTACACTGTTGGCTCGTCTGTCCATAGATCTATCCACCCGATAGATTTTCGAACCAACACTACCCAAAATCATACAGACCTACTTTCGGCTCTCTTACCCACAGAAGTTGAAGCTAGCCAATTTCCCATCTCTAAGATGCATATTACAGGAATTTCCATTAAGTCCTCATCAACTCCACCCAAAGATGTGTTGTTCTCACATTTGGCCGATCACTTAGATTATGTGGATAGTGCTTTATTATGGGGGTGCCTTTTTCTTCCTTTCTCAACACAGATGCATAAGTCACTTGCTGATACCTCCACTATCTACCCAAAAATATTTCAACCAATCAAACCAAACACATACCAAAAATATTTCAACCAATCAAACCAAACACAACCACTTCTATCACAACTCCTTCCACAACACCTATCATAGGTCAAACCACACCCTTACCCATAGCCCAACCTATATCTAAACCCAAACCCACACCTATGGCATCTTCCTTGACTAAACCTATTACCACTTTAGGTGTCACCCTGACCACTAGCCTTACTCATCCACCTATCAAACTAGATTTAGTTACATCCTCCAAAGTCAACACCACACCTACTCTGACACCTAAACATAAGCACCAAACCCATAGAACTCATACCCTGGCTGCGCCAATCACACTTGCACCTGTCCCATTTGTCTTAGGACCTCAACTTCCCAACATGGCCAAGAAACCTCCACCTATCAATAAACCAAGAACACAATAGCCCATTCCTTCCTCACAAACCTCTAATGCACCCAGGCACCTAACACGACTTACACCCACACCCACATCATCTTTACCACCCATACCTCCAATACCTTCAGCAATTCCTTCACTACCCACTACACTTCAGTCTCTGTCCCTTACACCTCCTACACAACCTGTATCCTCTACCTTCATCGCACCTCCATCATCCCCATGGTTAACTCATCCTCTTCCCCTATCTGCCTTTCCTTCTAGACCTCATACACCCATATCACCTTTACCCAAGAAGGTGCAAACCAAAGACAAATCTCCACTACCCAAAATAAGGTAGTCAAAACACCACACACCCTCCTACCCATCCATCTACTATACCCCCACCTAAACAAACACGACCGACACCAAAACCATAGCTCGATCCACACCTCCTCTTCCAAAGACCATTCCTCAACCATCAATGGCACCTACACCCAAACCCACGTTCACTTTCCATTGCGATCCACTAGCAAGGTCTTATGCCAAAATTTTTACCAACCTACTTGAGACTTTTTTCATCACATTACCGCCACTCAGACCTTACGACCCCCTCAAACCCAAACCAAAAGGGTTTGATGACACCAAAATTTGTGCATACCATCATGTGTCAGGGCATAATGTGGAGAACTTCATGGCTTTAAATGTTTTCCTTATCTATTTGTGTCCTCTTGAAGCCAACTTTGATGATGACGACCTTCTCGACGAGGAAATTGCTTCACCGACACCCATTCCCACACTGCCCACTCAATAACCATGACCTCCACCCTCACAGCTCCTAGAACCACCCCCAAGATTTGAAATTAACATGGTTCACATCAAAGAACTTTCCACACCACCACCAAATTTTTTTTGCACCCGGCTCACCTCACAGGGTTTTTCTCCTCTGGTAGGTTTTTTCCTGTCATGTCATTATACCACTCACCCTACACCTTCTCCATTTGCAAACTCCCCTCAGATCAATATGATACACATCACTACATGTGCTTAGAAGGATAAGGGAAAAGAAAAGGCAACTGACCCACCAACTAATCCCATACCCAACACACCATCTGCACTCATGCCTAAAAGCACTATCCATGACCCCACATATCCTATTTCCAATGGGGTTACACATCGCACCATGCTCAAACAATTACACCAGTCTCCCCTAAAAATGTCCTTATATGACCTCATCCAAACCTCAAAAATCCCATTGTCAAGCTCTCATGGAGGTTCTTCAATATATTGAGGTTTTACCCAATGACCCTACACCCATAGCCTCCATTATCACACCCCATCATTTAGCCTCTCTCACTAAATTACCACCTTCATCTTCACCACACCCTATTCACCAAGTAGCCTCTCTTAGTTTCTCAGAAGAAGAGATCACACCACACAAAAATGATGACCCAGATCCAACCCTCTTCAACTTTGTCCACATTGATGAAATATGGGTACGTCGTGTGATGATTGATGGGGCCACTAGAATTAACATCATATCATCCCATACATTCGCTCAAATGCGCATACCTGAAAATTACATGCATAAACATCCTGTCATGTTGCATTCATTCAATGATGCTATCACCTCTACACTAGGCACCGTCATCCTCCACATTTGCATGGGCCCACACACTGTTCCATAATTATGTTACGTCTTGGAGGGGGAATTCCAATATAACTTGTTGCTTGGAAAACCCTGGATTCGTGTCATGGGGTGTGTTCCTTCCACTTTGCATCATTGTGTAAAGTTTGAACATGAAGGACACACCTATAGCATTCCAGCTGAACCATCACCTTTTAAAACATGCAACATGCTTTACCGACCCAATGATGTGCTCATACCTGTTAAAGCGTCTACCTCCACGACCACCACCATTTCACCTACACCTCAACTTACTAGTACATCCGCTGCTTCAACCACACATACCTCCTCTATTCCTACCACTGCCATAACCTCCATGGCTGACCCATCAACTTCCCAATCCATTATCTCTACCTCCACATCGACCTCCTTCATCCATCCCAGCTACCTACATACTAACCACCGATCCCTTGGAAGGTGTTTTTCAACGTCTCACTCTGGGGAAGTACTGCCTATATAATGTCAACACATTCCTTACTCCACAAGAGTATGAAAGCCTTCACCAACACCCATGTTATGATCACCATATAGGATAACACCTCATGTATGGTCCTTGTCACCTTCGTACTAGTCTCACCTATGGGGGACTTGATACTACCACTTACACACCTGAACCACCGTCACAAACCCGCCCATTTTCCACTGACTTCTAATCACTTACCAATCACCATTTTTCCCACACCTTCCTGCACCGATGTGCATGGAAGGGTTTTGTTTTTGGATTTTATGAGCAAGGCCTCCATACCGTTATTCCATGTACCACCCGCAAACATAACGACTGTAGTGGTATCGGCTTTCCTGAACCACCTACCAAAAAAACCCGCATTGAACTCATCAAGGACACTAGCCCTTCTCCACCTTCTTCACCCACTCCACCATCATCACCACCCTCACCGACAAAGTTGATGGATCCTGAATCTATCCCTCCTAAAAAAAAATTCATAAACACCATTTCCTTGGGGCCTCTGACTTATCAACATGAGGGCGAGGCCCCTTCCACTCTTCCCTTCCTATATCCTGAAATGATCGATGATGATACACCTTCAATTAACGTCGTTCAATGTCAAGATGATGAATCTATACTCACCTACCTTAGTGTAGAAGAATCATATATTCATCAATCATTACCTTTTGAGATGCAAACCATGTTGAATGAATTGACTATCAAGATAAACATTCATATTCAGGACGACCCGCACATCCTAAAGATCGGTAAATATTTATATGTTGCTGAACAGGAAGCCATCACTTATTTTCTCAAAGATCATAACCACGCTTTTACTTGGTCTTATGCAGACATGCCCGGTATTGACCCCACCATAGTGGTCCATAAGTAACCATTCCCGATTCCAAACCCATCAAACAAAAGCTGAGGAAAATGCACCCTCGCATTTCCCTTCTCGTCAAATAATAACTTCAGCACCTTCTTTATGTTTCCTTCATATTACGCATTGATTATCCTCATTGGATTTCTAACATTGTCCCTATCACTAAGGAAACAAAGGGACTCCATATTTACATGGACTTCCATGACCTCAACCTAGCATGTTTGAAATATGACTTTCCCTTACCTGGTACTCACCAGCTGGTTGACCTTACCGCTAGCCATGAGATGCTATACTCATGGATGGCTTCTCAGGTTACAACCAAATCTTTCTTGCCCTAGAGGATCAACACAAAAACTCATTAATCACCCCTTGGGGGACCTTCTACTATCGAGTTGTGCCTTTCGGCCTTAAAAACACTGGTGCCACATATCAGTGGGCTATGACTTACATCTTCCATGACATCATGCATAGCATATTGGAAGATTACATGGATGATCTCTTTTCCAAATCTAAGCACCGCTCTGAGCACCTTACCATCCTAAAAACCATTTTTGACCACCTCATTAAATATTGTGTTCGCCTTCAGCCAAAGAAGTGTGTCTTCACGGTTCACTTAGGAAAACTCCTAGGCTTTATCGTTTCCCTACGTGGTATAGAAGTTGACCCTGCTAAAGTCAAGACCATTCTCAAAATGCCTTCGCCTATTAACCTTAGACAACTCCATAGCCTACAAGGTAAGTTGTAGTCTAGTCTTTGTTTCATTTCACAATTATCAGATTGGGGCCAGCCATTTCATCATTTTCTCAAGAAGGATGTCTCCTTTAGATGGGATGATGACTACCACAAATATTTTGAGGCCTTAAAACAATACCTTCTCCAACCACCCGTACTCATTCCACCTAAAGAAGATCAACCTTTCTACCTATACATCTCAGCTACCGATCATTCCTTGGGAGCCATGCTCACTCATCGCGATGAACAACACAGGGAGCATGCATTTTATTACATAATCCATACTCTTTTGGACTATGAAACCTGATACACCCATCCTAAAAAACTTTGCTTAGCCTTAGTTTTTGTTTCCACAAAACTCCGTCATTACCTACTCAACCAAAAAACCTATGTTGTGACCAACACCAACCCCTTACACTTCATGTACACCAAACCTTATCAAAATCAGTGTGCCGCACGATGGCTTATGCTTTTAGCTAATCTTGGCCTCGAATTCATTCATCAAAATTCCATAAAGTGCCAAGAAATCGCTAACCAATTGGCCGATGCACCTATTTATCAAGGATCAACCCTCTAATTTTGACTTTCCAGATGATTCGATTGCTACCCTTTCCCTGGATGAGCCTCCTTACCAAATGACACTCTTCTTCAACGGTTCCAAGTGTCATCATGGGGGTGGGGCTGGTATTATCCTCATTCCTCTTAATAGTGAACCCATGCTCATGTCTTTCAAAGTATATTTTGAATGCACCAACAATATTTTTGAATACGAAGTGCTCGTACTAGGTCTCCAAGCCGCCTACGCCCTAGATGTCAAATCCATCAACATCTTTGGTTTTTCTCAATTGGTCATAAACCAAGTCAATAGTATATACCAATGTCGTAATGAGATACTTCAAAAGTGTAAACATCATGTAGATGTACTTTTGACCACCTTTAAACGTTACACCCTTCAAACCATCCCATGTTCAACCAACAAATTTGCAGATACCATGGCCTGCTTAGCTTCCCAAATACCTACTTCGCCTGCACGATTCTAAAATATTTGTCACCGTACAATGACTCCAATTAACTTCTTATTTACCATGTGAGGTTTACTTTATTAGAACTGCTACCCTAGATCCGAGTGACCTTTGGTACAAACAATACTTTGACTACCTTTCTCTCTCCATCTTACCTCCTGATCTCACCCATAACAGACAACACGCCTTCCTTAAAAAGGTCTCTCGTTATATCATCTTAGGGGGACTCCTCTATAAGAATGCAACTTTGATGTTATTCTCTTATGATGCCTCACAAGTTTATGAAATTCCTTATACCATTAAGGAAGTTCATGACGGCATATGTGGAGGTCACTTCAATGGCCTTGCTGTTATTAAGCGTATTCTTCGCCTAGGCTATATTACTGGCCTCCCTTAACCATGATTGTTATGACTACGTTAAGCATTGTGTAAAATGCCAACAACATATCAATTTTCATCATACACCCAGTCAGGCCTTACAGGTCACCCGTGACCTTTGGCCCTTCTCTCAATGGGGTTTGGATCTTGTCGGAGAGATCAACCCCCATTCTTACCAACACCATCAATGGATCATCACTGCTACCAAATACTATACAAAATGGGTGGAAGCCATATCACTCATCTCCAGGAAAGCTGAGAAAATATGTGAGTTTATCAATCATCACATCATTTGTCTCTTTGGTGTTCCTCATTGCCTCATCACTGACAATGGAAAAAAATTTCAAAAACAAAAACATTACAAAAACTTTGCGATGCCTTCGACATTCAGCTTAGTTTCTCATCACCTTATTACCCACAAACCAATGGCTAAGCTGAATCCACTAAAAAAACCCTAAACAAAATTCTTATGAAAGTGGTCAATGATACTGGGAAGGATTGGCATACACACATTCCTTTTGTCCTGTGGGCATACCGCACTAGTATTCACACTTCCACTACGGCCACACCCTTTTCTCTTGTCTATGGTACATAGGCTTTTCTACCTCTCAAAGTCTAGATTCCCTCACTCTGCATTTCTCTCCATGACATGCTCAATGATGATGACTTTCGTCAAGACCATTTAGCACAGCTAGAGTTATTAGACGAACGTCATCTTAACGCTCTTGATCACCTTCAAGTTTACCAAAAACGTATCAAACGTTCCTAAGACAAACGTGTCCATGCACAAACCTTCTAAGTTGGTGACCGTTTCCTAAAATAAAATCAACATGTAACTAAAGCAGAAAAAAGTAAATGTGGCAAATTTTCTCCTAATTGGCTTGGACCATACATCATAACTCATACCTATGGATCAGGTGCTTATCGTTTATCTTCACTCGATGGTAAACCTGAACCTGGGCCCCTTAATGCCTTACATCTTCGACCATTCTATTTTGAACTTGTAAGTCCTACCTCACCCTTTGTCTCTTTCCATGCTCATCCCTTGAGCACTATCCACTTCATACACCTCACCAATGATTAAAAAAGAATCATGTGAGTACCCGTCACTTGTTATCTTCTCTTGAATATGTGTACCATGGTGCTGCACATAGCATGATTCTCATGGATACTTTTCGTCTACCTTTAGATGAGATCCCATGGTCATTTCATCTTGCCTTTTGCACGAGAGTCCTATCCTCCACCTTGGTCTTGTCCATGACTTCAAATCCCTCACATGGGATATAACTCCTTGAGTAAAAATTCCAATCAAAAGATGGCTCCCTCAAAAGGACATATTCTTCTCAAAAATTTCCACTGTAAATAGACTGATCCCTTGAAGGAAAACTATCTAAAGCTCTTACACAAAAATAAAAAATAAAAAAATGAGAGCAACCGAAGCCTCCCGCATCAATCAGCTTCATGAAGACCTCAAAGAGTTAAATGTTCTTCATCCCATATAGACTTCCCACATCGATCAGTCTATCTCAAATACAAATCAAAACAACAAACCTTTTAGTCATGAACTTGCCCATTGTGACCTCGGATCTCTTTCCCGAAGCGCATGTTACCTCATACCACATAAAACTTAAATACCTTTCACCCTTCTTACCATTCCCACTCCCATTTCCTACTGACTCAAGGGACCTCTTGGAAACCACGACATTTGGTGATCATGTGACTACTTTTCACAATAGAACAATCAATCATGCAAAGTCTTTAGGGTCTTACGTTCATCACCTCTTTCAGGGTGTGATCTACTCGGTATGATCCTCGCTAATCAGGTGGCTTTATTTCCACCTCTTCTCTTTTAGCCGTCCTTGTTTACGTTTTGATTACCTTATATAGGACTTGGTCCTTGATTCTTACTTTTGGGGTAATCTATCTTCTTCTTTTCCCACATTCAGAATCACCATTGACATCACTTACACTAATTTTCTTATAACCCACCCACACCTAACAGACCTAAACCCACACCATGCCTAAAACCTACTAACTCATTTTCATACCTCCTCATCTTCTTCCCTAGCTCATGGGAGAACTACATCGTCATGAGGCCCCTTTTCGTCAGGACTATGTAGGTAGCACTCTGAGGGCATGGGGCCCTTGGAGGTTAGCTCGGCCATTCTCTACCCTAAACAATTCATCTTCCATGTTCCTCACATTACATCACACCTCACTTAGTTTCCCTTTTATAACCAACATTGGAAATTAAACCACATACATAACAAGTTTCTTCATATTTTACTCCTTCTCACAACATACATTTATTACGCCTACCATTTCTTTATCATCACTATGCATGGATTATACCACATATCACATATGACCCATATTATCATTCATTGCATAAAATAATGAATCACAACCATGCCTAATAAACCTAACTCCACCATGCCTAAGACCTGACTCGATCCATGCCTACAACCTAACTCCACCATGCCTTATAAACCTAACTCAACCATGCCTAAACAAGCCTGACTCGATCCATGCCTAAACCAACCTAACTCCACCATGCCTAATAAACCTGACTCAACCATGCCTAGGACCTGACTCGATCCATGCTTAATGACCTAACTCGATCCATGCCTAAACTAACCTGACTCCATCATGTCTAACTCACTTAATTTCCATCCATATCAAAACAACAAATCAAAAATCTCATCACCACATCAATAAATCAAAAAAAATATCATGTATCTCATCATATAAATACATGTGTATCTCAATACAATATACATGGCTATCTCCTCATGTCCATCATCTCAAAATCATCGGCATGCAGTCTGATACACAATACAAAATGTCATCGACACGCAGGTCGGTCTCATATATATAATAAAATAATGAATCAATACAAAATCTCTTCGGCATGTAGGCCGGTATATGCTCAAAATATATAAAAATATCTCATACATCCTCACTATATTCAACACGCAGGCCAGTATGTGATCAAAAATACAACTATCTCTCAGCACGCAGGCTGGTATATATCACAAAAAAGACTATCATACATCAAAAACCAAGTGCCACATATCAGGTATCTCAGCAGATGTCCTCCATCTCTGTATCACCTGTACCCTTAGCCTCCTGGGTCCCTGCTAGTTACTCAACTGGATTTGGTCTCTTTGCACTGGTAGCCTCTACTTGATCTAGACTCAGAGCTCACTGAACCCTTGTGCTCTCCAAACTATGAGTATGGGATCTCATCCTCTCACTGGACGCCTACTGTGCCCTGTACTTGGCATAGGATATGAAGTCTATCCCGGCCACCATCAGCTAGTCCTGATAATATCTAGCCTCACCTAGGGCATCCTGTAACCTAGATATAGGCACGGTCTGTGGTGGTCCCATAGGTCTCGGCCCCTGTACCTATCCTACGAGACCCTGTCCCTCTCCTACCTATGAACTGGGACCCAGTCATAGTGCCTTTGGTGGTACCCCCTGCCCATGTGCATGTATCTGGGCCTGTAACACCCTAATCTATGTTTGTGTTGTTCCCAACTGGCCCTATAAACTTACCACCTGAGCCTGTAAGGCCACCACCTGACCATCACCCTCCTCTCCATCTCCATCTCCTCCACCAGCCATCTGGGCCTGCAGACTGGCCACCTATACATGTAGCTCTACTACCTCTGCCTCAGAGCTCTCTAGTTGTGTCTACAGTATACCCAACTAGGTAATGAGAGTAGCCACCTACCCCTGTAGGGTGTCTCTCTACACCATGATGGTGGCTAGATCTAGCTACCCCAGTCTGGGTGGTATGGCTTGTAAGTGAGCCACCCACCACTGTCTATACCTATCTGTGACCTCGGCATAATTTATCTATCGGTCCACTACTTGCTCCTCCTGCCCTGTGGGAACTGTACGCTGTGGTAGAGGTAAGGGCCTCTCCACGTCATCTCTCCAGTACTATGGGAAGGGCGGAGGTACGTCCTATAAAATCCCAAACTGCCACTAGACTTTGTCCATCGAGATCATTTTGTACTCCCCGACACGGTGACCCTATATCCATCTCACTAGTTGGAGCTCAGCTAAATCCTCGTGCATATGCCTATATGAGGGGAATCCCACATACGGCCGCCAAATAATGTCCACTTTGAACAAACCCTCCAGTAACTACTGGAAATAGGCCACATCATGTGTGGGCCTCTCAGATCTCTACTCTTCAATAGCTGGCACCCATCTCCTATACCCCACCCACACAAATCTCGGTGGGAATGCATCTACTCAGGGCATCCCTATAGGCCACACACAAACTATGTGCTCATATGCCCAGTAGTGTAGTAAAAATGTATAGCACAAGTTGAACCTGCGCAGCCACCCATATGCCCACAGCTCCTTGTACAACTGCACCAAGAATGTTGGTTCCCAGGAAAAGAGGGTCTCCTCTATCATCATATTGTGGAGTAACCCCATAAACGATTGGGGAACATGTCCACCCTCTGCATCTGGCAGTGCAAAGTAGCACACTACCTCCATCAAAAGAATGACTAGCCTCATCTCCTCCAGACAAACTAGGTACATCTCTCCATAGCTCAAGTTGGCACTATGGAATCTCAGCTTGGCCATCCACTCTCCAAAAACAGTCACAATCAGCTCCTCTGAGGCCTCGAAGGAGATAGACTAGACCTGTTTAACCAATATGGGTAATCGTAGAATCTAGAACATGTCCTCTAGGGTGACAATAATCTCACCCATCAACAGGTGGAATGTGTTGGTCACATAATCCCATCTATCAATGAGTGCAACAATCAAACTGGGCTACTGGACTACATGTCGATATCACCGGAGTCCACTCAAGCCAACTACCTCCACATGCTACAGCTCCTCCAGGGTCGTTACACCGCGTACTATCACCAGTAGAGGTGGAACCCTGTCCCACATATGCAGCTGATCTCTCCCCTGCATCCAATATAAACAAAACATTAATCTACATTTACCATACCCATACTCACCTACTATCATTTTCCCACAACCTATTTTCACCCTACCCATCTCAACCACCTAGCCCACATCACTTTTTGACCTGTGTCCCCCAAAAATTGACCGGTGATGGTTGCCCCTAACCAACCCCAGTCACCCTTTAATCGGCATCAGTCACTTGTTTGGTGACCTATACCAATTCCACCTAACTGACCCCCATCACCCTTTAACTGGCATCAGTCATCTGTTTGGTGACTAATACCGGTTCACACTTACCGATGCTAGCCACAACTGACCGATGCCGATCACTGTCGCGGTAACAACCCGTAATTCCCAAACCCCTCTTTTCTACCAAACCTCCCCCTTTGCCCATTTTACCCACCTATAATGACCTAAACTATCCTTACACCTCCACCCATCCCCTATCCCATTTATTACCCTCCCCATTCCTCTTTTTACCCACTTTTCCCCCCATTCCCAAATTTAATCTTTGCCCACCCACAAAAACAAAAAACAAACCAAAACTACAAAAACAATTTACTACTCCCCTAATCTATCTAATCAAATACCCCTAGAGTAGGGCACTTACCTCATCGTGTTGCCATAGTCTCGGTGGCACGTCTGGCCACTGCACCAGTGGCCCGCCCAATCCCTCTCCAGCCTCTGCCATAACCAAATTGCTACCCACAACTTCTACCCAATAAAATCCCTCACACTGATCCTGTGGACCCGCTTCTCACCACCCAATCACTGGTCGTTCACACCGCCAACTCAATGCTCCGTTCCATCTGGACACTTTTCTCTCTTTTTCTCTCTTTTTTTTCATTTTCTCACTTAGCTAAATGACAAATGAATAACAAAAAACACAATTTTTTTATTTTTATAACAAACCTGACCTAACCGACGTCAGTTACCCTTGACTGGCATCGGTCGCATGCCCTACCTTACCATCGTTGATTGACCTATACTGACATCAGTTATCCTTGATTGGCATCAGTCACCATCACCTACACATTGCCCTAAATTTTATCCTTTTACCCTACCCCTACCTCCTTTTTTACCTCACCCAACCTTCACCCTGATCATTTACCCCACCCCACCTTTACCCAAACCATTTACCTCACCTTCCTAACCTCATCATTTACTACCTCCCTTTTTCCTCCTTTGGGGACTCATTATTTTACCCCTACCTTGGCCTTACCCATGCCGTGACCTAGATATTTGGACCTGGACCATCGTTAGTGACCTTTGACCTCATGTGTTTGCTATACCTTGCGGCATTGTTACCTGTGTTGTTGACCTAATGACCTTACCTAGCCTATTACCGTGTCTATTTATCCTAACCCTACCTTTGGTGTACCGGAACATACCTAACCATTCCTGCACCTAACCTATGTTGTGTTTCCTGACCATATCCTATACCTTGGATACCGGAATCACTTCAAACTCATTTTTATAAACCTATCAACCTTAGACAATGTAGAGTTTGCCTTCTCTTCAACCTAGTAGTGTGTTTCAGTTTATACATGTGTGTGCGTTTGACTGTTGCTACCTTTGACCCTGACCATTTACCTCAATTTCCCAAGCAGACCTTTAACCCTTTTTCCCCATTCCCCACCTGGCTTTTCCTCACATTTACCTTTTATCAAACCACTCACCACTTCTGCCTTTGCCCTCGTCAGTTCCTGGTTTGAGGGGGATCACCTTCACCCACACATGGGGCAACCACATCTTATTTTTGTTAGCGTCGCTTACCAATACAAGCTATGCAACAAAAAGAGGCAAAATGTAGACACTAAAATTAGGTCACACTCCCCTTTGGTCCCTCGACAAATAAGCACCCTTCATCACATTCACCTAGCCATGGCCCCCTTCACCTCACTAATATTAATTTAATAAAATTAATTCATTATCCTCACCATATTTATTATTTTAAATATCTTAATTTAGATAATATCCACACATACACCTCACCTAGACACCTCATCAAGCCAA
Organism: Taxus chinensis; assembly: GCA_019776745.2. NCBI lineage: Eukaryota > Viridiplantae > Streptophyta > Pinopsida > Cupressales > Taxaceae > Taxus > Taxus chinensis. The sequence continues at coordinate 16,123,501 of CM034153.1, forward strand.
CTCACCCTAAGACCTATTCTTAGTAAGTTACCATAACTAACTAAGACTTACCCAAACCCTAAAAATCAATGCCTACATTCTCTCTAACCACATTCCCACATGCTTACAAGAAGCTTCCAGTCTAATCCACGGGTTAACGACATGAGATTTGAGAAAATCAAGAGGATCTCCTTAGTTTAGTAAACCTAGGAAATCCCACCTTGACCGACGCCAGTTACCCCTAACTGTCACCGGTTAGGCCAGAACCACCGTCGGTTACCCTTTTAACCCCCAAAACAACCTTATTTTCAAGGTTAGCAAAGATTGGAAAAGGTTGGCAAACATTAGCACATCCCTGAGAGATATCACATCTTCTGAGATTGAATTCCAGCAAGAACACACATGCAAGGAGGAGATCAAGCATTTTTCTCTTGCACAGCCATCCAACACTCACTCCAACACTGATTTGATCCAACCAAGAAAAAAGGAATGCCCATGCAGCCCATGCAGAAGCTCTCCTATGATTGGTGATCACCTGCAGCCTTCAACCTCTCACCAACACCTCCATTCATCACTCACAGGTGCATCCAGGACTAGAATCCAAGTAAGTAAAACTTTATACTTCTCTGGTTCATTTCATTTCATTATTATATTATCACCTATTGTTTACCTAGCCACCCATTGACCTCCTTCAACACTCCCCCTCCATATACCCATTAAAACCTCACTAAATCCCACCCAAGCTACCAAATACCTCATTCTGACCAACCAAAGTCCTTTGTGCAATCATAAAGGTGACTCAAAACCCATTCTGTGGCATTCCCATTTTTCCACAGTAACTGGTGCTGGTTACACCCAACCTCCATCGATCACCCTTAACTGGCATCAGTTTCTGTATTTTCCCATACAACCCAGAATAGTGACCTATCCACCTAATTCTACATCACCCTCATTCACCTGTGATCTGCCTGAGACTTCTGTCAGACTTGCAGAGACCCAGAACCAGTTACTTGACCTTTGGATCTTATTTTAACCTAGCCTATTAGATTAGATCTTTCTTATTGTGTTTTAAGTGAGATACCTAAATCATTTCAAACTACAATAGGATTTACTTTATTTCCCGCATTAAATTGTCTTAAACAGTGGACTGACAGCCATCTAGGAAGTATCACACTTCCTAGATCTAGCACACGCTAGGTAGTTCACTGCACATATTGTTTAATTCTATCTGGTGGTCTTGTTTTTCATTACAGGTAGTTCCTCCTATCCAAAAGGAAGCTCTCACATTCAACTGTGGATTCAGAAGTCATACGCGTGCAACAACCCATTAACCAAAATTTGAACAGGTATTCCTCCTACACCCGTTACCCTATTTGTTTCATCAATACTTCAAACAAATGTCTAAGAATCATGTGAAACACTATCATGCCCTTAGGGTATTGAATCTCTGAAAAATTTCTCTCAGGAGCAATTTTGACCTTTGCTTCTACCTTCTTCCCTTTGGCTCCTATGGTAGGTACTTTCTTTGGTGCCATTTGTAAACCGTAACTTCTTGTCCTCTAATGCTCACCTTCTATTTTCTGCAACATGCAAACTCAAAACCTATCTTGAATCTGTGTGCCCTAGTTAAAACTATGTGCTCTAGATCTTTCGAACACTCTGCTTCTCTCAAACCCTTCACCAATGGGGACGTAAGCTTCTCCTACACAAAAATCTGCTCCTCATGTCTGGTTTCACACTCTTCGCGCCTCAACATGATTCGCTCAGCTTGGTTGCACTTAACTCTTTCAATTTTTTGTGATTTACAATGGTAAAAATGAACTTGTATCCCATCCTTATATATATTTTCAAAAAATTGGTGCATTTATTACTCCTTCACCTACTAAGAATCCTCATTAATTGACCCTTTTCACATTTTCTTGTGTGGTACATATTCACACCTCAGCTATAACCTTTTAGTGCACCTTCCTACCTTCTAGCTACAAGCTTTTCTTCAGCATTCTTCCATGCACCTGAGTACCTCATCTTTGTGACTTCTCTTGGTAGTCTCCATGGTCACTGCTTACCTCATGTTACACTGTTATGTCATTTATCCCCATTTATGATCCTCATTTGGAAGCAATCTTCTATTCACCAACTCTTCAAACTTTGAATAACACATGTAGTAGTTTGTTCCTTTTTGTGTACCCATTTCTCATTAACCACCCCACACAAATGGTATATACAATCCTCTACACATAAAAATAGTGGAAATAGTAATTAGCTTCTGGCGCACAACCACACTTATTTCATAGAACAACAACTAAATTGACAAAGCATAACGACAAAGAAGGAAATACATAGTTGAAAACCTAATCTAAATGGCAATACTACTTTATTACACACACCAAGAAGACTTATTTATAGTAGGGCTTCAGCCTAATCCCATTGTAGTAACCAGGTAACCATATTCCATTAAGCATTTCTAACTGACAAGATCATGTTTCAAGTATGTGAGTGATCTAACATATGGTCCTAACCAATTTACTTTGAGTTTTCTTGGATGGCGTAGAAACTTAGAATCATAGAGAAGAACCATCTGTCTTATATCAAGATTCTTATCCCTAATGTTCCTATCATGCCATGCTTTCTTCCTAGATTTTTCTTACTTCCAACTCCAACATTCTATTTCTCATCACTCATCCAACTTAATAAACTTGTCAATCTGTTCTTCTAATTCTTGCTCATCAGCTAGACCTCCAATATGCACAATACGTAAAGAAGGTAACATGAATTCCATAGGAAGAACTGCTTATGTGCCAAACACCAATTGAAAAGGTGTGGCATTGTTTAACCACTTGTATGTTGTTCTATACACCCAAAGTACTACAGAAACTTTATCATCCCAATCCTTTCTTCCAACATCACAATTTTTGTCAATGTCTAGCTCAAAATCTTATTGAAAGTCTCAACAATCCCATTTTCTTGAGGATGATATGGTTTAGTCTTATAGTGTGTAATCATGAATCCATCCAATAAAATTTGGATTATCTAATTTAGAAAATGTGTGCCCCTATCACTGGTCAAACTCAATGGGCATCCATACATTGTAATAATATTTTCCCATAGAAATTTGGATGTTGTAGCCACTATACAATCCTTTGTAGGTGCTGCTTCTGTCCACCTTGTCAGATTGTCTGTGTAAGTAATGATATAGTGCAATTCATTCCTACATGTGGTCAATGAAATAGGACCCAAAAATCTATAGCCCATTTCTCAAATGGTTATGCACTAGTAATAGGTCTTAGAGGAATTTCATCTCATTGACCTAGTTTCCCCAGGTGCTGAAAGTGATCACAATCCTTGCAATATGCCTTACAATATTTATACAGGGTCTCCCATAATAATCCAATAAGTAGAATCTTGTGTGCAGTGGCATCACTTGCATAATGGCGACCTCCAATACCACCATGAGATTCCTCCATGATATTTATGCACTCATGTTCTAGTACACAATGACACAATACTTCATCATGTCCTATCTTGTACAGGTCATCACTAATCAACATAAAGGGTATAGTGCATATAGCAAGTTGTTTCTTCTTGAAGGACTTCATTCTTTTTGGCACCATACCTATTCGTAGAAAGAAAACAATGTCCTCTAATTTTGATGGTGCGCATTGTAACTTGTATAATTGTGCATCGCGCATGGTATCCTCAATTGCTTGTGCTTCTTCTCTCGACTGTATTCTAGATAGATGATCTAGTCCAGGATTACTTTTCCCTAGTTTTACCACAACTGTGAAATCAAATTCTTGGAATATGAGTACCCATCTACATATGCAGCCTCATAAAATGGTCTTGTTTAAAAAATACTTCAATATCATGTGATCAGTATAAAATACAAATGGTGTTGTTAGTAGGTATTGTATGAATTTATGTAGCACATAGATCATCGACAAAGCTTTGTGCTCTGTAGTTGTATAATTCTTCTCTGCAGGAGTCAAATTTCTACTAGAAAAATAGATAGGATGATCTATAATACCTTCTCCAGGATGAACCAACACTGTGCCAATGGCCATGCCATAGGTGTTCACATGTACATGAAATGGTTGGTCCCACAAAGGAAAATGTAGAATAGGCGTTGTAGTGAGTTTCTCCTTTAATGTATCGAATGTGTGCTACTCTGGTTCTCCCCAATAGAACGTCCCTTTTCCTTTTAGTAACTCCTCCAAAGGTGCAACAACCTTAGCATACCCCTTTATGAATTTTCTATGTGTGACCAAAGAATCCGCACATCTCACTTTGATTGGTAGGCTTCTCCAGGACGATAATGACTGCCACCTTAGCTGGATCAACCAACAAACCTTCTTTATAGATGATGTGCCATAAAATTATTCCAAATGGTGTAGAAAATACACATTTCTTGATGTTTATATGCTTAACTGGTGACATCTCTCAAACATTAGGCATAAATTATCACAATGATCCTTAAAAATTCCATACACAGTCTAATCATTTAAATAAACCTATAAGAAGTTATGAATAAAATATTTGAATGCTTGAACAACTATGCGCGAAAATACAACAGTAACATTTTTCAAACCAAAATACATCACAGTATAGGAAAAACTACCCCATTTAGTAGTAAAATTAGTATTTTCCTAATCCTCCTGTGTAATCCTAACCTGATGATACCCAGAGAATCCATCTGTAAATGAATAGATTTCATGCCCCGTAATGCCTTCTAGTATTTATTTAGTGAATGGCGTAGGAAAGGTGTCATTCACACATGTAACATTCAGCTCCCTGTAGTACACACAGATCCTAATTTTACCATCCTTCTTTATACTGATCACCATTGGGCTAACCCATTCTAACTCATCTAGTGGCTTGATGATTCTAGACTTCAACATTTTGTCAATTTCTTCTTTGACCTTTTTGCACAAGTTGGGGTTCATCCTATAGGGTCTCTTTCTAATTGAGTGTGCACCCTCCTTAAACTTTATCTTCATCTCCTCTAATGATTCATGCACACCTTTGAGTTCATGGTATCCCAAAGGGAATAAGTCCTGATAATCCTGTAGTAACTCAATGATTTTTTCCACTTCAAAGTCAGACCAATAGTCCCTAATTATGGCCTCCTTAGGATCAACATATGATCCAATATTCACTTTCTTCATCTTCATAGGTACATGATAGGTACACATGGTCTTATCTGCATTATCCAAAACCTCACGCCTACCTATTGAATGGTCTACATCCATATTTTCTACTTCTTCATCATCCACCAAGTAGACCATTTTTTCTTTTTTCTTTCTCAAGGCAAGCGCACTTAACTAGTGTGGCATTTGTCTCTATTTTGCTATAAAAACATGCTCCTAATTATCCTTCATCAAATAGTTAAGTGCTTTATAACCTTTAGTGCCTCTTTTACTAGAGGTTTAGAAGAGAAAAATTCAAACGTCTGGGTCATTCCTATAATTAAATCCTGCCAATTTCCAGTCTCTCTATGGATTTCCGCATATACATACCAAACACGCATGCATCCTTATAAAGTGGAATACAATTTAAGCACCCAGAGAGAAGGTGGTAAAGCTTCCTGCCCCTCTGTCCAGAGGCTCTCACATTGCCAAAAGTGGTGCTGAATACATTGTTTACCATGATAAGTGCATATTTGAGGAGGTGCATTGCTCCTAAAGAACCTAATAGCAAGATAAATCCTAATTTCATTCCATCCTACAAGATTATCCTTATGAGCCACCCACTAGCATGCTATTGTCCTACATAGGGTATATGCTAGCATATTCTATCTCTCCAACTGGTCTATCCACTGTTCCTTCATGGCACGCAGAAATACCGTAAGATCTCCTTATCCAATGTAACAGGGTACCGAGTTGTTACCTATTCTTATGATACAATGAGGTCTGTTGTCCCTAACAAATATACTCTTTACTTCACACCCTACCAAATCATAATTACTATTAGCCCAATCATCAAAATCAATAATTGTAGTGTCATTAATAGATTGTGCATCTTCCCACTAAAGGATTCCTTCTTTAGATGGCTTAAGTACATCTGGGTCCCAAATGACACGTACATAAATCCTATTTAGGTCTTCCTCACTCAAAGTCTCAATATAGGGCGCATATTTTCCATTTGTTAAAGGTATAATAACTCTTTCCTACTTGTTTTCAAACCTGATATAACCCTTGTTAAACCAAAGATCAACATTATTTTCATAGCACCAAGGATGCCCCAGTAAAGCTGGGAAGCTATCTGCCTCTACCAGTACTAAAAGCTCAAAATCTCCAATGAACTTGGCTCCTTGTATGGTAATGGATGTATCTTTTAAAACTATAATGGGAGTGGCCTTAGTCCGGTTAGCCATGAACAATATATTTGAAGATGGATGTAATGGAGGTCTCCCCATTTGTACCCATATATCTAAAGTAAGAACATTGACTTATGCGCATGTATCAATCAATATATTACTCAAAATCCACCCATCCACAATAGTAGTTAGAGTAATTTCCTTTTTATAATCTAGGCTATGAGGGGGAAGATTTGCATGCAAGATCTGTTGTCTAGTCTCAATACTTACGTGCTGAGTGTTTACCTTTAACCAATTCCCTAAAATGGAATGATATTCTTGTGGCACAACATGTTTCACATTGTAATCATTTTTTTATACCCACCAAAGAACACGGGAATCCCATGCGCACTGGCCTATCACCCAGCGGTGGTGGACGCTCACCCGAGGCACACATGGGAATTGAGTCTCTATTTTATGTGAGTTGAGTGGGAAAACATCATATATGATCCAAAATTTAAAGGAAGTGAGTGGAAATGAAACATGCAAACATCATAGAGCTTAGAATGGCTCTAGTTCATTACAGTCATTATAGACAGAGATACTTTAACAGACTTAAAGAACCGAATCAATATAGAAAGAAAAATGCATAGGAATTCATATTCATCTTATAATCATACATGAAAAGGAACTATGAAGAATCATGTATGAATCCAAACCAAGAAGGATCATATTCAATTAACTTGGTAACCTCATTACATTCATTAGAATTACTACAAAACACCACATTATGGAAGACCAAAGTCATGCATCATAACTGGATCCATATCATTTAGCTCTCAAAAATAAATTTAATAACCCCAATCCCTTGATACTTCCCTCTATCTCTTTTCTTCTATATACGCTTGTATTTATATGCATCCCAAAGTTTCAACTTATCCTTCTGCAGCCTTAGATCTAGTGCCAAGTGTCTGAATGTGGTCCTCCATGGGTACATGCCCTTCCAATCCTGAGCTCTCCACTCCTTGTCATGATGGTCTTCTAGGAGCTTCCATCGCATGGCATATTCCTTCCTAGGCCAACTTGTCACCAGGTTGGCACCTTATCCACTCTGCATACACAATCGGGTAATGCTTTCTCGTGCCCTTCCTGATATGCCAAATACAACTAAGTCCCGAGACCTTTTCCTTTGGGCATGCATCATGCGTTCTACTAAGACCCTCCTAGAACCTTGCCTTGTGCACCCGTTTCTTAACTTCATTCTTATAAGCCCATGCACCTTTTTGGACTTAGTCAATATTTTAGGGGCCCAACATCATGCCACACTATGCCTGTTCTCTACCCATGGGAACACTTCTCCAATGAATAAAGAATCACAATAGAATTAACGTATTATGAAAATAATAAGGGGATGAAGAATTTAGGAAAGAAGAAATAATGGGGAAGTGATGGCATTATTGCAACAAGCTAGGAAAATCTTTTTGCAATTCAGCCTCCAACTTGCTAGTAGAGGTCACCAACTAGGGTGCTTACCTCCCTAAAACTCAATCCATCTCCTTGAGCGTTCATAGTGTCAACATTTTTTTCCAACTCCTTACCCACGTCCTCAAGTGCGTCCATCCTTATAGTAATCTGTGGATATAACTCCTTTAACCGGTTCTTGATTGTACCCCTTAGGGCCTCGATAGCTTCTAAATTATTTTTAACCTCAACTAGGATTCTATCCCACTCTACTCTGTTCCCTTTTTTATTTTCTTGAAACTCTTTAAGCTATGCTTCATAGTTGGTGACCAGAATACTCGCCACTTTATCTCTGTTTGCGCAATTTTCATATGCACCTTCAGCGGTATGGGCAACAATCTTTACATCAGCAAGGACTTTGTTGTATTCAGCCATGATTGCTACTACCTTCAATTTATCCTCCTTCTTCAGGTGTGCTACTACTTATTCCACATATTATAAGGCTAGAGGTTATATTTCCATGGTGAGGATGCACGTCAAGTCTTCAAGGCACTCAAGGGAAGATACATACTTTTATGCAGGCAGTGATAGGTCCAAATGCTTCAAAACAATGACATCGGTGATGGATTCTACTTTCTTATAAACTTTGCACACCATTTCATTTTCTTCCTTAAGCTCACATTTTAGTTACACGCTAATAAGTTCCTCCTACTTCAAATTCTTGGTGCTTACTTCTAGCTCCTCTTCCCTCTTTTCTAGCTTTTCCTCTAGAATATTCACCCTCTCATTCCATCCAAAGAACCTAGCTTCAACTTCAACTGAGACCTTGTTGATCGCATTGCATAACTGCTCATCTGAAATCTGCTGAGCATTTACCAAGGGGTTGTCTCCTTTTGACCCAGGCATTTCCATTAATTCCCCCTGGCTTACCTCAAACTCTGGCTCATCGATGTGGGACTCAATTTCCCAAGAGAGCACCTTACTCATCCGAGGGTATGCACCTTCTTCATCAAATGAATTCATTGCCAAGATTTTATTTTTTGGGACTAATGCTTTGGAAGCAAACGTGTAACACCTTCCTGGGATCATTAATGTAGCTCATTCCTTGCCTTTGGATCTCCATGCACTTTCCCCCTATTAGCATGCCCTTAGCAATAGTTACCAATAAACTGGGGCCTCCCACGCTGTCATGATCTTTCCCTACACTTTCTTTCTTGTCCTCATCCATCACTATATCAGCGCTACGCTCCAATTCTTGTTCCACTAAGGCCTCAATGATTTTCTTTTCTTCTTTTTCTACCGCCTAGTTTATTTTCTCCTTCGTGAGGCTTGGATTTTTTTGACCCTACACACCAACCTCTTCACTTCCTCCTATGTTTTGGGTGCCTTCATCTTCCTAGCTACCCTTGCACTGCATGAAAAGGAACTCATGCTTTTCTTCTCTACCCTCTTCTTTTGAACCGTGCACGATGAAAACAAGTGGTTCTTGGTCCTCTTCAAATTCATCTTCTTCATTGTCATCCTTCTCACCCATGTATTTATCCAAGCTCTATATTTTCTCCAGATCAACTTCCTCCATCACCTTCTATTTCTTCCTAACCGAGGATTCTAGTATAGGACACTCTGCTTTCTCTTCCTCTTCCTATGGCGATTTCTCCTCTACAATAAGCTTTTCCTATTATGGCACCTCCATTTTGACTGGGGACCTCTTCCTGCGTATGTAATTACTTATTCTAGTGCTTGTTCGCAAGGTGCCTACCACCTGTGTATCTTGGGCACTTGGTGCCTTTTTCTACATTTCTTTTTCCTTATGTCTGGGTGCGGGCTTCTTCCTACCTGTTAGGTCCTCAGGTATAGCTATCTTGTTTTCAAGATAAGAAACCATCTCAAACTTGGTCCTTATCCGAAGGTATACATGCACTGCAGACCTCTCTGCAATAGTCAAAGTTAGGTATTTTACCATTTGGACTTCATGTTGCACATAATTTTCCATGTACGTGCACTTGTTGGGGTAGACCAATGTCCTGTGCATCTCCCTGTGGTCCCGGTCTAAACTTCCAAGGTCAAACTTTAACTTCTTGGATTCCTTGAATCTTTTAACTCCTTCCTAGAATTATTGAGCTATGAAGGAAAATGGGAGCTTGCACCATGGGCTTATACTTTCATCTGTCAACTGGAACCTACCAATACATAAGTGTTGGTATACAATGAACTCAACTTCTCCTACTGTAAGCATTGGTAGTTGTTCCGGTATTCTCCATTCTTCCCCAAATGCATTCCTTAAGCATGTATACCATTTTTCAAGATGTGCCTTGTGAACGAGCGTCATGCTATCACAAGTGTATTTCTCAAATATTTTTGTAGGCGAGGGGTCTTCCTCTGGGTACTCCCAAATGAACTTGTCTGCTGCATCTGGTACTTCGATCTCTAAGAACACAATGGTTAAGAGGAAATTACCAAAGAGAATCTTATCTCCTTCTTTTGTGCTGGTGATAATTTCATCTGCAATGTATGAAGATAGATTGTACATGGTGCCCTCTGATATTCTTCTACAAACATTTAACTAGGACTTGTTTACCTGTGTCCATCTTTCTTGTGCATTGAGTTTTGTTATTAGGCACATGAACATTCTCATCACTGGGTCTTAGATATCTGTGATATCAAAGTACCTTGACCCCTTTTTGTACGCATATGTGGCCACTATTTCCTTAATTGCTTCATTGTCACATAGGTCAACCTTTATATCTTCTCCTTCATAGATAAGGCCTGTGAATTTTGAAATTAGCTGAGGGGTTATACGTATCTTGCACCCCGCAAAGTGAAAGTGGTCTTCATGTACGTGTGAAATTATCCATTGATAGAGGCTCTTTGGCTTTCTGAAGTAGGGAAACTCATAGAGTTGTAATAAACCCACCTTCTCTAACTTCACCTTGACTTCATCGCTGTAAATTGGTAACCCCTTAGGTGTTCTCTGATTAGTAGGGCGCACTAACTCCAGCGCCATTTCATTTTCAATCACATTTGTGTAATGATTTTAGTCACTTACTGTCATTTTTCTTAAGTGGGATTCCCATTCCATCCTGAGCAAAACCCCATCTGGGTACTGCATTTCTACATACCATTCCTTGTTGGTACCTATGGTGGTTTCTTGTTGTTTTCCCTTGCCCTTGCCCTTTTTAGGTGTTACTGTTGGTTTCTTAGGTGCCATTGCGTAGGTTATCTTTGCACTTCAAATTTTCTTCCTATCTCTACTCTTCTATATTTTCCAAGTTTAAATCTCAAACTTGTGAAGAAACTCCTTTCCAAACTGTTCCCTAGCTGCCAAAACCTAACTAGAATATCCCTTTCATAAGACAATGCTTCTCCACAACCTTTTCTATGCCCGTGAACTACTTTCCTTCTGGTTTGTAGATCCAAACTAGTTACTCATGGTTTAAATATTTCCAATTTTTCTTCACACGGATCAACTCTGGAAACCCCAGTTCACAAAAGATCTTCCTTCTTCATATTCACAAAGTAAACAATGAAGTGCCCAACCTTCTATTTATATTTTTTCCCACTTTTAACATTAAATGCCACTTGACCTACCACCATATTTTAACACTTAATGTGGTTTTTTCAACCAAATATGTCTTTAGCGCCTTAACTCACACACCCAACCTTACACGGACAATTCTTCAACCTTCTGGTGCACAACCAATCCATCTTGATATGAGACTCTTGTGTGTGCGTAACCAAAGCTAAAGGTACTTCTTCTATCATGATTTTTTCTCTCACCTACCTTGTGTTGCATTTGCACTTCTTCCTCTCTTGTATGTGGATCTATAATTTAGCCTTACCCTGACACCAACCATCCTTTTTCACCTTTCCTCTCATGCACTTCCTTTCCCAGGGCCATCTAACCAAGATTTCCAATGCAATCCTTCCTGGTGCTTCACACTTTAATTTCTTCCACCTTACTCTACCCCACACTAAAATTATGTGCGGTCCTCTACACAATTACAACCTTAAAAAAGTAACGAGGTTACCGGTGCCAAAGGTGTAAAAAAAACAACAATGAGAAAGGGAAACACAAGAAAAGGAATATGTAATAAATAAAATCATAAACTAACTAACAACACTGCCTTATTTACAAACACTAAGAAGACTTATTTATAGTAGGGCTTCAGTGTACTCCCATTGAAGTGTCCTAGAAATCTCATCCCATCCAGCACTTGTAATTGGAATGCACCTGAATCAAGGATGTATGAGATGATGTAGGGACCCAACTAATGCACCTTCAACTTCTTAGGATGGCACAGAAACTTTGAATCATATAGTAAGACCATCTGACCAACCTCAAACTTATTGTTCTTAATGTGATGATCATGCCATGCCTTTTGTTTTAATTTTTCCATCTTCTGGCTCCACCTGGCGAGTGATCATATTTCGTGTAATTGCATTAACTTGTCAATTCTTTCTTCTAGCGCTTGTTCATCAGCCAATCCTCCTGCACATGCTATACACAAATAAGGTAACATGAATTAAAATGGTAGGAAAACCTCTGCGCCAAACACTAATTGAAATGGTGTAGCCTTATTCAACCTCTTGTAGGTTATTCGATATGCCCAAAGAACAACTGATACTTTTTCATCCCAATCCTTTCTACCAACATCATAGATCTTAGTCAATGTGTGGCTAAGTATTTTGTTAAACACCTTAGCAGTTCCATTTTCCTGAGGGTGATAGGGAGTAGTTTTATGATGGGCCACCATGAATTCTAACAATAGAATCCTGACCATCTCATTGAGGAAGAGTGTACCTCTATCACTTGTCAAACTCAATGGGCATCCATACCTGTTGATTATGTTTTCCCATAAAAATCTAGCAGTGATAGCTGCTATATAATCCTTTGTAGGTGCTGCCTCTACCCACCTTGTCAAATAATCAGTGTAAGTGAGGATATACCATGAACCAATCCTTTGCATTGCTGGCAAGATTGGTCTGATAAAGTTGATAGCCCACTTCTCAAATGGTTCCACACTAGCTATTGGTCGCAAGGAAATTTCATCCCTTTTTCCAAGTTTGCTAAGGCACTGAAAATCATTATAGGCCTTGCAAAACTCAATGTAATCTATATAAATGGTATCCCACCAAATCCCTATGAGTATAATCTTCCACACAGTTTCATTTCCCGCATAGTGTCCTCCTACAATCCCACCATGTGCCTCTTCCATAATTTCAATGCACTCATGTTCTAGCACGCAATGGTGCAGAACCTCATCACGACCCATTTTGTATAGATCTTCACTAATTAACATGTAGGGCGTGGCATGTATGGCCAACTTCTTCTTCGCCAAGGCCTTCATTCTGACTGGCGCCACACCCATTTTGAGAAATACTGCAATGTCCTCCAAATCTGAGGGCGTGCACCATAACCTAAATAGTATTACATCTGGCATGGTTTCTTCAATGCTCTGTGCGTCCTCCCCTGAATCAATCCTAGATAAATGATCAGGTTTGGAATTACTCTTTCCTAGTTTGAAAACCATCGTGAAATCAAATTCTTGGAACAATAGTACCCACCGACATATGCACCCTTGTAGAATGGGATTGTTCACCAAGTATTTCAATGCCATATGGTCAGTGTAAAATACAAAAGGGGTTTCCAAAAAATACATTCTGAATTTATGAAGCACGTAGCTCATCGACAATGCCTCGCGCTCAGTTGTATTATAATTTTGTTCTGTTGGTGTCAATTTCTTGCTTACAAAGCACAAAGGATGATCAACAATCCCCTCACCAGGCTGTACAAGTACTGATCCAATGGTGGTCCCTGAGACATCCACATGAACATGGAAAGGCTTATCCTAAGAAGGGAAACATAGGATGGGTGCGGTGACAAGCCTATCCTTCAAAGTGTCAAATGCCTTTTTTTGTGCCTCTCCCCAATGAAAGGAACTCTTATGTCTAAGTAACTCTTCTAAGGGTGTGGTGATCTTGGCATATCCTTTAATGAACTTCCTGTAGTACCCCGTATGCCCAAGAAATCCACACACTGTGTTTTTAATAGTAGGCTCCTTCGATCCCACAATTACTATAAATTTTGTGGGATCTACTAGCAGTCCCTCCTTTCATATGATGTGTCCCAATAATGTTCCAAATGGGGTAGCAAAGACACATTTCTTAATGTTGAGGGATATCCTCAACTTCTAACACCTTTCAAACATCAGCCTTAAGTTGTCACAATGGTCCTTCACTAACCCATATACTGTCCAATCATCTAGGTAGACTTGAAGGAATTTATGGATGAAGTCCTGGAAATTTTATACCACAATGCGTGAGAACACAATAGGCACATTATTCAACCCAAAAGGAATGACTATATAGGTAAAACTTCCCCACTTAGTGGCGAAATTCATCTTCCTTTGGTAACTTCTTCATGATCCTTACCTGGTGATAGCACGAGAATCCATCTGTGAAAGAATAGACCTTGCACCCTGCCACTCCTAAGATTTATTCATTAAATAGGGTTGGGAAGGATCAATGATACATACTACATTCAAGTCCCTATAATGAACAAATATCCTTATCCTTCCATCCTTCTTGATACTAATCACCATTGGAATTATCCATTTCGACTCTTAAATAGCTTCAATAATACTTGATGCTATCATTTTATCTATTTCTTCCTTGACCTTTACACGTAGGTTAGGATTCATTTGGTATGGTCTCTTCCAGACCGGGCACGCACCTTCCTTCAACTTTATCCTCATCTTACCCAAGGAATGGTGGATGCCTTTGAGTTCAAGATACCCATGTGGGAATAAATCCTCAAACTCACGTAAAAGATCAATTATCTTAGAGACTTCTTTCTCCGACCAATAGTCTCTGATGATAGCCTCTTTAGTCTCTTCTCCTGAGATGATGTTAACCTTATTTTTCTTTAAAGGTTCATGTTAGGCACATTCCTGTTCATCAGAACTATCTAATACCTCATGTGTCCCTATAGAATGGTCAACGTCTAAGTTTTCTACTTCTTCCCTATCAATAACATACACCATCTTCCCTTTTTATTTTTTCATACATGTGTGCTCAAACTATATTTATTTTGTTTCTTCTTCCTCAAAGTGAACCTCCAAGCCAGGTTCACCTGACAAGTCAAGTAGTCTATCTTCTACCATGGCGCCATCTCTAATGGTAAGGTGCTTGATAACCTACAATGCCTTATCCACTAAGGGTTTCGTACTCCTATATTCAAATGCTCGAATGAGATCAGCCACTAAATCTTGCCAATTCCCTGTCTGGCGGCCTATCTCAACATGAATGTACCATGCGTGCACAACCTTGTAGGGTTGAATACAACTTGTGAACCCATAATGAAGGTGGTAATGCTTTTGTGATTCCCATCTAGGATGTCTCACATGCTTGGGTATGGAAAGAAGCAGTCTCTTTACCATGGTACTCTTTTATAGCCGTGGGCATGTTTCCTGTAAAACCTTACAGAGAAGGTAATTCTCACCTGTGCCATTCCCAAGAGATTATCCCAATGTGTTTCCCACCAGTGCACATAGTTCTGAGTAGAATGTAACTTAACATCCCCCTTCATTCATTTTTCTCCTTCCACTAAGCTTCCATCTTCTGCAAAAAGACCTCAGGGAAAGCACCTCCTGAGTACTTAGGTAGCTCCTTTCCTCCTAGGTGCTAGGTGGTACGTGCCTTTGTCACCTTTGTTACCGATCCTCTCAAATGTCGTCTGATTAACTCATAGGTCTCATGCACCCAATTATCACATGCTATACTGGTGGTGTCACTTAGGGACTGAGCATCCTCAAACTAGATAACTCCCTCTATGGGATGAATTATCTCTGGATCCCTGATTGAGTGCACATATATTCTATCCAGGACATCTTCTCTCAAAGGTTTAGTAGAGGGTGTTCATTTTCCATCAGCTAGGGGTATGATGACCTATTCCTCGTCATTTTCAAAGTTTATGTATCCCTTATTAAACTAAAGATTTGCATTGTTCTTATAGCACCATGGGTGCCCAAGTAATGCTGGGAAATTTTTTTCCTCGACGAGTGCCAAGACTTTGAAGTCCCCAGTAAACTTAGCTCCCTGAATGGTGATGGCAGCATCCTTTAAGACACCAATGGGAATTACCTTCATTTTGTTTGCCATATATAACATATTTGAAGATGGCTATAATGTAGGTCTTCCCATCTGATGCCATACATCCAAGGTGAGACCATTGACTTCCACACCTGTGTCAATGAGGATATTACTAAGGAGCCATCCATCCACAACCGCATTTAATGTGATCTCCCTATCATAGTCAAGGCTGTGAGGGGGAAGGTTTGCATGTAAGACCTTCCTCTCATGCTCTTCTCTAGTGCATGGTACCTTCTCTCTCAACCATGCTCCTAGAAAGGGAATAATATTCTCTTGCCTTAGCATTTTACATACTTCCTTGACCTCATCTAGGTCATCCTTTGGTGCCTTGACCTTCCTTCTTTTCTCCTCCCTCCTGGACTGCTCCTTTAGACACTGTATTTCTCCTTGTAAACTTTGAATGACATCCATGGTATCTTGATATACCTCCTTCTGATGTGTAGGATCTGGGTACTTCCAATGTACCACTTCTTCCCTTGAAATCAGGTTCTTTTGCCTTGGTATTTCTTTTGCACGCGCAAACTTTGCTCTTGTTGTTACCATAATAGGTTCCAAGCCTGCATCACATGTCACCCATGGCATCCATTGTGTGTCATACTTATTAATGCTTACCATTGCAGTGCCCTTGTCTTTCCAGTGCTGCTGATTCATATGCTCAAACAACTCAGGGCACTCCTCATACTTGTGCTTCTTCCCGCACCATGAGCACTGTAATAAGTTTGGGCACTCACACTTGTAATGGTTTGTAGACCCACAATTAAAATAGGTTCCACATGGGAACTCACTTCTTCTTCCTCTACGGTTACCATGACCATGAAATCCTCTGCGAAATCCCCTTCCGCGCACGCCTCCATCTACACGCTCCTTATAGCAGCGATCATCACTCTTATAACTTTTGGCAATGCTAGTTTGGTGCACACCATGATCAATGGCCTCATGGATCTGGTCAATAAGCCTACAATCCTTAGTATCATGGGTTTGTAGAGGTGTAAATATTATAATAAGAAAGATACATTCTTCCTGAATTGCATGCTGTAACAAGGGACATCTACTTGCATCATGGTCCCCATGACAAATCTCACAGTCTACTGTCTACAGTGCACGTACTGTCCTCCTAGGGGAAACTATCCTTGACATGCCCCTCTATTTCATAATTTTTGCACCATATACCACTTTAATTCTCATGGGATGAGTTTGCAAAAAAATTATCTAGCTGTTTAGCCATAACGTCGATTTGAGCTTCCAGGAACGGGCTAACACCAGTATCAACACTTCCAACAACTTCAGCATGTAGAGCAGATTCCAATTCCTCGTGTGGGTTTGTGAAAGTATTATGAGATAAAGTTATTCTAAATGGAGTTATCAACCCTCCAAAAAACCATTGAGCATGTTGTGAAGGGTGGATGTCATATGACAATTTTGACGGGAGAGTCTTAAATAATGCGTCATTCTCCCACACACTCTCCACCATTCCCTATTGAATTTGCTTAAGGGTGCTGATGCTCTTATGTTCAAACTCAGGAATGTGGAATTCTAGCCAGGAAAGCATTTTTTAATGCGGATGTAATCCACCACCGTTTGATGAGGGGTCATACTTCCTATACCAGCTATATGCGCACCCTTGCAACGTCATTGTAAACTGAACTAGCCTTCCGCTCTGGGGTTTGTGATTCCCTTTGCATGTGCCATAGCAAATCACACTTGTGAACATGTTCTGCAACATCTTCAATACCCCTGTAATATAGAAAATGTAAAGACATCTTCAAAGAATACTTGAGGAGGTGGCTGGGGCCCTTGTCCTCCTGATCCAGAGCCTTGGTTTCCTCCGGTGTTTCCTAGCCATCATCCACTAGGATCCACCAGTATTATCCACCAGATCCACCTGTACCTCCATTGACCCACTAGATCCACCAGATCCACTAGGTTCTGTAGTGGTCATGCCAAGGGTTCCCATAGTTCCACTGAACTGTGCACCAATAGTTTGTGATAATGTCCCACTACCAATAGTGTACCCTGTGTCACTCCCAGACATGAGACTGAAAGCTTGTGTACTCTGAAACCTTGCCCAAAAATTCCTCCAAATACTGGGATGGTATGTGTAAGCCATAGAAGTTCCAAATGAGAAATTATATCTCCTGGGGCAGATCTATCACTTCCATCGATACCAGTTGGGTTCAACAATATTCTCCCCTTGATCTGGAAAAACCAAGCACTAGGGTTTGGTCACTAGGTGGGTTCAGATGCATGCCAATGACTCTTCTCTCTCCACATGGAAAAACTATCACCAGAAGCTGAAGGGGTCTCTCTTATGTGCTTACCAAGATGGGGTAGCACAGACTGCTCAGGTTCCACATCCTCTGCGTGAACCTCAACTCCTTCCCGTAACGTCTACCTCCATAGATCCATCACACTTGCAACCTCATGTTGTCTAACAATCTCCCTTTCACGTGCTTCACTATACTTGAGTTGTCTCTCCTCCCTTTCTTTCTCCATCGTAATATCTACCATCTTCCTCCACCCTAGCTTCCTTACCCAATGCTCAAAATGGTTTAGCTAGCCATCGGAAATGCCTCTAAACTCAAGGTAACAATCAAGATATTCATGGCCAGAGGAATAGCATGTAGAAATGATCCCTCTGGGCTCCCGAATAGAAACTCAAACTCAGCAACTTCTGGGACAAGAATATGTAGAAATGGCATACTCTAGAGTGTATCTAGCTAGTACTCCTTTCCACCAATGATCCACAACATGAGTCCACGTCAGATCTGCATCTTGCAGCCTCTAGTATTCTTCTTGGGCCCACATGCACATGATCTATAATACCAAGCTTGATCTAGACGCATATGCTAAGAGCCATTCATATAGACTCTACTAGGAAGCAACAGAAAAAAGTTTCATACAACTCATGGTAGAGGTTCTCTTCTACCCATCTACGTGCATCAAACTCAGGTCCAGTACTGAATCTCTAAGCAAATTCATCCTCTGTGCTCTTAAACCATGATTCAACACTTTCCAATGTTAACCGCATTCTGTCATCACTCATTACACAGATCATGATGTATGTTATTTCCCACTACAAATTTCAAAAAGAGGTCCCAGAAATGGAACCAAGATGTAGTCATTTTTATACCCACCAAATAAAAAGGGAATCCCATGTGCACCAACCTATCACCCATGCAGAAGTTGGGCGCTCACCCGAGGCATGCGCATGTGGGTGCCAAGTCTCTCTTTTATGTGATTTGAGTGGGAAAACATCATCTATGATCTAAAGAGTATTGAAGGAAATGAGTGGGATTGAAACATGCAAACATCATAGAGCTCAGAATGGATCTAGATCATTGCAGCTTCATTACAGACAGATGATAATTTAACAAACTTAAATAACCTGAATCAAGACAGAAAGGAAAAATGCATAGGAACTCATATTCATCTTATAAACATACATGAAAAGGAACTATGAAGAATCATGTATGAATTGAACCAAGAAGGATCATATTCAATTAACCTGGTAACCTCATTACATTCATTAGGCTTACCTACAAAACACCACATCATGGCAGACTGCAGTCATGCATCATAACTGGATCCATATCATTTAGCTCTCAAAAAGAAATTTTACTAACACCAAGTACCCTTGATACATCCTTCTCCTATATTTCATCTACCCAACTCTCAATATAACTCTTCCTCAGATCTCATTTTTGTAGAGCTCCGCTCTCTATTCATCTCTCTATATTTTATTCCACCCTCTTTTCTTTTGTGGGCACTTGTATTTATAGGGACCCCTGAAGTGCCAACTCATCCTTGTTGTGGCCTCAGATCTGGTCGCCAAGTGTCTGAATGTGGTCCTCCATGGGAGCATGTCTCCTCCTCTAGGCCTCAGCTCTCCACTTTTTTCATGATGATCTTCTAGAAGATTCCATCACATTGGCATATTCCTTCCTAGGCCAACCTGTCACCCAGGATTGGCACCTTATCCACTCTACATGTGCAGTCGAGTCACGCTTTTCTCGTGTCCTATCCTGATACGCCAAATACAGCTAAGTCCCGAGACCTTGTCTTACGGGCATGCATCACGAGTTCTACTAAGACCCTCTTAGAACCTTTCTCCTACACGCCTTTTGCCTTGCACACCCATTTCTATAACTTCAGGATCCTACACACCCATGCACCTTCATACCTAGTCAATTTTCCAGGGGCCCAATAGGATTGCACAACTTCCCTAAGAATTTCACATTGATTCATAAAACTCATTAAACAATTAATCTTCCATATATGATAAAACTAACCATTTTTTAAGAAAGGGTTTTTAATATAGCTCAATTTTTTGTGCATTAACTTTGTTTGTTATCACCAATTATAAATTGATTACAATCATGACTTGTTTACATTTGATGCAATGCTTCTTTGATGCGCACTTCTTTAGCACAGGTAGTGATATTTACCGAAAATGCCTTAGATTCTGGTTCCAACTTGGGCATCCAATGATTTTCCATAGTGCCATGTATCTTAACCATCCCCACGCCTTTGTTTTCTTATTTATGTTGTGTACTAAGATGATCATAAAAGTCTAGGCATTCCTCATAACTATGATTCTTTCCATAGAAAGAACATGTAATATTTTGAGGACATTCATGCCTATAGTGGTCAAGAGATCTACATGTATAACATGTTCCATGAGGTAACTAGCCTCATCCACCACCATGGCTTCATCCTATGAATCTACCACAGTATCCTCGACCTATGCCATGACCTCCTTTAAAATTCCCTTCATTCTGATCATAATACACTTGATTGTGATCATGATCATGATGCTCATTCTTGCCTTTAGAGTTATCTGATACTCATGTCTATTGTACACCAATATCTATAGCATCATGGATTTGACCAATCAGTTGATAGTATTCCATGTCATGAGTCATGGACCTATAAATTTTATAGTAACAAGAGACGTTCTTCCTTATTGTGCATTGTAATAATGGGCAGAAGCTAGCATCACGGTTTAAATGACATATCTCATAGTCTGGCAGTAATGAGCGTATTGATCTGTGGGGAAAACTATCTTTTGTGTAACCTTCCACTTCACAATCTATGCACAAAATACCTATGCGCATCTCATGTGCTGAATTTTCCGATAGCTTCTCCAACTGTTTTTCCATAACTACGATATGTGCTATAATTCCAGTGTCTATAATTCCAACTGCCTCAACGCGTAAAGTTGATTCAAGTGCTTCGCAAGGGTCAGTGTATGTCTTATGTGATAGTACCCTTCTAAAATGTGTAATCAGACCTCCAACGAACCATTGCACATGTTGGCTTGCATGAATTTCATAAGAAATCTTAGATAACAATGTTTTGAAATGAGCATCATACTCTCTGACACTCTCAGTAGTTCCTTGCTTAATATCCTTGAACACACTTATACTCTTCTACTTGAACTCAGGGATGTGAAACTATTTAAGGAAAGCATCTTTTAAATTTGTATAGCCTATCCAAGTTTGATTAGGGTCAAACATTTTGTACCAACTGTGTGTGCGCCCTTGTAACATAGTGGTGAATTGACTTGCCTTGCACTTAGAAGTTGTGATTCCTTTTGCACACCATAGGATTTCACACATGTGCACAGATTTAGCATCATATTCTATGCCCCTATACTCTAGAAGACGAAGAGACATTTCCATGTAAATATTCTAGGGTTGGTACGGAACTTTCCCACCTGATCCAGAACCTCCTATGTTTCATCTACCTCCAAAACCACTAGATCCACCGAAACTAGAACCACCTATACATCTTGATCTTAAACATGTAGCCAAAGTCAGACCAAAAGATGTACTTCCATGTGTCCCAATAGTAGTATTAAACTACACCCCTATAGTCTACGGAGTGTTACCACTCCTAGAAGTGAGTCCAAAATTTTGCGTGCTTGAATTTTGTGTGGATGATACACCTGAAAAGGTACCTCCAAACAACAACGAAGATTTTTATGCTGCCATTGATGTGCTTGTTATATGACTTACTCCTGCTCTTCCACTACCTAAATTATCTTGATAACTGTTTGTCGTACTAGATGTTGGAAGATCGAGCGCAAGTAAAAGGTTTCCAGGTAGATCTAGATGTGCACTCGCAGCCCAAGTCATCTCTGCTGGCACGCTTCTACATGAGGCCAAAGGGGGTTCCCTATCATGCTTTCCCAAATGGGTAATTTCCTGATGCTCTGGTTCCATGTCTTCTGTGTGAACTTCAAATCCTTCACGAGCCATCTCTCTCCACAATCCAATTCGCTATATAACATCTAGTTTCTTTTCTATCTCCCTCTCGCACGTCTCATTATACTTAAGATGCCTTTCCTCTCTCTACCTTTCTATCACTAGGTTTTCCATCTTTCACCAAAATTGCTCCTACCCCCATGTGTGGTGGGGTTTAGCTGGCCATCACTTTGCTTTCCATGTTCAAGGTTACCATCAAGATTTTGATTGCCAGTGGAATGCCTTATAGGTAAGTTCCCTTACAATATCGTAAAAATTGGAATTTTTCTACCTCTAGGAAAGAATAGGTAGAAATTGAGTACTCCAGAATATAGTTTTTCGGAGCACCACAAAACCAAGTATCCATAGCGCATGTCCAAATTAGATCAACATCATAGAAGGCCTGAAATTCCTTGTGCATCTAAACAAGTTCGTGATACCTCCAATTCCTTTTAGACACATAAGCAATAAGCCACTCGTATAACTCTATTGAAAAAATAGCAAAGAATCTCTCATACAAACTGTCATAGATATTTTGTTCCACCCATGTGCATGCGTTGAACTCAGATCTGGTGATGAACCTCTGTGCTTATTCTTATTCTAGATCATACATCCACTCCTCAAAACTTGCTAGGGTTAACCAGTATATCTTCGTCATGAAGCATCATAAAAAAAACTAAAAAAATAGGTCCCGACAATAGAACCAATGATGCAACCTAGAATTTACTAGTAAAACCCTAGGCACATTGACACATCACTCAACCTAGACTGAGAACCCACCCGAAGCACACAAAGGTACTAGGCCCCTCTTTAGGGTTGTTGTTACAAAATGTTAGCATGATGAAGACTTAATGCATTCAGATCCATAATTAGTATATCATTTTATAGTGCAGGTTCAGATCTAGATCTAAAGAATAACAAGTTTAAACAATATCCATAATGAAACCAACCATGTAAGAACCAATTATACTCAGGATTAACACTCTGATTCAGCCAATACACTCTGTTTCACTCGAAATGTTTCGTTCCTTTTAGAAACAGATAAGGTTAGGGGCTAGGAGGAATACCTGTAGAATGTCGAGATGGTGTGCGCGTACCGTAGAGAAAGATCAGGATGACTGCGAAGAACTCCTTTTTGTCTTGGAAGGACTACCTGCAAATAAGAACACAAGACCACAAGATTTTAATTAGACAATAAATGAGGGAACTACCTTGGGCCCAGGAAATATAAAACTTCCTTTCGAAGGTGGTCAGTTCCCCTGCTAATATGAATTAACACAAAAGACTATAAGATATCAATTAAGTTGTTTCGTTGAACTGGGTAGGGGAAAGGCTGGTTTTCTGGTTTTGATCAGAGGAACCGATGCCGGTTACTGATAACCGATACCGGTGGGTTCTAGGATCTTCTTGGTAGCTATGGTGTTTTTAAGGCTGGTTTATGGATGATATTAGGAAATGAGATGATGGGGGGTAAAAGAATGACAGTTAGATGCAATGGCACGTTGGGTAGTGGATTCAGAAACGGATTTAGGAGGACTGAGATTCAAAAAGCATAAGAAATGTTATAACAGAGGACATGCAAGATGTGACTTACTGGTTTTGACCAAGATGCAAGCTGATCTCCTTTGCTGTAAACACTTCTGGTATTTCCACTCGTCTCTGCTTGGTCAAGTGAAGATCTGGACTCTGTTCCTCACTCCCAATAATCTCTGTTAATCCAGAAATCCTTCGACTGATCTCCAAAATGAAAATTCTGATCTTTTGTTTTGGTTTGGGGAGCCCATTTACAGGGAACCGATGGCGGTTGCGTAACCAATGGCGGTCGAGTAGGAACCGGCATCGGTAAGGAAAAAGTAGGCTATTTTTAGTAAAATCGCCCACCTTCCCTGTTTTTCTCCCGAGAGATCAGCTGCGGGCTTGGTCAAGTGACTAGAAGGTCGGTTTTGGGTGCGAGAAAGGGGTCATTAGTTATGGGTGTAGGTGTAGACCAATTTTTAGGTTTTAATTAGGTTAGTTTAGGATTAGGGCTAGGTCATGATGAGGTGGAAAAATGAGGTGGCAGGTGAGGTGATGGGGATTTATCAATTACAAGGTAATTAATAAATAATTGTGTAAAGTTTAGGTAATGAGGTTAGGTTGCGAAATGGGATGCGGGTCACAAGGGGTTGTAAGACACGAATTTGGTGTCTACATTAGCCCCTTATTGTCGTGTAGCTTGTTCTGTAAAGCTGCGCGGACAATAATATGAAGTGGTTTCTCATGTTAAGGATATAGGTAATCCCCCTCAAATCTATCACAGATTGAGTGAACGGGAAATCAGGGATAGGGTTGATAAAGGGTACATGTTGTAGAGAGGATGGTAAGGTGGTGGGGTAGGTCCAAGGAAGCAGACGCATGTTGAAATGCAATAGTATGACTAGGGTACATGATTTGACGAGTAAACCAGCAATGTATAGGCAAAGGTCGATAGTTTATCCAAACAAGGGTGATATAATCCTGGTATCCAAGGCATAGGAAGTAGCTCCAGGGTATATAACAGGTAAGGTACAGGAACGTTTAGGCATGTTCGGCAGTACCAAATGGTTGGTTTGGTTGAGATAAACGTCACGGTCTGGGTCTAGGCAAAGTTGGTCGACAGATCAAGTCAAGGACCCTAATCATGCTAAAACACGAACATGTGAGCTCGATTGAACAAAAGGTACATGATGGATGGATAAAAATAAAATGTTGATTGTGGGTATGGTATTGAAGTGATACGGTCGTGGGTCGGGCCAAGTTGGGGTGCGGCCTTGGGTCGGGCTGGATGGGTAGGGTGAGGCCTTTTGGTCGGGCCAAGTTGTTGGGTGGCGGCTTTGGGTCGGTTCGGATGGGTAGGGTGAGGCCTTGGGTCGGGCCAAATAGGTTAGGGCGGGGCCTTGGGTCGGGCCAAATGGGTAGGTTAAGGCCTTGGGTCGGGCCAAATGGTTAGGGCAAGGCCTTAGGTCAGGCCAAATGGTTAGGGCGAGGCCTTAGGTCGGGCCAAATGGTTAGGTTGAGGCCTTGGGTCGGGCCGAATGGGTAGGTTGAGGCCTTGGGTCGGGCCAGATGGGTAAGGTTGCAGCCTTAGGTCGGGCCAAATGGTTGGTTGTGGCCTTGGGTCGGGCCAGATGGTTGGTTGCGGCCTTAGGTCGGGCCGGAGTGGTTGGTTGCGGCCTTGGGTTGGGCCGGAGTGGTTGGTTGCAGCCCTGGGTCGGGCCAGATGGTTGGTTGCGGCCTTGGGTCGGGCCAGATGGTTGGTTGCGGCCTTGGGTCTGGCCGGAGTGGTTGGTTGCGGCCTTGGGTCGGGCCGGAGTGGTTGGTTGTGGCCTTGGGTCAGGCCAGATGGTTGGTTGGTAAAAATAATTGATATTAATATTGGTAAGGTAAAATGAATTGGTGATGTTGTAAAAAGGTATAAGGGAAGCGAAAGTTAGCCTACCCAAGTAGAAGGGAACCATGTCCTGATTAAGATCAACACACAATCCTAGATGCGAGGCAAAGCGGAAAGAGCACTCCGTAGGTGAAAAGAGCTAAACAAACCACACAATGTAGAACGAGCTTGAAACCCTAGGTACCGTGCATAGACAAGAAGTCAATAGGTGAAAAGAGTGGTATGATCACAATATATTGAGCGTATGTTACGTCCCTTGAGTTGAAACAAATGGTGAGGTGAGGTGAATGATATAGCTGAGATACAAAGAACTTGTTACAAAGTGAGTGTTCTGACGAAAGAGAACCTACCCTAAATAGACAAGTCCATGACTCAAAAAGTCTTTGTGAATGAGGCTTT
Source organism: Taxus chinensis (assembly GCA_019776745.2). Classification (NCBI taxonomy): domain Eukaryota; kingdom Viridiplantae; phylum Streptophyta; class Pinopsida; order Cupressales; family Taxaceae; genus Taxus; species Taxus chinensis. The sequence continues at coordinate 16,149,437 of CM034153.1, forward strand.
TATTTGACTGAATATAGACTGATCAATGCAGGAATTCTACCAGGGATATGGATTGTTTTATTCTTGAGGTCTTCACGAAGCTGATCAATGCGAGAAGCTTCTAATAAAAGGCTGACTGTGTATAGCTGTCCTTCGAGGGAGCAGTCTATTTATAGTAGCAGAGATGATTTCAGTGCATAGCTGTCCTTCGGGGGAGCAGTCTATATATAATAGCAGTAATAATTTGGCATATAGCTGTCCTTTGAGGGAGCAGTCTATATATAATTTAGATAGCTAGATGTTCTTTTGGCGTGAAGCATCTAGTTTGGTAGGAAGTTTGACTCAAGAAAATCCCATAAGAATACGGCTTATTTTAATACTTTGAAGTCATGGACTAGACTAAAAAGGGGAAGGCATCACTGAGGTGAAGTGAGAATCAAACTATGTGAGCTTGATTTTATTATGAGGTGTAGTAAACAAAGTGTATGTGGTGGTAAGTGAGCTCAAGGGACGAGCAGTAGGTAGATAAAAAGTGATATAACACTAGATTCAACAGTAGAATGGTCGAAGATGCAGGGCATTAAGGGGTTCAGGCTCAGGCTTACCATTAAGCGAAGCTAAACGATAAGTGCCTGATCCATAAGTGTGAGTGATTATATAAGGCCCAATCCAATTGGGAGAAAATTTTCCACGTTTGCTCTTTTCTAGTTTGGTTACATGTTGATTCTCTTTGAGGACAAGATCACCAACCTTAAAGGTACGCTCATGAAGTTGCTTATCATAAGCACGCTTGATGCGTTTTTGATAGATTTGAAGGTGATCGAGAGCCGTAAGACGTCATTCGTCAAGAAGCTCTAATTGGGCTAACCGCTCTTGGCGGAAATCATCGTTGGTGAGAATATCCTGAAGAGATATTCCAAGGGAGGGTATTTGTATTTCGAGAGGCAAAACAGCCTCGGTACCGTATACCAAAGAAAAAGGTGTGGCATTAGTAGAGGTACGAATGCTAGTACGATAAGCCCAAAGGGCAAAGGGAATGTGATCGTGCCAATTTCTTCTGGATTCATTGACAACTTTCATGAGGATTTTGGTTAGGGTTTTATTAGAAGATTCATCCTGACCATTGGCCTGCGGATAGTAAGGCGATGAGAAACTAAGTTTGATACCAAAGTTGTCACAAAGATCTTGTAACAACTTGTTTTTGAAAGATTTACCATTATCTGTTATTAGGCGATGAGGAATACCAAAACGACAGATAATGTGATGGTTAATGAATTCAACAATTTTTTCTTTTTTGATTGAAATGAGTGGAATGGCCTCTACCCATTTTGTGTAATATTCGGTTGCTGTGATTATCCAACGGTGATGTTGTGAAGAGGTTGGGTGAATCTCACCAATAAGGTCTAAACCCCATTGTGAGAAAGGCCAAAGATCTCGTGCGACCTGCAGCGGATGGCTAGGAGTATGTTGAAGGTTGGCATGTTGTTGACACATAACACAATGCTTAACATATTCGTAGCAGTCGTTATTGAGAGTAGGCCAATAATAACCTAGGCGAAGGATTCGTTTAGCCACGGCAAGGCCACTAAAATGTCCACCACAAATCCCATCATGGACTTGTTGGATGGTATAGGTGACCTCCACGCCAGTTAGACAACAAAGGAGGATGCCATCAAAGCCACGTTTATAGAGGAGTCCTCCCATGACAACATAACGCGAAACACTTTTAAGAAAAGCACGTTTTCCGTTACTAGTAAGGTCAGGTGGGAGAACAGAGATTGTAAGGTAGTCATGAAATTGGTGGTACCAGGCATCCTGCGAATTAGTAGACACATTATTTATCATGCAAACTACCAGG